>OX465175.1:3061886-4278112 GCA_949987655.1 Polymixis flavicincta | reverse complement strand
ACAGATCTAGATACGCTACGATTCTATATAATTACACTCTTTTCAAAGGTTGTCGGGTTTTTGGAGTTATATTTATATTTTATGAACTTCTAGATATAACGCAACAAAAAAAATGAGCAGCATATCCACTACCTAGCTCTGGATTAGATATTTCTACATATCTTTTAGGATTAGCTCAAGTATCATCAAAATATTTTCTTATTCACATCATCATTACAATGTTTTCCTCGGATTTCGATTTCGCGATAAATATTAAATTAGAAAAAGCATATATAAAACTCTAGACGTAAAGCAGCCGATTCCAATTTTTTCACTTCAAACACTTCTAGAAAAAACTTTATTGCTTTAATAAATAAACGATCGGCCTATTTGGATAGACCAAAGTAAATAGCGTCTGGATAATTTTCTACACGTAACACCAGTCCTTGAAGTTTGACAACATTACTCGTAATCTTCACTCCTACAATGTTTACGGGCATAATATCGTTAAAAGTCTTCAATTCCTTACGATGTTATTTCAGTTTTATTTTTGTTAACTAATTTCGCAGTGTCCAGCCTTGAACGGGAATCGAATTAATAAGTTTACCGTTTTTATTGAGCATTGGCATTTGTGATGGCAGTATTTTACGCAATTAATGATCTGAGAGCATTTCTGCGTTCCAAAATACCTGACTACGTCGATATATTTGAGGTGTATTGGTAGACACTGTAAACAGGTCTGCTTACATCATTTTTTCGATTCCTGTATTCAATGTAACAGCATCGTATAATTTGCTCTCTCAATCATTTTTGACGTCCTTATTAGATTCAATGTTTATTATTCTAGGTAATATTAATAATTTATATTATTGTATATATTTTTATATGCCTGTTCTTGAATCTATTTCTATCGATTGAAAAGTAAGGCTGGAAAACGAACTTGAATAAGAGTTATTAAAGATTTCTAATCACGCACCCATATTTTCTAATAGCAATAATTAATATAAAGGTGCATGTAAACGGAACAGTAACGTCAAAAGTGTTCACAGTAAAATAATAATTGTTCAAAAACTAGGAAGATATACTTCAAGAATTAATCACGCTATCAATGAGGTTCATTAAAATATTAATTATCGAGCTGTTCTCGGTGTATTCACTAAGAAATCACGAAGGCATTGAGAACGGTATCGGCACTAGGGTAAATTGACATTTAAACAAGCCCCTTGTGTATTTGACGAGTAAATTGACATTATCATTCATCGTGTTTGAATTCGACCTACTCACTGTTGAAACTAGGAATATCGCTTTTCGGTTGAATAAAGAAAACGGTATGCATTTCTGGAGACGGAATAGATGATAAATAATCAGATCACGCAAAGTTCTAGTGGGAAGGAGATAGTTGTTGACTTTATGTCTGACTTTATATCAAATGTATCCTTTAATCACCCTTCACTACACCCACAAGTCGGAATTCCATTCCTAGCAAAACTCTACAGACGTCATAACAAAAAAACATTACTGAAACAGCAAGATCTACTATCAGCTCATCAAACAAAACCAGAATACATGTAAGACATTGCGACAATGTTATTAGTGTGATATAACTGTCTCCTGAGATAAACGCGAGCATTTCACACGACTATCTGGCACGCTGAGGTAATTATGAAATAATACAATGTGGGACGACGAATTATGTGAGATATATTTAGAACCAAGATTATCAACCATACAAAATGGTCATCTGGATGGTATCCGAAATGGTATTACTATTATAATAAATTACTTAATTGGTCTAGCAGCAACATGTCTGGAATGTATGCGATCCTGGTTGCATTTGCTACTAAGCCGTGCCTATGTCAACGTGAAATAAAGAGAGGTTCCAAGATGAATTACTGAGAGTGACGTTATTTGATTCGCATGAATGAATAAAATCATTCTGGTTAACAACCTGACGCGAAGACTACGACCTTAACTCGGCACGGCCGAATGGTGCCAATGCTCTCATATGCAGTTGGAGGTCTGCCCAACTTTACGAGGGAAATTAGCGTGAAGATATGTCCAAATACTCCACGTCGCCTCACGTCTATGTATTAAATGAAACGTTGATATTGCAAACAAGAGGCAGGTGCGCCAACGCATAAATTTTCGTTAACATCTGCCACTGAATTAGATGCTCCTATATTTATTTGAGAACTTTCCAGGTGCATTTGGTAAGAATTAGAATAAAGTGTGGGTTGAAAACGCGCTATATACTATTTGGTTTATCGGCAGATGGTCGTTTACAAATTGCACTATCGCAGTTTGGTATATGAAACACTTTATGAACGCGAGAGCAATATCTGATGATCACATCTGAAGTCGGATTGTGAAGTGCATGGTATGCTTGAGAAATAATAGCATTTAATTACGCGACGATAGATATAATCCGTCACTAAAATGTAACTAATTAAGCTAGATGGCGATACTGATGCGTTTAAGTTTACTGCTGCCAGTAAACTTACATAGTTTCAAACGCTTTGAACACTGTACAGTTTCTATAAGGAAGGTATTTTAATTATACACAAACATCTAAACCCTATCCGCTTAACGATAAGTAAATAGACGTAAGAAAGTAGTAAAAGCCATAAGAGAGAATTCACATACCTTAATAGATATGTCAATACTTCTGATCAAGAATTCAATTAGAAGGAATCTGGACCGAATTAGAATAGAAGGCGGTCATGAAGGTCAAAATAATATTTTACACCCACTTATCAGTGTTACAAAAAAGACCGATACCACGATACTAATTTACATATCAGAGAATCAAAAATAGATTATCTGAAATATCCCGTGGAAAACCCGAATGATAACGTCATGAAGTAATGAAAACAATATTATGATGAACTGTTACGACAGCCGATAACGAAACCCATTAATAAAACCATAATAACCGAACATCAATCGACAGTATTTCTAATACAGAATACACTGCTGATTTCGAATTGTTACTTTAAATATTTCAACGAACAAAACAAACAATGTATGGGAACCAATTTGTGATAGTCAGAAGAATTGTTTTGATACTCGGTGGGTAATAAAAAAGTAGTAGAAAGTGCCAGAGAAGTCATCGGCACTTGGTGTTGGGCCAAACTGTGGCAAGGTCATTGGCTGTTTGATAATAGACATTATGAAGTAATAGATTGTTTGTTTACTTTTTTTCGGTGCTGCACTATTAATCAGGTTCATTTGCTTGTTTCATCGGCTTTTGTCAAATAACCGTCAACTTTTGAATATTCCATGTATTTTTCCAATTTTTTATTTTATTTTATATCATGTTTCTTTAATTTATTGTTAGTTATGTATCCTGTATTATAATTACGTCATGTTTCCAAATAACAGGATTCTAGGCCCTGTTGACCTGTAATACAGGTTTTTGTAAGCCTACCTCAGGCACCAGCCTCTTACAAAGTTAGCTTTCCTTTTTCGTGAACTGTCAAAACTTAGCATTAAGTTCATGACTTATGCAGAGACTAAATTTTTGTGTATTTTTAATTTTGATGAACGTTGTTAGCCCACAGACACTAACTTGAAATGGGCTTATATTCACTGTTTTATTGGAATTTATTATCATTTAACAGCCGGGAGCAAGACGGGAAATTTACCCAGACGAAATAACTCGCGTTATCTCAATAAATAACAAGTAACGATACGGCTTTCAAGTGCTTTCGAGGATGTATGTAGGTCTGGGTGGTTTGCCAAAACAGCCGAATTCAAGTCACGAGGAATTATTCTCATTTTCATTCCGGTTAAATTTTGAACCTTTGTTTCCGCGGAGGAAGCAAGAAAATCATTCTAGACCTCATCGGCAAACATATCCTGATTAAAGATTCTCCTTTTAGAATAATTCATGGCTATTTCACAAGCAAAATTAACTCCGTTTCCTGCGTTACGATCGATTGATCGAATTACTCCATTTTGTCTATAAAAACCTGATAATTGCATGGATCCTCCTTTGTTTGGTTCCGTGATTTGTTCACTTTGATTTTTTTTATCGTCACTTCCGTTGGTGTTATTATAAAATGACTTAGAGACATCATCACTCAATTACGGGTTTATTGAGATTTGGGAACAGTGTTTTCAGTGTTGATAATATTGTACTTGTTTACAAAGACTACAATTTCTATCATAGTTTTCATCAACCACAAGAAATTCATCGCTTTTTGTAAGAATGAAATGCAGATTTTTTTGTTTAATGTTATTAACCGAGACATGCGTCTGAGTACAACTTGCAATTACCTTTACATCTAAACACTATATCAACTCTATCTAGCACCAAAATCTCAAATTGCTACATTCACTTGTTTACGTGCCATTTGAATTGCATATGTGTACACGCAACGTACATTCGCATACCGATATCGATATAGATAAGTTAAAGTGTTCGTTACAGATTCCATTGCGTTCGCGATTAGTTCCACGGTGCGGACTTGAGGACATTGCGACGAAACCAATGTGGTGATATCGGCTTGTTTTGCGTTCATTAGCCCCTTTGCGTTTAAGTTATAACAGCATTCTTGATTTCAAAGAACGATGAACTCCAAAATATGATTTGTGGCGTCGCCGTGTACTGTATTGTTTTAAACTATGTATTTTTAAAGAGTACTACTTTTGAGTGGTGTATTAAAGAACAGAAGTGATTAGCGTTTCTCGTACTCGTATCAATTGAAGTCACGTATTGTTATAATTTATGAAGAGTGTCAGTGTGACAAGTGACACTTATTAAGACCTCAATTTCTAATTCATTCGTGTAGAAGTTACCATTTCTCTACGAGTGATTTACAAGTGATTTCGATTCTGAATGTCAGTGATTTCTATTATACTGATGATAAGATATAAAAAATAATTTAGCGTTGAGTTGAAATAGCTGTTGAATTCAGTATTACAATTAACAACAAAAGAATAAAAAATAATAATGATATTCGTTTAAGTCATAATGAAATTGAATATAGTAATAAATACATCCATGCAAGCGAATCAAGAGTTTTGGATTCGGGTTGTGAACATGAAATAAATGTTTACATCAGTATTTTCGAATGGGTACTGGTAAAAACAAAGAGGCTGACATACTGTGGTTTGCATTCGAAAGGAAAAGAACAAAATGTTGCCGAAGGCACAATAAAGAGAACTACAAACAATGAAAACAAAGAAATTATAAAGTCATGCTGTGTTTTACTAATTTAAATGGTATAAATTCTACTACGTAATATATGAAAGTTATTGTTTACTGTACTGAGGAAGTCAACTGAGCATAAATAATGTTCATCTTAGTGACAATGTATTGTATAATGTCAACGTATCTACGATATCTGTATGTGAATATTGTTTGTTACAACTTCTATATCCTTATATCAATCTCTTTGATCCGGGAACATTTGTTTGATATTTTTCCGTCGTCCTGGCAACAAGCCACTTGAGTAACAAATGTCTTCTGATCATAGTGATGGATTTCTCTGGAGAATGTCGGTGTAAATAACATCAACTTTCTTTTCTATGCTTTTCATGGCCACGTACAGTATTATAATTGAAGGAAGCAATTACACCTTGCCATATCAAAGTCACTGTTGCGATAGTGAAATGCGTATTTAAATCATGATCTTTTCAATTGGTCGACATAATACTTTCACGTTTATGTAATCACGCGCCTCTTGGCTCGCCCATCCGTCATACTGCTTGCTTGTTATCTTGATCTAAACTATGAAAGTGAAATATCTACTCTTCTTTGTAAGCCGAAGATAAGGGGCCTGGTGCAATGAGCTCGCGTTTTCACGTTTTTCTCTTTGATATTTTAATGTGCATAACGCTTCGTGCGAAGGTTATTGTTATCAGGAACACAATAATAATGGTGTGTACAGAATAACGAAACATTATTACAGTATATCGTACTTGACATTGTAGAAATCAAGAAATAAAGGGCTGCTTCCTCAATAAATATGATCGAGCATGCGGACAGTGAAAGATCAGTTTGCAAGACCTCGGAAGTCAAGAAGTGGACGTGCTTTGAAAACAAAGCATGAGACATGTGTAGGAATATGGAACCATCGCGAAATTGTGTGAGTAACCTTGCTACAGGACAATCCTAAAACAGTATTCAAAATATTTGTATGCAGGAAAACAACAACATAAAACACCGGAAATAGATTCAATGGCAGATATTCGCCATCGTTCGGAGCTTAGGGAGCGATCTTCCAAACCCGAAGCGTACTTCGAGCAATGTGCTGGCTTATGGAAACGTACGAGTATGCAATAAAACTATACAGAATCTATTCCAATCGGATTGCAGGGTATTGTGAACCTTAGTAGCGCTTGCGACTGGGTCAAAGGCATCGAATTTATTTTGTTGAACTTGTCGCGTATAAAATGTGACTTAAGTATTATAATATCTATTTTGAAAAGTGCGTGCTGCAAGCCCCAAATCTAAGAATATTATCGATATGACACATTTCATTAAAGATTCTAAATTGATCCAATCTAAAAGATCTCATGAAATTATGTTCACTATAAAAGTGAACTGTATTCAAAAATCTGCGTGTCATATACACTTCCTCGTACATTTTGTAGGCTAACATTTCTAATTGGCATTGCAAAATGTCCATTGCCAATTGTCAGTCGTGAAAAAATTATGAGTCTTTTAACATTTATGCCTTTGGTTAACGTGCATAATAAATCGGTAATATATCTTTATATGGCGGTTTTGGGTACAATCGATTTAATTCATTGGGCGTTGCGTCTATCTAATCTATCTATTCACGACTTTGCTTTTCTTTATCTTTAGTTATCTTTGCTATAGTAAATCTGTGGTGAGCTGGCTCTAGTAGTTTACGTACATGTGTAACGTTAGACATTTTGAGGGCCGAAAGGAATGTGAAAGGTCACGGTCTTCACACCATGTTTATATATTTCTGCTTATTAAAACCTATTGAAGCAGCTTTACCTTAGGAAGCAAACATCTACAATGGAAAACGTTAGTTGGTAGAAATTCTAAAGGCAGTAATCGCAAGGTAAATATAGCTCCAATTACGTGCGCTTCACTCTAAACTATTGAACGGATTTTTATGGGACTTTCACTGAGCCTTTGAAGTTATTGTGAATGAAATAATTGTTTGAGCAGTATTAAGAGCAGACAAAAAATAAAATGACGAAACATACAAAAGAACAATAGGATGAAGAAGATTTGAATATTACTGCAGAAACAGACAAACTGGTCGGCATTGACGCAAATAATAAAGTTCATCATTTGTGCATGCAACGCGTGAATTTTATACAAAAACAAAACTATAATTATTAACATTGATATGTCCTTAGGGACACTTGAAACAACGTAAAGACTATCGTCAATTAATGTGCAGTGTCGTAAATTAGCGTCATTGACTTTATAAATACGTCGGTGACGGTTCCATACGTCGGCTGAACGGCGCCTGGTGACGTTTTTAATGTTTACTAATGATAGATTCGGTTGTTATGATTAATTAATGTCACTATTGTTTATTCGTGCTTCGATGGGCACGAAGTATTTGTCCCGGTTGTCATGCGAATATCAATCGTCGTCATAGGTCGTCCTAAGTTCAAAGAAGTGAAGGCCAGGTGGTTTTTAGTTATTTTATTTTTCGTGGGAAGTGCTTGACGTGAGAAGGCTAGAAGGCTGTCGTGAACGCAAATCATCTTATTTAAAACGTCTTGTTGTTTGTTAAGAATACAAGGAAAGTAGTTGTTTATGTGTAAGTCGGAAAAACTTCTAGCGTCATCATTAGCTAGTCATATCGCGTTACTCACTATAGTGATTGCCTACAAACAATTACATATTTTATTACCTACTTAAGTTAATACAGAAATTGTGATTCCCTGTACCTTGTTCGTGTTCATCTTTTCTACTGTATAGCTAAATTCCGTATTATTTATATTTATATATAAATATATCGATATTCCGTTCTTAGGCACTGGTTGTATGTTAACGCCAATCCTACAAGCAACTCCTTCATAAACAATAGCATGTTTATGTTGTCATTAGCCCAGCCTTTTCCTGACTCTAAAAGGTTCGGTTTCCGACTGAAGTTTGACCTTGACAACGTATTCAGTATGTAGCGGCACTACAAATAAAAAATGTTTCGCAACAAATATCGAGAAACACAAAAAGAAAAGTGGCGCCATCTACAATGCCACAGGCGAACTATATGAGCAATTCTGCATCGCGCAATCAGAGTTTTCGACGGCACTCGAACATATACAAAAATCCCGACATCAACTGTCGGGCAGTTGCCCGGACCAGACACAATACCCGTCTGGTCGGAGGATCCTCCTTTACCATCATAAGTATGAGTGAACTTTACACCCTGTTTCTCATACCCCTAAATTGGTGACCCCGAGAAAGAACCTCAGTGCCGCCTTCGTGCAACACTTCAGCGTGACGTCATTATCATCACATCAAGACCACTTCCTCAAGCTTTCGAGCGGCGAGTCACACAGCCAGCCAGCACCCTACGGCTTCAACGGGTATCCTGACCACCTGCATGCAGCGAACCGCATGCCTGGTCATCACCCACAGCCTCATCAGCAGCCATGGCCCAGCACACTGCACTTTCGGCCGGTCGAGAGCCCAATCTCCCGGTCGACGCCAGCAGTCAGCCTCAACCTCTCAACCCAGCGCTGTACCAGATCCGACTCACTGGAGCATAACGCAGCGCACTCCCGACTCACTGGGGAATCGTCGCAGACAGTTCCGACTCACCGCGAACTATGTGACACCCGGTTCCGACTCACTGGAACCACAACTGGCACTGGCAAGCATCATAACATGCGCTGACTCAGCCCACTATCGACCTCCGGTCTCCGGGGGGGAGTGATGTAGCGGCACTACAAATAAAAATGCTTCGCAACAAAAATCGAAAAACACAAAAAGAAAAGTGGCGCCATCTACAATGCCACAGGCGAACTATATGAGTAATTCTGCATCGCGCAATCAGAGTTTTCGACGGCACTCGAACATATACAAAAATCCCGACATCAACTGTCGGGCAGTTGCCCGGACCAGACACAATACCCGTCTGGTCGGAGGATCCTCCTTTTCAATAGAGGATGAGCGAACTTTACACCCTGTTCCTCATACCGCTAAATTGGTGACCCCGTGAAAGAACGTCAGCGCAGCCTTCGTGCAACACTTCAGCGTGACGTCATTATCATCACATCAAGACCACTTCCTCAAGCTTTCGAGCGGCGAGTCACACAGCCAGCCAGCACCCACGGCTTCAACGGGTATCCTGACCACCTGCATGCAGCGAACCGCATGCCTGGTCATCACCCACAGCCTCATCACCAACCATGGCCCAGCACACTGCACTTTCGGCCGGTCGAGAGCCCAATCTCCCGGTCGACGCCAGCAGTCAGCCTCAACCTCTCAACCCAGCGCTGTACCAGATCCGACTCACTGGAGCATAACGCAGCGCAACCCCGACTCACTGGGGAATCGTCGCAGACAGTTCCGACTCACCGCGAACTATGTGACACCCGGTTCCGACTCACTGGAACCACAACTGGCACTGGCAAGCATCATAACATGCACTGACTCAGCCCACTATCGACCTCCGGTCTCCGGGGGGGAGTGATGTAGCGGCACTACAAATAAAAAATGTTTCGCAACAAATATCGAGAAACACAAAAAGAAAAGTGGCGCCATCTACAATGCCACAGGCGAACTATATGAGCAATTCTGCATCGCGCAATCAGAGTTTTCGACGGCACTCGAACATATACAAAAATCCCGACATCAACTGTCGGGCAGTTGCCCGGACCAGACACAATACCCGTCTGGTCGGAGGATCCTCCTTTTCAATAGAGGATGAGCGAACTTTACACCCTGTTCCTCATACCTCTATAAGTAGACTAAATAGCTAATTTACGATGTCTCAGAACAAAAAACATCGCTTCGATGACCAAGTAATGAATTTTCAATGTTAGCAACATGGATTTCTGTACGTATTTTTCTATCAATGTTAAAACCCAGTCCCGTAGGTACTTAATAGGCACCTCGCACCAGATTAGGCCTTTTCAAAGCCACGGTTGCTAGCCGCTCAATGTCAAACCCTACTTCCCGACAATACAGTGCCATGCATGACTCATGCTATGATCAATCGTACTTTAGATAGACTGATAGAATGAGATCTTTTATTTTGACTGATATGGCTTGAGAGGCTCCTCTGTTTTGTTTATCTTACTGATAAAAAAGAGAAATGTTGCAATGTTTTGTTGTTACCTTGTTCTAAAATGAAATACTCTTAGGAATCTATGCTATTTTTGTTGTACCATTGCGGTTTTAAACGATGTTTTACGTTGAAAACAACTGTTAAAACTTGTTAAAATGGTCCTGAAACACGTGAAGGACACGTAACACTGTTTACTGCGTTTGCATTTCATCGCTATTTTGATTTTTGTTCCAGAAAAAAAAAACTACCCACAGGCAAGAATTTACTATGCAAAAATACGGCAGCTACTGGCTAAGCTAACATTTTACGCAAAACGCATTAAATAAGCGTTATCTGTAAGTAATCAACCACCAATATTGATTTCTACATGGCACAGGAGTATACGTAGGTAGGTAGGTACATATTATTATTACACTCATAAGATTAAAAAACCTTACTTAACCTATAAGTGTTACCTTTGCATCATTTGAGGCTTGAGGACTTGTTTTTACTTTTAATAATATTTTTAGGGGCATTGCACAATGATGCAACATAATGCACGCAATCCTTTTCATGTGACGATTAGTCAGTTTTAAAATCTCGCAAGTTTTATTCCTATTTTCGTATCTTATGGTACCCAACATATTTGTGCTCCTATCCTAATATACGCTGTCAGTTCAGTGCGTTAATATTTTGATGGATTGGTCTGACTTGCTTCCTAAAGAGTTGCCATGTCTATAAAATATACAACGGATTTTTTTTGCAAAAAGCGCTACCTTCGTAGTCTATGTCCATATTTTTTTGCGAGCAATGTTTTTTATTACGCCTTCCTGAGCTAATTGGATTAGGGCTTAGTTCAGTTAATAAGTGGGTAATGCTTGTGAAACCTGGCACAAACTTCCTATGTTCAAAGAGAGAAAGGAGGAAAGAATGCAAATAAAATTCATATTACGATCCCGAATGATCTGAACGCGCAGAGCCATCAAATCATAAAATGTCAACGACTTCCGATCTCGGATCCGCAAATATAAGGTTCCGACAAAATTAGATTGGCTTTCATTCCTTGCGGAGTGAACAAGGGCGTTTGCCCTCATTGTTTCATCATCATCATCATTATTATTATTTCAGCCGATTGACGTCCACTGCTGGACACAGGCCTTCCCCAGGCTCCTCCACTTCGACTGGTCTTGTGCTTCCTACATCCAGCGGGTACCCGCGGCCTTCACAAGGTCATTGTTTAATGCCGAGAAATGAAAAGAAGATATTGGTCACCACTTGCTAGATCTATGTGATAGTCCGGATAGATAAAGTCCAGTTTTGGTTGAAGCCCCACTGTTAGCCGGGTGCTTATAAACACATTCTGAAAATAAGTCTATGGTTTGCAAATTTTACATCAGAGGATGACAGAGGAGAGTGACATATATGGATATGTCCAGTAACTATATATTTCCATCGGATGCTGAAGTCTGCACCATCGCCAATGGATCTCGTACACGGGACGTCAAACATCAGATAAACTTATTCACCAAGATCACCATTGCAATATAGCAAAATTTTCGCTCGACCTTAAATAATTCGGGTAATAAAATCAGCCGTGCGAATCCTCTGAGCTTAATGGACTGTGGTTGCAATCGTAATTGATGTACACCACTACAAAAATTCAATTTTGTCTTTCATTACGAACATTCATGCGGTTGGTACAGGCCGAAAAGAAATTTTCTTTACGATTCGTTTCCGCTTTGGTGACTTTTATCTCTTTCTGTTGAAATCTGAGTTTAGATTTCGGCACATAGAACAATCAACGTCGATGGGAGTTTTCTTAGGTTCTTCTTTTATGTGTGTTGAATTGGGAACTTTAACTTTTGGATTCTGTTTACAATTGCATTCTATTGCGACATCTTCTATCTATTATATTACATCTATCTATCTATATATATTAGGTCTTTACCTATGAAATTGCCGTTCTGCAGTACTGGCCATTTCAAATCAAAATAATTTTTGTTTGGCTAAGAATTCTAATTTCAAATTAATTTTATTTTAAAAACATGGATTTTTTTTTCTAAAAGTAGTCATTTCTTTATTGATTAGTGTTACATTTTCATCGCATTTCAATCTTTTTCGTCATCATGGATACGTTAAAAATTCGAGTAATTATGGAATATGAGTACCGTCGTGGCAGCAACGCGGCACAAGCGGCACGCAACATCAACGACGTTTACGGAGCTAACACTACAAACCAACGCACCACCTGTTATTGGTTTGCTCGCTTCCGTTCTGGAAATTTCGACCTGAAAAATGAACCTCGCGGTCGTCCGAAGACTTTGGTCGACAATGACGAATTAAAGGCGATTGTGGAAGCTGATGATACACAATCTACGGCTGAATTAGCAGCAGCTTTCGACGTTAGCGTCAAAACAATATTGGTCCATTTGCGTCAAATTGGCAAGGTAAAAAAGCTTGACAAATGGGTGCCCCACGAACTCAATGATCGCCAGCGCGAAGTACGCGTCGAGACGTGCCTTGCACTGCTCAACAGACACACAAATGAAGGAATTTTGAACCGCATTGTTACCTGCGATGAAAAATGGATTCTGTTTGATAACCGTAAGCGCTCAGCAAGTTGGTTGGATCCTGGTTCAGCACCTAAACAATGCCCTAAACGAAAACAGCAGACGGTCTCCAAGTTGCAAGAACTGGGGTTGGAAGCTCTCCGTCAACCGCCCTACTCACCAGACCTTGCGCCTACAGACTACTACTTTTTCCAGAATTTGGATAACTTCTTGGCGGGAAAAAAATTTAATACCCGAGAGGCAGTACAAAATGCCTTTGAAGAATTTGTTGCCTCCCGTCCAGCTGATTTCTTTAAGAAGGGCATCAATAAACTGCCACTGCGATGGCAAAGATGCATTGATTGCATGGGTGATTACTTCGATTAATACAAATAAAAAATTCATGAAAAAAATTCGTTTAAATTTTTTCATACAAAACGGCAATTTCATAGGTAAAGATCTATTATAAAAGGAGAAACTGACTGACTGATCAATCAACGCACAGCCGAAACTACTAGGACTAGGAACGTGAAATTTTGCACACGGCTTCCTTTTATAATGTAGGGGAGCACTAACAAGGGGTTTTTGGAAGGGGGGATTTTGTTTGTATGAAAAATCTTATTGCTTGAGTTAATAAACTTGAAACTAGGCACAAATAATTATCTAAGTAAATTATAAAGTTGGTTATTTATTGTTTTTCTAAACTACCCCCTAAAGGGGGATTGGGGGGTATCAAAGTTTGTATGGAAGAATTTTAACGCGCGGTCTGATTAACTCGAAACTCAGTATTTATACCTAAAATAAAGAATACTGTGTATCAGGGTTTTTCGAAAATCTACTCCTAAAGGGGTAAAAAAGGGTAGTCCGTAATATAAATGTAAAGGTTTGTGAAGATGGTTGGACGTTTGTTACTCAATCACGCAAAAACGGCTAAACGGATTTGGATGAAATTTGACACACAGACAGATTATAATTTAGATTAACATATAGAATACTTTTTATCCCGATAGTACGTTCCCGCGGGATAATTTCCGACTTTCACGCGGGCGAAACTGCGGGCGGAAACTAGTCTATATATAGAGGAGAAACTGACAGACTGACTTATCAACGCACAGCCGATTCTACTAAGACTAGGAACGTGAAATTTTGCACACGGCTTCCTTTTATAATGTAGGGGAGCACTAAGAAGGGGTTTTTGGAAATTCGACCTTTAAGCGGGTGAAAAGGAGGGATTTTGTTTGTATGAAAAATCTTATTCCTTGAGTTAGTAAACTTGAAACTTGGCACAAATACTTTTCTAAGAAAATTATAAAGTTTGTTGAAAAATTTTAACGCGCGGTCTGATTACCTCGAAACTCAGTATTTGTACCTAAAACCAAAAATAAAGAATAACTTGTAACAGGGTTTTTCGAAAATCAAACCCTAAAAGGGTAAAAAAGGGTAGTTAATTTTAGAAGGGATGATTTTACTGCGTGTCTTGATTAACTCGAAAATTGGTATAAATAACTTAAAAGTCAAATAATGTAAAAGAAACAAAAGACTTAAAAAAAACCCCTTTGAGGAAAAGGGGTATATAGTTTGTATGAAAAATCCTATTCGTTTGGTTTAGAAAACGTGACATAAACTTATCTAGGTAAATAATAAAGATGGAATCATACATTTTTCAAAACTGACTTGAAAGTGTAGAAAGGGCGTAATTTTTTTTTTTGCTTCGTGATGGCGGTGCATGACAGCAGATCCCAAACTTAAAGTTAAACTTTTTGGAAGTCTATATAGCCTACATAATGTTTGAAGGAACGAATTTCCATGCATAATATTTTTATAATTTAACTACGTGATCGGTAAATGTGCGTGATTGACGTGCGATGTGCTATGAAAGAAAGAAAGTAAAATTAGGTGCTACAATGTCAGTAATAGACTTAGCGACTTCTACAGGATTGCCCCACAGATCTGCAGTATTTTTTACATTCAAACTGTGAAAGGTTTTCATTATATCTCTACTGCTAATGTGTTCAAAATGAAATTCTGAATCACAAACATTAACATTTTCCTTAAGAAAAGACTCAACAACAGAAGTTAGAGATATTGAAGTTGAAACGGGAATATCTGTAAGGAAATTGCGAGTCTGATGTGATTTGTTGTCGTTGATAGACAGGCTGTAGTCAGTATTTCGGTTATTAGACATTACTACTGTTTTTAATCTTTGAACTCAAATAACGTGACTTGGCCATCCAACAAACTTTTTTATAATTTGGAATAATTTCTTACATACACACATCAAAAGTATCTAGGGATCAACATATATTTTTGCAATAACTTTTCTCCTGATTGATATTAATTAAAATTTTCTTTAAGGATTCATCAAATAAAGTGTTTTCGTTTGTCACAGTAACGATAAACCAAGTCACCTTTGCATTAATAAAGAAATTTGCCATTTTCCTAATAAAGGGATTTTTGACATTTGAACCACTAACATTAAAGTTCGAAAAAAAGACTGAAATAACAGTTTTCTTTAAAATTTTATTGGGTAACTTAAACAATTAATAATCCGTGTTTCTACCGCGAACACTAACAACACAAGAACATCGGTTTGGCATACTCAAAATGAGTTCATCCAAATCACGCTGTGGAATGGCCGCCCATGTTCGTTGCAACAACAAAAAAAGGTCTTCTTGCGACTGGATACCCTCCATATTCGGCAGAGCTCTTCTCTGTAGCATATCCCATGCATGCTCAATCGGGTTCAAGTCTGGCGACTGAGCAGGCCAGGGCAGGACATTGATGTTAGCTGCGGCGAGAGTCTGTCTTACAACTCTTGCGGTGTGCGGTCGTGCATTATCATGCATTAACTGAAATAAGGGACCGATTTGCACTTGTAGAGGAACGATGACGTCTGATACAATCGTCTCAGCATAAATTTGAGCGTTGAGGTTGCCTCTGATCCAAATCAACTCAGTTCTTCCGCCGATCCAAATACCCGCCCATACCATGATGGTTCCACCACTATAAGGATGGACTTCCTGGCAGGATTTTAATCGCTGTTGGCGTCCAGGGGTTCTCCAGTGTCGTATACGTCTTGTATCCGGTCTCATACCAAAACGAGACTCATCAGAAAAGCACACGAAACGCCATTGTTCTTCTGCCCAATTTCTGTGTTCAAGAGCCCATTGATATCGAATCCTACGATTGTGCATTGCTATAGGTGGTACCCGTAGCGGTCTTCGGGAATGAAGGTTCACTTCATGCAAGCGGTTTCTGACTGTTTGGTCGCTAATTAAGTTCCCTGAAGAGTGATGAAGCCTCACGGCTAACATCATGGCGGTTATTGTTGGAGCTCTTCGAGTTAAGATTTGAATGTATCGGTCTTGTCTCCGTGTGGTGCAGCGATACCGTCCTCTATGGCGCTCAGCCACGGTACCAGTGCTTCGGTAACGTGTCCAAAGTCGACTGATAACACTCTGACTTGTATTCAGAGCTAAAGCTACAGTACGTTGCCGGGAACCAGCTTCTATCATTCCTACGGCTCTGAGCATTTTTTCCCTGCTTAAATGACGTCGCCGCTCCATAATAACGTTGGTTTTAATCAGTAGTAGGGAAACAGTAGCACTAATAATGTCTTCAATGCGTTGTATGTTTTTATAGGGAAAATATTGACAGCTTATTTTCATCTTTTACTCGAATTTGATTGAGAGTTCCTGATTCAAATTATGAAATGCACCAAAAAGGATCCATATAAATTTATAAAATCATAAATTTATTACAAAGCCACATCTCAATCTCAAGAAATCCGCATAAAAATGCTTGATCCCTAGACACTTTTGATGTGTGTATAAGTGAAATTCAGCTCATAAAGTCATGTTCTACTCTTATGAATACCAATGGTAACCCAATCACTGAAAGAGACGTTACTTTTAATAAAAAATCGGTTAGGATCACCATTTGTAGACAAAACTGGTAAATAAAATCGAGTTTAACTTTAAAAGCCTCTAGGACAAATGCAATTTTGGGGTTAACAATGATATCCTTTTTATCCATTCTATTATTTTGATTTTGAATATTAATCCAATCAGTCCAATCCTATCCGATCCCAGGGGATAAGTATCGACTTCCACGTGGGCGAAGCCGCGGGCGGAAGCTAGTAAGTATATTATTGCGGTAACCGTTTTATTCGTTTCTTTTCAAGCTTAGGCAGTCCGAATACTATGGCTACCCCTACTACCTGTTGAATTAGCAATGAAATACTTATCCACTTTTGATTTACAACGTACAACTTCATTCACCATATCCACAATTTTCCTCGCATTCTTGCCCGTTATACGTGATTGATAAAAATTCTTTAAACTCCGTATCGGCATTGAAGTTGAATGAGTAATTCAATTACTACGTTAATATTTACAAACTGGCGTAAATGATACGAGTATTTTTATTGTAAATTTGGGTCGCACATTCAACAAGTTGCAGTATTGTGCTATCAGAGGAGCAATTCCCCTACTTTAAAGAACGTTCAGTCTGAATCTGTCAAAAATACGTCTGGTTTCCTCCAATCCTTGATAAGTTTATAACATCGATTGTCGCCGAGATAAGATTACGATTCGATTTTGAACGTTTTTAATTACGAGGTTTGGTCTTCTGACTATCATTTGCTAACCGTTTATCTTCCATTGACACAGTTTCGTTGAGCTTGGCAAAGATATTGGGAAATACTACATCATAATTGCAAAAAAATACCATCTTTTACGGAGATCATATTTTACAAACATTGTTTCGTTTGGATTTTCCATTAACAAGTTTATTACTGAAGATAACAATGAATTAGCACGACTCGTAAAACCATTTAAAAAGCAATGTCACAATGACTATTACAATCCAGATTCATATCATTATCACAGACAAAATTTTCTCTTGTGTTAGCTTAATGTTTAGTGGCATAATATCTCCATAAAAATGTTGGCTTACATATTATTTACATCATGTTAAACGATATCACAGTGATAAGTAACAGTAAACAAATGCATAGCTTTTTCGTTATCTGGTCGTGATAAAGACTCTCTTGTCTGTGTTGCGAAACAATATTGAGAGTACAATTTCCGAGTGCGCTTACGCATTGTGTTTCGAATGCTGTGAAAATTCGGATGCAGTGCGTAAGCATTCATACCAAAAGTACAAGAGTATTTTCTTGGCTTAGAATCGGATGGAAAGCGTACGTAAGCTCTCTTAGAATTGGCGGAAATTTTGTGACGCCAGCTGTAGACTTGGCTGTTGATATTAAGATTGGGAAGTAATGTAATATATCAAAGCTTGTTCCGAATATCTTCGGTGTACTATCTTTGGAAGTTATTGTTGACACAACTGTAGTGTACGCAAGCGGTAGGTAACTTATCAAAATGAGGAGACAGAGGAGCACTGTTACTTAATTTTGCCAGGTGCTTCATAAGAACGAGGGCCGTAACTGAAGGAAATTTATAACTTCTGATAATGGAGTACTTATGGAACTGTTATCAATAAATCTTAAAGCACTAACAGAACGATATAGAGAATTTCCGACTTTGTGATTCAAACGTCATGGACTATATAACTGCGCAAGCAAAGTTACTAGGTACCCAAAGAGTTGTGTCTCTTTAGGTTATCAGGTAAGCCTTTAAACTATTTCCTAATTGCCAAACCTAAACCATCAATTTTCCAAGACGAATTATGTAGCTACTTGAACCCTAAACCTCATTGTCTTCGTTTATTAAGGTAGGCATTAATGCGAAGGATGCTTTGATCCTAATTCCATTACTTTCAACAAAAGCTGTCATCGAATCCAATTTGGAGCAAAATCCTCTTTAGATTTATATGATCACTCTATTGTAAGCATTTCTAAAAGGTTTTTAATGAATTTCGAAGCTTGTAAAAAGAAGCCTAAATTCTAGGCCAGGAATTGCGTAAAACGAATCTACAACTTTATTAATTAGGGCTTTTCAACCTTGAACTAAGTAGATTCTACAGAAAATTTATTTGTTATCCTTTGTAATGTTGATTGCAGATGACAAGATGTTACTTAAATGTGAACTTCTGCTTAAGATTCATCTTCTTTTCAAGATTAACACAGCTGAAGCTTTGTCTACACGTGTTTAGACTCAAAGCTTATGTAAAATTAAAGTTCTGTTTTCCTGAGAGAACCATGTAGCCTGTTTTACGTAGCACGCCTTCGGGGATTGACGTTCACGTGGACTTTTGTGGCGTTTCAAGTAAATCTGTTTAAGTCATTGAATATTTCAAACGTCTTCAAAGCTGTTATTTCACGTAACTTTGTGTGAGCTGAATTCAATGGCACATTATAGCTGTAGCCTTTAGCTGTTGCTGCAGCTGCAGTAAATTGTTTCATAATTTATCCATCACTCTTCAACGACCAGTAGGCTGGTTTTGGCGTCTCTTTTAGATTTTCTCTTTAAAGTTGTCTTACCAAGTAATGTTTGTAAAAAGAATAAAAGTAGAAGTAATAAAAAAAGAAGTTTCTCGTACCAAGGAAACGATCCCATGTTGGGTGCCAATAATAATCACACGCATCGACGCATTACTGAGCACGTTACGGCTTCCCTTGATCAAGAGCCCTAAGCAATCTCGAAATGTGACATACCCCTGTATATCAGGCCCGTAGGGCTATTAGGACAATAAAACGGTCATATGAGTTTATTCTCTTCACAATTTGTCTTTATACTTCCTTAATTAATTGAACTGATATGGACAAACGAGTCTCGATTCATATTTATGTATTACTGGTGCGTGCGTCCTCTTTTGTCTTTTTTTGTAAACGACACCTACTATTGTAATATATTAACCGTCGAATTAAGTAATCGTATACACACGAGTGTTATTATGGTGAGTGCACACGAGTCACACGACTAGAGATGTTTCACGTAGGTATGAGTGTAAACAGCCTACACGCGTGAAACCGACACCCGTTGTAAAAACTCGGCCTCGATCGTGCAGTTCAGGTGTGGTCACAATAATGGCGATTATGCAGGTGGAAATATATGATGTTGAGATTAATCAACGTCCTGAAGAAAGAAGCTTGGTTTTCTGTAAGTGGAAGACTTAACAGTGAATTTCTCATCATCTTACTTATTGGCAGAAGAATCATACTTCACATACGCATTTATAGTAAAAACATAGTTATGAACAGCAACGGAACGTTCTTTAAAAATGTTGTTATTTAATTTAGAGTAATATAATTAATATAGTAGAGTGGGAAGGCCTCCCACAAGGTGGACCGATGACCTTGCGAAGACCGCGGATATCAGCTGGATGTGGGAAGCACAAGACCGGTCGAAGTGGGGGAGCCTGGGGGAGGCCTATGTCCAGCAGTGGACGTCTTTCGGCTGATATGATGATGATGATGAATATAATTAAGACATTGTGATTTCAAAATCATATAAGTCTGTATACTTATCCTACTAGTTATCAAAATGGTCCGCGTATCAGGAGAAAATCAAGTATATCATAACGATGACGTTTATGACACTTTAGTACCGACAGCATAATAATGACACCAACACCAAATTCCGCAAATATGAAGCAATATAAACACTTTATAATACTTGCTGAAAGTGTTACTTAAATGAGATTATTTCATTGTTGCCAAAATTGTGTTACACAATGTTGTTATCAGTCACGTAAAAACTAAAATCGTGAAGCAGTAATTTTGTTCAAGATATTGATGCAATATTCTGCACAAAAAGTCACACTGTTCGGAGAGATGTTACAGCTTAGCAAGATGACAAGAAATTGACGCGCAATTTCTATAGCAAGTCAGACAGTTTTTACCGAAACATTGTGCGCGTCTCGTGTTTCTATTTCCGTTGGTCACGTATCGCATTTTCCTCAACGTGTTTACTTATCATAGATAGAAACTTATCAGACTCAAGGCTGATAATAAACAGCTGATATAGTAATAGTTTTTCGGATGGACTATCTCTATTTTCAAAGAATTGGTGCGATACATAGCTATTCGGTGTAGGTTTCAGAATTAGACACGGCTCATATCTTTTAATCATACGCGTCTAAAGATAGCATCATAGTTGGAATTTCTTCGTAGATATATTAATTTTGCCCTAGTTCAGTGGATATAAGTACGAAACAGTATTTCATGTTAAAAATTCCGTAACTTTTATATTCAATTTGAATATACAAAGAACTCATTAGTAGCGGGCGTTTAAATCTGTCCGTTGGTTGTAAATCTTCCTTAAAGAAAGTAGAAGAGCGTTGCGAAATTAACAATAAAGAAGAATAAGCAACACGCTTAGAAACTTTCTTAATATTCCCTAAAATTTCTTAAGAGCCCTTTACATTTTTTCTACGGATTTCTTTTCCTCTCGAAAGCCTTTGCATGTGAACAGTGTTTTATTTCAATAAAAATGTCCCGTTTTCCTCATCCCAGCGTATTCTCAGACTGTTGTCAAGCTGTAACTTATCAAAAATCAAGATATACACTTAATGAAACATGGTGAAGAAATTCTTGGGAAAGGGCAAAGCTGAACTAGAAGAGCCCAAACTTGTAATGACATGTAAACATATCCCCGCTATAACTGAAGCCTTACAATATAATACTCGTATTATAAGTACACGCGTGTCGTTGGCGCCGTGTGGGCGAGCGTGCCATCTGTCGCGTTGAGAAACGACTGCTTACCTGGCCACAAAACTAGGCGAGCTGGACCATCGGCGGCAATTTAGATCGAATGTTTAGTAATACATACTGGCATTACCGCTGTAGATTACTAAGAGAGGTGGAACGAACTACGGTTAAATTGAAATCATGGCTACATTGAGATGGTAGCATAACATAATGAAGACAGAATGAGTTGAATGTAGGATGCAAACATATATGTATATGCAACTATTCAGACAAGACTAATAAAATTATACAAAGTTGGTAAGAGTAATATTAAAAAAAAAAACCTCTCAAAGGGCTTCAGAAGGTCAAACTGAACATTTCGTTCTGCTATAAAGCCGTTAAGTATTTCAGATTATTTTTCGTCCAAAGGCATAAAACATTTGTGTCGAAAACTGTACTTGTTGAATCTACAATAGATATGCCTGCATATAACAGTAAAAAAAGAATGGTGTCAACCAACTCTAATTAAAATTCACATAATGAACATATCAATCAACAGTCAACTGATACAATCCTTATCACAAATTCCAATAATGGATAATCTTATTGGGCAGTTCCGAATTCCGCAGCAGAGAAAGTGAACATCCTTTTAAACAAGAACAAAAACGATCGGAATCTCATTGGAATGAAAACAGAGAACTCCTGAGTTTTGTAGGTCAACTGACTAGAATAAACAGGAATCTAAATGCGTGTTTATGTCGTGTGCTAGAAATACAGACATGCCGAGTATGTCTAAAATAGTAGTCTTTACTTGAGGTGACTTGAGCTTCTATTGTTATCTGATTCTGATTATTTTGGGAGCGTGCGACGAGTAAACAACTCGTGGGTTTGTCAACACTTACATAATGAGACCTTGCTTACGTTTGTATTTAAGTATTTGGCCTGGTCCCAAACATTCTTGCTTAGCTTTTAGTAAGGTTTTGAAAAAACATCAATGCTTCACAGCTTGGAACGTGACATTCACCAAGAACTTATTGCAGTCTTCGATAAGACAGATGACTCTTCTAAAAACGACAATATTGCCAGGAATCACAAAGAATCACGAGAAGAAGACAATACAATGAACAAAAATGATGAAAACAGAAGGTGGTTTCCAAGCATATTAAGACAGAGTACACTAGTATGTATGTATATTATGCGAGTTGAAATAAAATATGTTGTAGAATCAGCTGTTTACCATCTGTCGCAAGATTTAAGAGTGTGCTGAAGAAAACGAGTTGCTAAGGTCGCCTACAACAAGTTACAACTATCGCCTTCAGTATCAACTACGCATGCAACATGTCACTACTTTTACAAGAATTACATGGTTTTGCGTCTGCTGTCTTCTGTCAATCGATATGAAAGGTGAAATTATTGATTGGAAAGGAGGAAAAAGTAGATTGTATGCACAGTCGCTGTAATACGACAGTAAAGCCACACAGACATTACTCTAATATACTCACGATGTTAAAATACCATTATTTTCATTTAATTCTGATCGTCAATGCTTACCTGAAACAGAAAAGAAAACATTTGTTAATTATTTGTATGAGAACATTTATTTTTTATTTTTGTTAATTATTTGTATGAGAACATTTTTTTTTAATAACTTGATGAGTCAAGTTCAACCATTAAAGCTTCCACTACACTTCGCTTATTAGAATTCACTACCACCATGGGATGATGGCACGACTTAAAACAACTTTAAGAAAGAAATTATGTAGCAATTTTCTAAATACACCATTCCCGTGACCTTGGTGCCCCATCGGTACGGCACAGCGGCACAGTACAACGGAAGGGCAAGGCAGTGAAGTGACATTGAGAATGCGGCCACTACTACAAAACCTAGAAAGCGGTTTAACTTCCACAGAACAAACCTGTTCGGTACAGTACCAGTAGATTTCGTTTAATTGACTTTTTAGTGATGCCAATTTGAGGTGTCTAATTAGAATGTATGCTTGATGCTGACATGTTATTAGGTAATCAAGAAGATATTGGATAAATCACAATGACATATGTTTTTATAGTTTTAGTGTAGGTCCTAGGTTCGTTTGTAATAATATACAATTATTAAGGAAAGAATGTAAGTATGAAATTGTGTTCCGCTTGTAGCGAAGTGGTAAGATTTGGGTTGTTGTTATCATTTATCAGTGTACAGATGACTGTACAACAGGAGCCACCTGCGCATTGATAACAATGTCTATCAATGAGTTTCTGCAACGAGGATAGACGAGATGACCTATTTATTTGTCGCGAACACAGCAGACTTAGGTAATAAAGAAAATTAAAGATTTTGAATAAATTGGAATGAATCGGAACATACGTTTTGTAAAGCACCAACCTCCCATATTGTCAAATAAGAGACTAATGACAACACCGACTTGTCCATAATCATAAGGACACTTAAGTGGAATGAAATCGACACTGCTGATTATATGTCATACCGGTGTGTATCAAGTTTCAGCTTGCCCAGTATACCCTGGCACTTCATGGGGGCGCTGTTCACAAAGGTAGCAAATCACAATACGTCTAATTCAATACATTTATTTTTAGTTCCTGGGCTCGCCGTCTCTCAAGGTATAGTGGGCGCCCTATAAAGGCTCTCTCGGTACGATACGGGTGATCGCCACGCAATGGGTGGCCCGTTCCCACTGGTAGTATGAAATTCTTGAGATTTTTGATACAGGGTATTCATTAGTCATAGTTTTCTATGTATGAATGTGAAAAATATGGGAGTTATCCTGTTTGTATGTACAAATGTGCCATATCGTAGATTGCATTCATTGATTCCGATTCCATGAATGTAAAAGATCTAATTGACACCCCAGTATTCTCGCAAATTCACTTAGGTGCTAAGCATTATATACAGGGTAAGTTTTTATCCAGTGCGCAAATTGTAACCATGAATTCAGCATATTATTCTAGAACCCCTAGCGCAGAAATTTTTCGCCGGTTGTACAAAAAAGAATCCGCTGTTTCATAGAAAAGTGCAATACCTACGCGGTCAAAATGTATGGAACAGCTGTTTTTTTTTTGTGTATCTGGCGAAAAATTTCTGCGCTTCGGGGTCTAGAATGATATGCTGAATTCATGGTTACAATTTGCGCACTGGACAAAAACTTTTCCTGTATATCATGGCTTTCGCAATAACAACTCCTTGGATCCGACTCAGACATTGGATAAATCAGTTATCGTTGTTCACACATTTTTCCTTTTTTAAACAAAAATTGAAAAAAACAACCTTTCCCAATAAAGCCATTAAAAGAACCGTCACCACAGAAGCCCTTCGCCTGTTTTGTATAAAACTACTCAATATATACTTCCTAACGATCATTACATATGGCACGCGACGCCGCCGGCGCTCCCTACACCTGCCCGCCATATGATGAGCTGGGTCAGCTCAGTGGCATGGGAGTGTGTCGTGACCTCCAAACTTTTTAATTTATTCCGTTTGATAGGGCTTGGTTGGTCGTTTAGTTTGGCTTCTGGTTTTTGATGATAGATGGATTTTTTGAAGATTTTGTCTTGTTTTTCAGTAGGTATTTTCTTCTTCATTTTAAAATACAACTGTGGTGTTTTCGTTGTAATATAATATTTTGTATTAAATGGGATGAGGACAACATCAAAATGTTACTAAATAATTAATGTTTTAAAATTCATACTCTTGTGAAACCTTGCTTTGATACTGCAAAAAGAAGCAATAAAGTTTTTTTGTTGATGTAAAATCGTTTAAACAGTAGATGAAACAGCCAGTGTGTTTCTCTTTAATGCTGTTGAAATATTTGGAACCCACAAGATGATATAATTATTTACAAAAATATAACCGTCACATTGACCCATTTTCCAAACTTTACTGTTACTACTGTAGCGGCACTACAAATAAAAATGCATCGCAACAAAATCGAAAAACACAAAAAGAGAAGTGGCGCCATCTACAATGCCACAGGCGAACTAACTGAGCAATTCTACATCGGGGCAGTTGCCCGGACCAGACACAATACCCGTCTGGTCGGAGGATCCTCCGTTACCACCATAGGTATGAGTGAACTTTACACCCTGTTCCTCATACCCCTAAATTGGTGACCCCGTGAAAGAACGTCAGCGCAGCCTTCGTGCAACACTTCGGCGTGACGTCATCATCAACATCAAGATCACTTCCTCAAGCTTTCGAGCGGCGAGTCACACAGCCAGCCAGCACCCTACGGCTTCAACGGGTATCCTGACCACCTGCATGCAGCGAACCGCATGCCTGGTCATCGCCCACAGCCTCATCAGCAGCCATGGCCCAGCACACTGCACTTTCGGCCGGTCGAAAGCCCAATCTCCCGGTCGACGCCAGCAGTCAGCCTCAACCTCTCAACCCAGCGCTGTACCAGATCCGACTCACTGGAGCATAACGCAGCGCAACCCCGACTCACTGGGGAATCGTCGCAGACAGTTCCGACTCACCGCGAACTATGTGACACCCGGTTCCGACTCACTGGAACCACAACTGGCACTGGCAAGCATGCATAACATGCACTGACTCAGCCCACTATCGACCTCCGGTCTCCGGGGGGGAGTGATGTAGCGGCACTACAAATAAAAAATGCTTCGCAACAAAATCGAAAAACACAAAAAGAAAAGTGGCGCCATCTACAATGCCACAGGCGAACTATATGAGCAATTCTGCATCGCGCAATCAGAGTTTTCGACGGCACTCGAACATATACAAAAATCCCGACATCAACTGTTGGGCAGTTGCCCGGACCAGACACAATACCCGTCTGGTCGGAGGATCCTCCTTTTCAATAGAGGATGAGCGAACTTTACACCCTGTTCCTCATACCTCTATACTACTATCGTCTTATAAATTATCGTTTAACGTTAAAATAAGACTTTTATTTTAACGTAATATGAGCAAATATCATTGTTCTTCATCTCAATCTTTCTCCCTTTTCCATAAGGTCCTTAGATCCATCCATACTTCTCCAAGGCAATTTGTCTTTACAACGTTGAATGTTCACACGATCATCTCCAAATTCAAAACAACTTTCGCGTTATTTACATTGAGTAATGACATAATTATCTAAACATTTAGCACCTATTACATAACGGTTAATTAATCATAACACGAAACTGTGTTAGTGTGCAATTCGGGGAAATAAAACACTACATAATTGCGTGAATTGGGGGAGTGGGACGCATATATTATTAAGAGATCGTTCGGTCTTCCGACTAGGTTGAAATTTATACGAGATATTATGAACACTGATGAGCGCCATCTGTCATGCTGTGTGACCTACTGGTGTATGATTTGGATGCTATTAGAGATCAACGCACGGTGTTCAAAGATCAAATGACAGTATGAAAAGACGCTGTCTGAGAACTAGAATTTATATTTGACCATTGAGTGAAAATATGCTTCTTTGCATTAATTAAGTGTTCATTTCAGTTCAAAGTAGATTCGGCTAAAATATTATTTGCGGTTAGCTAACAGAACAATTTGAATATGCAAGCTACAGAGTCTCTAGGGAACCATTAAGCTGCTTTGAAACCCACTGTGTAATTAATCTGCAGGCATCATTAGTACCTACGCAATATAGTTCATTAATAATGCAAATTACAAACAAGTACAGTCACCTTCGTAATTACGAAACTAAAACACTGTAGTACCCTTCGCAGTTCATTAACCCCAGATTATGACATCATCATCATTCCAGGCCGAGATCATCCACTGATGGGTATAGGCCTCTGTGAGTCCCTTATTCAGGTGTTTCTTTTGTCGGCTTTGACGATATCATCAATCGCGCTTTTGGATTTGGCCTAAACTTGGCCACCATTCGGTCACAACTTTACTCCATCGGCCGCGGCCGTCTCCTCGTCTAACTAGATGTCCCAACTCCACGTGAGACGCATCGCCCTGTCTCTGACGTCGACTTTCGACCGGCGATGGAATTCGGTGTTACGCACTCGGTCTAGTATGCCAACCATTGCCAGATTACCTCCATGATCATAATGTTACCCGTTTAGGAAAAGCCCTTACCCTATATGAATCAAAGTTAATCGAACTCCTCTACAAAAGTACTCCTCTACAGTGTAAATAAACACAAGCTTTGCCACATTCCACTCTAAAGCCACACACGGACATAAACTCCACACATAGTATTTTCCATAGTACTATACTACGGTTCAACTGTATCGTGTGACATAACATTTATAATAAAGTATTTCGTACGGCGGAAGTCAGTTCAACGTGCGCGCGCTGTCATGAATCTAGGAAACATTGACCTCGCGGCATAATGCACTGTCTTGCAAAATAAGTGGTCGCTAAGTAGGTTTTCTTAAATGTCTAGTGTTTGTTTCTGTGTTAGTGTGTCTGATGTGGAGATTGACATCATATGAGTAATCGAGAAGTGGTTTAGTAGGATTATTGTGATTGGTAGCATTTAATTTTTTATTTGTATTGTGTGCTTAACCAGCGATTACGACAGCAGTCAATTGTCTTTGACTCGTTTGTTGTTTTTATCTCAACTCATCGAGGGGTTACTTAATTGAAAATGTATGTTCAAAAAACAATAACTATCAGCTAGAAAAGAAAAAAAAAAAACATGCCTATTTTTTGTAATCACCTTTTGTATAGAATCTAAGTCCAATTTTTACCTTATCAATGCTGTTTTCCTTTTGTCGACTCACGGAGTCCAGTATGTACCTTTGAACTGCATGACTTATTTTTGTATATCTCATATTTTAAGTGAACTGTTTGTGTTCTTTATGAGACTAAAATTCTTTAAACCGAAACCGATATTTATGATTTATAAAAATAAAAAACTAGCATATTTCGCAGTTTCTGCGATAACGATCGTAAGCAAAGAAGACTTTCTGTTTAAACATAAATAAATATCTTCACTTTTATCAGGATGTTAATCAACGGAAGATAATAATAAACTCTCGCATAAATAATACTTTTATTCTAAAACATAACTCGATCCGTCATTAAGAAAACATTATGAATATCATTCGCATCTGCAAAGTGAATGTAAAATAATTTACTTTTCTTCAGAAACGATCATGACTTGGATAGATTCCAAAGATTACAAAATAAAAGTTGGACGACTGTGGGAAGTGAGCAATCATAACATGAGATCGTAATTCAGATTTAATTTAACAGATCTGTATTTGTCAACTGGATATGAGTCAACTTAAGATGATTCATTCGCATTGCTCACTAGGATTCCCTGTGAGCCCATTACGAAAACCATCACACGTTATTTGACCTCACCAAAATATCTGTGGGCCATACAAATATTTGTCCTGATGCGGTGCGGAACGGAAACCGCAAAAAAACAGGCTCGAGCACACACACCACACCACTATCAGACTTCTTTAGGTATACTGAATTCTTAGCTCAAGGTCACACATTCCACAGGCAGTCGTAGAACTAATTTATTTTTCTCTTATTGTTTAGTAATCATACTCATGATCATCTGCCTAGCTTTTTCTCAACTAAGCCGAGATCAGTTTCTAGTGAAACCATATGCAACCGAATAGGTACCAGTGTTTGATATGTAGCGAATGCCTATCTGACCTCTACAATCCAGTTACTGGGTAACACGATACTGCTTGGGCAGACTGTCAAAGATCTATGAATGACAGCTGTTGTCAAGTAAAATAACCGCATCCAAATGTTGTCGTTCCCGCCCGCCGGACGGCAGCGACGTTCTATTTTAGCTAGATGTTAACCCACATTCGCGCCAACACTACAAATTAACTAACTGATTAGTCGTTGAAAATTTAAACAAGAATGTTACATGTTTGCTAAGCTATTGGGGACAGTTGAGGACAATGCATGTTTTGCGGATTGCGAAGCGCTTGTAATTTGTGTCGAATTTACTAGCGAAGATGTAAGCCGCTAGATATTTGTTGCCAACTGTACTTTTAACGAAAATCGTGGGAAGTTTGTACGGTAACTAAACGGATTTCAGGACCGTGAGAATTAAGGACACGAAAACAAATATTACAAATGAATAAGTATTGAAATTCAACCAAGTATAAACGTTTTTTGTAAGATTTAAAACCATATGCGCGAACATCAACAACTTAAACGGTCGAAACCTTTCAGACATAATACGAATAAAGACAAATTATGAATAATAAACCATCACATAAATATTACTTAAGACGCCCGCCTGAAGCACTGCTAAATCACGAATTTCCCTCATCTAACAACAATGCGAGTTTGATGACTCCGCGTATATTCCCACTCTTATCTGCACCCACTTTCATTTAGGTAATTGTACTCGAGTCTGAACACCTGTCGTATTCGTAGGCTATTAGCGTTCAGCATGATATATTTGATTTGCGTATTGAAATCGCATAATATTATCAATATGGCTTACTTACATAAATATGGGAAACTGTCATGTTTACGAGTCTATCAATTATTTAGTTATATCACGTAATATGAATTCAATATGAGAGTGGATACAACAAGGTATTTCCGTTGCATAATTTAGTTATGTATAAAAAATTAAGCGAAATTAGGTAAACGCTATTTAAGTATGCATTACTTAAATAAAACTATGTTAAGGGGACCTAGTCGCGGGCCCGAACTCACTGATGGGCCTGGCTAAAAATCACGCTGTCTCACCAGGCTTCGTGTCTGACGGAGTACCCGCGATGAACAGTTAGACACTAGTCTACACGCACAACATTATTGAGTGAGTTGCAGGATCAGTGATGGTAAAAGAGGCGCGTAAAAAATTAAGAAAAGTCCTTCGGAAAATCGAGCTTTCTGAAAAAACCACTGCATAAATCAATGACCAATAAAGTTTATTGAACTTTTCGATAATTGAGCTTTGTCGGTACCGACTTAGTTTTGGAGATTTTATACTCCTTTTATTACTTAAACACGCCCAAAGTTAGGCTGGATTTTAGGAAGATTTTGGAGATTAGCAAGAAAAACGATCTTGTTGGTTCCTAACTTTTTGATGGTTTTTAATTTTAGTATTCTGTTTCCGTACAGACAATATTAAAAATAATACAAAACCATAACATGTTTAATTTTTGATGTGCATTGTCAAACAGTGGAGTAATACACTCCAGAAGTTTGTATGGGAAAAATGTGTACTAGGTTTACCCATCCCAATACCGAAAATATGCGTTTTTTGTATAAGTTCTTGTTAGAAACTTTCGAACCCAAGTTATTGCGATGTTTATGTAGTTTATACAAAAAATCGATAGAAATGGCTAAAGCTTATTTTATACTACAAAAGAAACTCGTTAAAAGTTTATGCACATACATTGGCAACAAGTGTAAAATAACAACATATATGCCTCGCAACAATGCCGACATTCGTTTTGATAAAAACATTTCAAAATATTTTTCATTGCAAATACATCAAATTACACAGTCAAATCTTAAACATAATGCGCATTCAACATACTAATTTGGCAAATTATAACCGATTGCTAAATCGAGCATATTAATAAAACGGCAACATATAGCAAAAAGCGATATAATCATCGGAAACGTTGCATGCATAGCTCCACTATTAACATGATGATAAAGACAGTTACACTACATCCAGTTCCCGCCTTGCGGTGTTTCCGAGCGTTGCGCAAGCGAGTCCCATCTGCGCACGCGACTACAACACCGGAAATAATTTTTTTTAACGGTTTTATTGGGTTCCACAGCCAAATGGAAAAATGTGACCCTTATAATTTCGTCATGACCGTCTGTCCGGATGTGACACAGTCATTTTACTCGCAGAGTCCGCCATAGTTGGGAGAAGGCTAGGCAGATTGAATATTTGCACTACATTGATGAAAATTGGAAAGATGTATTCTGTGCGTCAATGTTGTAGGTAGTGAAATAACGAAGTAAATAATTAGGGCAATTAAAAAAATATCATCATAAGCGTGTGGGGTATCGTTGGATCCTATAATTAATTAAAAACATAATGTTACCGTAATAATTTTCTTTTCCATAGTTTGCTTTCGAGAAATACAATCTTATTTTTGCAGTCGATACGATCAATATAGTGCATAAGTAAATATTCATCTCAACTACGGGACCTTTCACTGTGTGATCCGACTTGTAGTTGGCCGATTTTTAAATATATTTCTTTAACTGTTAAATTGGAAGCGACTTTGGTCACGTCGTGATTCCGAAGTTTTTGTTGTGATTTTTATGAATAAAGTGAGAGAGATAATTCGATGGATGTGGGTTTGATCGCCTATTGTGTTTTTTGCAGATAAGGTGTTGAATGTGCTATGGCGCTGCAGCTCGTCTAGTATATTTGCTACTTTGCTGAAGCTCACGGATGGTTTTCAAGCCATTATGTGCAAGAAAGCAAACTCCTTGCTGCACAGTCTACGAAGCTGCAGCAACAGCATCCTAAATGCTATTGCTGCCAAATATAGCATCAGAGTATATAGGTCCTATAAAATATAACAATACTAACATAATTTTTAGTACATTTTGATACTAACACACTAACTCTTTTACGTTTTTGTGATATGTAACTTGCATGGAGATTTCTCTGAAATAAATAAACGAATTGTATTGAAATGGCGAATCTGAATTTTGATAGTGCAGATAGTTTTGCTTTTCATGGTGCAGTCAAGATTGGTAAATAAATAAATAGAAAGTGCAGTGATGATTTCCTAACCAAAGATTTGTATCTGCGTGCTAAATTAACGAAACAAAATAAGTACTTAGATTTTATGCCGTGCTCAGAATGAATGTTGCTTACCTCACATATAGGTTCCTCACCCCCGACCTAGGTTAAGGACACACCTCCTAACAATAGTCATATGGAATGATTTGTTAGGAATGAACAAACTATGTATAATAAATGTTATTAAAAGACGTCAATCGTTTTCAATAGACATTCGCAAGGATATTACAATAATCGTCCATTCGGTTCTACCATCGAGCTTATTATACAACGGAAACAATGGAATTATTATATCAAAAGAAAATAGATTTTTTTAAAGGCTTCTTCAGAAAGGCGCGACGCGACAGCGTGACACGAGACTTGTAGAACAATTTGCATGAAGTTTTCATCCAAATTGTTCTACGTGAGACGCGCTGTCGCGTCGCGCCTGTTTGCAGGAGCCTTTATTCAAGTGTTTCCTCAATGCTCTTATCAAGTCCTTTACAAGTTTTACTTACACAAGTGGGTCGCTAAAGTCAGCCGAGTCGAACGCATTACGTTTTTACACTTGCAGCCCACTTAAAGTATACACTTTGTTGTGTTCTTACGACATCCAATACAATTAATCTGTTGACTAGCTGCGCCACCCGGTTTCACATACCGTTTTTAGGGTTCCACGCCCAAGGAGTAACCCAACGGGACCCTATTACTAAGCCTCTGCTGTTCGTACGTCTGTCTGTCAGCGGGCCGTATCTCATGATCCGTAATAGGTAGAGAGTTGAAATTTTCAGAGAATGTGTATTTCTTCTGTTGCCGATATAATAAAAATAAAAACAATGTCAAAAATTAAAGGGGCGTCCATACATGAAACATGTTTTTGCCTTATGGTACGGAACCCTTCGTGTGCGAGTCCGACTCGTAATTGGCCGGTTTTTGTTCGGCTGCTAAGGGTCCTAGTGCGTTGTTAAATAGCATTTAACCTTCCACGTGAATTGGGCTATAGCTGTGGCTCCAAAGAGATTTTTTAAATCAGACAGACTAGCGCGTTCAAACAAACCAACAAACATACTCTTTACAAACAAACATAGGTACTTTTTACAAAAATTATATGCTAATACATAGATAATGCGTAGATTTAGTACTGGTCTTCACAGTTTCTTTCGTATTTGGAACACTAACTTCTTTTTTCTGATTGTATTTATAGCTTTACGTGCGAGAACTGCGATACTGATACTAATTATAATTCGTTACACTCAAAGACACAATTAGTAGTGACGGGCGTAGATTCGACGCAAATAGACAACGGTGCCCCCACACGAGCACTTCAACGATAGTTTTTCCTTACAACAGGTTTAGGATTTTTTAATAGAATTAGTTAGATTTTCGTAATAATTCTAGTTAAAACTATCTTCTATTCAAAGCAAGATTTACACTTTTAGAGCGAAACTAAACGCGACCAGCACTTCTAAACCGAGTTTAAGAGCTGTCAGTGTCAACAATTTTGACATTGACAGCTGTTGAACTCCGTTTAGAAGTGCTGAACGAGTTCTATTTCATTGGTGAAATCCACACTTAGAGCTGCAATGCCTGGAACATATTGGCATGAACAGTAATTGGAGTTTTATTCGATTCAGCATTCGATGCACATCAAGTACAGTTGCAATCCGTTACCAGTGTATCACGATAAAAGTATTTTGCTACAATATTTTGATAACTTAACTTCACACTAATAATAACTGTTCCATTGTGGCGTGTTGCACTTTTTCTTACAAATGTAGTTGGTAGGTAAGTTATTTATGAGACAGTACGTGTAAAATGACGAGGAAATCGTCAGTAATTGTTACTTCGTTGATCGATTGTTAATTAACTGTTTACTGCCTTACCTTTAGGCGTGTATTTTTTTGCATATTTGCGTTCCTAGTTTTTTTGTCCCGAAGTGGGTTAGTTTTTAATTAATTCTTTTTCCTTGGTAGCTCAGTAAGTCAGCATGTTTCGTTTTTTATATGTGTGGCGATGGCACCACACCTGACTGTCAGTGGTTCGTGCGAAAGTATGTTTTCAATTAAGTGCACAGTTTCTATTTGATTAATCAAACAAAACGAATACTACAAGTGCACTAACACTAATTAGATCTCCCTGTTCTAAATTAAGCAACTCGAGAAGGAAGTTATTTTTAATGATATTTTATGTTCAGCCTCTAATCGCGTGAACTGGTGCTGTAAGTTAATTATATTAAAAAATGCTTTGTTGTATAAGATATTAATCCAATTACTGAAACAGAGTTTACGTCTAATGACGGCTTATTGGTTGATTCGCACGAATATACTCGCCCGAAACGGGCGAAGACTCTTTTAAATATTATTATTTTCAGTAGGCAATTCGCACGATATTATTTTTTGGGGACGAATCAAAAACTCTACAAATACGTCTAAGGTACTTAAAATATGAAAAACATTTAATAAAAAGTAAATCACCGCGCAGAAGTGACATGAGTAATAAATACTTTAAATTATTCTTTAGTAAGAAAAACTAGTCGTCATTTTGTGCATTTACAGCATAAACTTCTAAATCTGAAACATAATCAGTAATTAGTACTTCTTCAGACAGAAAAATAAATATTATTTAAAAAAGTCGATACGTCTGTTTCGGGCAAGTAATTACGTGCGAATCAACCGATAAGCCCTAATAACGTTACGAGTAACTTGATCAAGGGTAGAATCTAAGACATCTAGTATGACGGCTTATGCACCTGCTTACTGCTACCAATCTATTTTTTTACATCTCGATTCTAGTTTAGCATTTTTTTCACGCGTTTTTTTTTTTCAACTAGAACTATGTCCGCTTTAAATATTTCCATTATTTAGTATTGGTGTTAATGTATTTAAGTGTCAGTTTATTGGGCAATAAAACGTTAAGACCACGACAACCGAAATAACAGATTTGTACTAGAATTTATTTAATGTGAGAACGTAAACAATTCCAATCTTATGGAATAAGGTATGAATATTATAAAAATTCCAGCCTTTCAATATGCAAGAGAAGAAAGGCGCGCGCGTGTGTGTGTGTGTGTATATGCTATTTAACTGTATTTTTTTCTTCTTTATTCTAAATTTAAATTTTTGAATGTAGTTAAATTGTTAAAAAAAATTGTTTGTATTTTTTTATGGATCATATCGTCTGCAATGAAGATTTTTATTTATTTATTACTGCCCCACTGCAGGGCAAAGGCCTCTTCTCTTACAGATAAGTCACGTGCATTGATCACCACGCCTGGGGCCTAAGTCTACTAATTTATAAACGTTACAATGGTCTCTCAATGGTGTGTTTTTGACAGTTTTTGTATGGCAAATCTGTCAAAAACTTACTTTTGAGAGACCATTGTGACGTTTATAAATTAGTAGACTTAGGCCCCTGGTCGAGACGAGTTGGAGAATTCAGACTTATATTACAGTAAGCCCAGCACTCTAATTGCGTATCACATTATTATTAATCAGAATCTGAATAATTTTGGAGCATATTGCTAATCCATTGCTTCATATGTTCGAAAAATTCGTCTGTTCAACAACGTAAATAACGCAATGAATGTTGTTGAACTGTCAAATTGATCACGAATCCTAATGATAGTTTGTTACGCAATTACCCCGCAGGTTTCCTCACGATGTCAGTAATATCCAAGATAAACTCAGAAAGTACATAATTATTATGAACTAGCTTTTACCAGCGGCATCGCCCGCGTGACGATCGGGAATTATGCCACGGGATCATACTTGCGGGATAAAAAGTATCCTTTGTTTTAATCCAGGTTATAAACTATCTGTGTGCCAAAATCATACAAATCCGTTCAGCCGTTTTTGCGTGATTGAGTAACAAACATCTAAACATACGTTAACTTTCACATTTATAATATTAGTAGATAGAATTGAAGACGTCACATTGGTTATTGCTCGGATTTGAACCCACCACGTCGTGCACCAGTTCCGTGTGGTGGCGGACGTAAAAGAATAGCACCATCCCATTTCTTCCAGTGGATGTCGTAGAAGGCGACTAAGGGATTTACTAGAGACAGGGTAGCAGCGTTCTCTATGCATTTTACCACCATACTGCGATCGCCAACCCGCCTGCCAAGCGTGGCGATTATGGCAAAACCCCCCTTTTGAGGGAGGCCTATGTCCAGCAGTGGACGTTTTTCGGCTGAAATGATGATGATGACGTCGTGCATGAGAGGCGAGTCCTTAACAACTAGGCCATCACAATATTGCGGTGTGAATAGTACATACTAATTACCTCTTAACGGACGTAAGTAATCGTCATTAGATGTCATTAAGTTAATACGTTGTAAGTTTAGGTCAGAATTAATCGTTAATCGTCAAACTCATTGTCAGTTAATCACAATTCAAAGTCTATTTGTCACGGAATCGGAACCATCGTTTAAAACCCATCTTAGATAATTGACGCCTTGTTAAACTGCGGTGCAGAATAATTGACCAATTTAGTTTTATCTATTTTGAGATATCGCTTGTCTGTCGGTTGCTAGTCGATTGAAGCTAGCCTTCTTATATCTTAGTGCAGAAGATAAGACAAAGGCGATAACCTCTGACCGCTAAGATGACTAATATGTTATTGAGAATGTTACGATAGTAATCTATGCTAGATCTCTCCGGCGAATAAAAATATTTAAGAAATGTCTCATTGAGTTAGACCCTTTTTATCTGCTCGCGTTCCGTTGGCCGAAATAACGGCGCATTTTTTTACTTTACTTATTGCATTTTTTCTTAAATAACTTGAATCTCTCCATCTCTCGCCATAAAGAACATATTCTTGAACGTTAGCCACGCCAATCTAAACGCTCTCGTAACAAACAGTTGCATAGCGTGTCGCCAAGTTATTACACACTGTATGGGGATTCTATAGTAGAAAGCGCTCGAGTAATTGGTGATTTCAATTAACATACAGTGTTATGGCGCTGCCAGTAAATTTTATACCGACTTGCACTTTCTACGTTTTCGAGCACGATACTTCCGAGTTGCTTTCCTTGGTCATTTTAAATTCTTGCGTTACGACCTTGCAAGTTACAAGTTACGACAGATGACGTTTTATTGTGTTCCTTTTTGCGTGGCTTGCATTGTAAATGTGTGATTCATACGTGAGCGATTAAGTTGTGGTGATTCATTAGTTCGATGTTATCTGTGAATATTTAACTTGCCCAGCCTTAGTGGCGTTGTTTTGTTTATTAGGAAACATTGTAGCATATGTTGTTACGTTTTACTATGATTTTATTCATGAATCGTTAATCAGATCATCTTGAGTCATCTTTCAGAGCTTCAATATCAATACCTATCGATAAAGGATATTAGGTAGCCTAATCTTTTCCTAACTATGTTGGGGTCAGCTCCCAGCCTAACCGCATGCAGCTGAATACCAGTATTTTACATGGAGCAAATGACTATCTGACCTCCAAAACCCAGTTACTGGGTAACACGATACTCCTTGGTAAGACTGGTTGTCAGACTTTCGGGGTTTACCCGTAGCGACTGTCAAAGATAGATCTACGAATGACAGTCGAGACAAGCGTGCTTTCCGAGACAGAGCGGTCTGGGTATGTTATGGATGGTAACCCATCCACGGATCAACCTCGTCAAGCGTTGCTTAAATTTGAAAATCGATCCGTGTGACTGTTATTAGAAGCCACGAGCTCATATTACAGACACATATTTTTAGTAGAAATTGTGGACATTTTATAATAATCTGCGGCAGCCTATTATTATAAAACGTTTAATATGGACAGAGAAAATGGAACAGACCTATAGAATATCAGGTCACAGATTCATCCACTGACCGCAATACACTTACCCTACTACACTGATTAATAATCGAAGAGAATTCCTTCATAATAATCGCATTTTACATGACGTGACGATTAAAAACAGAGACCATTTCGTGACAAACGAATAAATAACGTATTTCTACTCCGAATTCCGACCAATTAGAGGTAATTTAATCAAAATTATGTAAACCGTTGTCCAATGTATTGGGAAAACAGTATTACTAATTATAATGAGTTTTTTTCGATGATTAACTGTTTATCGTTAGTTAGTAGTGACGTTTACATTGGATTTCATGAAAATGAGCATGTGTTATTCGATTTTAATGTTAATTTTTGTTGCGTTCCTCCTCGTGCATGTAAAATTGTAAACAGAGCAGACCACACTGCCACCCACAGCTTCAACAGCTATAGACATAGCAAAAAATAGATCTCCTTTCTTTTATTTTCTTACCAACGGCCAAAGAAAATGACAACAGTGATAAATGGAAACGTCCTCTCTTTTTGTCAATGAGGTACCTTATAATGTTCAGCAGTGTTTAGTGTGTTAAGTAGAAAATCCTTCAAAGACCAATAAGACACGTAAGGAAGCAGGTACTTCTATAAGACACCAAAGAAAGTACCTACTTATTTTATAAGACGCCAAAGAAGGTACTTCTATGAGACACCAAAGCAAGTTCTTCACCTATTAGACACCAAATTAAGTATTTTTTCTATACGACACTACAGAAAGTGCTTCTCCTATAAGACACTAAAGAAAGTACCTGTTCTATAAGACACTAAAGAAAGTACTTCTTCTATAAGACACTAAAGAAAGTACTTCTTCTATAAGACACCAAAGAAAGTACCTCTTTTATAAGACACTAAAGAAAGTACTTCTTCTATAAGACACTAAAGAAAGTACTTCTTCTATAAGACACCAAAGAAAGTACTTCTTCTATAAGACACTAAAGGAAGTTCTTCTTCTATAAGAGACCAAAGAAAGTTCTTCTTCTATGAGACACTAAAGAAAGTACTTCTTCTATAAGACACCAAAGAAAGTACTTCTTCTATAAGACACTAAAGAAAGTTCTTCTTCTATAAGACACTAAAGAAAGTACTTCTTCTATAAGACACCAAAGAAAGTACTTCTTCTATAAGACACTACAGAAAATGCTTCCCCTATAAGACACCAAAGAAAGTACCTCTTCTATAAGACACTAAAGAAAGTACTTCTTCTATAAGACACCAAAGAAAGTACTTCTTCTATAAGACACTACAGAAAATGCTTCCCCTATAAGACACCAAAGAAAGTACCTCTTCTATAAGACACTAAAGAAAGTACTTCTTCTATAAGACACTAAAGAAAGTACTTCTTCTATAAGACACCAAAGAAAGTACTTCTTCTATAAGACACTAAAGAAAGTTCTTCTTCTATAAGAGACCAAAGAAAGTTCTTCTTCTATAAGACACTAAAGAAAGTTCTTCTTCTATAAGAGACCAAAGAAAGTTCTTCTATAAGACACCAATGAAAGTAAATCTTCTATATGGTACTGTAAAATGAGCTTGTCCAACAAGTAAAAGCTTAGTTACTTGCTTACTGTTTTCTTAAATTGCTTTCAAGGTAATCAAAAATATGCGCACTTTCGTCTTTTCCAATTAACAAACAAACTTCTTGCGCATTATCAATCTCGCAGTGAAGGGCCATAACGTTACCTAACTCTACCCACGTATAAATTCTTACTTAAATTGTTATAACTTTAATGTATGACGAAAGTGAATTAATTTATGACTACTTACTAATTTTCGTGAATTTTCTTTAGATCTATCGCTGACGTCTCTCCGTCCGTTTGTTTTGAAAAGTCATCATTATAACCAATTTCAGCCGTTACATACCTACCCTCCACGAAATTTCTTTCTTCTTACCTTTGGTTTCTAAACATTGTTTAGTATCCTTAAGGTGGATCTTGTCGACATTTTTTCTATAAAAACTTCGGGAGTATATTACTCCACTGTTTGACAATGAACATCAAAAATTAAACATAGTATGGTTGGGTCTCATTATAAATATTGTCTGTACGGAAACAGAATACTAAAATAAAAAGCCATTAAAAAGTTATGAGCCAACAAAGACTAGTTTTTCTTGCTAATCTAACCTAACTTTGGGCGTGTTCAAGTAATAAAATAAGTGTGAAATCTCCAAAACCAAGTCGGTACGAACAAAGCTCAATTATCGAAAAGTTCAATAAACTTTATTGGTCATTGATTTATACAGCGAAATTTTTCAGAAAACTTCTTCAAAGACTTTTCTTAATTTTTTACGCGCCTGTTTTACCATAACTGATCCTGCAGCTCAATCAATAATGTTATGCGTGTAAACTAGTGTCTAATTGCTCATAACGGGTGAAACCTCTGTCGGACACGAAGCATGGTGAGACAGTGTGATTTTTAACCACGCCGGTGTGTCCGGGCCTGCAACTAGGTGCCCCTTAATTGGTCTTCCTAAAGACGTATCAGAATTTTTGTAAGGTCAAACGCGGGCCATACATACGTCGGCAAGCTGTCCAATTTAGGCAGCACGTGGGTAAATCTTATTCTAGTATTAAATTCACGTGACTTATTAGATTAAAGTGGCAAAGCCGATAAATTGACGAAATTAGATTAGGAATCACCTTAATGTTTCCTTTGGTCAATGTTACCTAATATCGTGTTGCAGATTTTGTATTAGACAGAGCTTCAGAGTAATGGGATTGCTTTAAAAACTAATAGGTAATTCTAATTAACGACGTTAGTTGGGTAATTCAAGGATTTAAGTTCAACACATAATTAAGTTTGTTTTGAGGCAGACATGTTTCGGTAAGTCGATTAGTAGAGGGATGAGCTAAAGAAAAACAAAAAGTAATACCTACCTAAGCTGTTTCTTTTAGTTTGTTTAGTCTTCGACGCCTGCCTATAACAATCTCTTACTTATCTTCAAGTGCACTAACAGCAGACTATTTCGTTCGTTTAAAATTGACTACTTATGTGAGGAGCTGAAAATGTCAATGCCTGCAAGATTTACGGACAGCCCGAAGTTATAGAAACTATTAATTTATCTGTCTTTCTCAGATATTTACGATACGTAATCATAAAATCAATGACGTGGACGATAAACCAATAATTTTAAGCTAATCCAAATTATTTTATTTTAATGCACGAATTAAATAAAAAGTCATAGGCATTCACTGGACATACATATTGTGAACTAAAATTCATTGTATCTAAGTTTGAATTCTAAGCACAAGTTAACGAAAAAAAAACTGCGGATATTCTTCCGTCTATTCCCGTAGCATTGAGAAAATAAATATAAAAAATCAAACAACAAGAAACGCTTAGGAAAGTACGCATCGGTGCTTACTTGTCAGACAAGACTCGCAAGACATACTTGTGCCTTCAAGGAAAATGATTTGTCTCACTAGTTTGCAAGTTTTTTTTATTTTCTCTGGAACTATTTAATGGCAGCGATTAATCGCAACGACTGAATTTCGGATTTAGAGAATTGCGTGTTTTGACATGTGGACTGTGGATTAATGTTTGTTATCGAAGAAAGGCTTCTTCGGCTTTGGTATATTGGAACTACGCTTAAATAGAATGGCCGTACTCATTAAAAAGATAGCGCCAACTAATTAAGAAATGCACTAAAAACATGATACACATTACATATCAGCCTAAGCCTTCGGCGAGAGGGAGTGGGCCGTAAACCACCACGCGGGCCCAGTGCGGGCTTGTGGATGTCACATGTCTTCAAATTTTTGGTTCATGAACATGCCGGTTTCTCCACGATGTTTTCGTTCACCGTTTTGAGAGCAGTGGTGATGAAATAATTTACACGATGTAAAGCGTCTGTCTGGGTTCGAACCTACGATCTACAACTCCTAAGTCGCGGCCATTACCACTAGCCCACCACTGTTCAACCCAAAAATTTAATAAGTAATTTTTAGTTTCAGAGCAAACTTCGACTATTGGGACCAACGGGATTCAGCCGAGTGATGGAGCAGATTCGCCAGAAAATGACACTTGACTATTTCTACAGTCCAATCATTTACACACATTTGCTGTCCAAAGTGCCAACAATGAATCACAACTAAGTACAGTGAAGCACACCCGCGGTGAAAATCAAGCATTAAAATATGACACGAAAGTTGAATAAAACGACCTTTGTGTTACATAAACTCATATAACCCTGAGAGTAATCATAATCACTGTACTGCAACCTACGTTTACAACGTGTTACATACTTGCTAGGAAATGTCAAAGAAATTAGTAAAATATTATGTGGTGTTACTCATAGACCATTAAATGTCGGTAAAACATGGTAAGTATACGGCGAAATACGGAACTAAGTTTAGTTAATTCGTTTGGTTTAGTATTTTTTTTACCTCTGCGCTGCCACCGCTGTGGAAGTGGCGATGTTTGTGGGCACATCATATTTAATAGACTGTCGTGCCATCGACACGAAGAAGAAGAGTTTAAATATACAGTATAATATATTACTGAATATGATTACACTGTAGTATTCTTTCATCAGATTTATAACTGAAGACTGATATGTCGCATTTTCAGATTTTCGCTATTTACGCCTTTTTTAGACAAAAAAAGGCGCCTGGCGGGGTAAGCCGTTTAATTTTTTTTATAATAAGAGAGAAATTAAATAATTCGTAGAACAGCGAAAATCAGAAAATGCGACATATCATCTTCATCCACTCATGTCTTCAACTATCTTATAGGCTATATTCTCTTTAGACAATTGTAGCCACATTGGCTACCAGCTAACAGTACTGAGACCGTCTAAGACTAAGACAACTTTTCATCTCCCTTGTGGCCACTGCGTCTCACTGACAAAAAAGCGGAAGAAAATACTAAAGGAAAACTTTCTTACACACAGAGAAACAACACAGGGTTAGAAAGTTTCCCGAACCGAGTTTTATTCCTACTTTCAAACTCAAACTTGAGCATTTGTTTTAAATAAACCAATTGCAGGCACTTTTGATTTGTCATGGGGTAGGTCGCTCAGAAAGATGGAAGTGTGTACTACTAGTATCTACTACGCATTGGAGTACCTACTACTTAAGGAGAAGAACGGGCAAGAAACTCCACGGACACTCTTTTAAATCAATATATTGTCACAAAAATTGGTTACAACATCATTCATGTTGAAATTATACTTATAAGAATAAGTTAAAAGGCGTCCGTAATATATATATATAAAATCACAATTTTAAATAAGCTGTGGCAGCTAAGAGATAGCCAGACGCTACTGACGGCGTCCGTTCACGAAAATAGGGTATTTTCAAATTTTTCAAAAACTATTCTAATTTGAAGATTGGAACGAGATATTTATCAGAAAAATAAAAATAAATTGATTTCTATCCATTTTCTCAATTAAAAACGATTTAAACGAAATTTATTTTTCGTTGTTTTGAATTTACCGCCAAAACGCTTCGTACGATGACTTTTTATCACGTGACGCTAACTTTGTGTAAACTAAAGTAGTTAGTAAGTAAATAAGTGAATGTCGAGTTTATAATTAAAAAGATTTTTAATGTATAGAAAGTGATGTTACTGGTGTGCGGTGCCTCTGTGCACAAATACTTCTAAAACTGCGCCAAACTAAGTATTTGTACCGGTGCCGTTTACACAAAGTTGATGTCACATGTCACGTGATAAAAAGTCATAGTAAGGAGCGTTTTGGCGGTAAATTCTAAACCACCAAAAATAAGTTAGATTTTAATTGAGAAAATGTGTATTAATAAATTTATTTTTATTTTTTTGTTAAATATATCGTCCCAATGTTCAAATTAAAATAGTATTTATAAAATCGGAAAATACCCTATTGTTACTTACTTACTTCTACGTATGTTAGCTCTTCTCCGAGATGTCGCCTTGGCAACTAGCGCCAGTTTGCGCTTTCAAGATAAACTGGTCAAATCGTATGTCAGAGTGTTAGTCACTGCTGTTAATGTTTGCGGAAGTAATTGTCAAATCGTGATGTACTCTTTTGAATTTTATTTGTACTGAGGTTAGGAGAAGGTCAGGAAATGGAAGTGCTCCGTCATTATCAAAAGCACGGTTGCGGTTAGTGTTGCATGACAAGTAGGAGATAAGTCAGTGATATAAGTATGTAGTCATTTAAGTTTAGCCTTAATACTAAATTAAGTCACCAATCAGCATGAGCTGGCTAAAATATTTGTCGATCTTGATATAAAACTGGAAGTTTTTAAAATAGAACATCAACGATAGTGAGAAAGGAATTTGGGCACGTATTACGGTGATGAAAAGCACCTGTCAGTATGTCTCCCACTCACCAAGCGTGGAAACCAACAGTACAAACGAAATTCAAAACCACTTCCGACAAATTTCTCACACGCTGATTGAGACAGATAACACCGCATCTAACGACTAAATCGTCGGTAAATAACTCCACAGACGTATTCATTTCATCCACATATAAAAAGCGTCTAAAAGCAGGTCATTCATCAATTTACTAAGACTCGGAAACAAAGTTTAATAATACCAGGTCGTGTGTGAAAAGTTAAACCTCGTTACGTTGTGGTTTCAAAATTTAAACACCTCATTCATGCAGCGTTTGTTGTAAACATTTACGTAATTACGTATAGGAATTAACGACCATTGTGTTAATTGTATAAGAGATGTTGAAAATGTGTAACAAATTATACAATCGGCGTCCCTTCCTTTTTCGGCTGGTGGTTTTAATAACTTGCAACTGTTGCAAGTTCCTCAATAATATTGACATTCTTGACATCGATTCAGTGACTTTCATTTCTGATACTCCACTTTTCATTCATCAGGATTGAGGTCGCCTTTAAATCATGATTTAAGAAGAAAATGAAAGCAATTTTTTTGTATGACGGTAAGTAAGAAGCAGACGTCTTATACACGAGTCGCAGCAATATTTCAGCAAAACGTGTTGGCACTGCTTTTGCAAAGAATACCGAAACGTGAGGGAACAAAAACACATTTTTTTAAAGAGTAGGGTATTTTCTTAAAAGATTTATTTCGATGAGTCTCCAGAAAAATAAGCCATTCATCACGTTTAGACGTGCAACAGGAGGAATGAATTCGTTACAGTCATCCATCAGATTATGTCAAATGGGACAAACAAGTTCGTTGCTAAAATGTGCGAAACTTGATCAACCTGTACAGACATACGTAAGATTTAAGTGCATGCATTTCAGGTCATATTATCTTAATATGGTATCGTTTAGACTTGATATTAGGAATAATGGCAGCTAAATATAGGAGTAATGTGTCGTTTATAATAAATTATGACTATGCTACATCATATCAGCCCGTATAAGTCAACTGCTGAACATAGGCCTCGGTCGAATTACCTAAAGGAGCTGTCCCAGATAGGCCATATTTACAACGTTTGGCAGATGGATATGCGACCGCAGAATCGTTTATACTAATAATTCATAATATTAATGCTTTTAATAGTCTTGCAAAACATGAATGAAGTGCAATCAAACAAATCTAGAAACACGACTAAAGCTTAATAAAATTCAATTCCCATTCAAATCCATTGCGGCGCCTTTCAATTTCCATCGCCAAAGAAAAAATACCCGATATGCAAATACCATGTCCCCTAAAAGTTAACGGAACATCTCCCACGTTTCCACCCAAATCCACAAGGCAGAAGTATTATGTCGGCGGTAAAACTTGATCCATAACTCACTCTGTTCGGAAACCTTCCCGTTTTGAACACCCAACATATTTCACTTCGGATATGCGTTGGGTATTTGAATGCGTTGGCATAGTGAATCATTTATAGGTGTTGACTTGGAGGTGACTAAATATTGGGTATTGTTTTTGCTACAAAGAGGACTTTTGGACGAGTAGACTTAAACAATGGAAAGTGGTGAGCAATGACAAAAGCCTGATGGATCATAGTACGATCAATAATAACAGTGTTTTTACTGGGTGATCTAAGAAACATCGATAAAAGGTGGAAGGTACAGAAATTTAAGACCGAATATATTTGTCAATCATTTCAAGAGAGCCAGCTAGTTGACCAAGCCACGCATATTCGTTTGCTTTTCCAGCTTGTGGTTTAAAATTGAATGCAAGAAACTATAGTAAGCATTGAACTTAAGAATATCTATTTCATACATAACCAGATCTTAACAGTTGTTTGTGAATAGACTGGTCCTCGTTTTTCTCTGCGCACTTGTCTTCCAAGCTGACAGTTGTCAAGTTGGACTCGATAACCAACCGACACATTCATCAATGCTCAGTAAAGTCATTATCAAATCTATCCTGTCTTCATAATTGTTGCGTCATCATTTGGGAGGGTGACTTTGAAGATGTCAACACTGGCCTTACTTGGGAGAGTCCTAGTTCAATAGTTTTGACGTATTCTTAATTGATGCACCAGTCTTTGCCAACGGCACCTGCTTAAGATTTAGCTCTAGTTCTTACCACCCAAATGTAAAACGGTATCTAATCAGCCAGTATAGATCCAGACCAGGAAACCTCTACGCCGCCCATTATCTCGAATCCCACATTCACCTCATAGTCGCCAACGCGATAGATTCCGGTAATCCCACTCGCTAACGAGTATCGAGTGTCGAGTAACGATTGCGTACGAGTTGACTCTCGATTTCGTCGCGAGAGGAATGTCGCCGGGGGAGTCGACCGACCCGTGTTACCTGACCGAGCTGTTACACGTTGCGATGCAAGTGGTGAGAGATTGCGATGGGATGCTGCGTTTTTGTGCTACATTACATATTACGAAGGTGAAGTCATGCAAGGGATATGTTTGGACTGGAGGCAGTAATGGATTGTTTTCGATCTCTTTCCTGCCACTCATCTATCGATTCAAATTATTTCTCGTCATTCATTGTTCAAAATTCATATTCGATAGGAAAACATCGTCCACATTGAATAAAAACATCGGTCAGAGAAGAGTATTAAGAAAGTTTGAAAGTGAAAAATAAAAGGTATTGTTTGCATGCATTAATCGATTAACAATGCAACCTTTTGATGACACAATGTTTTGATTTATATTTTCGGAACACAAGTTATGAAAAATATTAAGAACTGCACTTTCTTTCTGCAACAATGAATTCAGTTTATGATTGAAATAAATATTATGTACTTCAGATATTGTACTGCAAACGAATAAAATTCTGAAGAACGTTGTATTATCACTGTACGATTATTCTGGCGCAAGGCCAGAACAAGTAAAGGAAAGTTTACGTACTCCACACATACATATGTAAAATGAGAGCCAAGTAATGCAAAATAATGAGTTCAATGCATATGCATGCCTTCGCGTACAAGTATTTCTAGTACCTACGTATTTTTCACAATAATTGCCCGCTTTCACAACCATGTCATATTACTTTGATATATTGATCCATCCAGGCATCCACTAATACGTAATTATTATGAGAATGTTGATATCAATCTTCCATTATCGTTTTAATCGGTTCATAGCTGATTCAACAGATCTGAAGTACAGAGGCCAGCACATCAAGCTACCACAATCTGTCAATTTTCTTTGATAGTTTTTCAACTTTATTGCAAAGGAATAAGGTTTATGTTCAATTGGGAAAATTTGACAGTTTGGGATAGCTTGACCTGCTGGCGACTGTACATAAAATAAAAATACGTCGATACATCACAAAAGAACAACGTTCTGCAGACATCGGATAAATACGTTTAAAAATATTTTTTACGTCAAATTTTCACAGATACCATCTTTCTACCTCGCTGATATCTTGAACTAAAGAACAAATTACATTGAACTGGTAATGGTTTTATAACCTTGGGGTTGAACGAAAAATAAATATAAAACGCAATAATTGCTCTCTGTAATATATCGATTTTACATAACGGTGTTTTTAATAGGTTTTTCTTTAGAATACTGTTTCTCGAGATAAATATCAGTATATTACGAGTTCTTGATTGCGTTGCACTTAGCAACACGCAATGAAAGGCTGGGATATCCAATATTGAAACGTTTATTTGTTTATTATGTTGTTACATTTGTTACGTCTTTGGGTAAAGTAGGTCGTAATGTCAAAATAAAATGTTAATTGTCAGTGCTGTAATAATAAACACCATTTAGTGTCAATTTATGCCCGCTGCGTCGGCACAGTTTTCGTAGCTAATGATTTTGAAATAATTCTTTTTCGGCTATAACTACATCGTTATTGTTGTTTTGCCTTAATATTTAACGTTTATTATTATATATTGCAGAGCGGGTATTAAAACAGGCCTTAGGTACATTCCGCTCATTTTCTCAGACAATTTGAGTAGAATTCCGAACGCTATCAATGACGATTACGTCGGCAGCGCAAATAAATACAACATCAATTAACAATCAAACCCTGATACCACTGACATAAACTAGTCCAAATTGCTTTTCGTCTTCATAAACCGTACGGAAGCCGAAAAGCGGGCCTCTATTCACAGTATTGAAACTAATAGAGGAGTGGTGCTCAAAGTGGGAGACCGAACTCCCCTATGTTTCAAAGAGCTAATCAGCTGAGGGAGACCGCAAGCCTCCGCAGTAGGGACGAATACATGATGGAAAGTGGGGACAGGCAGTTGGAATAGCAATTAACAACAGATTTTCCCATCGTAATCCACGGCTGGTTTTATTCAAAAAACGTTTTTGCTTTTCACTCGAGTTTGTCTACGTCGCTAATTTAATTTAATTTTAAATAATGGTTAAAACATTACGTCCGATAGATCTTGCCAGTCATGAAGACGCAGAATTTGCTGATTTCGCGCGTCTCTTCATACTTCGTATTATTTACGTGTGCGTGTGGGTAAATATCTCTTTACGCACATTCTAAACTGTGATCGAGATAACACTACCATAAGTAAGAAATATTCGCATGCGTGCGTGACTTAGCAACACTTCCGTCGAAATGTTGGTCTTCTAAGTGAAATTAAACTTATCTTATCGAAACCGTTTCCTGTTACTAGGCTAAAGCCTTTAGCGGATACCATGCGAGAAATGTCGATATTTATCAATATGCAATGAAGTCTTGAAGAAACAGTAAAAATTTTGATAGGAGAAAGCATTTACACCTTTCCCGTGGTGCTTAGAAACACGTCTCGAAAAGAAAGAAGATTTTTTCCTACTCTTGTAGGAAAATTGGTCATTCAGATTTTTTTTTGGGGTACGCTGTAATCAACGAAGCATTACATCAAACGATGATAAATCGTTTGTAACCCTCGATTGATTCGTTGTATTAATTTACAAAGCGTGGGCTGGCGTCCAACTTGCTCGAAAGCCGAGAGCCAAGAGCCACTCTTAGATCAGACCTGTTTGGACGCAGTTCGCTTAACCTGTCGACTTGAAGACGCGACTATTGTTCCTTATGACATTACATTGTTAAGTCGCCAGTTTAGTTTGTTGTTAGAATGATGCTGTAACTGTAAACTTAAATGTGCTTGTTTAGGAATGTTGGCAGAGATGTTACTAAGAGATTAGCAATGACGGCCGTGACAATCTTGTTTCGATTTGGTCATAAATTTCCTCTTACTTGATGATGTTAAAAAAGATGAGGAAAACGGGAAAAATCGAGTCCCTTTCAAAGCACATGAGAAATGAGCCGCCTTACCTCCATTTACTCTTCAGCTTATCCCCACTAAATCCTCAAAAGGCCCGCACATACTAAAGCAAAATTCATCTAATAAATATTCATGTTTCGTTGACTGTAATGCCTATGCTCATGTGCTAAGTATGCAGCAATAAATTATCAACAACGAGGTGTAAGGAATCTGCTGGCGAGGTCGCTGAACCTTTCATCTGGATTAGGGACAATGGAACTCAAGGAGGCGTAGAGAAACACCATGACATTGATTTCAGACCGTTTCTCGCTTTAATTTGTGTACTTTCGTGGTACATTTAGGTACTTGAAGTGACTGTATTGTACAATTCAATAGGGCTTGATAAGCTTTATGTGGCTCCCTTCAACTTCTTCTTTTTTGTATGTATTTACGTAAGTAGGTCCCTTTCTTCATTCTTCAGTAGTAAAAAGTTATTCAATACAATTTATTTCTTTTTTCATGCCTTTCATATTTCTAATGGATCTATTCGCGTCTTCAGATAATGGATCGTGCGAAAGATAATGGAGTTCATTGACTTAGAGGCTGTCAATAAAATCTTGAAAACGCTTGACCTTTATTTCTAACGTATTTCTATGCTACTTTGTTTCGATAAGTTTGTTGTACTCGCACTGTTGTGCTAGTATGGTTGGATTCGACACGCACTATGTAGGCATTTCAGGGTTACTGCTGATAACTCGTTGCTATGACTCTGGGGTTACTAAGGCCAGGCGATAGCTATAAGTATAAGAATTCTTTAAATTGCGTCTAGAGGACGTATAGAGATCATGTTATCTACTAAATGCTATCTGAATTTAGTGTTTATGTGATGAACCGAGTTCTTTTTTCTTTTTTTCTTAGTTGTGTTGTTAGGGTCCATTCTTTAATTGACTTTTCATATTTAGCGGTCAGTCTTGATCATCCATGCTATTGAAATATAAAAGCAACCGTTAGAGAATATAAAAAACACCCTGTATTTCTTTATACAAATCTGGAAATTGGTTCGACAGAACAACTCATTCAGCACATCACGTGCGATAAAATCTAAGGTCACTCAAAAACAAACATTCCTGAATGAACCAAAGAAAAATCACGTAACTAATATAGAGCGGGTTCACAAAACCAGCTCGCTTCTACAGAATGCCTAATAAGCGGATCGGTTTAAGAAAACTCGCGGTTCGACCCGTGCAGCGGTCAATGACCCGGGCTAAGCGCCGGCGCAACCATTGTTGTCTATGGACCATGCCAGTATAAAGCTCATGTTTTGTTTCAAGGCCAGATCGCAAAATGACTAACCTAGTACCTACTTTGGGTAACAGCTTACGCAAGAAGTCAAATCCTAGATGTATTGAGGCTTCCGCGTTTCAGGCGAGGTAATTAACCTTTTTGGTATTTTTCTTGAATCTAACCATTACCAGTAAAATTACCCAATTAAAATAGTATTTTTTCATGTAGAAGAATAACAAAATAGCCTCACAAATAGAGCCAAGAAATAACAAGAAGATTTAGTTATATTAAATCAGGTGCTTTCAAAGGTCAGACCGGTTTTTGCCCATTGCCGGACAAAGAGCACTTGTACTGAAGAATATGCATGAATAGAAAGTAGATATAGTAATTTAACATTTGATTTTGTTCGGTACGAGACCCAAGACGGTTTTACTGTAGACATAAAGCTATAATAGAAACAGAATATTAAATGAAGGGTCTCGGCTTTGAAAGCAGTGATTTGCATGTATTATTTTTCTATTATAATTTTCACCCTATACAACAAAACGCTTTTAGGATAAGTAGTACTCACAATTCGTGCGTTCTAGATCTTGTGTATGTAGGCGCTGTATGATTTATGTGTGTGTATTTCAGGACATTTCGAAACAAAACCTAGCGTCTACCTTTACGATGTCACGTATGCACATAGGTAGTTGATAATCAAGCTACAACAAACAATACAGATTATACACAATACCATTGCACATTGAACAAAATTTGACAAAAGCACATATTCACGAGAAATTATTTACGAACTATCCATATCGAAACTACCTTAAAGACAATAAAGAAATAGAACTCTTCCAGGTTAAGTGAAAAAGCAGAAGCATGTTCTTTGATAGTTCTGTGACGTTAAGTATAAGACCTGTGCTTCCCCCCCGAGTGGGTTCCCGCATTGTCGTTGCGGGGGGGCTTAGTAACCGTGGTCTCCCATCCACGGTGAAGCCAAGAGGAACCCAACGGTGGGGCCGCTCATCAGGGCTTTTGCCTTCAAGCCATTGACGTAGCGGCCAAAAAGTAGGTTGCGGTGAGGTGCACCGCAACTGAGGTGGGCCGCGATGTCGAATGGGAGGCATCGCGGCTGAGGGTTACAGGCTGCGGTAGAGGAGGAGTGCCGGTGCTTCTGAGCAGCGCTCTTCCCTTCCGTGGCCTGGACGGGGCCGCCACCGTTTGATGGCGGACGCGGTGGGGCCGCAGGGGAAGAGGAGTGTCGGTATAGCGTCAGCCGCTCTCCCTATCCTCTGCGGCCGAAAAGTGGTAGACGGGACGGCGCGTTGTGTTCCTCACGCGCGCCGTCAAAGATGTCAGCAACCACAGGTGGGGTCCGCAAGGGCCGATGCCTGCCAGGGGTGCGGGTTTGTTCGAAAGAGATACCACGGCCCCTGGCATACGGGCTACTGAGGGAACACGGGTGGGTTTTAGTCAGTAAAAGTCTGACACGCCCTCCTGCTCTACTCAGCAGGAGAAGTCACTTGAAGATTTCCCACCCAAAAAAAAAAAAAAAAAAAAAAGACCTGTGCTTAGCGTAGATCAAAGTAAGCGGCAAAATTGCACCAGGAAGCAAACCTTCTGGTCTAGAAGCTTCAGGCAAACATCGGGAAGTTACCCGGAATAAAGAAGGTAAAATTATGAATAATTCAACCTTTTATCACTCGGTGAATGCTTTCAAGGTATTAACATACTTTTTGCGCAGAAACAAAAACGTTTTAGGCGTAACAACTGCAGGAATATTAAAAACATTATGAGCGTTACTTACCCTCAGTTTTTACACCTTGCGGAAGATCGTACGCTCCATATTTTCTTTAATCAAGTGCGGATTTAATAACAATGCTGTCTAGAAAGAAAGTGTAAAAAACCTACTAACCACGAGTTCAATTAGTAAGTAATGAGGAAATCGGATAAGTGATGCTGACGATTTCCAACTTCTCTAAGTTGGAAATCGTCAGCATCACTTATCCAATTGGGGCATCTGTGGCTGCACTTTATAATACGATGCGAAAAATTTCGCCAAAAACTGAAGGGTATATACATATATCTGCTGTATGGTCGGTTACACTTCTACTATACCGCGTATTTGTATAGACGCCAGCACGTCAAGCTACCCCAATCTTTCTTTATTTGATATATTTTCAACTTTACCACAAAGGATTAAGGATCATGCTCAATTGGGAAAATTTTACAGTTTGGGGTAGCTTTATGTGCTGGCGTCTGTACAGCTTATTGTATCCATGTGACCCAAAAGTCAGCTGCTAAAAAGCATGTTACTTGGGGAGGCCTGTGTCTCAGCAGTGAGGCTATAAATTAATGCGGTTCCCTAAATTGAACAAGCGCTATTATTAAAACGAGAAAGCACTTAAGACAATGATTGGGAAGCAGCTTCCTATGTTTTGAATTTCGATCTTCCATCAATGACACCTTGAATTTTTTACGTCCATTGAGAATCTACATGTTTAGGTCTACGGTTTAAAGCCAGACGTGATATAATTTGCCCATAATTTAGTTATATCTTATTAATTGACCATATCATAATATATCACTATCACAAATTCAAAGAGATTAGCGATGCTTTATCTAACTATTTCCTCCTTCATTTGTATATCTGCTATTGCCTACCGATACTATGCGATAATATCAATAAGTCCGACTTCTGATTACATTAAGTACTAGGTTCATCAATTATCAAGGAAAATTAAATGCTATAAGTAAATGTTTTGGAATTCACAGAACGCTATCTAGTCGTTTTTGCTACCAACTATGGAGGTTCCTTTCGCATGAAGCATTATTATAATGATTATATCATTATCTTCTTTTTCAAACAATACTGGCAGGCAATGTCTCCAGACGATGTTATTGAACATCTCGAATTATCTTTGTAACTGACGGAGGAGGTCTTAAATAACATCAACGGTAAGTGATACGTGGCCAAATCACATTGCAAACAGATAATTGTAAGTGAAAACGAAATTAATAACATGGAAACGGCCAATTTGACTTTCGTCAATGGCCTGACGGAAACATCACATGAGAAAGTATAAAAACTAATACGTGTTAATGATTTATTGACGGCAGTTTAAACAGTGGCAAATTAGCCAGTTTATATTCATTTTATGTTTTTCTTTATAGGTATAATTTGGCAACGTTTGCCATAATGAAGTCACTATGCTTTTTATGTATCATTAATAGTAACGCCCATATATTATTTAACATTATTATTTTGCTATCATAACATGACCTAATTAATGTTTAAGCGTTTGCGAGTGTAGAGTTAGAAACTCAGAAAGGACAAAAGGGTTCGAGGTTGACTTTTGAACATGTAACGAAACCTCGTTCACAACTATTAGACTACCTTAGACTCATCTTGTTGTGTGATTATTAATGACATAATCATCATTAAGCAATACTACCAAGATGTTTATGATTCTACCAACGAATAAGTTGCGTATAATAATAAATTGAGTTTAAACATTGTAATTGTACACTCTGACCCATAAACTACTTACTTGTATACGCTCCATTTGCGTAAGGAACCTCTATTATAATTTGCACCGCATGAAATATAGCCGATGCGATTCATTACCGATTAATAAGATTAAAATAATAATTTGGCAGTGAAAGAATGTTTTGCAAAATAATAAACAATTCATGTAATTATTTAGAGATAACACATTTTCAGTAGACTTTGACTATCTGTACAAATATCACGTAATCTACGGACGGTCTGTACAATGTGATTTATGATCAATATTCTGTATTCCGACCATATTGACTCCCTTGTTCTAATATCTTATATGAGCCCGGGAGATATGGAAATTACTCTGTTTATCAACTGTGGGAAAAGAGTACGAACTAATAGACATTCAAACTGGTTTTAATCATGCGTGCTGTAGTGTTGATTAGATAATAAATTCTTTGTAAGTATCAAGGCTGATAAAATTCTACAGACTATTTGTTTGTATTTAATCATCATTCGTTCATTTAAAAAAATACACCACAGAACATATTTTTAGAAGAACATTATATTTTTTTTTTTCAGCTGTGCATTTTTCTTCTAGAAAATTTATTCGATGAGGTTTGGCTTTTAATACCCCCACCGGTGGACGAAATATCGATTCACATTAAATTTTGCTCTCGAACATAATAAAATTCAATGAAAAACACAATTCACCAGCTAAATTGGCCATTGTTATCAAACGAGATGCCATAAAGTTTAATCTTTAAGCCGTTCAAACACTTTCTACCGACGAACCTTGGGCAAAAAATAATTCCATTGTTACATACGTGCACGTTGTTCATTCACTTGATTTTTTAGCATCACCTGCGTTACCATCGTGCGCAGCCTCGTTTGCCTCATCAATCTCATTTGTTCGTGTCGATCTAACACGGGTTTTAGTTTCTTACAGTGAAAATGTAGTGAGTTTGCTTACATGGTACGGTGTTAGAAAGCGTGGGCGATTCGATAGACAATTAATAGCAACATCGGCTCTACGTTAGAGATCTGCTTCTTTTACTTGCTATTGTTCTACTGCCAGGTTTAATTACCGGCGAAAGTCTAACGAGAGTGTCGCGAGAAAGTTTCGTACACACGTCGGGTCCCACGTGTATTGTGAATATTTTTTTATGTAACTTTTGTAGGATGTCGTAATTTTTGTTTATATGGAATTGTTGTGTGCAACTGTTAATGTTATGCAATGATTATTTAATGATGCTGTAGACAAAAACGCGAAACTGTTGCCGGTACACGTTTTTGTTCTAGACGCATCTCGTGCGAAAATATTCTTAAGACTTCCTTTATTAATATTTTGTCTTCCTTTTCCGGTCGTAAATTAAAGCTCAAAAGTTAAATGTCTTCTGCAATTTGCCAATTTTGCTGAAGTGTGCTTTGTTCTTGCAATCGCGTACAAATTGTCGCTTTTGTTACAGCAGTTATATCTATTGTGTCTCGCAAGCGGTGAGCCAACCGATTGGAGGATTGTAAAGATAGCTTGATAAAATTCTTGTAGCAAAACGCAACAAGTCTTGATGTAACAACGAATTCCGCATTGCTGATTGAGGTCAATCGATATGGATAAGTACATTTAAGAAAACAATGTGTGTCTTGACCAGTTTTTTTTGGTTGGGAAATCATCAAATAACTTCTCCCGCTCTGGGTGGAGCGGGAGGGCGTGTCAGACTTTTATTAACTAAAACTTACCCGTGTTCCTTCAATTGCCTGTGTACCAGGGGCCACGGTATCTATTTCGAACAACTCGCACCCCTGGCAGGCATCAGCCCTTGCGGATCCCACCAGTTGGTGCTGACATCTCTTTAAGGCGCGCGTGGAACACAACGTGCCGTCGACCCGGGATTGGTCCTTACCAGGCGAGCTACTCATTACTCGCCATCCGCAAGCCCGCGCCTACGTGGCCGGGAATCGGCATGGGATTCCCGACGCCCAGGCCGTCTTCTGCGGCAACTAGGTCCGTGAGGGCGCATATACTGCGTTACTGCTTCGCAGGAGGTGACGGCTACCCATGCACTCTCGCTCCGTACCATGGCCTGGACCACGGCCGGACGCGAGAGATCGCCGCCGCCGATCGCCTCCACGAGGACACGGTGGTGCTCCGCCCAAGCCGGGCAGACCTCCACCGTATGCTCCACCTTGTCCTCAGGGCGATCAACGCAGTGTCTTGACCAGTTACTTTTGTTTTCGAAGCATAGAATGTTAGGCATTTCCAAATCGTAACTATTATGAATAATGGCACAATCGTGTTGTAAACAAAAGCAGATGCGCAAAAATAAAACCAGCTCCAAGAACATTCATAACCCATTTCAAAGTTCCCTTCTTTTCTCAAACATCGATATCGGTAGAAAAATGAGATTAAAATCTAGTCAGTCAGCTGCAACTTGTGAAAATTCTCGCCATCGAAATGTTTGAAAATATATCTTGAGGTCTATTTTTCGACAAACTTAATAGAGATTTAATCATCAGTAGTGTGGATTGAAAGAGTATCATCTCTGAGGCTGCAAATGTCATTGGTGTGTTCTCTATATCCCGGCTTACAAAAGACACGGAGTCCATATGGCAGATTGAGTCGCTACAAGATTAATTTCCTTCCTTTTGGCATCGCTTTATCGTAGTAGCCTCAGCCTAGGAATTCCGATCACCCTATCGACGGTCACATAGCTGCCAAATATCGTGAGGTAAACAGGGTTCATATTGATGGTTCCGGCAGAATCAAACAGCAGTGTTTGAGGAATGTTGGCAGTGACATCAGCTAGATAATACATTGCATATAATCGTTCGTTATTATACGATTATGATTGGCATTATGAAATAAATATTAGATGCTTGTGTGATTAATCGCCAATTGTGTTTTACGGGATTCGAATGCCAAAGGAGAAATGAATGCCTGCAAATGATGCGTTTTTATGTGCACCATCTTACTTAGATCACGCCTTGGCTTTCCATCAGTTATAACTTAAACATGCTAAGTTGGTCAATCATATTATGTCTGTGTTGGTTATGAATGTTATCATTAACCTGTAATAAGTTAAACATTTGTGTTCATGAATCTGTAATAAAAAATTTGTACGTAAGTGTATCGTCTGTCCGTCAACAAATGCAGTTTACGTGGATGATTCTTTACTTCGCTCATATACCAACAAAATAATAGGTCTTTACCTATGAAATTGCCGTTTTGTATGAAAAAATTTAAACGAATTTTTTTCATGATTTTTTTATTTGTATTAATCGAAGTAATCACCCATGCAATCAATGCATCTTTGCCATCGCAGTGGCAGTTTATTGATGCCCTTCTTAAAGAAATCAGCTGGACGGGAGGCAACAAATTCTTCAAAGGCATTTTGTACTGCCTCTCGGGTATAAAATTTTTTTCCCGCCAAGAAGTTATCCAAATTCTGGAAAAAGTAGTAGTCTGTAGGCGCAAGGTCTGGTGAGTAGGGCGGATGACGGAGAGCTTCCAACCCCAGTTCTTGCAACTTGGAGACCGTCTGCTGTGCAGTATGAGGTCGCGCGTTGTCGTGCAGGAGCAGCGGAGACGAGCGATTGACCAATGCTGGTTGGAGATGCGCCAGCTTCTCCATCATTGTGTTCAGTTCTTCACAGTACACATCTGCAGTAATGCTCACCCCGTTTGGTAAGAAGCTGTGATGAATCACACCGGCGCTAGACCACCAAACAGTGACCATCACTTTTCTAGGGGTAAGTTTTCGTTTAGGGCATTGTTTAGGTGCTGAACCAGGATCCAACCAACTTGCTGAGCGCTTACGGTTATCAAACAGAATCCATTTTTCATCGCAGGTAACAATGCGGTTCAAAATTCCTTCATTTGTGTGTCTGTTGAGCAGTGCAAGGCACGTCTCGACGCGTACTTCGCGCTGGCGATCATTGAGTTCGTGGGGCACCCATTTGTCAAGCTTTTTTACCTTGCCAATTTGACGCAAATGGACCAATATTGTTTTGACGCTAACGTCGAAAGCTGCTGCTAATTCAGCCGTAGATTGTGTATCATCAGCTTCCACAATCGCCTTTAATTCGTCATTGTCGACCAAAGTCTTCGGACGACCGCGAGGTTCATTTTTCAGGTCGAAATTTCCAGAACGGAAGCGAGCAAACCAATAACAGGTGGTGCGTTGGTTTGTAGTGTTAGCTCCGTAAACGTCGTTGATGTTGCGTGCCGCTTGTGCCGCGTTGCTGCCACGACGGTACTCATATTCCATAATTACTCGAATTTTTAACGTATCCATGATGACGAAAAAGATTGAAATGCGATGAAAATGTAACACTAATCAATAAAGAAATGACTACTTTTAGAAAAAAAAATCCATGTTTTTAAAATAAAATTAATTTGAAATTAGAATTCTTAGCCAAACAAAAATTATTTTGATTTGAAATGGCCAGTACTGCAGAACGGCAATTTCATAGGTAAAGACCTAATATTATCTTTAGGGATGGTGAAGTCTAAAAATTAAATCTGACCAAATAATACCAAAACAAAAATTGGTTACAAACACGAATATTTCACAAACAATTTTGTAGCTGGCGCCTAATTTGATACACAATTTCAAGATCCAACTTTGTCTAGTTTTTGCCCACGCGAACTCGTCGCGGTTTCATACTTTTAACAAATTATGGATATTGATTGTCCAAAACTTGTACAATTTCGTTTGACATTAGTGACTGACGTAACTGTTACATTGTTTATTGGGTCATACCAGTTGCATCATGTGGGGCCGCACGGGTCGATCAGGTTAAGCTACGCTTGCCGCGGTTAGTCCTCGGATGGGTGACCATCTTTACATACATACACATCCGTGCCTCGAAAAGCACGTTCAACCGTTGTTCCCGGCCACAGCCCGGCTCTCATTTGTGGATCTTTGACAGTCGTTACGGGTTGTGAGAAGCCCGAAAATCTGACAACCAGTCTTAGCAATGGGTAACGTATATAACGTACCCAGTAACTGGGTTGTGGAAGTCAGATAGGCAGTCGCATGTAATGAATTACTACGTTTGTTTACCGTGTTTATGTTTATTGGTGTGATTTAATTACAGTTGCATTGCTCTTTATAAGGGTTGTAATACTGATGGTATAGAAAACATTTAATTGTCCATTGTGAACATTATTGGAATATTCAAGCATCTGAGAAAACGACGTTTTCTAGTCTTTCTTTTAGAAATGGAAATATAAAATGGAAAAAGCAGAAATTAACTTTACAGAACTTCGACATAATTATGAGAATGTAACATGTCAACATTAAAAACATCGTCAAAATAGATCTTTAAATGTACTACATGTATATGTACTCAAGTAATGCATTTGCATTTTAATTAAAAGTAATATATTAGTTAAATGTAAAATATTTTGGGATAAAGATTGATGTATGAAGGCCGCTTGCCTTTAATGCTTGAAATTATGTGACAGTTACGAAACTGAACGCAGCTTACTTTAATAACATATCATTTAAACCCGTTACGTGAATAAATCAGTGTATGTACACATGAACATTTGCAGTTGACACTTCTTACATTAATGTCATTAGCTATGGTTGGAGATGTTAGTGTGAAAATAAATGATGAAACTGTAAAAGTGAAGTTGTTTAGCTGTATTATTGTAAAGTTGATTATTAAGCACAGGATGAGCATGCTTCAAATGGCACTAACACTAATTGGACTGGCGATGCTCCATCAAAGCCACATTTAGCAGTAATTGCCGGCTTACCATCACAATAGTACCAGCGACAGGTTACTCAATAAAGGTGTGACGACTTTCATAATTTATTTACAAAAAATCTTCAAGAGCAAAAAATTTCAATGCCATTGTAACATGAATATTTCAAAAACAATCCTCGAAATTAAATACAACAATTGATTTTACAAAAACAAGACCTTTGAAACGTGTTTAAATGTAAAACAAAAGAACTACGTAAACCGTTGCAAAAAATGACGGAATTATACGTTCTGAAATTGCCGAAAAAGTATAGTAATAAGAAGAATAAGGCATTAATTCAAGCCACGAATGAGATAGCAAAAAGAGTTAATTTCAGCTTGTCATTTTAAACAGCAATTAGTATTTAATGACGATCGCCATTGTTGTAAGATTCTCACGGATAAGAAGCCGAGATGAGACGAACATGTTTTATGGCGATTCTGCCGAGGTTTTACGATGTTATAAGGTTATGTCTGTTCCCATTCCAACTTTATAAACGCGAAAGATGAATGTCTTCTAGAACGTACTTGGGCAAGATAATTAAGGCGAAACCGAAATGAAATAAAGCTAAAACTTTATTCAAAAATAAAACTAAATAGTAGCTACAAAAGTAAGAGGTAAAATACCTACTAGTTCTTTTTCGCAAATTAACATAACTATTGTCTAGTTCGGACTAAACTTGATGAATTTCCAAAAGATGATCATTTATTGTTAACAGAAATGTGTGCCTAATTGGATAATTCATAGACTAGCTTCAAATCAAAAATGACTAGCAACGGAATATGTAGTCACTCACAGAACGCACTTAGTAAGATGTTTTAAAAACGTTTAAAATTGATAAGTAATCAGAATCCAACGATTCCTAGTCTTCAATTTGTTTGCAGAAATACTAAGAAATTGATTTCTGATTTTGTTAACCCTTTTGCAGACAGACAATTTCCCTAGGGCGTTTTGGAATCAAAACATAAGCAGGTTAGTACACAATTAAAGAGCAAAATACACACGTGACGTGGAGAGTCGTAGTGAAATTGATTGAATTAAACCGACGAAGGGCCCCAGGCTCGTTCGACAGGATCTGTGTGCTGCACACATCAATTTAGGTAATTGAACGCTGCTGGTAGGGAGCCCTGATTTTTTCGGCAAAGAAAAAAAGCATTTTGTTCGGGAACAAACGAATTTGAATTGAGTGGATTGATTTTTTGTTCAACGTGAAAATGGTGGTCGGTTCATAAACGAAGAAAAGCCAGTATAAAGCAAGGCTGAAACAACGTCGCAGTCTGTGTTCCCAATTGAGGAAGGATCCTCTTATTAAACGAGGACAAGATATTATCAAAGTTTGAAGTTGCCACCTGACCTGAGCAACTGAGCTTTATACCACCCACCCCCGTTCCTATGTCAGAAGTTTGAGGGTTTATTAAATAATAGATGGAAAGTTATACCCTTGGTAGACACTCCGCTTAACAAGGTATCCGAGATATTAATTAATCACAGAAATTACGAAGCCCAAATGAAGGGAACCCGCGAAAATCAATGAAAAGATGCAAACAACTCACCAAAAACGCAAATTCTGTACGTAATATAGTGGACTTTTTTTTTGAAACGAATGTTTTCTAAGTTTTTCAACAAAAACAAAAACTCCCAAGTTTATTAGAAAGCGGCGCCAATTTTTTACCAAAGATAAACCATTGTAATATCTTAGGACTTCACGGTGTCGAAGTTACGATTATTCACAAGTTCTAGAACATAATAAAACGAAGGAGACCGTAGATCGATTCGCGATAGTTTCTAGCATACTATTAGTAGTCATAATAGTAATTTGAATAGTACATCTACTATCAGGTGCGTCTGAATCTTATCGCATACCAACCGGAGCGGTAAGCAATAAAATAAAACTGGTAGGCTTCGTACAAGCACACGTAATAGGACATGTAACCTGCGCGTAATTGCGTACGTTGAACAATAACTACATATTCTTGGTGGAAGCTAGGTGCGAATCTTAGGGTGGAAACTGGGTGGTGCAACGATAGTGAGCTTTGGGAAGAAGACGATCAAGTGTATGAGTTTGAAGGCATTGTTGGCGGAAAGTTTTAAGGATCAAGCGAAATCCGATATATGAGGCAACAAGCTAACCGCTGTGGATACTTTCGAACGAACGAAGAGGGCTTACGTTGGATTATCCTGTGAGAGGATCAAGAAAGTTACGGGAGTATAAGTATAACATTATTAGCACAGGAGTTCGAAATGCTTCTGAGTTATTTGGAACAAAAAGTTAATCGGAGCAGTTTTTAATAGTTTAGCCACTACTATCATCCCTAACGAACCGATACAATTTATTTACCATTGTAACGTCATACGCAACACTAAAACGTTACGAATGGTGATTACAATCGCTTGGAATTCTATGAACAATTCTTGGAGCGTACACCTCTACAAACATTACACACATTCTTGCTAGATAACCGCTCCGTGGTCTTATCTATCCACTACCGTTACAGTTTCCGCATATCATATGAGGGAAACTAGGAAAATTAAGTACAGCATTTAACATCCAGATGTAACATTACTTTCACTGCGAGAGATTTCCATCAATGCTGACAACTTTCCAATATATATGTGCGGACTATGGCCATTCTTCAGTCGAAACTGAACAGGCCATGTCATGCACAATCATGGTCTTGAGGAAAGTTTTTACGACTTGTTTGTTTGATGTTCAACTTGAATAATGGATGTAACACCTTATGGAGTGAATGCGTTTTTTAATCGAAATGGGTCGGCTGTTACAATAATAACGTAACCGGTGTGGTCTCTTAAAATCGTATGGCAGAGATAACCGCGGTTCTTTAATTTTACATACAGTAGTAAAAAATGTGCAGTCGCTAAAGATACTCCTTAAGTATTTATTTTTACTCGATATCAAACCGGGTAGTGGTAAACACACGAACTAAAACTAGAATCCTCGTGCTGGGTAAGTACTTCACTAATCCTAGGACAATTCAAATACCGATAAAGCACTCAGGAAAACCACTGTATTGTGGCTTGCTGTTACTAATGGTATGCTTTGATAAGAAACTGAATTCAGTAATAAGTTTTATAATACACATATTATTAAATAGGTAAAAGAATACAATGTTTAACTTCAAGCGTCACGCCTCAAATGCCTAAGGTATATAGAGCTATATATGGGTGCCTTAGCAACAATCTCAATAAATTAACTACCCATGTTAATGCAAATAACACACACACCTAATTTGTGGTGTGAACTGATGTTGTTGCATCGCACTTAATACTTAGGCAACAAAACAATTGTCGAGCAACACTTTCCATTTCAAGAAAACCGAGAGAAAATCCGGCTACTCCTAAAATACAAGGTTATATAATTTCCTAAGAAATATCACACGTGGCTAATTAGGGAATTGTTCTCGCATGAAATTTTAATGACCCTTAACTAATTACAACTAGCTTTGTCTTTGAAGAATACGAAAAAATCTTAATAGCACACAAAACTACGCGAACGATATAATGAAAAGTCTTAAAATAGCAATTTTAATTACTTGTCCAGCATCTCATCTTTAGCCTCATTATCATAGAAGTTTAAGCACTCAATAATGATAAAATATACGTTTTATGGAGTTATAAGGTAGAGTACCTACATGACACTGTAATCTAGGAAAATTAACTTCTATTAGAAGTATGCTAATTAGGTGTTTTATAAGGAATAAGCGTGTAAACGAGTAGAGAAAATGTACGTTAACATTAAGTAAACAGGTGATAATCTCGTAAAGATTATCTTGATACAACAAAGCAATTGAAACCGAGACGAGTAAGTAAACGAGGGAATAAACTAAGTGCTAATTTAAATGGGGCTCGAAGAGCAATGTCTAACGATGAAAACTGAAAGACTGCTTTACATTTATTTTCAAGATTGGACTTCTTGGGCAGTTATCATCAACTACGGACATCTGATGATATAAAGTCGGCAGATTTCGGTGCAGATATCAAGACTTGGAATTTTTTTCTACTTACAGCGTTGACATTGCTGATGGATAAACTTATTTTAATACAGTCCAAAATACACCTTCCAAAATTAACAACGAAAACAACAACTATTACGACAATTAGGTAATAACAGATGCTTTCTATCCTTTCGTTGACATCATAAATTAAGAGAATGTTTTATGCTATATCTACCCACAATAAGCCAAGTGGACGATCGCCAGAGTTATAAATATGGATTTTGAATACCTGAATGATTCAGCCCGAGAACGTCGAAACGTGCAATGGTCTAGACTAATCCCCATTTGGTTTATGCTAGACGTCGAGATTAACAATTAACTATTTATGGACCGAATGATAAACTGCTAGATTTGTGCGTGATTCATGATGCTGACCGGCGTTAGGTCTTCTGAATGTTACGACTTAATCCTGTCTCGTTTTTCATGGGAAAGCTCTCGGGATGTAAATGTTCATGTATTATTATAAGCCGGAATGTGGGATAGTTATGTACTATTATTAGTAAAAGGACTATTAAAACTAAAGGTAGAACAGAAGCACCAATTTCTACATTTAATCTCAACGCAATTATCGGATTTTGCTTTGGAATAAATGACAGCAACGTATAGGTCCATTAAAAGGTAATTGAACAGTAAAACTTCTAGCATTATTACGTGTGAAAAACAAATATCAAACTCATGTGGAATGTCCGGCACTTAATTAGTGCAGTCATAATGGAAAGGATACTTCATTTACCTAGGAATGGAAGGAAAGCTAATGATAGTCGTTAGCAGAAAAACCAATTTGACGGAGGCTACTAGAATCTAACGAGAATTGGAGCTGAAAGACTGAACCGTGTTAATTTCGGAAAACGAAATAAAGTTAGTACAATATCTATGAGCAATTGAAAATAATGGCTGAATCTTCAATACTTTGAAGTTCAAGAAGTTAAAATCACAACGACAAAAACATAATTCACCTCTATGACGCGGTATGTAGGTACACAGCGGATACTTACCACACCTCAATGATAAAATCAATACGCGAAGCCAACCAGCTGATGTTACAAGGCAAACTGGTCTTAATGGGTCATTATCCTAGACCAAGTCACCGTAACAGCGACAGTTCAGTCATCAAAATATACGATGATTCGAACAACCTTCAAAGCAAGGTTGACACCCGATATCAACCGGCGGCGGCCCGGCGCAACAACATTAACCCAAAAAACGGATAGAAACCGGTCAAATGCGGTAGCGAGAAAGGGTGCTGCGGATTTTGGAACTGCTTCTAGAACCATCCCCGATTGCGATTTGGTAGAAGTTGCTTGTCAAGGCAAGATGGGAGCAAGGCTCTTTTAGAAAGACCTGATCTCGTGTGTAGTTCAAATCGTTGGACAATCAGGTTAACAAGAAGTTTTTAAATATAGTAAGCTGATATCTGGAAAACATTTCCGCAAAGGATACTTCTGAGAAATGTAATGTGGATGCTCATGTTCATTCATTGGATATAACGCCTTAATCATTAAGAAAATAGAGAGTAATTTGGCAAATAATTCACTTGTCAAAGTTGATTTAAGATTTAGGTTTCGGTGTGACAGTGGCGTAGCTAATTTTAAATTCACTTCAGACGCTGTTCATAGTAATTAGCTGCTTTGGGTTGTTTTGTTCGCAGACTTGCATTACTAATTGACAACATTAATTTGTTATACTAGCGGTTTGAATTTTGGAGGTGATTTATAGTTTGTTTAAATTTTAACGACACTATCAGTAAGAGAACAGAATTTCGTACAAGATGACAGAGATCCAGTTATATTTCTATAATTGCGAATAGATATTAACGGTTCAGAATATAAGCGGAAATCATATACTATTCGTTGATAGCAGCATTAGCAGCTGCTTATTTCTAATTAAACCCTCCTTAACAGATGCCACTAAAGATAACGCTGCCATCAATATCTCGCAAATTATGATTACCGGTTACCGTAACATCTGGGGGTCTGAATCCTGAATAATTAAACCTGCAGACCTGTTTCAGTTTCCCCTAGACCGAGAGAGATTAGGTTCGATTTATTAGTCGTAGATATCATTGCTCAAATTAGTGAAACCATCAATTAACTAGTGAACTTCGGTAACCGTTTAGAATTACGGTAAGAAGAAGGCGATAAGCAGAAATTGGAAACTCTTAACTAGAAAAAATACGACAAAAACATCGAAGCTATCCCTAAACATGATAAAATAATATTCATTACAATACTAAAATTGCTTATTCCTTTTTCGCAAGCTGTAACCCTTACAGGGATATATTAAAAGGCCTGAGTGTAATAAACACATGTTTTAAGCATGGTATGAAATGTCATTGCAATTAGTAACGTCCTCATAACACTTATGATAGCTTGTGCATTTGGAACCTGTTCTGTTGGTTTCTTGAAGGTGATACCCTAAACGGAATTTCATTTAATGTCTTGCCTTGAGTTGGGACCAGGAGTTGGGACGCGTGGGAATTTGCTCCTTTGGGTAAATTAGATTTACTTTAGTAACCTTTTATATTTTTTGAGCATTTTACCAAGCCCGTCCTTACATAATTTGTTATATGATTCATTTTGATCCGCCATTTTTTGTCCCCTAATATTCCTACTTCAAACGGATTTGAGTCGTTTATTATAAGCTTATTAGGAGCACATTCAAAGATTACGTGAGATGGGAGTCGACCCGGAAATTAAGCAGTATTAATTTTTTTTCGCTTTCAATTTCGTATTGCTTGCACAAACGCAGAAAAAACTTATTGAAAGACGCCCAGTGCAAATCACAGCAACAAAAAAGCAAAGGTCGTGACTTGAGCACGTTAAAAAAACGTAAGAATTAGACCAAAACACGTTTTATAAAATAGTTTGCCTACTTTAAGGTGTAAGTAGAACTACTCGAGCTACATGATAAATGCTATTTTCACGTAGCTCGAGTAAATAAACAACAAGAAAATTAAATTAAAGATTCGCGTGCATCAGCAAAGTACAAATTGTGTTTTCACGAATTAGCACATACGTTGTGTGAATGTTACTACCAAAACACAAATACGTAAGCAATTATGTAGTTCATGTTACATAATAAAAACGCATAGTATTGTACGGTCACTTTCTTGTATTCGTATTGAGTTAACGATTTAAGACCATGATTCGGATATATGTCTTTGAATAAACTGGTATTTACTATGCGGATCTAAGGATCACTTTATTAGGAGAAATTAGTGGAAGTTTCGTAATTTTCATTCAAATGCAGATTCTGCGGCACAATCTGTTTTGTAATGGAATTAACTCTTGCGTCTTAGGAAGAGTGTTTGGCTAGCACTAATTTGAATTAAATACTTGTTCTGTGAAAACGAGTTTTTTTTTTGATGTTTATGTTATTTTCATAATAACTTGCTTTAGTAGGTCCTTGGTTAGTTAAGCTCCTTTAGTTATCGCAGTTTTTATGTAACAAAAAAATCTTAGCTCAAAAGAAATGCTCACCATACTCTCAGCCTATAAAGAATTAGTTGAGCCCATCGATAGAGCTGCAGCACACGTGGTCAACTATAATTAAGTGATTTATAAAACACAAGAGTAGCGAACCTTGCGTTTCGCATCAAGGTTATATCCTGACTTTGAATGAATCATTGCTTCCTCGCACTCGGGAGGGCATGGCTACTTATTGTTGCATAGATTAATATATGTTTCAAGACCATAATGTGGAATATAGAAGATAATTGTACGGGCTCCTGGCTAAATAATAAATAACGGCTGCACGGGTCGATATTTAGGGTTAAGCACCGCTTGCCGAGGTCTGTCCCTGGATTGGTGAAAATCCATAAAAGACCAAGACCTCTTCGTGCCTTGGAAAGCACACTAAGCAGTTGGTCCCGGTTGTCATTCGTAATTCTTTGACAGTCGCTACGGGTAGTCAGAAACCCAAGTCTGACAACCACTCTTACCAAGGGTTAACATGTTACCCAGCAACTGGGAGATGGACGTCAGATAGGCAGTCGCTTCATGTAAAATTCTGGTATTCAGATGCATCCGGTTAGACTTGTAGCCGACCCCAACATAGTTAGGAAAAGGATTGCAGATGGTAGCGATTACTTTAAAATTATACGTTGCAAGACCATACTTAAACTGGAAGATGGAAGACAATTGCTGGAGATTAAATATTGTCGCTTGAACGTAAGTAAGGATCCTGTTACTAAGAATGTTATTGTTTACATAAACAGACATTTTAAAAGCAATGTGGTGTTTTTCTTTAAAATGGCAGTCTGTGGTTTTATAGCAAAGGGCATTCGGTCATTGCAGACGAGATTTTCGTTGCGGTGAGTTTAATATCGTATTTGATTAGTTTTGTAGCAATAAATAGCACAAAATCGAATGATTTAATATTTTAATGTGAATCTTAATTATAAATTACGGTTGATCTTTTTAATTTTCAATCAAAACACGTTGCCTTTTAAATTTTGTTTAATATTCTTAGGAATAGCGGTTCAATTGACTAAGTTTCAGTTTTGTTAATATTCTCAAAACATTGTGTTAATTTTGGCATAACACATCAAGGTGTCCTTGCTCGATTTTTGTTGCAAAACTGCTAATTTGAATGTGTTTTAACAACACATTATTAACAAAATGTCAAATAAAATAATAATACTTGAATAAAAATGATGATCAATCGGTTTTGAAATCATTCAGATTTAAATTTAATGCAATTTTATTAACCTTATTAGTTGATTTATAGTTAATCATTAACTTAACCATAGATATGGTACGATGAATTAAAGAGAAGTTTCAGCAAACGATTTATTTCCGTTCACTAACGACAGAGCAATTGAAGTCAAGTAATAATATGTTATTCTGTGTTAGTAAGTCTAGTACAGAGCTAGAATCTATGCACTCGATACTCTTCCCCACTTACAGTTCGAAATGAAACCGATTAGAGTGCTACAGTGCCACTTTAAGTGTAAGTAATCAAATAAAAGCAGTTTCTACTACTGCAATTAATCGAACAGTTACTGTTGATTAGATCTCTTCGTTAGATACCAGCCTTTCTAGTTTTAATTTTAGCAGCTTTTCTTCTACCGAATCATTCACAGAATCGCGTGTCTAAGCTCCATACATTTTATTCCGCCGACTGCTTGCTTGTCAACAATTTTGGACAAACTGTTTATTATACTTACAGTATAATATTCTGACAGTCTTACCAAGTGTTATCGTGTTACCCAGTAACTGGGTTGTGGAGGTCAGAAGGGAATTGCTCCATGTAAAATACTGGTATTCAGCTGCATCCGGTTAGACTGGGACCCCAACATTTAGTATTTTACAGTAAAAAGGAATTTAACGTTTATTGTCCATGCAGTGGCGTAGCTAGGTAACCAAAGGCCCTGGGGCAAAAAATAAACTAAGGCCCCCTATTTAAAATCGTTTGTTCCGTATTCGTCCTGTTCCGAATTCGACGTACTCCAGATTTGTCGTAATACAGTCGACTCCATAATAAAATCAAAAACCAAATGCACATTGTAATTTATTTTAATGAACAAATTAATACTGTTTATGAAAATAAAAGAAAAGCGCGCGCTTGTAAATTCACTCGTACCTAGCGTTTTATAGTCACGCTGTTGAAGCGCGCCGCGTTTCTCATAGGTCCGCCTTGCGTCAATCACGTGCTGGTGAAACACGCTATTCGACGGCGCGACTGTGAAACCAGCCTAACAATACAGGGGAGTTCCCCGCAATTTTCTAACAAAGATGTTCGAGACTTCTTGGGAATTCCTCAGTATTTTTTCAAATAAGTTGCAATTATTAAAGTCTCGTTCCTGGAATCTGGTTTATTATTATTCCGAATATGGAGAAGTTTTCACTAGTTCAATTTATAGTTTGTACGTCAGAGTCCGACGGGCCCCCTGAGCTTGGGGGCTCCGGGGCACTGCCCCGTCTAGCCCTCCGATAGCTACGCCACTGTGTCCATAAACAAATACTTGGCACATTGAGCGTGTTAAATCGCGGACATGCATTGCCATCAAAATGTAATAAAATTCGACAATGTAGGCACCAAAAACAATTTCGATGCGACTCCGAAAGTCGTTAACTTTTTACTCGAAAAATTTCTTAATAAACAAAAACTAAGTTCGGTGCTTGATTACGCGAACGCCACGTTTTTATGATTGATGACCTCAAGTTCGATGTACTGGAAAATTCTCTTGTAAATTACTTATGCGAACATAAGTACATACATAAGATATAATATAACATAACATCACGCAAATAAATAAAATAGTAAATAAATAAAATAAAATCACGCCTTATTCCCTGAAGGGTTGGTCAGTGGTGTACCTACCTATAGTACACACAGCTCCACAGAAAACTCATCTGACTGTCGATGACTTTTCTGTGGAGCCAGTTATGTTTAAGTCCCATGTAATAGGGGGCGAGCTTATTGCCATCAACCGGGCACGCATCCAGACTTCGGGCACCTACTGAGAAACATGAGATATCGTGAGCAAAATGATAGAGACTGGACTTCATTTTAGAAAAGAACACAGGTAATTAACATTGTAAACGTTTACAGTCTTCATTATTTTAAAATATCGCGAACTTGGCCCAGTTATCTCATAACAAAACATTTTTCAGTCTTTGCATGCCTTGCAAGTATTTTTACCACTTAGTAACAGAAGCGCCATCATTTTCATAAAGTTGTCTCAGATTATGAAACAAAGGCAGATAGACCGCGCGGAACACCAAGAGTGAGGCAAAAAAAAAAACAAATACTGATTCAAATCTCGAGTTAGTACGCCACGAAGCGTCTTATATGATACATACAATGCGACGCTTTAGTATTTGGTTTTTTGGCCTCACTCTTGGTGATCCGCGCGGTCTGCAGGAGAATGCAGTACTAATGTTTTAATGCGAAAGTTCCTGTGCCTGTCTGTCTTTTTGTTACGTCTTTACAGCTAAATCGCTGCAAAGATTTTGTTGAAAATTAGTAAAGATGAAAAAAAGGCAGATGTGAGTGGAAATGGCGGACTGACGCCTAGGAAGACATATAGTGCCCTTTTTGGTGACGTTCTTCAGAAAGGTCAGATGTGTGTGTAGTACTCGCAACCAGCGTGCGTGTATGACCAGAGGCCTTAGTTTCATTTAACCATCTCGATCAAGCACATCGAGCGCGTTTGGTGCTCCGATTGACCCTGGCTTGGTGACGGAGCAATCGGAGCGCCGATCACGCTCATTGTGTTTCATTTAAGCATCGAGATGCTTAAATGAAACTCACACTAGGGCCACTGATGTAGAACGTAAACGAGGCAAAAGAAGTATGCATGTAAGAATCGTAGGAGGTGCCGTTCTGAAGTTTCTGTTTACCCCCATGGGAAGATGGCGTGAGTAAATGTATGCATGGTAAAGAGATAGCTTGCACCTTGAAGGACATAAACATCTCATCTCTAATTTGGTGAAATGGGGTGTAAAAGCGTGTGTGGTAAAATCCGGTTACCACGCGAAGTTGCGGGCAAAGCGTTGGTTTGATACGAAGTAACACATGCATCTTATATAAGTAAACATGCAATTTATCATCGAAACTATCTAACGACATCAACCTTGGCAGTACAATAGGCCTTAAGACTAGTCCATTTCCTGACGACATTTCCTTTTCCGTACGATTCTAGATTCGTCGTAGTTAAACGCAGGAAATATAAACTTACGATTACGTTTAACCTACGAGCAATAAAAACTATGAAGGTATGAAATATGACTTTTATATGGGCTCAATGCTCGATTAAATTTCGATGGGAATTAAAGTTATGTAGTATCGGTAGTAAAAATGATATACTTAACCGTAATCGTAATGGGTAAGAGACCAATTTCTAGTCGTAGGTAGTTTTCTTCGGCGTGCTACACTGTTGTTCGGGTCGGCACTGCCGGGGTCAAAATAATAGCCTAACCTTCCATAAGAATTGTTTCGGATAAGGCGGGAGGAAACGCCCGGGTCTTTCCATTGCGAAGATCGCCTTGAAGACACGGTGGAGCATACGGTGTAGGTCTGCCCGGTTAGGCTGGAGCACCACCTCGTGGAGGCGATCAGCGGAGGCGATCTCTCGCGTCCTGCCCTGGTCCAGGTCATGGTACGGAGCGAGAGTGCATGGGTAGCCATCACCTCCCTCTGCGAAGCATTGATGCTCGCGAAGAGGGAGGCGGCGCACGTGAGGGAGAGGCAGTATATGCGCCCTCACGGCCTTAGTCGCCGCAGGAGACGCCCTGGGCGTCGGGAATCCCAGGCTAATTCCCGGCCACCGCAGGCGTGGGCTTGCGGACGACGAGTAATGGGTAAATCGCTGTCCGGTAAGGACCAAACCCAGGTCGACGGCGCGTTGTCAGCACAAAGTGATGGGGCCCGCAAAGGCCGAAGCCTGCCAGGGGTGCGGGTTGTTCGAAAGAGATACCGCCGCCCCTGGCACACAGGCTACTGAGGGAACACGGGTGGGTTTTAGTCAGTAAAAGTCTGACACGCGCTCCTGCTCCACCCAGAGCGGGAGAAGTTATTTGATGATTTTCCACACAAAAAAAAACCTTCCATAAGAATTGGAGTATTAATTAAAAAACTGATCAAGCTTTATGATTAGTGTAGATAGCTAGAAGATAATATTAGGTCTTTACCTATGAAATTGCCGTTCTGCAGTACTGGCCATTTCAAATCAAAATAATTTTTGTTTGGCTAAGAATTCTAATTTCAAATTAATTTTATTTTAAAAACATGGATTTTTTTTTCTAAAAGTAGTCATTTCTTTATTGATTAGTGTTACATTTTCATCGCATTTCAATCTTTTTCGTCATCATGGATACGTTAAAAATTCGAGTAATTATGGAATATGAGTACCGTCGTGGCAGCAACGCGGCACAAGCGGCACGCAACATCAACGACGTTTACGGAGCTAACACTACAAACCAACGCACCACCTGTTATTGGTTTGCTCGCTTCCGTTCTGGAAATTTCGACCTGAAAAATGAACCTCGCGGTCGTCCGAAGACTTTGGTCGACAATGACGAATTAAAGGCGATTGTGGAAGCTGATGATACACAATCTACGGCTGAATTAGCAGCAGCTTTCGACGTTAGCGTCAAAACAATATTGGTCCATTTGCGTCAAATTGGCAAGGTAAAAAAGCTTGACAAATGGGTGCCCCACGAACTCAATGATCGCCAGCGCGAAGTACGCGTCGAGACGTGCCTTGCACTGCTCAACAGACACACAAATGAAGGAATTTTGAACCGCATTGTTACCTGCGATGAAAAATGGATTCTGTTTGATAACCGTAAGCGCTCAGCAAGTTGGTTGGATCCTGGTTCAGCACCTAAACAATGCCCTAAACGAAAACTTACCCCTAGAAAAGTGATGGTCACTGTTTGGTGGTCTAGCGCCGGTGTGATTCATCACAGCTTCTTACCAAACGGGTTGAGCATTACTGCAGATGTGTACTGTGAAGAACTGAACACAATGATGGAGAAGCTGGCGCATCTCCAACCAGCATTGGTCAATCGCTCGTCTCCGCTGCTCCTGCACGACAACGCGCGACCTCATACTGCACAGCAGACGGTCTCCAAGTTGCAAGAACTGGGGTTGGAAGCTCTCCGTCATCCGCCCTACTCACCAGACCTTGCGCCTACAGACTACTACTTTTTCCAGAATTTGGATAACTTCTTGGCGGGAAAAAAATTTAATACCCGAGAGGCAGTACAAAATGCCTTTGAAGAATTTGTTGCCTCCCGTCCAGCTGATTTCTTTAAGAAGGGCATCAATAAACTGCCACTGCGATGGCAAAGATGCATTGATTGCATGGGTGATTACTTCGATTAATACAAATAAAAAATTCATGAAAAAAATTCGTTAAAATTTTTTCATACAAAACGGCAATTTCATAGGTAAAGACCTATTATTCGATTCTGCCACCGGATCTGGCTATGGCGAATCCTGTCGAGCCAAGCAAGTGTGTAGTATCCCTTACACTTCATGCTAGGAACGTTTTATCTGGTCTTCAGCGACGGTTTGTAAACATTTGCACGCTCACTCTAGTGTTATTTATTTTCAAGTGCCGCTTGCTGCTAAGCCATTGAAGAAAATCTTTTCTCTATTCAATTCAATCTAAAGAATTTATTTTCTTGAATACGGCACACAATAGATATTATGTTACAGTATTCACCTCTTGATGTCTTGTCTATGCGTAATCGACACTCGTTGAAAATGGTGGTACCGAGACATATACTCTAGTAGAACAATTTCTATGAAAACTTCATTGAAATTGTTCTACCAGAATCGTGTCCCACCATCGGCGTCGCCGTCGGGTCTGCGGGAGCCTTAACTAATGTGAATGGCGTTATGTTTGTAACTCATTCTTATTGCGTTAGACAAGTGTTTAATTAATTATTTCAATTGTAATCTATTAAGAAAGTAGCTCACAACATTACATACCCGTTTTTACATGGAATTAATTAATTGATAAGACCATTCGAACTTGGCTTACTCTACATTTCAAAACGCATTGGGATGACGAAATCGTGTCAGCTGATTAGAACATACCTTGTAATTGTCACGTCTTTGGCTATTTACGTTTCGTATTTACTGTAAAGTTAGCTTCTATTAGCAGGTGGACATTTTCAGCTATGCGACCAGACGAAATATTAGGTTTGAACATGCTAACTCAATACTTGTGCAAACATTCTATTTGGTGGCTTCTTTGTTTACATTAAAATTGAAACGTTGCAATTAAATATAGACTGCTATCATGTATGACGTCACAAAGGACATTGACATGTTCAGACTGAAAAAAATAATTTTATTAATCACATAGACTGTGTTAAACAAATATGACTCATTCATTAGGTACCAACATGATATCATATCACACCATAACTAGCAAAGAATATTTATATTCTTTTAACAGTCATGAAATTCCTCACTTCAGACAATTCATGAATTAACAAATGATGTCAGTGTCAGAAATATGTACTTCATTTAAGGGTGCCAGTTGTGTAAATAAGTTGAACAAGTGTGACCGAGAAATGTATTAAAATTACATATATATTCCATTCGAAACAAAGAGTATTACTTATTCCGTGATATTGTGTGATATCCAATTTAGTATGCATATTCATTATTTTGGAATCCATTGTCTGATTTTGGAAAAACCAAAGAAAACAGCGGCATATTGTCATTTACATGCTTGATCAAATATTTGCTTGAAGTCAAGAAACTCCAGCTCCAATACTTTATGTAAAGAAAAATTACTGTTGGCTTGTTGGTAAAACCACAGGATAAGATATGAAAAGTTTTCTATACCTAATTTATGAAGTACAGGTCTACATAAAATGTTACCAACACAGTTTTCCTTATAGTGATAAGAACATGTTAATAGTATAAACCGCAAATAAAAAAACCTAACAAAACCATTCAAACACCATGCATTACGTAAAAGGATAATCCACCATACAATTACGATTGAAGTTATTCGGCTTCATGGCACAAAATTGTTTCCAAGGCCATTACCAAGGTTGCAGCCTTCAATTCCCCTAAAGCAAACACGGCATCAACATTAAACAGTTTGTTAAATAGATATTCATGTCACAACTTTAATCATTTATTGAATAACAATGAGGTCACTTGCGTGGATTTGATAGTAGCAATCATATTAGTGAATGGCTGTCTGAACTTTTAAATGGCTGTTTGTTAGTATAGACTTAACATTCTGCACAGTTTTATGATGTTTTGCTTGTGGTGCTTTGATTCATAAATTAATATCACTTCTGAGTGATTTGTTGTTCAAGTTACATCTTGAATTAAAAGTTGATGAAAACGACGTGATAATTAATGATTTAGGATTCTTCCAAAATCATCCAAATTATTATGTACTTACTGATTATAATATGAAACTGATATAACTCTGCAACCAAAAAAGGTTTCTCACATGTTGATAAATCAAATGAACCTTGTATTTAATGGAATGCCAGTATTGTATCAACATGACAGAAATACTACAGCTATGCGGTATCATAACAGTGTTGAGACTACTTACAAGGGGCAGATATTTAGATGCCCAATAAATTACTATAAAGGGCCATTAAAATGATGGCACAGTGCCAACATTGTTGGTGAAATGGTAAGGTAACAAAAGGTGCCAAATGGAATGGTAATATTAATTGAGGATATTTGTGGCATAATTAAGGATGTGCGTTACATACATTTGTTTATGGCTCACTAGAGAGAGTGCCAAGATATATTTATGTTTAATTGTAATAAATTTCATATGACATCTTATCAATACAGAATATCTGCTTTAAAAAACTTTCTGTTGCAAAACTGTCTGTACTTATTTTAACACACATTCAATGACTGTTTGTTTAAAACTTTATTATTATTTGTATTATTCATTCACAGATATCTGTCTATTAGAGGAAATTATTCATTCAATAATTTACCTGTTTGTGGATATTGTGTCATTCTTTAAGTTTCATTGGGATACCTACAGCTAAAAATTACAATTTATTTGTACTGAAATGAAAACACATGCAATAAATGTATTTTCTTGTGCAAAAGAATCTGATCTGGTGCGGATTGGTCGACAGGTTCATAACAAGTAAAGGTACTAAGTATGAACGAAGCAAAAGGAGTAGGTGAGAATCGTAGAATGTGGGGTACTGTCATTTCAGCCTTTTTATGGGGGTACCCATGGGAAGAAGGCGTATCTGTATATTCTAAATATGAAGTTGATAGACACTTCTCTGTAGAATATTTACTCTGTTTATCAGTAGGTAGTTCTATAAAGAGATTGTTGAAACTGTGTAGTCTTCTAATTTATTCACATTAACAGCTGGTTGAGTTCTAGCTTTTTTTTGTGTAATAATTATACTTGTTTTAGAATATATATTTTTATTTGACACAAGTTTTGGCAACCATCTGTGGTGTGTTTACTGATTATAGAATCAGGTTATCAACAGTAGGAAGACGATTATCAATAACTTGTTTTTGCAAGTTTTTTTTATATCTTATTCTTCTACCTGCAGAAGTATTAGTGATTGCGTAAAAGATTTAACTCAGTATAATAATGCCTACCTAGGATAAAATGAATTGAGTCTAACTTTATAGTTATAGTTGTACAAATTTTACACAACACCTATCTACACCAAAACAAGAAGAATCAATAGTGCATAGTAAATAGTAGGTACAAAAACAGCACTTACTTTGAATACTTCTGAGAAGAATCCCGTCCCAATCTTCTCCAGTATGAAGTCGTCGAAGGGGTAGAGCGCTGCCACAGCAGTCCTGAGGGCCGTGCATGACGACCCTGTCACCCGGCGGTCACCCAGTCTCTCACAATCCTCACTCACACCGGACTCCTTATCACAATCATCATCACAACACACCGCACGTTTAGTCCGGCTCCCGTTCTCCCCATCCCGGTACCTTCGGCCCAACTTCGAGTGTGGACCCCGCACGTAACGGCCCGACTTCGCCGTCTCGTCCAGGTTAGTGAAACTCTCTGCTATCTTCAGCACCTTGCTTGGCTTCCGCCGCTCGTACCTGCTCCTTCCACCCTCCTGCGTACAATCGTGTTGCATTATAGCTGATCGTGCTATGATCGAGTACGCTTATCCCGCTTCGAACATAGTGTTCCCGATCAAGTGTCCTCCACTACACAAGAACTATGTCTCACGCGCAACATTTTCTTTATAAACGCCGATACACTAACTGACGGTACTCGAAAATATGCGAAATAACATTATATTCACACAAAAACTATGTCGATTTTGCTACTGTCACTTTCACATATTTCCCAAATATCCTCTTGTTATTGGCACTGAACAGGGCTTGTTTCGGTTTATTATTAACAATTAAGATTGTTGTTACGATTTGTGTGTTATGCGATAGATGTTTCTACACATAAACAGTACAATTGACTGACGACGCGCGTACAAGCAAAGTAAAGAAAGCTGAAAGCAAGCAAGCCAAGCAACACCAACACATTACATGACTTATCAGAATGTTGACAGCTTTGATTCAGGCGTTGGGTTTGTTACGTTGGTAGAACTGCGCTATGGTCGCGTTCGTTTTCGATACAGCAGTTAATACGAGATATCGCTTTGAAACACGTTTTATTATTCGCATTTATTTTATGAAAGTCGAAACTAGATAAATATTCTAGGCTTGGTTTATAATTAATGAAATTTTATACTTCGTTTAATTTTGCACTTTAAGAATTACTATCATCATCATTAAAAAAGTTTAATCATCATTTCTATCAGTTTTTCAAGAATTCAAGATGGATAATGGTGCCGATTCTGTTGTACACCGAACTAAGTAAGTACCGAAGTAAGGAATTTTAGTTATAGTTTAGTTAGTTTAACTAAACTATAACTAAAATTGGAAGGAGAGAAGGAATTTTAGTTATAGTTTAGTTAGTTTAACTAAACTATAACTAAAATTCCTTACTTTTTACTATGAGAATCTAAACGCTATTCTGCAAAAAAATATCTCTAAATTTAAAAACTATTTTGACACAACTAAAATCGAATTTGACAATCGCGACTCGCACGTGGTATGTTCTGACTTCGCAACGTGGTACTTGTTTGCCCTACCCCGTATTTTTTTTTAGAGCCAGCAGCGCGCCGGGGTCGGCAGCCTCGACGTGATTTTTAAGGAATTTTCACTTTTTTCATGGAAAATATGAAAATTTATTATCCACATGTTGAGTTTTAGAGGTGTTTGGTGTTTCCTAAAGGGGGTCGAAATTTTCATTATTTTTGCGATAGGACACACCGTTTTCGAGATATAAACAAAAGAAAAGAAAAAAAAATCGAGTCGAGGTGTGGGTGTGAATTTTAGATCTTGACAACTAATTTTATTCCACACCTAATTAATCGCGATTAAAAAAGTCAGATTTAGTTAGGCAACCAAAATTTTAGGTTGAATAGAATAATGAAATTGACAACAACAGAATAGCAAAATTACCATTTTCACTAAACTATTAATTCAGTGCAATCTTAGTGCTGTCAAACTAAAATATAGTTAAGTTGTGTCACTTTAGTCAATTTCAGAATAGGAAATCGTCGTTTGACAGGAATAAACTGGTGATTTTTAGTCTAGTTTAGAGAATTTTGTGACAACAGAATCGGCACCATTTTATCGTTATGCTAACTTTGCGTTCAGGAACCTTTTAAAAGTTCGTTTTTTCGTATTTGCAAAATGATACAAAATAAAAATCTACTCACTTAAATATTGTGTTTTTATTTTTTGGGTGGCAAATCATCAAATGACTTCTCCTGCTGAGTAGAGCAGGAGGACGCTAAAACCCACCCGTGTTCCCTCAGTAGCCCGTATGCCAGGGGCCGTGGTATCTCTTTCGAAAAAACCCGCACCCCTGGCAGGCATCGGCCCTTGTGGACCCCATCAGTGGTTGCTGACATCTTTAACGGCGCGCGTGTGGAACACAACGCGCCGTCCCGTACACCACTTTTCGGCCGCAGGGGATAGGGAGAGCGGCTGACGCTATACCGACAACCCCTCCCCCTGCGGCCCCACCGCGTCCGCCATCAAACGGTGGCGGCCCCGTCCAGGCCACGGAAGGGAAGAGCGCTGCTCAGAAGCACCGGCACTCCTCCTCTACTGCAGCCCGTAACTCTCAGCCGCGATGCCTCCCATTCGACATCGCGACCCACCTCAGGGCCGCTACGTCAATGGCTTGAAGGCAAAAGCCCTGACGAGTGGCCCCACCTTTGGGTTCCTCTTGGCTTCACCGTGGCTGGAATCCACGGTTACTGAGCCCCCCTGCAACGACAATGCGGGAACCCACTCGGGGGGTATATTTTGTGGTAAGGATAAACTTGTGCAGAAGTCGAAACAAATAATTATGGCAGGCAGCACTCTAATGTAGTTTTCAACACACTTGCTCATAAAATGGCTCTAATTTCACCGCAATCAGGCACATAATGACACCTATTATCAAACTGTGACTTTTTCATTACTATTATTCACTAGTGAGTTATAGCTTCTTTTTTTATTAGTTGAATTGCTTAGTTCTTAAAAAGTTTCAATACAAAAAGGTCGTGCTCAATAGTACTAATAAATTAATATACCTATTGCTTGCTCATTTCATGCAACTTCGTAATTAAATAGATAATTTCAACTTGTACGTTTTTAATAAATAAAACTTTCACTCAATCATAACTTTTGTTTTTTTCTGTAATAAAGAAAACTTTGAATCCCCATTTTGTACATACATACGTGGCTAAAGCCCTACCTATCCGCGAAAAGCAAAACGAAAAGAAACGTCATTCTTTTAGGCCACGTTCCGAGTTACAATAATATCGATTTGACCGCGCTCACACACGACGTCGTGCGAATACTCATAGATGACGTCATGACATGCGCCATCTTGTCAAAAATGACAGTTGTGCTGTTTTGTTTTAAGTCACATCGAATCTTTAGTTAATTTAGATTTATTTGAAATAGTGCTACTATATAAGAAGAAAAAAATGTGTGGTGTATACAAGTTGAATAAGGTGAATATATGTTTTAACGTTGAGTGAACACTTTTATCGCGATCACGAGCGTTCCGTATTGATGACAAAAATGACGGTTCTTAGCTGTCAGAATCGTGATATCAAACTCGGAACGCAAAATATCGATGTGAGCGCTCAGAGCGTTATTTTTTTAATTCGGAATGTGGCTTTAGTATAAGGCCGTCAAGGCCGATCGCCATTGTTAGATGCGCGCGCATTGGAAAACTGATAACTTTTTCCCGCCATTGACAAAAAAAATCTCAACTCGTTTTCACTGTTGAAATTATAGTTATTTATTCATTAAAATGACTACAAGTACTAGTTATGCAGAAAATTATTTATGTTGTAACACCGCCCGATATAAGATGTGACGCCTTTAACGTTATGGAAAGTTTACTACCTAAAAACTCCAAGGACAAAATTATTTTTTAGTATTATTTTCTTCACAAGTGTGTTGAAAAACGTCGTATGATACACGTGTCTATTGATGATTACCGTCCTCGGCTCTCTTAAGACCCTCGCCTGACGGCTCGGGTCTCAATGGCGCCTCAGCGGTAATCACCAACGTTATACACTTGTACCATAATGTACTATTATTCCAGATGTGACTGCAACCAGCTTTATTCTGCTAAGATGTTTATTAAATCGGCATCTATCGGTCGCCACGGTAAATAAGGTTTGTTCACTATAAGTGCCCGGACTGCAACTAGGACGATCTTATTTGTCTTTTTTTTAATCACTGGAATCTGAAAATTGGCCTGAAACCTGGTAGAGGGCGTGCAAGGCGTGTAACAAATAAGTGTTATCACTTGCATGGTAAAGTCACTATTAATATAAAATTGTTCCCACTGACGTAAAGTGATTTGCGGCTGATAGTTTAATAATGAATAGATCCCACTTCGTGGACGCGACTATGCGACGCGTTGCCAGGTAGCATGCGACTTTTTGTTTTTCGATTGACGTCTCGTCGGTCAACCTAAGAGGTTGTGGCTGCTTAACCGGACTTGCCCGTGGGTGCTTGAATAAATTAAGGTCTCCAGGCAGTGCTTCAAAACATAAAACTGAGTGAAACACGCGAAGGGTAGGGGAGGTCCGGGCAAATTGGACACCTTAACGTTTGATGGCCCATGGCCCACCTCCGAGTGGGTTCCCGCATTGTCATTGCGGGGGGGCTCAGTAACCGTGGTCTCCCAGCCACGGTGAAGCGAAGAGGAACCCAAAGGTGGGGCCTCTCGTCAGGGCTTTTGCCTTCAAGCCATTGACGTAGCGGCCAAAAAGTAGGTTGCGGTGAGGTGGACCGCAACTGAGGTGGGCCGCGATGTCGAATGGGAGGCATCGCGGCTGAGAGTTACGGGCTGCGGCAGAGGAGCAGTGCCGGTGCTTCTGACCAGCGCTCTTCCCTGCTGTGGCCTGGACGGGGCCGCCATCGTTTGATGGCGGACGCGGTGGGGCCGCAGGGGAAGAGGAGTGTCGGTATAGCATTGGCCGCTCTCCCTATCCCCTGCGGCCGAAAAGTTGTTGGGCGGGACGGCGCGTTGTGTTCCACGCGCGCCGTCAGAGATGTCAGCAACAACTGGTGGGGTCCGCAAGGGCCAATACCTGCCAGGGTTGCGGGTTGTTCGAAAGAGACACCGTCGCCCCTGGCACACAGGCAACTGAGGGAACACGGACGGGTTTTAGTCAGTAAAAGTTTGACACGCCCTCCTGCTGTCATATGATGATTTCCCACCCTCCAAAAAAAAAAAAAATAGTTTGATGGGCTATAGGAAGAGAACCAATATTAATAAATAAAACAAATGTTGTATGAGAATCAGCATTTATTAAAGTTTTTTATATGATCAAGAAAAATGCTTAACAGAAGTACTTTAATTGGAATTACTAAAAATATTGCAACATGTGCCGCTATTCAGTTTGCCCGATGTACCGGGTAAAGTGAATAGGATGATAGGGCAAAGTGAACACAAATACTTGGCATAGTTTTAAACTAATCAGTGCAGATATCAAAAGAAATACGCCTATTCCTTCATAAGCCGTGCATTTCTCGTGACTCCATTGCTTACATTCATCACACTGGATCCAAACACCAACTTGTTTTTTATTTTATTTCTCTACAATTCTCCCCACAAAAACAGCGTACATAATTTTCATCCTCATTATCCTTACCATTATCCTTAAACTTATCTTTATGTTTTATAGTTTTGGTCCTTGTAGCATTTTTCTTAGTATCAGTCTTTTTTTCTCATTTAAATCTATATTTATATTTTTCATTGCTTTGGCGTTTACTTTTATAAATCTCTCCTTTTGTTCTCGCTTCACTGGCGTGCTTGTTAACACCTCATATTTTTGAATTTTTCTTTTACGATTACCCACAGGAATGTGTAGCATTGGAAGTGGTTTATGTCTTTAGGGCTGAAATATGCTGAAGGCGAAGCAGTAGATGGTTCGAGAAACAGGAATGCCAGAATTGCAGTCTGCTATTGTAAGCATCATACTGTCTTCACTCCATTCTTCACCAGCTTTTATTTAGAATAATAACTGCATTCAAAACGGTCCACAACACAGCCAGACACAGAGACAAAAATAACTTTTATCAAAATTGATCAATCGTATCCATTTTCTCCATTAATTACGATTAAAATCAAATTTGACGTGACATCGTGACGTCAACTTTGTGTAAACAGCACCAGTACAAATACTTAGTTTGGCGCAGTTTTAGAAGTATTTGTGCACAGAGGCACTTTCTATCCATAAAAAATCTTGTTAATTATAAACACGACACTCACTTGTTTACTTACCAACTACTTTAGTTTACACAAAGTTGACGTCACGTGATAAAAAGTCATCGTAAGGAGCGTTTTGGCGGTAAATTCAAAACAACGAAAAAAAGGTCAAAGTCAAAGTCAAAACGTTTATTGCGAACTAAGTGTACAATGTTGGTGTTATCGGATGTTAGTACTTATGACTTAGCAGCCTTTTACAAGCATTGCAATGTTATAATTCGCCTGCCCTTTTCATCAAAATTTAGCATGCATTAAAGATTATTATTATTAAGTTATTTTGTTTTATATTATAAATTATAGTCATGTCCAAATTAATGTTAACAATAATGAATTCAATAGGTACAATAATTCAGCAATATTCAAGTCATCCTTTTCAGGTAGTATAAATAAAATTATAATTAAAAGAATAGTATGAAGTTAAATAGGATAGGATAGACTAAATATTATTGTTTGTATAGGACAGATCGCCACTTTTTTACATGAGAGAAAAACGTTATTTTAAGCTAAACTCTAGATATTCTTTCACTGAGTAGAAACAATTTTGAATTAGGTATAGTTTTACCCTTTTTTGGAATATTGTTACTGATTTTTCAGTTTTAAACATGTTGGGCAACTTATTATATATTTTTATTGCCATATAATATGGGCTATCACTTAACATTTTTATTCTTGAGGATGGAGCGCATAACCTCTTTTTATGGCGAGTGTTGACGTTGTGCGTATCTTCTACTTTTGTGAACTTGTCGATATTTTTAAAAACAAATACGCAAATGTCAAGTATGTATATTGATGGCAGTGTTAGAATCTGATATTTTATAAATAATGGTTTGCAGCTCTCCGTATTATCAATTTGGGCTAGAATTCTTATTAACTTCTTTTGAATTATGAATAGTTCATCTACGTTAACACTATTTCCCCATAGCATAACGCCATATCGCAGCCATGAGTATGCGTATGCGTAGTAAGCAGCCATAGCTGTTTGTGTGTTAGTGCTTTGTTTAATTTGAAAAAGAGCATACGAGAATCTGGAGAGTTTTGTTTTTATATGGTCTATGTGTGACTTCCAGTTAATGTGCGTGTCAATATTTATGCCAAGTAGGCTAAACGTATTAACTTCTTCTATTTGCGTGTTTTTGAATATTGTTTTTAAATTCAGAGGTGGTTTTTTGTATGATCTAAATTGTATTATTTTAGTTTTATTACTATTAATTTCTAAGTTGTGGATCTGGAGCCACGTATCTACAGTTTGGAGGGTATCTTGTATTTGCAGACTAGGGTTATTTACATTTCCACACTTGATTAATATTGAAATATCGTCTGCAAATAATACTGGTAAAGCGTTATCTTTATCTAATGTTTTGGGAAGGTCATTAATATAAATTAAAAATAGTGGGCATCCTAACACGCTCCCTTGTGGGATTGAACAAGTAATTTGTTTTTCTTGTGATCTAATGGTTTTGATCTGATTTTTATCATGGTCGTAATTTTCAATTTGTACTATTTGTGTCCTATTATGTAAATATGATTTGAACCACGAATAAGCTGGTCCACGTACGCCGCAACCATATAGTTTAGTGAGTAAGATGTCATAACGGACCTTGTCGTATGCTTTTGTCATGTCTAGTAGTAGCCCAATTACATATTGCTTGTCGTTTATATATTGTAGTGCTTGTTGAACATATTTATAAACTGCTAATGTTGTTGATCTACATTTTCTGAATCCATTTTGTGCGTCGTCAAGAATATTAAACTTTTCTAAGAACATATATAGCTGATTGCACATAGCTTTTTCAAATATTTTGGAAAAGGTTGGTAGCAGTGCTATGGGTCTATAATTGCTTGGGGTATGCTTGTCCCCTTTTTTATGTACTGGTTTTACTAAAGCTACTTTAAGTGCGTCTGGAAATTGGCCGTCTTGGAAACTTTGATTGATTAAAAACATTAGAGGAAAGGAAAGTTCTATTGCGCATTGCTTTAATAAAATTGGTGGAATGTCATCGATACCGGCGCTATGTTTATTTTTAGTTGATCTTATTATATTAACTATTTCTTTTTGGTCTACCGGGCGCACATACATTGAACAATTAGAGGGGTTGACCACGGGTTGTCCAATGTTATTGGATGAGTCAGTTGATTGACTTTGCCCAACCGTCGCAAAGAATTCGTTGAATCTGTTGGATACATGTAACGGGCATTTTACTTCTTCATTGTCTGTCTTTAGTGATATATTTTCACGATTATATATTTTCGTCTTCCCTGTTTTTGTGTTAATTATATTCCACATCGTCTTTACCTTATTGTTCGATTTTTGCATTTGTTTAATATTTGTTAGCTTTTTTGATTTTCTAATAGTCAATTTTAATATTTTACTGAATAATTTATAGTGTTTTTTTATCACACAGCTTTTGGTTTCATTAAAAATTGTTCTCAGCACTCTTTTATGTTCGCATGATTTTCTGAGACCTTTAGTAAGCCATCCTTTTTTTGTTTTGCATTTTATTCTTATTTTTTGCAATGGAATATATTTATTAAGATAGTGTTTTATTTTTGTAATGAAGGATTCGTAATTTGTGTGCACACTATTATTTTTATTTAATATAATTTCCCAATTTTCTGATTTTAGTGAATTTTTAAAACATTCGACATTCGTTTTCGTAAATAATCTTTTTTCGGTATACCAAGTTTTACTATTTTTATTTGATAAATAGTCTACATTTAACTGAACATTTATTGCCTTATGGTCCGATAGTCCATAATCTTTGACAGTTGCTTTGCTGATGAGCGGTGGGTAGTTTGTAAAAAGTAGGTCAATGCAAGTGGATGTTGTCTTGGTTACTCGTGTTGGTTCGCGGATTATTTGTTGCAGGTTATAAGTTTTCATAAAGTTTAAGAACTCCAGAGTCTGTTTATTTTTATTATACACGTTTATTATATATATTTAATAAATTTGGTTTAAATCGTTTTTAATTGAGATCATATATAAATCAATTTACTTATATTTTTCTGTTACATATTTCGTCCCAGTCTTCAAATTAGAATAGTTTTTAATAAATTGGAAAATACCGTATTGTATAAAACAATTGGCCATATTCATAAACGATGATTAAAGTTAAATGATGTTTAAACGCCAAAAATGTATGGTTAAACAGACGCTAATCATTACTTAACTTTAACCAACGTTTATGAATAAGGGGTCTGTGTTTAACTTATAAATGAGCTAATAAAGTATTACTTACATCCAAAAGTCGTAAGACATCTTCACTATTCGTATTTTTCGATTTTTCCTCGAAAGGCGACTCGACATTCCACTAGTTCTGTTTGCATGCGACTGAGTGGGAGCGGGGAAGTCCCATAGCGCGAGCCGTGCGTGCAGCGACGTGTTTTTGTACGTGAAAACGAGGGTATTCGCTATGCCCAGACCTCCCCCACCCTTTGTGGGGTACGGGCCACGGCTTTGGGTGTTGCTGACAAAGGGCAGCAAAGTTCAGGCTGGATCGGATTAATATAATAATGCGTTCGTCGGTTAAACTTGTATTATGGCATCTATCATTCAGGAATAAAATCTCAATTTACTACCGTCTTGGCCGGCCAAAGAAAAGGTTCACTAGTTACACTAGGAAAATAAAACGAGTGAAAATCAATTTCGCTGTTTATTTGAATCCATGCTGACGACTATATACTTAATTAATTTCAATGTACCTATATCACACAATGGAAACATAACGATGATCACCTCGAAGAAAATCAGTTTAAAGTCCTTTTCTTTATTTAATTTAGTTTACACTGATTTCGCTTCGAGTTAGCTTCCACAAAGAAATAATCTTTCTGTCACATTATAAAACAACAACGCTAGCTCCATTATCCACAAGTGTCTACTAACTATTAAAAATTTAACGCTCAATAGCTATAAATACAAATATATTATTGCTGTTGCGATTTTATTATCTAATAACTTAATTAAATTTTACATTGATCTCAAAATGAGTATTCGTTTTTTACTTATCTAAATTTAGTCTTATCTAATCTTACCTATAGTAGTATTGCTTGATTTGAGAAAACATTGCTTTCTCGTGAAAATGTTGTAACAAATACAATAGTACAAAGTTAGTGAAGCAACCATTATATGGTGCATTGTAACAATCATTTAGACCCCATCCATTTAGAAAATAATTTGCTAGTCTAGATAAGTTTGAGCATTGATATTTGGAAGGTATACAACACTTCTGAATTTTAATAAAGTTATGATACTAATTAGGTGGGTAGAAAACGTTATGTTGCATTTATAAATTATTACGTAAGCCGTTAGAGACACGTTCCTGCAAATTTCAGATTGAGCAGGCGTTAATTATTTGTTTTCAGGAGCAAAAAAGTTGAGAAAAGAAGAAAGTCCGAAGATTCTGTAGAAAATGTATAAATCATTTGTTTTAAGAAGTGTTGATATTGTGCGTTTGGTAAGCAAACATTGAAATATACATTGGCCAAAACAATTATTTTGAGTAAGAACTCGTAACGAGTATAAAGAACTTGAGAGGCAACTATAGACGTCAAAAAGCTGCAATTACATCAGAACAATCGTTAAACAATAAATTATATTAATGCGCTAAGTCTAACAAAATGGGGCCTCTCAAAAATTGTGCTTATTATTTTATGCATCTAAGAAACTTATGATTACATTTTAATTTACACAAATCAAAATATACAAAATGTAAGGTAAGAAACGATTCGTTCAAATAAAAATAACGTAATAACTATCGTAAAATTATTCTAGCTACTCAGTAACATTTTACAATGATTTTGTACATAATTCGAAGCTTCATATTTTTTTGAAACGTACTAATTTGTATTATATAAGTTATATAAAATGAAAGCAACCGATTATATTTTTGTGTTTTATATAAATAACTGGTCTATGCCTTTTTACTTTCACAGGAGGGTAGTTGAAAGAGTTTGCAAATTAAAGCTAGGGTCGGGTGGGTGAGCAAATTAAAGTTATAGTAATTTTCAGCCTAAAAGCATGTATTTCAAAAAAAAAAAAAACTTTTATATACATAATGAATTAAATGCCAAATAAATGCGTCTTGAATTACCTACAAGAAATTGCACATGCCACGTTTAGAAGAACACAGTGACAGAAGAGGGACACAAAGCCTCAACAACAACCTCAGGTTTAATAAAACTGGATTGAAGCAAATTAAAAGAAAGAAAGGCGACGGAAGTTTCTTCATAATTCAGAAAAAAAAAAAAGAACTGTCGCAACAAGAATTATTTCACAACCATTCTCATCATATCATCTATCAACCATATTTTGTCAACGAATATTTCTGTTATCCTTGGACAAGTTGAAGCCTAATTTATTTATTTCTAAGGGACGATAAATAAAATTATGTAACTTACAATGTTGTGACCTTTTCCATTTTGATGTAATATTGAAAAATTACGTGTAATAAGAATGGGAAATAGGTAAACAGATGTTTAACTGTAAACTTTAGATAAACAACTTGTAACCGGTTTTTGGAACAAGAACTGTAGACGTGTCAAAATTAAACGAAAGTCAAGTGATCCGATTGGCTGATAATAATTCAGTCAGCCAATCGCAACAGCTGACACGCACTTGACAATTTATTAGCTTTAGTTTGTCTTGGTTTTCGATCGAGAAATCGGGTGTAAGCCACTACTGAAAAGTGCTTTGAATTACCTTAACTTTTAGCCCAAGGATAACATTTTACTATTTTTAATATAGAAGTTCTATTCACAAGACACCCAAACTGATATGCCTCCAAGTATGTTCATACTAATCTAGCGTATTATTCAACTCAAAAACAAAAGAAGTAAATAAGTATGAGGTACAAGAGTATTTTTGGGGTTAATCATCGAATTCAAGAATTTTCTGACTGGCATCACTCCAAACATTGTAATTTTTAATGTTCGAAGCTAGGTTACTAAAATGTACATAACGCAAAGACGATACTGATAATGATAGTTGCTATCGGTATTATTTTGCGGCTGGATATTTACTCAATTTATCAAAAATAAGTGTACTTGGAGGCAACAATCATAAACATAGAACAAATTCAAGAAATAAGTGCATATTTGTGCAATCAAGACGACATCTATCATGTCAATTTATTATCTAAAATTGTACATTTAAATATAATGAAATAACAGTTAAAAATAACGGCTAACGTTATTTTAGCTATTTTAATGTGGCAATATTAAGTTTTAGGCGATTGAGTCTATCTATGATAATGATAAATATAGATTTTAAACGATTTACAATTTGAATTAATAACAAAACGGAAAAAATAGCTTGATATACGTTTACAAAGTATTATTAACTGAGAGTTTGTTTTCTATATAGTTTCTAAGCCTGTCTATTTGTCGTAGCTATAATTACAAGGGTGAGGGGCCGAAATGACTTAATTTTTATTAGTTTATTAGGAATCATCTCGGGATTATGTAGTGTATGACTGGGAGACATATTACAAAGGTTAGGGTTATTCTCACTGCCGGTTGATGGCTCGTCTGATCTTGACATTCACCTGCGAAGCAAACATAGGAAATAGTTAAAGATGGTCTGGCAAACTGGATAATTAAAAAAGTAACATAAATAGGGCACGATAGGGCATGACGCGTAGACATAGAATACTCTGTCTACGGCATGGCCCTATTTATTGTATTTTAGGTGACAAAAGAGTTTTGCAAATATAAATCTTCTGGCGCATGGCCAAAATCGAAACTAACGCCGCCATTTTGTTTTAATTCACACAACGCCCCAAAATTAAAGTAATTCAAGTGCCATAAGATGCTTGTTGGTGCTTGTGTGTTGTGGCCCTATTCATTATTACTGTGCACAGTTAGTGCCGATTGTACAAATTTTACTGGTGGATGGTGGATATTCCTATAAACGAATCTTCGTTGCAATTTTCCAGATAATTTAGAACCGTCAAAAACATTGATTAGGTAGGTATTTAAGTTGGTACCTATTATGTAAAGTGTGAACCACTCCTCCGTTTATGACTTAAATCCCGCAGCAAACAGGAGCCTGCGCGCGATAAAGGACAGCGTTCTGCGTTTGCATGTGCGGTGCTAAGACATCGAGCATACCCGCGACATACAACGTGCGATCTCGAGTCGGACCTGTGAGCTCCGAACCGTGGCCGAGTCGTGAGCTTCCCGCACTTACCAGTAGCGGTGGCGTCAAACATGAGGTCAGGCGTGAGGTCATTCCTGTCGCAGTTGGTGGCGGAGCGCGCCAACGCGAGCGCGGCGCGAGGCCCGTCGCGCGCCACGAAGCAGTAGCGGCGCGCCGCCGTGCTGTCGCGCGCCGCGGGCGTCGTCACCACGAACGACGCGCCGTTCTCGTACCAGCCGCCGTGGCAGGTGTACGCTGAGGGAGAGCACGAGGTTGTTGAAAGTTACAGACTAGAGTGATATGCATGGCAGGGTTTCTTGGATTTGCATTTTGACTTCACCATTGGCTTTAGCACCCTCGAAAACCATGAAAACGACAGCCATGACGAAAAAATTGAACATTTTCACCGTCACCATCTTGCATTTATATTTTGTCCTCACCATTGGCTTTAGCAGCCTCGAAAACCCTGAAAACGACACCTATGATGGACAATTCGAAAATTTTGTGTGTGGGTAACTACATAATATAGGAAAGTTAATAAAAAAAGGTGCAATGCAAAACAGAAAGTGATTTTCGCGCAAGTGGGTTCTCGCAAGTGAATTTGTGGAAATGTCTTTCGCTCAAGTGTCCTGCTACTGTTTAGCAGCCGAATTCTAACGCAACTGAAAATTGAAGTAGGCGTTAAGTAATGTGCAATATCTATTGCAAAAATTTGAAGTAGTCTGATTTGCTGTTTTTCTCCGACTCACAAATCCGTCAATCTCTCACAATAAACAACAGGCACTTACTAAAACATATTTAGGATAAGGTAGAACGCTTGTGTTTTATACATTATTATACTGGGGAAATATTCCACTAATAAAGCTTCATAAATCTGTTAGATTGTCAGGTAAATTAGAAATTAAAGCAATAATTCTCACCTGTAACCACCTCTCTATTCTCACACGTAGAATAAAACTCCATATTCTTCACAGAGTTACACCCCACCTCTAGTCTATTGTAGCTGTTGCCAACACAAGAGACTTCTCCGTCCGACTCCCTTCTACTCCTCAACATGGGAGCACTGGACATGTTGCTTACGCTAAAATTGAACAACCTACTCCCGTTAACCCTACGATTATGTTCAAGCATTGCCTTCTCTCTCTTACTACTAATATCTTCGCTAGATCTTATGTCTCTTTTGCGGCGGTTTTGAATTTCGTATTTTCCGGAGTACGGACACTCTTTTGATTCGGGATTGCTTGCTGGAAAAGAGAAGACGAACTAGGTTAATATCATGACGTGAATTTCGGCAGGGCCCTTATTTTCTAGACTGTCAAAGTAAATCAGCCTGATCAAGCTACCCTTAACTTGGTAAGAGCCTCAGAGAGGGCTAAGTATAGTTTTGATCGTACATTTTAGCTTTTAATCTACAGGGCACCAGTATTGATTGTTTTGAGCAACTGGTGTTTAGCATTTTGCTATTAATATCATGATTACATTTCACAGGTCACCAAGGTTGATATTATGCAATAATAACAGTCTCAAACATTTCCAGTTCAAACAATGAACGTCTCCCGTATAAAAGGCGTCAGCCATCACAGCTACAATAATTATGACCATGGTGACAAAAAGTTGCTGTTAACTTGTTAAGACCATTTGGCTGGCCGGTTATAAGGGTAAAAACGTATGTCGTATCCTTAGTTTCAGTCAAAGACATACTTTATGGTTTCAGTTGTCGATGTGAGTACTCACCTACTAAAGTAACATAAGGCGCAGTGACTGCATTGAAGTGGTGCGGCGAGCACGCGTCGTCAGGCCGCGACGTGGGCGTGCCGCGCTGCAGCTCCGCGATGTACGTGTCGCGTCTGTACAGCACCACGCACACGTAGCGGGATACGCTGGGGAAGGGAGAAACAAAACTGATTGAAGGGTTAAACAGACTAGTAGTTCTAGTTGGATAGTTTGACATTACCAGCTAAACCAAACTGCAAGTTATAATTATTAGTACACAAATTGTATAATAGAATACAAAACCCTTAAAATAAAAACACTAGATCAAAGTGGGACAAAAGTAATGTCATAATGTGAACTGGGTGTCATTAGGTTTGGTAATGAAAAAAATTGGCTCTGTTTTTTATAACGAAAAATTATATCGATCAAACGACTACCTCCTGGGTTCGTGGAAGTTTGTGCTCGTTTTGCGGCATTTTGAATTGTTGCGCGCAAAACATCCTCCAAATGGCTGATTTCTTCTCCAAGACTTGGTAAGGTTTGTGGTTTGTTGTGGTAATCGCAAGATTCAAAAAGCCACAAAGAAAGAAGTCTGGCGCCGTCAGTTCTGGCGATCTGGCCGACCAGTTTAAATCGCCGTCAACACTCAAGAACCTTTTGGCCCATCGGCTATCTGTTCTGCGATCAATGTATCCTGCCCACCTCCCACTTAAGTTTGGCAATTCATGGTCCACACAAAATAAGTCGCTTACCAATGATGCTGCCAGTGCGCAACCAACGCCACCGAGTTCCCGCTCGGCGAGCTCGCCTTTACATTGACGCAGTACACCTTGATATCCGCCCCCGTCTGGTTCGTTATCCTCAGGGTCGCGTTCCGCTGGTAGAACGTGTAGTTGCTGGTAAAGTCCAGCGTGTGCCACGTGTGCGAGAACGTCATCCATGAGGGGAACTGGCAGTTGAAGCGGACTGATACTGGAAGAAATGGAGAAAAGATTATTAGAATTTAAAACGGACCCCTGCTGGGCCAATAATATTGAAAGTCAAACCTCCAAGATTATTGTCATGGCAGAACGGGATGATGTGTTCTATTTTTTCTTTGATTCACTTGTTGGGTTAAACTTCCGATCATTTTATGCAGACATGAACGTGCGATATAATTGCACTCGTGGTTTGAGCTTGGTGTTTTTATCATCATCATTTCAATGAAAAGACGTCCACTGGATATAGGCGAAAAGCGTTGCTACATCGAACGGTTCTGTGCTTCTCGCATGCAGCGGATTCCTGCGGCCTTCACAAGGACTGACAGCCAGGCTTAGTGTTCTCCTAAGTGATTTTAATTAAACTTCACTTCAGGTAGTTTGTATGATAATTCTGCGTATATGCTTTCATGGAGAAAAGTTCAGAGAATGTAAGAAAAGTTTATGCCCAAAAGAAAATAATTTTCAAATAATTTTGAAAACAATTCAATTCACATTTAGAAGCAACAAGATCACAAATCTTAAATTAAAAGAGTTTTTTGGAATGGGCAACTAGCTTATAACTGACCGACTCCTTGGTAATTCAGAAGTATCAGTGTATGGTTTTTTTTGCGAGTGGGAAATCATCAAATAACTTGTCCCGCTTTGGGTGGAGCAGGAGGGCGAGTCAGACTGTTAATGACTAAAACCCATACGTGTTCTCTCAGTTGCCTATGTGCCAGGGGCCACGGTATCTCTTTCGAACAACTCGCACCCCTGGCAGGCATCGGCCCTTGCGGACCCCACCAGTTGGTGCTGACATCTCTTTGAGGCGAGCGTGGAACACAACGCGCCGTCGACCTGGGCTTGGTCCTTACCGGACAGCGAGCTGCTCTTTACTCGCCGTCCGCAAGCCCGCGCCTACGGTGGTCGGAAATCAGCCTGGGATTCCCGATGCCCAAAGGTTTCCTGCGGCGACTAGGGCCGTGAGGGCGCCTATACTTCTCCCTCTTCGCGAGCATTACTGATTCGCAGGAGGTGACGACTACCCATGCACTCTCGCTCCGTACCATGGCCTGGACCAGGGCCAGATGCGAGAGATCGCCGCCGCCGATCAACTCCACAAGGACACGGCGATGCTCCGCCCGAGGCGGGCAGACCTCCACCGTATGCTCCATTGCACTAGTATATGGTTCAACTGAAATAAATGCATTGAGTTTGAAATAAAGATTTCTCACCACGTTTAAGAGCCATGGTCCTGGACCCCTCCGTGGCACTGAATAGCCCATTGCATGTGGCATCGCCTGACTGCGCGACCCTGTACTCAATGCCGCCTGGCGGGACCACCTGTTCCTTCACTGCACCGGTTGCTGTAACACGCGTGTTGAGAAGTAAGTCTAAAATTGGAGAGGAAAATACTTTTGAGGTCCACGTTTGGAACGAAAAAGATTAGACGTCTTTTTGGTTCCATTGGTGGGTGTATAGAATTAAAACTCAAAGATACGATTCAGTTAGTGGTCTATGAATTTAGATTTCCGACATTCCAGAGAAGTTTTTAAAGATTGACTTATTAAGAAACTTCTCTTCTTTTAGACCACCAACATTTCCAAATACCTAAATATCAAGTCTAGGAAAGTCATCTTCGGTTTCCAAACCGAAGAGTTCCTAATGTATAGTTGTAAGGTTAAATCATATTACGTGCTAGCGGTTAACCGCAAATGTATAGTTTAACAAGCAAGTTGAACATTGAACTTAAAAGTTACAGATTTTTCACAATCAACATAAAATATCCGTAGTTACCATTCGTCTTCTCGTAGACGAAGCACCGGTACCGGTCCTCGTTGCTAGTGGCGTGGTTGTGATGCAGCTTGCCCACCAAGAAGCGAAGGCTGCCTTCCTTCCACGTCGCAAGGCATTCTAGCTCTTCAACTGAAAAGAGAATATTTTGCTCGAGATTTATCGAACTATTGATAGAAGCTGCAAATTGGATTTGCAGTAAGTAATATTAGGAAAAAGATCTGAGAGACGAAGTAAGTAAGTTATCTTTCTATGCGAGAACCCCCCCCCCCCCCCCCCCCCAATAAATACGTTTTCTTCCTTTCTTTTGAAGGATGGTGTGAGAGAGAGAGAGATTCCAAGAGCCGCGTTAAACATAGACCATGGACTTAACTAGATAATAAAAGGAATACATTTTATTACCTAGTTAAGTCCATAGACGCTAGAAAGCTTGAAATGATAGACCAGACGTCGACTTGAAACATAACATGGGACTCAAAAAATATTAAGACAACGCGTTCTTCCTTTAAATAGCGACAAAATTTGTCATTAACAACACAACTAGGTATTTATTTATTTATTTAAAAAAGCACAGCCACATCACATACATTGAAATTATGCTAGAATAGTCTTAATAAATAAGGAACTAATGTATATGACAATTACGGCGTACATAGCATTGATAGAATATCTTGCTGCCTTGAAAAACTAAACTAACTAATAATTATACTAAACTACAAACTAAAATTAACTACAGTAAAACAACAAACAGGTATATCCGAATGACGAACTTGCAAGCCCAGTAATAGTAGTCATAGTGTGTTAACTTCTTATTCGAAATCTACATCCAAGAATAGACGCACAGTTCGCCGTTGACGTAGACAATTGTGACAGACGACTGCACAAATAAAGTTTTATATAGATACCGCCGGCGGCGTAAAGGGGAAGTACCTACTATGGAAATTGCTCGGAAATGTTCCTTTTTGAGTAGAAATGCTTTTTTCTTGTCCGTTTTTCTTTTATTTTTTACTACGCTTTTGAAGTTTATGTTTTCCTGCTTTTTTATTTTTTGTTGCAATTATGTTTATTATTTGCGAGAATAATTTATTTTCTTTTTTATTGTGATATAGAAAATTCTCTGTACTGTAATTCGCACTTGAACAGCCTTGTCAAATAACAAAAGGTTACTTTTCGAACCGACGAAAAAACGGAGGAGGTTACTCAATTCGACGCGTATATTTTTTTTTTTTTTTTATGTATGACCACGCATAACTTTTTTCAGAGTAGTCCGATTTTGATAATTCTTTTTTTATTGGAAAGGGTATACCTCGAAGTTGGTCCCATATAAATTTCGAAGAAAAATTCCAACCCTAAGGGTAAGAAAACAGGGGATGATTGATTGTTTACTCACAGATTTTAATACTGAGTCGTGTATTAAATCAATAACTAAGCATGTAGTAATTAGTAGATTATAGCCACAAAAAATTATAAAATAAAAACTTTTTAATAAAAAAATTGGACCGCCGAAAAACCGAAAAATAAAAAATAATAAACTAGCTTTGTCCAACCCCAATAAATAAGTTCGGAAGTCGGTGACTTTGGATATGTATTTGATTATATGTCACCGCCTTCCGAACTTAGTTATTGGGGTTGGACAAAGCTAGTTTATTATTTTTTATTTTTCGGTTTTTCGGCGGTCCAATTTTTTTATTAAAAAGTTTTTAGTCGCACTTCGATATTCTTCAATGGCTTATTGATCACAAATATTGCATGACCGTAGACCGTAGACCGTAGGTGCTTATTAAGTTATCTTTTTTGGCCTACTACCTAGCGCAAATCGATGATCAGCAAAAATGTAGAGAATTCCGGCGACTGGGACTGCAATTAACTAGAACGGCGGTCCTAGTCACCAGATCCATTCTAATTAATATTTTTCTTCCGTGGACTGGGACCACTCATGAATGAGTTAATAACGTCTATTTTTCGAGCCAAAAACAGTACAATTAAGTGGCAACACTTTTAAAGTAATAATTAAATAATACAACTACGAGTACAACTGTGTAGTACACACGGCTACACATCAAGGCTACAGATCAGCTTAAATACTGGAAATGTATAGCTTGATGTGTAGTCGTGTGTACGTTGATTATGTTTAATATGTTTACTCCTATGTTTGGTAAGCTCCTACCATGTTATGACAATCTGGTACTTCGAAGGCATAAAGCGTTTTCTAGCTGTCACACGAAATGTATGAGGAAATGAATTATCCTCTTTTTTCCCGTGAAATGAGTTTCTTGTTTTTTTGAGTTATAAATGCTAACCCGACTTAGTTTTATTTATTTAGATATAAATAAATGATGTGTTGGAATCAAAGAGTTTTTTCTTTAATTATTACTTAAAACACTTTTTCGTTTGACTGTACTATTTTTGGCTTCAACAATAGATTTGGTTATTCAATTATGGGGTGGTCCCAATCACCGGAAGAAAAGATTAAAATTAAATCGATCGACTGCGATCGCGGTTCGAATAAATGGCGGTCCCAGTCGCCGGAATCCTCAAAATCAATACTTCTATCGACTGCCCACCACTAGAGTACATCATATACGTCAATTACTTTAATTGAATCTCTACAAATACGCAGCCGATTGTCTTAACGCAAAATTAGTAAGGAATGAGTCACCAATATGTCCTTAACACCGCAGCTATTTCCATAGAGCTGCGGGGCGAGACTGAAACTAAACAATGCCTGACACTTATGCTGGAACTCTGCCCGATCCATTTGTAACCATTATCTAACAAGACGAGCTTGAACGTCTCAAATATACAAATTGTTTTAGTTTTACTAATAATGTCAAGGATAGGAAAATATGTTGATTGTTTTGCCAGTTTTACGACTTAACAGTATAAAATTAATTAGGAGATAACCTAGTTAACTTTTTATTTTTTGCGTCCTTGTTTCTATTTCATTTAACAGGCGGCAATGAATTTATCTATTGTACTAAATCTCGCAAATACTCATATAAACTACAATAGATGATAGGGATGCACAGTTACACATTTTTTTTTTTAGTTTTGACTGGTCCTTCGAGCCGGATTCTAGGGGTGGAAATTCTGTGATCCATCGCAAAGATCGGGTTTGAAGAGTCTTGTCCTATTTCTACCCTCCCATCCAGTTCACTGTGCGACCCGTTGCACGATGTTTCATTGGACACATTATCACCTATCTCGTCTATTTTATTACAAGTTATGATGTTATTATCAAGAGTAATATTAACTCACCCGTGCTTTCAGAGCCATAAACATCAGGACAGGCCTGGTAGTTGAGGAGCAGTCTTGAATCCTCTGTGCAGCTCTCGATTGAAGACACCGGGCTCTTGCAGTCACCATGGCCCCTGCAAATGTTAGAATGTGGATTAACTGGTGTTTAAGTGCTGTCAAATTCGATCAAATCTGGATCGAACATTCAACAACATTCGAGACATTTATACATAGCGGCAGAAACATCGACGCACAACTTGTTATCATTGATTCAGTACATGACACAGGCCTCCTCAATGTAAGAGGGCGCGGGCCATAATTTACCACGCGGGACCAGCTAGGAGTTGGAAGATGTCACATGTTTCTGAATCTTTCGTTCTAGGACATGCCAGTTTTTCTCTGGCCGGACGTGCATTGAAATTTTACGTCAGTTATAAAAAAAATCTCTGCAATACATTTTGCCGACTTTTATAGGAAGCAGCTGATATTTTCTTTGATAACCTAGGTATCTAGGATTATGTGCTGAATTAATGGTTTCAGGGCTTGCGCGTCGATGTATGCTCCTATAACAGTGCTATTAATAGCTAGACACTTACAAAAACAGTTCATTAAAACTTAGGAGTATTATAACGCAGCGTTGTTGGTAGGGTACAGTATTAGCAAGCGTCAACAGAAAGCCATTTCAGTTTATGTGATATCGATTGTGCTTAATCTGTTTAACGCATTTCAGGCTTCCATATTTCAATCAAGATCTCATCGCAAATCATGCATCACCATTCGAATTACAGAATACTTTGAATGACGCTCGATCGATAATGCATTACCAACGGTTTTTAATTACACGTCATTACGTGCCGTCGCGGTCGTGCGTCGTTCGTCCCCACTGACTGACGCGTGTCATGTCTTAATTGCTGGACATTTCTACTGTCGCTGGTGATATGGCGTCAATGTGGGCATATATTATAGGAACTGGAAAATTATTTAGGCTTTCGGTGTATTTTGTAAGCCAGCGATTACAAATTATGGTCAATTGACGTCACGTCGTCGACAACGTTGACGTAGTTGGTCGTAATATCTGAACGACATTTGAAATTGATTGTTAAATATAACAAAAGTAAGTAAACATCAGAACCTTTCATAAATTGCCAGCACAAGGACATGAAAAAACAAGGCTGAGAATAGGTACCTAATTAACAATTTCAGTACAACGCTCAGAACGGAAACTTTAAAGAAAAGTAACAGTTTTAGCTTTATCAAAAGCTTTGCTTATACATGATCAGCCTATAACATTCCCACTGCTGGGCCATAGGTCTTCTCTATGCGAGGTGTGGACCGCCCAGTGCCAGTGAGCCGATGTCACACGTCTTCGATTTTTTGGTCCTAGGACAAAATCAAAAACAAAAGTCATTTATTCAAACTGGCTGGTGGCAGCACTTTTTGAACGTGAATTTGAATTACAAAAGACAGTCTCCCAAAAAACGCCGGCCCTTCACCACTTCCTAGTGCTTTAGCTGAGAAGACTAAGTGGCGCAACAAACTCCCCAGCAGCACAGCTGTCTGTTATGTTAGAAGAACTTGATTCTATACAATGGTAGGTACGTAATTAACGTTACGAAACATATTTCTAGATATAATAGATCAATTGTCGAGATCGCTAGATAACTACATCTTGCAATATATCTGACTATAAAATTAAAATAAACATTGTAATGAGTAGATTATGTCAACACAAAGTAAATGAAAATAAAAATGAATTTATACAGTCTTTGCGATTTATATATAGTCAGTCAGACATGCCTGTTTCCTTACGATGTTTTCATGATTACTAACACAATGTAAAGCGCCTGCCTGGGAGAACCCAGACAGGCACTCGTCAGCCAGGCAGGTCATGGAGTCGAAACTCCAAGACCACGTTAGTTGAGGGTGTTGCCAATGAGCCACCACTGGCTGGCAATAGGCTTGATCATTTTGAACATTGCACTTACCTCCTCATCATTCTCCTACCCGATGTCCCGATTTATTTGTGGTCGGCGCAACATGTATTTTTCTTCCACACTTCTCTATTAGTCGTCATCTCCGTAGTCACCTCCTTTCTAACCATATCATCATTTACACAGTCCATCCATCGTTTCTTTCGTCTATCGACATTTAAACTCAAAACTTTCCTCTCGGCATTTTCCTCAATCCTCCGTATTACGTGACAACCAATTTCCACACAATTTTAAGTCACAGGTACTACTTTCAGACTTCCTTTTATGTACTAATTTCTTATTCTATACATTCGTGTACCACACTTACCTATTATAAGTAAAAGAGAACGGTCCCTTCAGCGGACAGTCAACAGGATCGGCGTTTTCTCTGAACATTGAGTACAGTAACGCGTCACCCGTAATCAAGGAACACAAGTGCGGTAACGCGTCTCTTCGGTGGCAGAATGCTGGAAATTTAAAAAAAGAAGCTGTAGAATACATTCAGCTTCAGAGAAAATGCACATGTACCAGGTTATCCGAAAATTTATTTCTGTGCTCGATGCTAGGTACTTTAGCATGTAGAAAATATGCCGATTAAAAGTGTGATATAGATAGTTGGAAATTATTATTATTAACAGACCGTGGTCAACCCGCTGTAGGGCAAAGGCCACTATAAGTCCTGATCTCTTGCCAGTTTCAAGAGAAAACAAAAGGGAAATGGTAAAAGATTTTGCCAAAAGGTTGCAGCATTGAGATCAAAATTATTCTACGTTCACCAGTAGGTGTTTATGTTTAATGTATTTTTAAAGGAACAAAGAAAAGTGAATTTATAGGCCAATCAGCAAAAAAAAAAAAATCCTTGCATCTGTAAAATAAACAGAAAATTATGATTATAGGTCAGTACCTATAATCATTTGGCAGTCCAAATGGGCCTCAGCTCAGCAATATGTCAGATGGTAACACAAGGCAACAACACACACAGGCAACTCACTTCTCTAAGCAGTTGTTGTTCATTATAGTGGCTAGTTGGACGTTGGGACTATACGTAGACGTGTACTGTTTTTTTATAGCATCAGACAATTACAGCCGATGTATTCCGTAAAAATCTTACTATCAAAAATTCAGTTCCGTCAAGACTGTCAATCCAAAGCGGAGGAATGAGATCACTTCAGGCTCACTTCACTTAAGTTTCAGGGCGAGATTTTTATATGATTGGCAGGAAGCAGGTGTTTTTAAGAAGTAATTAGTCAATATTATAGAATGTTTGCTCTAATACGCTATTTATAGTCTTGGAAATTGAGAAATTGAAGTGTTGTTTGTTAAATTATAATAAAACATAACGCCTTTTTTCCACACTTCTGGTCCACACTTCTGGTACACACACATTTCGCCAGTTACGTTTAAGTCCCATGTATTAGGGGGCGAGCCTATGGCCATCAACCGGGCACAAATTCAGACTCCAGGCTGCTACTGAAAAATTCCAAATAGAAAACCCCAAAAACACTTTACCCGAACTGGGAATTGAACCCAGAATCTCATGCTCAGCAGTAGCGCTCACGACCACTAGACCAAACGAGGCAGTTTATTTAAGGCCGAAAATTCTTGAAAACGGTCAAGAAGGTGGTTTTTTAAAGCAGTGTATCTCTTTAACCGTAAATAATTTTGGAAGCAAAAAAATTGTTGGATATTTTCAAGTCTTTTTTGCATACAGTGATCGAACTCAAGACATAATTAAACATACTTTTTTATTTTTTTCACCTCTTAATTATCTTTAAAAGCAGTTTATCCGTTCAATAACAATTATTATAATAATTAAAAATATACCATAAAATTTCAAATGCCAAACTGCATTCAGTGATTATTTATTTATTATTAAATACTTACTATCTCATTTTTGTACGATTTTATTTGCATTTTTACGACATACGTTTATTTTTTGAATTTATTACAACCGATTTTAACCCGTATCGGTTTGCAATAAGAACTCTCTCATAACGACAATATTTAAAGTTAACGTGGCATTAATAAATAAGTACTACAAAAAGCTTGTCTACTTCAAAACGTTCACCAATTTAATTAATACGGAAATATCCGTATATTTGTGACTCACGTACTAACTAAATGAAAGCAAATGGTAATGTAATTCATTAAGAGGGCCTCGCCAGAAAATTAGGCGACCTGTTTATGAGTCCAGGATATTCCCTTGATAGCCCGTATAGTGTGGGGACACCGTTAACTCATCCAAACTTGATGTATATTATATTATGTATGTAGCGAGGCTTCCCGTTTTAGATACCAGGACTTTTAGTGCTGTTAGCCAATTTTATGTTATTGGAATCCACATTTTTAGAAATACGAATGCGAGTAAATTATTTCACGTACCCAGAACTCATAAGCGTAGTTTATCTCAGTCTAGAAAAATCTTCGTAAGGTCTGAAAGTTTTGGAAAACAATATTAATTACTCACTTTCTTTATATTGAAGAACGTTTTTATGTTTTTCGTGCATCACAACGCAGCGGTAGCAGCCTTTTCTGTAAGGAAAGGAAAAAACAAAATTAGGTCTAGTTAAGATTTACAAAACTTAAGAAAGGAGAAAGGTTGGAGCATTTTTGCAGTAAGTTTAATAGAATTACTGATCAACATCTGCCTAGCCTTTTCTCAACTATGTTGGGATCGGCTTCCAGTCTAACCGGATGCAGCTGAATACCAGTTTTTTACATGGAGCGACTGCACATCTGACCTCCACAACCCTGTTACTGGGTAATACGATACCCCTTAGTAATACTGGTTTTCAAACTTTCGGGCTCCTGACGACCCGTAACGATCAAAGATCCAAAAATCAAAAGTCATTTATTCAAACTAGGCTGAGAGTCAGCATTTTTTGAACGTCAAAATTACATAAGACAGTCCCCCAAAAACGCCCACCCTTCGACACTTCCTAGTGCTTTAGCTGGGAATGACATGTCCATGAATGACAGCCGGGACCAACAGCTTAGCGTGCTTTCCGAGGCGCGGAGGAGTCTTGGTAAAGATGGTCTATTTACAAACAGTTAAATTTATAAACACTTCTTCTTAGCGTGTCGATGGCAAAAATAACACGAAAGAATTTAAATGTATGGTTTTCTTAATTGGTAACCAGTACCCTAATTGCGTAATACACTATCAATCACAATCTAAATCATTTTGCAGGATATTGCTAATACATAACGCAATGAATGTTGTTTAACTGTCAAAATGAAAGCCATTCCAAACAGGGAACTGAAGGAACACGGGTGGGTTTTAGTCAGTTAAAGTCTGACACGCCCTCCCGGGCTCCCGCTCCATCCAGAGCGGGAGAAGTTATTCGATGATTTCCCACCCTCAGAAAAAAATCATTTCTACTGTTAATGTGTAATATACAATTACCCCGCGGTATCGGTAAATAAAATGCACCCACCAATACCGCAACCAGAAATACCGGAAAAATTAAAAACTTTCCACCACACTCGAAATTGATATTAGCAGTAAAGTTAAAAAAGTTGTTCAGCTATCTTCAAGCAAACCATTTGATGATGTTATTTATATTTTTTTACCATTCAGAATCTTCTCCAGTTTTTCGGAACAGGGGTTGTGGGGAGATTGTTATGGAAATCATGTCACCTGCTTTAAATAGGTTACTTTTATTTATGTAGATTATTTTACATATTGTGAATGAGAGAACGTTGTAGGCCTTACAGACTGTAGATTGTAGACGATTTTCTTTTCTGTATTTTCATTCCTCTAAATACCTGGTACTTATTGACAGGCCTGCATTGTCCTCCCATACCTATTACCACTGTAATTTGAAAACATTGTTAAAGCCAATGATTTTAAAAAGAGTAACCGTGGGGTTTCTTGCCGGCTCTTCTCCATAGGAAGTGATAATTTGGAACCGTGCACCTAGCTTCTGACGTTTCATAAGTGCCCATGCAGGTTTATGTGAAATAAAATAATTTGATTTGATTGTATTTACTCGTGATTTTTCATTATTGTACAAGTTATTTGAAAATCCCTTTCAGCCACTTCCAAGAATTAGAACCCGATTAATAAAACAACAAAAAAAAAAAAATGTAAAAATTATTTTTCCCTATGTCACAAGTAGCGATCACAATTAATCAAAATGAGTTTATTTCTTGCACGGTGCCTTAAACTGAAAACCTAAGCTACAAGAGTTTATAAGGTTGAAATTAAACCTCTTTCCAAGTGAAGGTGACTGGTTACTAGTAAAATATATGGGGGTAGCAGGTAACTCGATAGATTGAAGATTTGTTGGCACGAGGCACGAACTGACTATGCATAGCAGAGGGGCCGGCAATGTTGTATTACAAAAACCTACCTTTGGGAATTGAAAAGTTTGTGTAGACTAATTCGTGTTTTATTTACATAAGGCGCGAATTACACGCGAGTTTAAAAGCGGCATCATGTCTACATACAAAATGTACTGCGTACGCTGCGCTTACGCCGCGTCTTCACCTTACGCCGTTTCTGTGTAATTCGCGCCTAAGGGGTTCAATAATCAAGGGTTTAGGCAGAGCACCTGCCAGCTATAGGAGCACCTATAGCACCCACATTTCACCAGTTATGTTTAAGTCCCATGTTATAGGGAGCGAGCCTATTGCCATCAATCGGGTACAAATTCAGACTCCGGGCTGCTACTGAGAAATTCTAGTCGTAAAAACCCAATTACACTTTTCCCGACCCATTACAGTGATAATAGGTATGGGAGGACAGTGCAGGCCTGTCTATAAGTACCAGGTACTTAGAGGAATGAAAATACAGAATAGAAAATCGTCTACAAATCTCGCCTGTAAGGCCTACAACGTTCTCTCATTGACAATATGTAAAATTATCTACTTACATAAAATGAACCTATTTAAACCAAGTGACATGATTTCCATGAAATAAAATATAGTCGATATTAAAATTTATGTTTAATGTCATATAATGACGAGAATATGTAAGATATTGTAAAAAATAAAAAGATTATAAGAGAACATTGTAATTTGGGAGCAGTTAATTGATTTTCACATAGTTATGCTGTTAATGAGGTACCACGGAAGCCACATGTGCAGAAGGAATTAATGCCAAACTTCCCTGTCTTTAACGTAGTCTTATAAATTATCTTATAATAATTACGCTTTTTTGATAAGGACACGTTTGATGTGAGTTTTAAACTTTCCATCGTCAAGTTCTGTAACCGACTTTGGCAACTTGTTATAGAAGCGGATACTGTTTATTAGAAATTACTTGCAAGTTTTAGTTAATCTGAATTTCGGAATCACTATTTCATCTTTACTACGTGTATTCAGATTATGGAAATCGCATCTTTTTATTTTAAAGACCTAAGTTTTTGCGAACATACAATATATTTTCTAGGATTTAAAGAAAAGGCAGAGTTAGTATATCAATTTCGCTGAATTTGTTTCTAAGAGAATCGCGAAGCCCCATTTTATAGATTGCGAGGATTGCCCTCTTTTGTAAAATAAAAATAGAATCATTGAATCTACCATTCATTTGTTAGTCCTTCTGAAATGTAACTCAAAATTCTTTAGAATGTTTTTGGTTGGAACTGCACCTTACGTCATTGCAATGAAGACCAGATACTCTTTAAACTTCTAAAACAGTGGCACTAATTCACAAAACACTTAACCGACATCATAAACTACAGATAAGTAAATAGTAGTATCCATTCCATATCTAAATTCTAGATCTACCACAGTGGGCAGTTAGAAGTACATAGCAGTAATATAGGAAATATAGGGCGTCAGCAGGCAATGCGGTGGATTGAAGATTTGTTGGCACGGGGCACGGAACAGGTATGCATTGCAGATGGGTGGTGCAGGACAGAATGGAAACTTGACACACGATTTTACACCTTAAGTGTTGTGAAATTGGAATGCTTTTTAGGTTGTATGTTTTCACTTAATTTGCAGGGTTAGTTCGTTTGATGTATGTATGTAATTGCCAAAACTGACTATATCGGTCTTCCATAATAACTGCCTATAGCACTGTTTTTTTTTGAAGCGTCTGCTATTTCGAATCCGTTCCAAATGTAGCGAATTGTCAAATTTAAATTCGAAAATTTCCTAACCCGAAAGTTTGTGTGTATTGATGTAATGGATATTTGTTACCCTTTCACGCAAAAACGACAATTCAATTTATTTCAGGAACAATTCATATTATGTTTGAAAACATACATAACAAATAAATAAAAACAAACAAAAACAAACTCATTAAAATTATAAACTAACACATTCATGCATGATACAATAAATTCAATAACATTATAAATAATATGAAAAAAACAATACTAATAAAAATTCAAAATCATTACAACTATTACATACTAATATTCCCCAGTCTCACATTAACTAATATCAAATTTTCAAAACGTAGATATGTCATCGTCTATCGAATACAGACATTTCTCCAATAGGAACGCTTTTAGTCTTGACTTAAACGAGCTCTTGTAAATTAAGGTTTTCAAGTCCAATGGTAACCTGTTAAAAATCCGAACTGCTTGATATTGAGGACTATGTTCAACAATATTAAGTTGGGGTTTTATTTTGTTTTTAAAATCTTTCCTGCGCGTACTTTCCCTCAACTGTCTCTCTTCATCTGTTTCATAATTATGTAAGTTTTTTTTTAAATTCACCAACAATACTAAAACATAGAGGCTTGGTACAGTAAGAATTTTTAAATTTATAAAATGTGGCCGACAGCTCTCTATTTGTGATATCCGGACCATGGTTCATATGGCTCTCTTTTGGAGTACAGAGGCTCTCTGGCAGTTATATTTAAAACTATTTCCCCAAAACTGGACACTATATCTTAACCTTGATTCTATTAGAGCATAGTATACCATTTTAAGGTGTTTCATATCAATTTCATCCCTAAGACTGCGTAAGGCATAACATGCTGAGGAAATATATGAATCAATTGCTTGCAATTCCCTTTTCCAATTTAAATATTTATCAATGTATACCCCTAGAAACTTTACCTCATTAACTATATCAATCTTGACTTCATTATGTGCGATCGTCATGTTGTCTTTATTACGAGCTGTTGTACTAAATAACATAATTTTGGTTTTTTCGGTGTTAACAATTAGCTTGTTACTTTCAAACCAAGAATTAAAAATTGTTAACACTGCATTAACCTTAGCGGAAAGCTCCTGTATGTCGTTAGCTTCCACTATTGCGTTGGTGTCATCTGCAAATACTGTCAGCCGTGTGTCAGAAAATATTGAATTAATGTAATTAATTAAATCGTTTGTAAATAATATAAACAAAATAGGCCCTACAATCGATCCTTGGGGTACGCCCGCTACTATATCCTGCATAGAAGATTTATTGCAAGTGCCAAGTGACAGAATGGATTTGGATGAAGGCACACAGATTATAACCTAGGTTTTTTCCCAACTATGTTGGGGTTCGCTTCCACTTTAGCTGAATGCAGCTGAATACCAGTATTTTACATGGACCGACTGCCTATTTGACACCCACAGCCCAGTTACTGGGTAATGACCCTTGTCTGAGCGGGACGCGAAACCATAGCACAGTCAAGTAAATAATATGGATTTTTGATAATTAGTACCTCATAGCTCGATAGATGGCGTTGGCGTCGAGATAGATCGCGCTATGGTTTCGTTACGCGCATTTGGTTGGGTCCGATAGGATATTTTTATATTTTGTGAGCAGCGCACCTATCGGAATTTCGTGTAATTAAAATAATTAAATATACGAATTTAAACGTAATTCGGTGGTGTTATTTCCCTATCCCTCCAAGTCGACCCTCGGGAATATACATGGTCCTTCGAGCCGGATACGGTCGTGACTGTTTTGGCGGTCACCGGTGGTGGTAGTGATTGCCACCCTACGCGTCGTCACTGGGCAGTGGATCGCTGTCCAGAGCAGCCCCTTCAGCGGGTACCAGGTGAGCGGTGCCCAGGAGTTGGAGGTGGAGCCGGGTGGAACTGCAGCCAAAGGAGCAGCCTGTTGGAAACAAGGCAGCCAGGACTGGTTGTGACACCCTGGAGGAACAGCGCGAGGGAGGTGAAGCAAACCTTAGTAAGCGGCTAAGCAGAGGGCGCCACTTGTATGGTGCAAGTGTCGACCATCAGTGTGAGTGAGTGAAAAATTGTGAAGAAAAACTGTGAGTACATTTAAATAAATAATCTCTTGGAAAGTGCATTTGTGTTTACTTCGGACTTGTAAAATATTTCGTTAAAAGTGGTTGGAACGGGGAACCTATGCCCAAATTGCGTAAAAGTTGCAGTTCTCAAACACTTGTAAAAATTTGAAAATCGTGATTCTGACTTAAGTTTGTTGGCGATAAGTTTGAAGAAGTTCAGTGTTTTAGAGACATTAAGTTTATTACTGCTATCATAAAAGTCTATTATTATTAATTGAGGTTGTTGCATATTTTGATATTTCTTATTGTATTTGTTGTTCTTGTATAAAACATGGAGTCCTTTAAGGATATTCAGGAGGACTTGAGATCAAAAATAGTAAAGGCTCAAGTTAATTTTAAGAAAAGTCCAAAAGATCGTCTTACGGTCTCATACATTGAAACACGTTTGGAAAGCTTGGAACAACATTGGAATATGTTTTACACTACGCACTTAAAAATAATTAGCGAAATTAAACGATCAGATTTGAATAGTTCAAACTATCACAAGGATTGTGTTTTTGATGAGGTAGAGGAAATGTATGTGCTATACAAGAGTGATCTAAAAGAACGATTATGTGAAGGCAAGACGGTACAAAATATTGACACACGTAGTAGTTCAGGAAATAGTATGGAAGTTTCTAATTTCAAATTACCTGAAGTAAAAATTCCTGTGTTTTCTGGTAAATACCTTGAGTGGCAGACCTTTCGGGACTTATTTGTCGGGTTAATTCATAATAATAAAAGGCTGGATGATGCACAAAAGATGTATTATCTTAAAGGATATTTAACCGGAGACGCAGAACACTTGTTGAGAAATGTAAATGTTACTTCCGATAATTATAAGGCAAGCTGGGAAAAATTAGAATCGATGTATAATAATAAAAAGTTTTTGGCAAATGGTATTTTAAAACGTCTATTCGGTCAAAGGGTTTTAACGGTAGAATCAGCTACGGATATTAAAGGGTTAATCAGTACTACATCTGACTGTTTAGGGTCATTACAAAATTTAGGTATTGATGTGGCATCCTGGGACATCTTGATTATTCATATAGCTAGTACAAAATTAGATAAAGATACCAGAAAAGCCTGGGAGTTGCAGGTAGCTTCCGATACCTCAGATGATTTGCCTACGTTTAAACAGTTTAGTGATTTTTTAATAAGTCGCTTCCGCGGTTTGGAAAATCTGGATAGCAAAATAGATAAAAACCCTAAACGTACACAGTCATTTCATGTAATAAAAGATAAAAAAAATGTTACGTGTGCATATTGTTCAGCTGATCATAGAATTTTCTCTTGCCCGAAGTTTTCTAAAGAGTCTGTTGATAGTCGTCGAAATATTGTACAAGAAAAGAACTTATGTTTTATATGCCTAAATAGTTACCACTCTGCTAGATTCTGCAAAAACACTCACAGGTGCCAGGTGTGTAAACGCCGCCACCATTCTTTGTTACATCCCACGGGTGGGTCGGGGTCGGTCATTGGTGAGGGTAGTTCGGCTGCTCGCGAGGGAACCTCATCGATTGCTAATGAGGAAAAAGATGCTGCCGCAAAAGCGGAGGAAAAACCACTAGTCTCATGTCTTTCGACAGGAAACAACAAGCAAGCGGTGTTATTAAGCACAGCCTTATTAAAGGCTGAGTCAAAACATGGGACTTACCGGGTGGTTAGGGCATTACTGGATCAAGGATCACAGGGATCCTTTGTAACGGAATCCATGGTCCAGTATTTGGGTTTGAAGAAAATACCTTCAAAAAATACGGTGGTAGGTGTGGGTGGAGATAAGAGCACTACGTCGACGGCCAAGGTAGTTGTGACGATTGGCTCAAGATTCGATCCAACGTTCAAACTGCAGGTAAGCGCCTACGTACTGAAATCGGTTACGGCTTTGCTCCCGTCTAGCAAGGTATCCAGGGTAGAATGGGTAGACTTAATCGATACCGAGTTGGCTGATCCTGAATATTTCAGGCCTAATAAAATTGATATTCTATTGGGTGCTGAAATATACAGCCAGGTTATTCGGGACGGGGTAAAGAAGAACTCGAGCGGGACGCTCTTAGCGCAGGGCACCGCTTTGGGCTGGATATTGTCGGGGGCAGTGGAAGTGGACAGTGGCCCTATTCACTCACATATTACCGTGATGCACTCCAGTGTCCAAGATGATGATATTTTAAGAAAATTTTGGGAGTTAGAGGCGGAACCATCTGCAAAAAGGATGCTAACGGAGGATGAAGTCAAATGTGAACAATTGTTTACGACTTCGACATTGCGTAATAAAGATGGTAGGTATATCGTCCGATTACCGTTGCGGGATGCACAGCTGGTTGGCAAGTTTGGCGAGTCGAAGAGTATAGCTGAAAAAAGACTTAAAAGCTTAGAATTAAAATTAGGAAGGAATAATCAATTAAAACAAGATTACGAAAAGGTTATACACGAATATTCAGAATTACAACATATGGAAAAGGTATCACAAGACAAAAGGAAAATTAAAGAAGCCATATACTTACCACACCACGCCGTCGTCCGCGAGGATAAGGATACGACCAAAGTGCGAGTCGTATTCGATGCTTCCTGTAAGGGCTCAAAGGGGATGTCACTTAATGACAATTTGTTGATTGGACCCACCTTGCAGGCAGAACTTCGACATATTATTATGCGTTGGAGATCATATGAGATATGTTTGGTTGCCGATATAATCAAAATGTATCGACAAGTTTTGGTTAACAGGAAAGACACGCTATTTCAGCGCATACTTTGGAGGGATAGTCCTGAAAGGGAAATAGAAGAGTACGAACTGATGACAGTGACATTTGGTACGGCATCAGCACCATACTTGGCAGTTCGTGCCCTTCACCAAGTGGCTTATGATGAGTGTGAAGATAATCCTGAAATAAAGAAAATTATTTTAAATGATTTCTACATGGACGACTTGATGACAGGAGCTGAAAACATAGAAAAGGGCATTAAAATCTTCACAGAAATGAATGATACTTTGAGTAAAGGCGGATTTAAGTTGCAAAAGTGGATGAGCAATAGTAAAGAATTATTAAATAATATAAAAAATGAGAAGGGATCTACACATGAAGAGTTAAGAATAAAAATGGATGATATAACAAAAATATTGGGACTTACATGGAATTCAATTGAAGACTTCTTCCAATACTCTCTGGAACTCCCGACGAGAACTGGACCTGTAACAAAAAGAAAAATTATTTCCGAAATATCGCGTTTGTTTGACCCTCTGGGATGGTTAGCGCCTAGCATAATATTAGCTAAAATATTTATACAAAAATTGTGGTTAGCAGGGTTAGATTGGGATAAAGAAATTCCAAGCAATTTGGAACAAGAATGGAGTACTTACCATCACAGCTTGGCTTCTCTGGTTCAGATTAAAATTCCTCGATGGTTACACACTGGTTCTAATAACACGAAGTCAGAGTTACACGGGTTTTCAGAAGCATCGAAGTTAGCGTATGCCGCAGTCGTTTACCTTAGGGTAGTGGATAGTCAGGGAAATGTTCACACGTCGCTAATAACATCCAAAACAAAAGTGGCACCTGTTAAACAAGTGTCCATCCCAAGACTGGAACTCTGTGGAGCAGTTCTGGTTACTAAATTAATAGCGGAAATAAGTGAAGTTATGGGCGTACCAAAAACTGATTGGCATGTATGGACCGACAGCGAAGTAGTATTGGCATGGTTAAATGGTCATCCATGCCGCTGGAAAACCTTTGTGGCCAATCGGGTTTCTGATATTTTAACCACATTAGATCCGTATCACTGGGCACATGTGACCACTAAGCAAAATCCAGCAGATTGTGCGTCGCGAGGTGTTTCTCCTTCAGAACTTGGAGGTATGTCAATATGGTGGGAAGGGCCGAGCTTCCTCAAGGAGTCGGTTATCGAGTACAAACGGCCCAAATATCTTGTAACGCGCTTAGAAGAAATTAAGGTACACACATCTACGTTGGATGTAACCTTTTGGAACAGATTTTCGACACTACCAAGAATGATCCGAGTTATAGCTTATTGTCGTCGGTTTTTAAGACTCCAAAGGCAAGGAATTAGGTCGAAATGTTTAAGTAAACAAGAACTGGAAGATGCAACAGAGATATGTGTAAAGAAAGGTCAAGAAGAACAATTCGCAAATGAATTGGAAGAATTGAGGAAAAATCAGGTATATCAGAAAAAAGGGAGTCTGAGATCATTAAATATATTCTTAGACCCGAAAGGAATTATAAGAGTTGGAGGACGGCTTGAGATGTCCCAATTAAAGTATGATCGGGTTCATCCCATTCTGATACCGAAAGAGTCCTTTCTCACAAGGCTCTTAATTGCCTATGCACACCACATAACCATGCATGGAGGGCCGCAAATCATGATAACTTATTTGCGGTCCAAATATTGGATCATAGGAGTTAAGCTGTCGGTTAAAAAATACGTAAGGGAGTGTGTTAAATGCATGCGACATGCATCTAAAGCTAGGACACAATTAATGGGTCAGTTACCTTCGGCAAGGGTTACACCTAATAAACCCTTTCTATGTAGTGGAGTGGATTACGCGGGCCCCATTAACATCAGGGTATCAAAGGGTCGAGGAAACAAATCCTACAAGGGCTACATAGCGTTGTTTATATGCATGTCTACTAGAGCAGTGCATTTAGAAGCAGTCAGTGAACTGAGCACAAAGGGCTTTCTGGCTGCATTCAGGAGATTTGTGGCAAGGCGTGGTCGATGCGCTGAGTTGTACAGCGACAATGGCACGAACTTCGTGGGAGCAGCACGAGAATTTCAGCATTTATTTAGTAAAGAAAAATCCAACTTGAATCAAGAAGTAGCGGAGGAACTTGCCACCAATGGTACTGAGTGGCACTTTATCCCTCCTCACTCGCCAAATTTTGGGGGCCTTTGGGAGGCAGGAATAAAGTCCACCAAGTATCACCTTAAAAGGGTGGTAGGAGACTCCACGCTAACTTATGAGGAAATGGCGACTGTTTTGGCTCAAATAGAAGCCTGCCTCAATTCGCGACCGCTATCCTACGTCGAGGATCAAGACAGGTTAATAATTTTAACTCCAGGTCATTTTCTGGTGGGGGAACCACTCGTTGTACCTCCGGATTCTAATTATGAAGGGTGTAATGCAACTAGTTTACAGCGATGGCAACTCCACCAGAGAATGATGCAGGATTTCTGGCGTAGATGGTCGCACGACTACCTTCACCAATTCTTGCAGAGGCATAAGTGGGCCTACAAAACCCCGGAACCATCCATTGGTGAAGTAGTCTTAGTGAAGGAGGATAATTTGCCTCCTAGCAAGTGGTTGCTAGGTAGGATTACAGCGAAACATCCGGGATCGGATGGGGTTACTCGGGTTGTTACGTTACGTACACAGTCATCTACCATAAAAAGACAAACATCCAAATTATGTGTACTCCCTGTAACCGATTGAACTTGTAACTTAGTCCTTAGGTAATACATTTTATGGTATATATTTTCTTTGTGTTAATTGCTAGCATAGTTAATGCCGAGATGCTATAATGTTGTTGTTAATTTAGTTAAGCTCCTCACCAATGACACACCCTATGTTCAAACAATCCAAATAATTTTGGCACGGTGGGCGGTGTTGAAGAACATTGGGCAGTATGTCCTTGGTGGGCGGTATGTCTGAGCGGGACGCGAAACCATAGCACAGTCAAGTAAATAATATGGATTTTTGATAATTAGTACCTCATAGCTCGATAGATGGCGTTGGCGTCGAGATAGATCGCGCTATGGTTTCGTTACGCGCATTTGGTTGGGTCCGATAGGATATTTTTATATTTTGTGAGCAGCGCATCTATCGGAATTTCGTGTAATTAAAATAATTAAATATACGGATTTAAACGTAATTCGGTGGTGTTATTTCCCTATCCCTCCAAGTCGACCCTCGGGAATATACAACCCTTGACACCCAAAACACAAAATTGATCATCATCATCATCTGCCTAGCCTTTTCCCAACTACGTTGGGGTCGGCTTCCAGTTTAACCGGATGCAGCTGAATACCAGTATTTTACATGGAGCGACTGCCTGCCTATCTGACCTCCACAACCCGAATCCGATACCTACCCCTTGGTAAGACTGGTTATCAAACTTTCGGGCTTCTGACGACCCGTAACGACTGACAACCGGGCCAACGGTTTAACGTGCTTTCCGAGGCACAGACGGGTCTTGGTTTGTATAGATGGTCACCAACCGCGACAAGCGTAGATTAAACCTGGTCGATCGACTCGTGCGGTTGTTGTTACTTAGCCACAAGGCCCTAAACACAAAATTGATCATGAAACAATAAGACAAGGTTTAGTAGAAACTGTTTAAAGAAGAAAAGTAACCGCAGCTCTTGTGCAAGGATATTAGAACGACGCGGAGATGTGCCACCCACCCTTATCACTTGCGCAAGACGCTATCGATAAGACATATCTACAGATTGAGAGATTAAATGAATACGACGCAAACGAAACGGAAGAGAAAAGATAGCAAAGAGAAATGATCGAGATTTGCACTGAACACACGTTCAAAAGTTTTATTAAAGGAAGATTCGAAAATGAGAAATACAAAGTGGAAAAAGTTTGGTTTTCAAAACATGAGGTAAACAAGATTGTCTTTATTTTTCCGAACAATTCTATTAATTGTGTTTTCTTCATTTGAAAATAAAGCAACAGTCTTCTGTAATCGGGACAGTTTTGAATTAAAATATAACGGTACTAAATACCCTATGCTATAGGGTGCGTAGCTACGCTTGCCGCGGTTGGAGCGTGGATAGGTGACCATGTTTAAATACAACGACTTCTCCGTCCCTCGGAAAACACGTCAAGCCGTTGGTCCCGGCTTTCATTTGTGGATCTTTGATAGTCGTTACGGGTCGTCAGAAGCCGAAAGTCTGACAATCAGTCTTACCAAGGGGATTCGTATTACCCAGTCACTGGGTTGTGAAGATCAGATACGCAGTTGCTCCATGTAAAATACTGGTTCTCAGCTGCATCAGATGATGATGGGGATTTGCAGGTTTTTAATACCTGCAGTAAAACTAAATATATCTATGGTAGCAACTTACTCATCAACAATAAGAAACTTGTCCCCTTCCGAGGACAGGCACCGTCCCTTGTTGGACAGCCTGTCTCCCTCGATGAGGATCGGCTGGATCACGCCCGATTGGAACCAGCGCCCGTGCCACCGAGATGGAAACGCACAACCTGGGGACAAGGAGACACTGCGTTAGCAAAATTATCCGGTCTGTTACAAGACATTTCTCAAGATACGAGTATAAGCAGGATGTACCTTTCTAGAGATCAACCAATTAAAAAATATACACCCCTCCACTGATTTCTAAACAAGTATTTCAAATGTGTATGCAACAAGCAGTGGACGGGCGTGCAGCTTTAAATTAAGTTGCAACATTTTAGTAGATACAAAAGAAAACGACAATATAACATTTATGTAATCTCTACTTAAATGTTATAATGTCGTTTTCTTTTGCATCTACTAAAATGTTTTTGTACCTTGTGTGTGTAAAAAGATTTTATGTTAAATACCTGTAGTCCTCAAAAAGGATAAGCAAGGAATTACAGATGTTGGCAGCTATAAATTAAAATTCCTGTAAGAATTAGTGAGCGAAGCCATTAAGTAACCGGGCACTTCAGTATCCGGGCTGCTTCTTGATTTTACTTATTGGGAAACCCAATTTTAATTACCTGGGGGTCTACTCTCTAAGCTCTAAGTCCGTAGGTACGGGCGCTTCGTACTCCGTATCACCTACGGACATAAGATTACTTCGGGGTTCGACCTAAGAATGAAGGACATCACCACCATTTGAAAGTTGTTGTAACTCCGAATGTTTTATACCCCGTCCAAAAAAGTTAATAAATCGCGAGTAAAGTTCATTTCATAGTTACGTCTTGTTTCTGAGTCTGACGGGCCTGTTTCTTCGTTGATGGACTTGGAGAGTAGGCCCCCTGAACCAGGGAATTGCCTCCGGTCCACTAGACCAACGATCATAAAAGATTTAAAGATTGAAAGAGAAAGTATTTCTAGTTTCAAGCAAAATGATTACTTCTTGCAATAACTCATTGTAGTGTAGATTAAGTATTGTATATGTTTTGGAAAGGAGCAATCACCGGTTGACCCGGACTGGTGGTTTAGTATGCAGTAACTAAAATAGGTAATACTGCTTCTGCATTCGTTGAAACAGTAGACACTAAACACTAATCCTTCATTCAAATTCAGGTCAATATCTAAAAGCATTTGATTGCTATCTCCACCACAAAAGCCATAACGCGATGACAGCCCCACATGCGACCCGTACCGACATTTTTTAAAAGTAAAGTAATGAAAAACTGTAATTTTCATCACGCTAGTAACACGAAACACCATGCTTGTAATCCACGAGGGGTTCGGCAGAGTCTTGTATATATTTCGTCAGTTATGTTTAAGTCCCACGTAATTGGCTATTCATCATCTGCCTAGCCTTTTCCCAACTATGTTGGGGTCAGCTTCCAGTCTAACCGGATGCAGCTGAATACCAGTATTTTACATGGAGCGACTGCCTATCTGACCTCCACAACCCAGTTACTGGTTAATACGGTACCCCTTGGTAAGACTGGTTGTCAGACTTTCGGGCTCCTGACGACCCGTAACGACTGTCAAAGATCCACAAATGACAGCCGGGACCAACGGCTTAACGTGCTTTCCGCCAGGCATGGAGGGGTCTTGGTATGTAAAGATGGTCACCCATCCACGGACCAACCGCGGAAAGCGTAGCTTAACCTGGCCGATCGACCCGTGCAGCTATTGTTATTTAGCCACAAGCCCCTCACAGGCTATTGTCACAATATATCGTCAACCTATAATGTCCCCACTGCTTTGAAACAGGCTTCCTCTTTTGTGAAGGTGGGGTGGACTGTAATCCACCATGCGAGCTCAGAGCGGGTTGGTAGATGTCACATATCTTCGATTTTTTATGTTCTAGGACAGGGATGGCGAACTGTACATCGACATGCCATTTTTTCCAAATAATTATTTAATGTGGAAAACATTTAATTGACTTAGCGACGGCGACGGCTCGAAAAAAAAAAGGATTGCAATATTACCTACTCTTTATATATCTTAATCGAGGTAGGCATTTATAAAAAAAAAAAACTAATTAGTACACACGGCTACACATCAAGCTATACATTTCCAGTTTACGCTGATATCGCACTGTACGGAAATCCTATACAATGCGAGATCAGCTTATACTGGAAATGTATAGCTTGATGTGTAGCCGTGCGTACAAACTCTACTGAAGCAAACTATGTAGATCCTAAAATAGTTTATATCAAGTTCATATTTTGTTACTTTTAGCAATCGGTTTCTAAACGAGTGTATGGTTTTTCCTAAAAACTACGAGTTGCAGGCATAGTTAGATGTAAATATATATATCGCGCTCAGATATCTATGTTTGTCACTGTGATCGATGTATCTAAATTCTTCAGTTGATGACGTTCCCAAACAATTTTGTCGCGTGCCACCGAGGGCACGTGTGCAATCGGTTCGCTATCCCTGTTCTAGAACATGCCGGTTTCCTCACGATGTTTTCCTTCACTGTTTTGAGAGCAGTGGTGATGATATAATTCACACAAAGTAAACCCCAGTCTGGGTTCGAACCTACGACGTACACCACCGCTCCCCAACCATCGATTGCCTTCAACCGGGCACAAATTCAAACTCTAGACTGCTACTATAATAAACTCCAGATGGACAATCTAATAACACTTTGCCCGACCTGGGAATCGAACTCAGAATCTCATGCTCAGCATAAACACTTGCGACCACTAGACCAATGAGGCAACGTATTTTAATGAAAAACTGTAATATTCATCACATCACAAACACAAAAGGCTTTCCACACGATCGTTGACGATTGCTAATGAGTTTGTGTTTATTAAAGTCGATGTCATTAATAACGATTGATTACTTTCTGCCCTTAGTTTGATGGGACTATTATGTAGAAAGAGATGGAGATACTGTCTATGCGAAATGTCGTTTAATCTGGTCGGGGAATATTTTATGTTGTTACTCTATACATACATATACCCCCTCCCTTATTACAAAATAAACTTTTTCTTTAGGTATGGTTTAAACCATCGAACCTGTTTTTGAAATAAGAACCTAATATAAATCGAAAAACAGGTCCTTTTACAAAACTGACAACTTAGTCCAGTGCTAAATTGTCATTGAACTTTACCCAAATAGAAAAAAGTTGGCAATGCAAAAACTGACTTAGAGTTTTAGGCTAAAGTTACACCGCGTTTTGTTATAAAACGGATAGTGTTTTGTAGAATTTTCAGGATTTTCTTAAAACTGTGTGCGTGCAGATGCATACATTCCAATAAACTAACTTGGCTGAGATAATTCGGCTCTATGGGAGAAGTCGATAGTTTTAGGAACCAGCACCCTAATTTCTTAACACACTATTAAATCAGACTCTAGTACTGATTCATTTTGAAGCTTATTGTTAATCCATTGCTTTAAATTTTCGAAAAAAAAAAAACCTTAGCGTAAACAAAGCAACGTGGCGTTAACAACGCCATGAATGTTGTGGAACTATCGAAATGATAACGATTCCTACTAATAGTGTTTTAAGCAACTACTCCTCTGGATATAAAAAAATACGGACTTCAAAACCGTTGTCTATAATATCATATTATAGACAACGGTTTTGAAGTCCGTCTTTTTTTATGATTAGGTGATGATTTATATTTCTCTAAGTATCTATTTATTTTATCTACAGGATAAGTTTTTATCCAGTGCGCAAATTTTAACCATGAATTCAGCATATCATTCTAGACCCCCTACCGCAGAAATTTTTCGCCGGTTAGACAAAAAAAAAACAGCTGTTCCATACATTTTGACCGCGTAGGTATTGCACTTTTCTATGAAACAGCGGTTTTTTTTTTGTCTAACCGGCGAAAAATTTCTGCGCTAGGGGCTCTAGAATGATATGCTGAATTCATGGTTAAAATTTGCGCACTGGATAAAAACTTATCCTGTATAAGTAAAAATAAATAAAACTGAAGTGTCTGTTTGTAATGTAAAAATAACAGTTTCTTACTAAATGCGTATGAACGTATTTACGGTACTTCTAAAATTTTTTTTTTTTAATATTTGTCTGCCTGAAACGGCTGGACCGATCTTGACGACCTTCACTGGACTGGTTAAAATTATGCGGGATTCAGTTAGTAAGTGTGCGTTTATTTATACTTGTTTTCGATCTTAAGCGTAGGTACACCATCAAAGTAACCGAAAGCTGATGTATTCCTGAAGTATTTTACTATAGAAGCCCCAACCAACCAACAAACAAAATACATCCACACCCATTTTCCAATTTCCTTAAGCCCCCACAATAAGTTGATTCAACCAAAAGAATAACAATGTGCACCCACCAATATTGTAAGTGCATCATTCCGACAATTGCCTTTCACATTCATTGAATCAGCATAATCACACGAGCCATTGTATTCTAATCTGAAGATTATTGCGTTCATTACCGGTGTAATATCGTCACAATGGGCCTTAACAAGTTGCTCGTTTGTCGTACACGGCTTATGGTAATAACGTAGCTTTTTAAATGTACCATAGAGTATGAACGATGCGACTTTGATGGCCTTTTGATTTCTTGTAATGTCAGTTACAAGATGGCGGTGTTCATAACTTTTTAATCGTGATTTGGGTTGTGTTTATGATTAATTACAGTCGTACAAATTGTTTTTGGTTGTTGCTATGTGGCAGTGTAGGGAGAAAGGAAAGGAGGGAAATATGCGTTAACTGTGTGGAGGGAGAGGCGGGATCGATGGAAATAGATCATCAGAAAATACGGTAAATAGTTGAACTTGTTAGAGAAATAATGCCTGCGTTTTCTATATGAATGTAATTTAAAATATAAATATGTCGATACATTGCAAATTGGTTGGTCGACTCTTCATTGACCAGAGGGCTGCAGGGCTGGCCTATTTGATGGCTAAAGAATGCAACGTGGCATTGCACCCAACATTTTGGGCACTTTTCCTGTTGACAGCGTTGCTGATGAATATTTGACGCCCTATGATTCTTTCCCCTTTTTTATATGTATACTTATATGAACATTATTTTTATTTTAAGTCTGTACGGTATACCTTAAAATAATAATATTATTATTTAATAGGTAGGTTTTCTTTGCAAGTTTTTAAAACCTTTCTTTGCATGTTGTTGGTTATATTTAAAGACCGATGTCAATTGTGACATCAAATATTATATTTTCCAGTAACAGAAAATTTAACGCACATCAGATTAATTGAGAAATAGCTAATTCAAAAGATAATACAACATTAAAACACCCTTTCACATTTGCATACGACGCACGCTATCTAGATCAACGAGCCCGATGTCACGCTTACTTAATTACAGAATTATGCTAATAAATCAAAAGCGGAATGCCCCTTAACCGAAATTAAGTAATTAACTTTACCCGACCAAATTAAATATGCCTCGCGAATGTTTGCGCGAACTGAAGTAGAGAGGGCTTTTTAACATGGTCGGGCTGCAGTTAAGGAGCATACGATCGCGTTTGTAAACACCATTCGAGCGATATTGCTGTACTTTACAATATAACAGTTAGCTAGAATTATGGTATAGTTAAATGTTGTGATTTTGTAGGTGTGGTTCAGTTGTAATAATTTTTTGGAGGATAAAAAGTAGGTTGAAGAAAAATTGTCTCCGATTTATCAGCGTGATGGGGAATGGAACTGTTTAGTGATATTTATATATAGAAAGCGTCTTGTTTAACAGAATAAATTAATAATTCTGGCTTGTTACTGTCTCTCTTTTCACAATAGTGGAAACAAGAAATGATCACCAAAATAGCTCACTGCATTTTGCCTGTTTTCAATCAAACTGAGCGACACCAAAATGAATGCCTAGTGTCAATGAAAACGGGCAGACGTCGTTCAGATAACCATTGCTCCAATGGGTTTAAAAGATCGCCTGGTTAACAACGTAAATGACGCAATGTACGTTGCTGTCAAAATGAAATGTATTACGATCGATTGCCATGTTCTTTTTGTTACGCAATTCCTCCGCTGACTATTTTGTGACTTTTCTGTTACCAAAAAAAGCCAATGATGTTTAATTTACTTGAACTTAATTCAATAATGTTTATGTAAGGTTAGTAAACTAGTTTTCATACTTAATAAAGCTCTAATGGATTTAGTCATGCAGCAGATGTTATCATAGTCACGTAATGTGACTTTAGTACTTTCATATCAGTAGAATAAAATCTAGATTTTACTTTAAAGTTACTTTTATAATGTGCTTTTATTTATTGCCAACAATCAGTGCAGGTCGGAACAACCCGCACTGGGTCCGCGTGGTAGATTATGGCCCACTCCCTCGCACTAAGAGGAGCCCTGTGTCCCAGACCTGGGATCATTAAAGGCTGATTATGCTATTTTTATTGCCGGTCATATGTACGGTCATCAAAAGTGATGACTAACCAGGGTTTTGCAATATTATTTAATTGAAAACAAACAGTTCATTTATCAATTTTTTTTTTCGAAAACATCCGTCGGTTTCTAACAAAACTTCTCCTATATCCGAAGACCCTGGTTGATTGTGTCTTTTGTTGACTGTACATACCTACTCTTCATCTGCTGTGAATATAAAATACAATTATGAATAAATGGAAGAACAATGCAAAGTCGCGAGGGTCACATCACAGTTATGGCATATTTTATTGTAAGGCGAAAAACGACAGGTTTTAATAGAATAATTCATCATCATTTCAGCCGAAAGACTTCCACTGCTGGACATAAGCCAAATCAATCATTGGTTAAGTTAAAATGAATGTCACTGTGTGGTACTTAGTGAATAGTCCCGGGAAATCCCGGAACTGAAAGTACCGGGAAATCCCGGATTTTTTTTTCGTTTTGGGAACTGGACTAGGAGGAATTTCAAAGCAAAATCCGGGTTATTTCTGTACTTTCGGGACAAGATAAGTTGTTTAGAATATATAGATATAAACAGCGTCGACTGCCGGACACATCAACAAGAAATGTACTTCTGTAACGCACAAGATTGGTCATTCGTTCTTCTGTTTAACCGACCAAGTACTGACGAAATGTGCAGGAAGATAGTAACACTGCTAAGGCAAACTTTAGGACTTTACTGTACTTTTTCGGAAACAACTCAATTGCCGTAAGATTCAGATGAAGACGTAGAAAGTGAACCTCAATCGAAAAAAGAAGAGCTTAAATATAAATTACATAACGTGAGATACTTTCTTTCGCTACTTGAACTGGAAATGTTTTTGAATAAATATTCATACATCAGCCTATAATGTTTTAATTGCTGGGGCACAGGCCTGCTCTCTCACGTGGGTCGAAATCTACAATGCGAGCTGGGTCACCACTGATGTTTTGAATATTACCCACAAAATTAGATACACTTTCCTCTCCGGTATCCAGGAAGAACTAGGTTCCTCATCATAATCTACGTTTAAGAATTCCGCAAAAAGCGAATGGGCTAAGATTTTCTTAGAAATCATTGCCAGTTTTCAATCAATGAACAAGACGAGGCGTAATTGAAAGCCTCCTAAACGAGTACCTACAGTGAGAGCTACATTGACCGGTTTTATCCAGAAGGCGTTAATTCATGCTAGCTCCTTAGCAGTACTCTAATTGTATAACACACTATCAATCAGAATCTAAATCATTTTGAAAGATGCTGCTCATCCATTGCTTCATATGCTCGAAAAATTTGTGTGCTCAACAACGTAAATACGCAATGGATCTTGTTGAACTGTCAAAATGAAAGATACTCCTACTGTTTAGTGTGTTATGCAATTACTCCTCAGAAGTACAGACGCCAGTACCAAAACTGTAAATGTTCCCAATTGAACATGAACATTATGCTTACGGAATAAAGATGAAAATTTATCAAAGAAATTTGACAGATTGGGGTAGCTTGATGTGCTGGCGTCTGTACCTAAGTTTGACAGATAGCTGTAACAGTATCTACCTATTAGCCAACTCTAAATTAATTCACGATTTAAAATTCCACGTTATTCATGACAACAAACATAATTTGACCTACTAGTGTCAGTCCACACTAGTCCCAGCCCAAATTAAAACTGAAAACACCACAAAAAACAGCAACAACATTATTTTGAATATCTGCCCCATTTCACAATTCATTCTGTATGCTATTTCGCTACATTTCGGGAGCCACTCATACAAATGGAGTTGTTACGCCGCGGTCAGTAACAACCTTTACAATAATAAATGAATCATCGCGACACGACACAGGATGCTTTTTTTTTTCGACAGCCGACATTCGTATGAATACAATTGGTTTTATTTGTGTATTCTGTTGAAGTTGTCGCTAAAAATGTTATAAATTGTGTCAGTGTGCACCTGTGTAGGTATTGTTTTTAGTGATGTACCGACTAGCCGGGAAAGCCGACCATATTTGTAGTCGGCGACTAGTCAGCTAAAAACGCCAACTAGTCGGCCCATTTTTTACTCGTATTATTTTGCTTATAAATTAAAAGACGGTGATTGAAATGACATTGAAATCTTTACTGTTGTTATGTTTATTATAGAATCAGTTTTACAGATTACTATCAGTATCATCTAGAATAGAATAGGAAATTAGGATAGGAAGAAACGCCGGCTCGCACGTAAAAAATGATAGAATAAATGCAAAGTAAACAAAAACATGTCCCGATAATTCCAGCTGGTCGCCGGGCGCCGAAAGCGTAGTCACGAACATTACCATGTGACCCGAACTCATACGATGTCATGATCGGCTTGGCCGACTAGTCGGCCCATCTCTAATTGTTTGTTCTTTGTTTAGACCACGTTTGCATGGTACGGAAAAATATCGCGGCGAGATTTTATCGCATACCGGACTTTTTCAACTCTAGGTGTTGAACTGAGCTTTGAGAATACAACATAGTGCATCTCAGCACGTCCAAAAAATACACTGTTTGATTTTCAGTGCGTGCAAAAATCCCGTCGCGATATTTTTACGAACGCGAAAACGTGGAATAAGTTCTATGTTTATGCAACGTGGCGTCACTTACCTACGCCTATATATCCCGTAGGGGAAAGTTCTGTACTACTTCAGAAAGCAGGGCAGAGGAGCATTGTTTTATATCCACATTGTTTGTGTATTGTCGGTATTAAGGCCCACTTTATTGTAATAAGGTCTGGTCTGGTTCATTTTTAGCCAGTAATCATTTAATATTTCAATTGACCCAGTGCTACCTAATATTCAATGCCCTAGGTATATGAATTAGTTATTGATTTTAGTATGATTAGAATTGAAGGAGGTACGCATTTGGGTAAGTACGTAATTGAGGCGTTTCGATCCTTTCTAGGTTGGACAAAAAGTAGGTAAGTATGTTGGAATTATATGAATCATTCCTTGTAAACTTAAAAGTTATTATATATATATCTGTCCTTGTGAACAAATAGATTATGTGTCAGAGATGACTTGTGTCAACTCTTCCCCTTTTGCCTTCTACGACGATGTGTAACGCCTGTGTGTTTTCATAATACAATTTAATCTATTTAAATCGTGCAGTTACTTTGATTTATTCCCCTCTTTCTAACAGGTTATGGGCCCAGATAATAGTAATTGCGAAAATAGTTTATTATTTCGGGAGTTTAGCGATTAATAAATACGTCGTGACCGGAAAAATTTCATTGTAAAATGGCGAACATGGGCGCATCTTTTCCAATAGAAAAATTAAAAGGAATACAAGATTACCACAATTGGAAATTCTCAATGCGTATGATACTAGTGCACGAGGATTTATGGGAGTTTGTGGAATCGAAGGAGGTAAGGGATGAAAAGAAAAATTTGAAAGCTTTGGCGAAAATATGTCTTTCAGTACATAGCACTGCATATCCGCATGTTAGGAATGCAAAGACTGCATTCGAAGCTTGGAATAATTTACAACAAGCATTTGAAGACAAGGGTTTATGCAGACGGCTAAGTCTTTTGAGAAGTCTTTTCGGTATGAAACTGTGTGAGTGTGAAAATATGGATGCGTATATATTAAAAATCACAGAGTTTGTACAGCAATTAAATGATATTGGATCACCCCTCGAAGAGGATTTTGTTGCTGTTATTATGCTGAGTGGATTGCCACCGGATTATGACCCTTTGATAATGACTCTTGAAAATAATAATATGAAACTCTCCAGTGAAACGGTGAAGTCAAAGTTGTTGCAGGAATATCAACGACGAACTGACAGTGACCCAGCAACAGCTTTAATGGCCAAGAAAACTTATAAATGCTTCAAATGTAAGAAATCTGGACATATTATGAAGAATTGCCCTCAAAAATTTAATAAGAGCAAAGATAAAAGAGTATCAGATGAGGCGTTGTTGACAGCACTCTCCTCGGTCATAGTTAAAGAAGATATGTGGTGTATCGACTCAGGTGCTACAAATCACATGTGCAATAGAAGGAGTGCATTTAGTGGTGATTACGTAAGCATGAAGCCCATTGTAGTGAACGTAGCCAATGGTGAAAAACTATCAGCCGTCGGTTTAGGAAGCGTTCAAGTTAAGTTGCGGGACTGTTTAAAGACAATAAGCGGTGTGTATTTTGTGCCTAACCTGGCTGCAAACCTATTGTCAGTAAGCGCTATGACAAAGAAAGGTTTTACAGTATCGTTTGATTCAAAGGTTTGTATAATAAAAAAAGGTAATAAGGTTATAGCTACTGCTAGTCATATAAACAGTATATATCAACTAGACGTGTCTGAAAGTGCCATACAATGCTCTGCAGCTGTGGAAACTGTATCAACTTCTCAGGTGAAGAAAGCTAATGGTACTGGTTTAACAGCGAGCTCAACTGGTGAAAGATCGATGATCTCTTCAAGTCCGGGAACACATACATCAGTCGGTAAGGTATCCCAGGAAATTTGGCATCGAAGACTGGCTCATCTTAATTCAAGAAGCATGTATGTCTTGAAAAAAGGTATGGTAACTGGCATTGATTATGATAGTAGTAATTTTCAGTCTTGCATAGCATGCGTTCAGGGTAAACAAACTAGAAAACCCTTTCCGCAGATGTCCCAAAGTAGGTCAAATGAGATACTTGGGCTTATTCATTCTGACCTGTGTGGCCCTATGCCACAGACTTCTTTTGGAGGTTCGAAATATTTTTTAACCTTTACAGATGATTTTTCGAGGAAGACTTTTGTTTATTTTTTGAAAGCTAAAAATGAAGTATTTCATTATTTTAAAATATTCAAGGTGTTCGTAGAAAATCAAACAGGTAGAAAAATAAAAATACTTCGAACTGATAATGGTTGTGAGTATATTAACAATCAATTTCAGGAATATCTGAAAGAATATGGAATACAAAGTCAAACAACAATTCCATACTCCCCAGCGCAGAATGGAGTTAGTGAACGCGCTAACCGGACTATAGTTGAAAAGGCCCGGTGTATGCTGCAGGATGCGGGATTAGATAACCGCTTCTGGGCAGAAGCAGTGCAGACTGCAGTTTATATTAAGAACAGAAGCCCGACAAAAGCAGTGATGGGTTCGACGCCTCAAGAGAGATGGACAAAAAGAAAGGTAGATATTAGTCATTTCAGAGTTTTTGGATGTTTAGCCTATGCTTTAACACAAAATAGGAAGAAATTTGATCCTAAATGTAAAAAGTATATATTTGTGGGTTACTGTGAAGAAAGTAAAGGTTACAGGCTAATAAATCCGGAATGTCCTACTACTTGTGTAAAGGCCAGAGACGTTACATTTTTTGAAGATCAATTTATTTCAATAACTGAACATAAGAATAATATGTCAAGTGATGACTTCATCATCACTGATAGTCTAGTACATCAGCTACACAACTCAGAAACTGAATCAGCTGATGGAAATGAGTCGGCTCCTGGATTTAGTGGTGACATACATAACAAGCCAAATAAGCGAAGGCAAGAAATAATTATTTCAGGTTCTGATAGGCAAGAATCTTCGACATCTAGTTCAGACGAATGTTCGGATGTTACTTACATTCCAGGATCATCAACACTAGAACATGAGGACACTGATTCTTCAAACTTTGAGAGCATGGATGATTCTGAAGAAAATGCTAATGTGGCATTTCAGTGTAATAATGATGAACCAATGACAGTCCAAGAGGCGTTGAGCGGTACAGATTCAGCTAAATGGCAAGCTGCAATGCAAGATGAGTACAACTCTTTTGAGAAAAATAATTGTTGGACGTTAGTTGATTTAAAACAGGGGCAGAAACCTGTGAAATCTAAACGGGTGTTTAAAATCAAACGAGGATTAAATGGAAGAATTCTTAAATACAAAGCTCGTTTAGTTGCCAAAGGATTCACGCAAAAATATGGGATTGATTACCAGGAAACTTTTGCTCCGGTGGTTCGTTATTCTACTATTAGAATTTTATTTGCTATAGCTGCAGTTAAAGAATTAGATATTGATCAGATGGATGTCACTACAGCTTTTTTAAATGGAGATCTTTGTGAAGATGTTGTAATGGAACAGCCGGAAGGCTTTCTACAAAAAGGAAGAGAAGAGATGGTTTATAAACTAAATAAATCCATCTATGGCTTAAAACAGGCTGCAAAATGCTGGTATGACAAAATAAGTTATGTCCTTACAAAGAAAATGCAGTTTAAGAAGTCATCTGTTGAGCCATGTGTATACTTCAGATACCAACTGAGGCGTTTAACAATAATAGCCTTGTATGTCGATGACATACTGTTATTTACATCCTCCAATGAAGATAAGGAAGAAGTAAAAAAACATTTAAAGAAAGAATTTGAAATGAAGGACTTAGGTTCAGTTCATGAATTCTTGGGAATGAGAGTAAAGAGAGAAAAAGGAAGAATTACGCTTGATCAATCTAACTATATATCTAATGTTCTGAATAGATTCAAGATGGAAGATTGCAAGCCGACTACGACACCAATGGAAGTTGGACTCAAACTTACTAAAGGTGATTCAGAAAGCTGTGGATATCGTAACCTGATTGGGTGCCTAATGTATATTGCTGTTTGCACTCGTCCAGACATCGCACATGCGGTAAGTTTTTTGAGTCAATTTAACAATGGTAGTTCTGATGTCCATTGGAAGGCTGCAAAGCGAATATTAAGGTATTTAAAAGGTACGATTCATTATAGTTTAGTTTATGAGAAAACTTCTGCTGTGGAAGTATGCGGATATGCTGACGCCGATTGGGGTTCGTGTCCAATGGACCGTAAGTCATATACCGGATTTTTATTTCAAATAGGTAATTCTGTTGTCAGCTGGGAAAGTCGTAAGCAAAAAACCGTTGCACTGTCTAGCACAGAAGCAGAATATATGGCACTTTCTGATGCATGCAAAGAAGGTCTGTTCATAAGGAGCTTATTAAAAGAATGTCTGAATTCAGATTGTGAAATAAACCTATTTAATGATAATCAATCCGCACAGCGGTTAAGTGAAAATTCAATGTTCCATTCAAGGACTAAACATATTGATGTCAGACATCACTTTATAAGAGATATAGTGGTAAAGAATTTAATAAAGATTAAATATCTTCCTACAGATAAAATGATTGCTGACATGCTTACAAAACCTTTGACGCGAGAAAAGTTTAAAAAGTTTTTGTGTCAATTAAATTTGGGTACTTAATAATGTTTAATTACTTAAATGTAACGTTTTAGTTTAAGGGAGTGTGTTGGAATTATATGAATCATTCCTTGTAAACTTAAAAGTTATTATATATATATCTGTCCTTGTGAACAAATAGATTATGTGTCAGAGATGACTTGTGTCAACTCTTCCCCTTTTGCCTTCTACGACGATGTGTAACGCCTGTGTGTTTTCATAATACAATTTAATCTATTTAAATCGTGCAGTTACTTTGATTTATTCCCCTCTTTCTAACAAAGTAGATAATAGAATTGTCCATTTTGAAGGTGTCGGAATTAATGTTTTATTTTATTTTTTACTTCCTATACAGGATGTAACAGAAACCAAAATAACAGCTGATATAGAATCACTATATTTAGCTTCAGCCAATATAGTGTAATGTTGGTACAATTCTTAGAGTATTTTATTTTTAAAATACTCTAAGAATTGTACCAACATTTCGGTTTCATATGTTTCTTAAATTCAGATCATAACAAACGTGTCACCGCACTACGTAGGACAATAACTTTCCACGTTACTTGCCAATATCACGATAAATCTCTTCCGAGTGATGTGTTTATTTCAATTTGAAAAGTTCGGTTTCTGGTGTCAATGTATTAAAAATTCTCATAACTTCCGAACATGTAGAGATACGATTAAAAAACCCTTCCAATATCGTTTGATATCATCCAAAGAAGCCGTACCCTTGGTATGTACGTATTATATACCCTTTCCTTTACACGTTGTATAGAGTAGAGGTATACATGGTACATTACCAACCTACCAGTAATGCCCTATACCAAAATATGTGCGACGTGGCGGTAGAAACATTTCTGATATAAAACTTTCCCATTTTCTGTCGCGATATATTTTCATGCTCATAAAAAGGAATTCTTATTTTTAATATTTTAATGAAACGAATGAATAACGTGAATGAGCAGCAATTATTTTATTCGATATCATTCAATCTCAATGAACATCATTAAAATTGGAACAAAATTATTGAAATAAATTGGAGCCACAGTGGTCCAATCAATCGTGTGATATGAAAGTTGATATTCAATATCAAGACACTAATTAACGGTTGTACCGTTTGAAATAAATTAACAATATTTAATACAGCTCTACAAACTTAATTGCCTCAGTGATAAAAATTTAATTTGAAAGCAATGGCGCCACCACCAGCTCCAAAACGTTGGTACCATTTTAAACACTAGGTCGGGAATCACCATTTTTTTCCAATCAGAACATAAAAAAGAAATCAGAAAAAAGTACAAAAAAAACTTTATTAGGAATGTTATTAAATTTATCATGATTATCTCCGAGCCTTCCCAACTGTTTTGGGGTCAACTACCAGTCTAACCGGATGCAGCTGAATACCAGTGTTTATTATATTTATATCTATACCAATATTATAAAGAGGAAAGATTTGATTGTTTGTTTGCATTGATTAAGCTCCGAAACTACTAAACCGATTTGAAAAGTTATTTCACTGTTGGGAAGCTACACTATCCCCGGGTGACATAGGCTGTATTTTATCCCCGTATTCCTACGAGAACAGCTATTGTATGGATAAAACAACAAAGATTTTCGGCAAAAAATACAAAACACTTCATCTAGTTATCACTTATGACGCCCCAAAAGTGTCACTAACGGACCACCCCAAAAATTCTTTATCCAAAAATAGCGTGAAAAAATCCATCCTATAACCTTGTTCGGCGGTAAATCAGCGTTCCAGCCCACAATACCTCCATACAAGGCTACGGCAGATAATAAGCCTACATCAATATAACACGCAACAAGCTCGCGTTGCCGCCGACGAAATTGCCCCGACACCCGGCAACTTGGCTAATTTCTCATGAAGAGGTTCGCTAGGGTTGTTTATTGTCAACGATTAGGTCGGATCGTTGTCGTATCGGATGATTTGAATCCTCTTCTAAAGATAATCCATGGATTACATTAATCTATGGGGTAATTGCGTCTCATAGTCAGGAAAGGCATTCATTTTGACAGGTCAACAACGACATTGCGTTATTAACTTTGTAGAGCAGATTTTATTTTTAATAGATGAAGCAAAGGCTTCTATCTTACTAGCAATATCCTTGAAAATTATTCAGATTGTGATTGATATTGTGATACGCAATTAGGGCACTGTCTTCACATGGTATATGTGTTGTACGCCTGTCTTAGCATAATAGAAAAAACCTATATAAATTACATCGAATGTTGAGACGAAATCCGGGGTTTGATAATAGTTACACTTTGTAAGAATTTAATTATCTGTAATGAATAATATAACGTAGTGTTGGAAGGCCTCCCACAAGGTGGACCGATAACTTAGGCTGCAAGAATCAGCTGGAAGCAGAAGCACAGAACTGGTTGAAGTGGCGGTGCTTGGGGGACGCCCATGTCCAGCACTGGAAGTCTTTAGACTTAAATTAGAATGATGAACAACAATTCTAATTACGAATCCTCCTTTAGCAAAAAATATAAACAATTAAGAGATCACATGGGAAGATATGGCCGATAAAAGACGTCATTGTAAAATACACAGACATATTGATAGCTTCAATTAAATTTAATAGGAGATACCATAAGCATCCGATCAAAATCGTATCGTCTCCAATAAAACCCCTCAAACTCACCGCCCTGGGCTTAATTTGTTTAAATCAAGCCTTAAGACGCAACATTTTGTTGCCTGCTCGTGAACATAGTAGTAATACCGTTAATATTGTACCATCTTTACGACTTCAATGACTGAACTGTTTCATTTCGTTTAATTTGTTTATGTTATAGTCTTTACTGTCATTAGTGAGATTGGTAGCGATACCTTCTTTTGTTTTTATGATATTGTGTGACGTGACGTTCGTCATTTATGACACCGGTCAAGGCTGCAATCAATAATTGACTATGTTACTGTTAGACTGTATCATCCCATTGGTGGGCAAATGCCAATTAAGTACGTTGGTTGCCTAAATAGTTTTTATTATTCTCTTTAGTTACCGTGTGAGCCCTGTAAGTTTAAACACAGGGGTAATTACGTACCAATAGGAATGGCTTTGATTTTTACAATTCAACACTAATAGGGTATTTACACCCATTTTTGAAAAGTATTTTAATTAGATTCTAAAATGCTTATAAACCACAAAAAAAAGCGATTAGTGCCATAAAAATGCATTTAAATTTTACATTTTCATATTTCGCGCGTAATTTGACGAAAACGCTGGACGCAGTGGACGCCATATTGCTCTGTGGGTGTGACGTGAGTTTCCTGTATAAACAAATGCTTTGATATTTTTTATGACAATTGTGTATAATTAAAAAAAAAAAAAGCTATTATTCTACTTATCGTTAGTTTGCTGTTCCTGAATGTAAGATATTATTTCAATAAAAACGAATGTTACGAAAATAATAAAAGTACAAAGTTGTACAGTTGATTAGTTAAAACAGCAGTATGACGTAATAACGTGGAGGCTACTATTTTATGGTGTTCAAAAACTTCAAAAAACTGAAATCCTTGAATTGAATTTTAAAATTTATTTTGTTATTTCATGAACTAAAACCAACATTTTCCGACAGATTTTTGCTTATGCTATCTCGATAATATATTTTTAGATTATTTCTGATGTAAATACCCTATTGCATTATTTACATTGTTGTAGAGCAATGTATTAGCAGTGTCCTTCCAAATGAATCAGATTATTATTGATAGTATGTTACGTAATTAGGGTGCAGTAAAAAGACTAGATACTGCACTACCTTTACACTGAACGCGACTCTTAAATTCCTATTTGGATAGAAATGCTACATGCATATGTTACAGACAAAATTATAAATGGTATTTGTTTTGAACAAAACACAAAAAAAGAGAAATATATTATAATTATAACACACGATAACTGAAAAAAAGACGAGTTTGGTATTTTATATCCGACTCCTCTGAGAAGAAACACATGAAATATAATCAAAATATGATCATTATTAAGTGTAAACCTCAATACAGGATAACTTTTTATCCAGTGCGCAAACTGTAACCATGAATTCAGCATATATCCAAAAAATAATCAGCTGTTCCATACATTTTGTCCGTGTAGGTATTGCACTTTCTACGAAACAGCTGATTTTTTTTTTTGTATAACAGCCGAAAAATTTCTGCGCTGGGCATAGAATTATATTCTGAATTCATGGTTACAGTTTGCGCACTGGATAAAAACTTATCCTGTGTGATAATCATCTCCTGGTCGAATTAATGATACGTTCCTTGTTATATTCATATAAATCGCTGCAATTGGAACATTCGCATCCAATTTGCTCAAAACACATCTTTATCACTTTTCTCAGGTAGTCGTCTCCAATACAAGTCAGCTTCAATATCTACAGAAAGACTCTCAAGAAATTAGATCCGTTTACAAGACGACAACTTGTCTATCTTCCAATGATTAATGGCACACACCCTTTGCCCTTTAGCGTGAAGAATTCGCAAAGTTTCGGAAGGCTACAAGGTCGAGCTAAGCATTTATTTTGCTAAACTAATTGCTTATATTTTTTGACACTTTAATTTGATGATGAGTTCATCCATTTTAATGAAGGAAAGAGAATGGGTCTCAATTTGATAAGACAATTTTATTGATAGGTATTGTATTTTCGTGATTTTTTAGGTAGGTAGCTAGTACAGTTTCACTGAGTTTCCGATCCTTAATGTTTTTTACCCACTTCAAACAGGAGGTTTTCAATTTGTATGTATGTTTTATTCAATAAGAATGTTCCTCGACATATCCGCTAATCGTGGATCGATACCGAAAACTCTTTCAGGGATCATCATCGTATTTTCAGCCAAAAGACGTCCACTGCTGGACATAGACATTCCCCAAAAGGGGGTAGGATTGCCATAATCGCCACGAGTGGCACGCGGATTGGCGATCGCAGCATGGTGGTAAAATGCTTAGAAAACGATGCTGCTCATTCTCTAGTAACCCTCAGAGATGCCTTAGGGAAAGCCTCTTATAAATTTCCTTTGCTTGGGTAGTTTTTACGATAGCTTGACGCTTGCTCTAATACTTCCACCGTCCGTCTCTGTTGTTAACATAGCAAGTAGTGGTATACGAATTGGTACATAGACAAACTATCTTACAAAAATAAAACAACCGACTACCATAAAAAAACACTTCAAAGCTCGTGGCAAATAACTAAAATACAGATCCAAACACACCGACTTCCGAAATTAAAGTTATTTTTCACTTAGGTGTTTTTTTTTTAATTCATCATAGAGCCACTAGCGAATACCTTTAAAAAACTGTTCACTGAATTACAAATACACTTCACAGTTTAAAAAAATCCTTCTAGAACTTTTAAGGCTTCAGTTCTGAAGTTAGCACATAGCTTCACATAGCTTTATCAAGACCGCTCCCCTAAGCGAATCGTATACATAGTAACGGTAGGTATAAAATCAATTGCCAACTTAAAATAAAGAACGGTGCCGTACTCCAGACTGAGTGTGTTCTTACCCTGGCACCTTGGAAGCGATTCCGCCACGATATATTCCGGCTATTCGACACTGAATGGAAATTAATGATGGCTGCTGCGGACCACCTGACTTTGCGAAAGTGGGCCGCCATTTTTCAATTTTTTTTTTTATAGACGGGGCCGTTTTGTTTATGGCGTACTGCCGTAATGCCATCTTTGTGTTTATACTTAATCTGTGACGGATATTGTGAGGTGTAATTTCTATTTTTTTTTTTATTATTATATTATTCTATTAAAAAAAAAAAAAAACACAAATTAACATTTAGGCTGACAAGCATTATTCTTAAATGCTTGCCAGCCTAAATGTTAATTTGTGTTTTTTTTTTTAAGAATAGTGATGCCATTAGGAAAAATTTAGTACCTTTTCGATGGGTCTAGAGAGTTTAAAAAAAAAAAACTTGATTTATTTGCAACGTTATGGTGCTAAAGATGATAACATCACAATCCTAGCTTTATTAGCTTTCGGTTCCGTTGACAAACGTCGTTTGTCAACGGAACCGAAATTAAAAGTAGAGGAAGTCGTTAATTTTGATGTTTTAATTTTTAAGGACAATAGACGATTGTGAGCATGATATAATGATAATAATGTATCTGAGCGCACCTTTTTACACTGCACATAAACAACAAAACAATGATTATAACAACAAATGTTGCCACCTAACTCAAAAAAGTGTTGCCGTATTTCACACATATCTTTATCGAGTAGACCTCTTTAGTACAACCTTTTCAGCCACCTCGCGCTAAGACCCAGGGGATCACTTGATGTATTCACACAGTTCTCATAAAAAATCGTCACGCATTAGTCGTAAGTGATACTTACGCTGTACCTACCCACTTTTACTGTTCAACATGATTTACGCACAAATATTTGGGACGTAACGTTTCTGTTGGCAACATTGTTGTGTGAATTAATTTTGTTTCATTTTTTCAGCCATATTTCGAATTATAGTTTGGATGCAAAATACATAACAGAGAAAAAAAAGAGCTGCCCGCAAGTATGGCTTTGGGCTATTTTATCGACAAATAATCTCCACTTCATCATCTCGCCATACTTCAATTGAATAAAACAACATACAAAAACATTGCACCTGGCTTGCGATTTTATATCCGAACCGACATTTTAAAGTTTTTCTGCCCCCGATCAACAGGCAAAGGACCATTCATTACACAGCCATAACTCAACCGCGACAACATAATTTTAAATTACGAACATTTCAAATCTCCATGTATTTAATTTTTCAACGAACGAATACCACCAACGTAGTGGTATAAATTTCCAGTAACGTATACTTAACCTATGCTCGTAAATAAATAGACGTATTGAATCGTAGGGTAGCTGATGGATTTTTGTTCAGCCATCGAAATTGTGGGGCTTTGTAATTGGTGTTTAGAACCGTTTAGTCAATAGTTAGATAAAGAATGAATTGATTTTCAAGGGAAACTTTGATAGAGTTTTGTTATTTATGAAGACTGATTTGATGAACTGTAATTGTTTTATTGGGCCTTGGGCATTTCCATGGAATATTTTGATTGATGTAGGTCTCCGTCAAGTGGGATGGGGTACAAAACGGCACGTTGGGGTGGCAGTAGTTGGTAAAACATGAAGAAAGGAACGCGGATTTTCTGCAACAATTTTATAACATTAAAACAGGGTTGCAATTGCAACTTATACATCCAGGTGCTTATGCGGGCTTTACACAGGCTTTACACTTCAACCGCACGATTAATGGCAATTCGGTTAGGCTGCACCTGCAGGCGACTAAAATAGCAAGTTCAAAGTAGAGTAAGGTCGCATGCGGCTGGTGACTAAAATCGACTAAAAATATCAGTCGCAGGCGATCGCCCGCTTGAATGAACTAGTCACCTGCAACGGCTGCGACTATTCTAGCATATTATACTAAGGAGATTTGGAGCAACCAGTCGCACGGCAGAAATCGACCAAGTGTAATCCCCCATAACTAGCGCAGAGCCGAGGTGGACAGCAAAAGACGAGATTAATTAGCTGTAGGGTTATAGGTGAAGGCTAAAAATGAATATTTAGATGATTGGAAACGCACACTATCTTAAGACACCTTTTATTGATGAACTATGTTCGATATGAGTCTGTCTAAGTCCAGTCGGTTCAACCCCAACCCATATCTCAACCAAATGGTTATGATGCAAAGAATCAGTTCAGGTTAATGTCCAATTATAATCCGCAGCAGTGTGTAGGGATTTACGGTATGATGGAACTACCATACAGATTGCGATTACAAAATCCCTTTCAAAGAAAAAAACTCTTGTATTTCCAGAAGTATTTGTGGACCATGTCAAAATAAAAAATATCCCAGCCTCTAAGACCGAGAAGACAGCTCTATGTCTGACGTATCACTGTTAGTACGTCGAAAAAAAATAAGATCTCAGAAATTTCTACAGGAATACACTAGACATGTCAAAAAGCACTTAGCTCTTGAAACTAAGAATACCGGTATAAATAGTTGAAATCGCAGCAACCCTACTGGAACATCGAATATTAATATTTTCGGCTCGGTGCAGAACGTGACGGGCGAGCGAGCTAGAATGTAAAGCATTTCTTGACCATTCATGTGTACAGTCAGGGGAAAAAAATGTTTTCACTCAACTTTGGTTTTCTAAGGCAGCAAAATGGTGGCTGTCATGAAAATCCGTAATTTATACTGGTTAGGTACAGAAAACGCTCTGTAGCTCAGAGCGTTTATTATTTGGTAGGCCGTCATTATTTGGTAAACCAAGCATATATAAAATTCAACAACGATTATGTCCTAATCTTAAACTAAAAACGCAGATGCGCACACATTTCTACCAACTGTAGGCATTGCAGATTTATAGATACTCCGATCTGTAGACCATTGTACCTGGTACTTACCTGTTGACTGTCTGTCTTCCCATACCTATTAACAATGTTTGTTGAAAAAATTGTAAAAACCAATTATTTTTAGGAGAGTAACCGTGGGTTCACGCCGACTCTTCACCATAGGACAAAACCAATTGGAGCCGTGTACCCAGCTTTTGTTGCAGGTGGGAAATTATCAAATGACTTCTCCCGCTCTGAGGCGCGGGAGGGCGTGTCTTTGAACTAAATTGTCTCTGATTTAACATCTGAACCGAAAAGCTCTGCAAGAAATTCCCTTTAGCATTTTGCAAAGTATATCCATATTTTTGCTCTTGACTGTACGCTATGCTTATGTCCAGTATTGGATTCTAGGGACTATTTATGTGATAGGTATTGATCGGATTCATTGTATAGTTTTATGTGAATACTCGTTTTATTTCTATTTGGAACGTGTGTACGTGTATCATCAGCCTTTCGTGTTTTCTTTGTTGGGTCATATACAATGTGGAGATAGTGTAAAAATCTGGCAATATTAATGCATACGAGTATTTTGGGACTATTAAATAATTCCTAAACAACAATTAACCAACCCGCACTGGCCCGCGTGGTAGATTACAGCCCGCTCTCTCTCGAAGATAGGAGGCCTGTGTCCTGTGTCCAGCAATGGGAACATTATGGGCTGAGTATCCTACTATCCTAATTCCTACTAATATTATAAATGTGAAAGTTTGTGAAGATGTTTGAATGTTTGTTACTCAACCACGCAAAAACGGCTGAACGGATTTGGATGAAACTTGGTACACAGATAGTTTTTAACCTGGAATGACATATAGGATGTAGTTTATCCCAATATTTATGTTCTCGTGGGATAGTTTTCGAAATACACGCGCGTTTAGCCGCTGGCAAAAGGCGGTACTAAATAAATCCTAGCATTGGAATTTAAAAAGTGTGATGATGATGGACCGACTATGAATTTTGCCAATCTTTGACTAGGTATGGTGACTATATTTGATGGAATTTTCGTAAGCAGACTGGGAAAGTCATTCAAATCAAATCAAATTATTGTATTTCATTATAAGCCTGCATGGGCACTTATGAAACGTCAGAATCTAGGTGCACGGTTCCAAATTGTTGTTTCCTATGGAGAAGAGCCGGCAAGAAACTCCACGGTTACTCTTTAAAAAATAATTGGCTTAAACAATGTTTTAAAATTACAGTGCTAATAGGTATGGGAGGACAGTGCAGGCCTGTCAATAAGTACCAGGTACTTAGAGGAATTAAAATACAGAATAGAAAATCTTCTACTAATCTAGTCTGTAAGGCCTACAACGTTCTCTCATTCACAATATGAGAAATTATGAGAAATAATCTACATAAATAAAATGAACCTATTTAAACAAAGTGACATGATTTCCATGACAATCACTAAAAAATAGTCGATATTAATTAAAATTAATGTTTAATGTCAAATAATGACGAGAATATGTCAGACATTATGAAAAATAAAAAGAATTACAAAGAACATTGTAATTTGAGATTCTCATTGAATATACCTACATGGTTTAATTTTAATTTACTGTCGTATTTGTCACCTGCACGTTGTATGTAGATATGATATTATATTACCTACATAATATACTAGCCAAGACGTCTTGGTAACATTTAAAACTAGATGAGGTTTCTTATCTGAATACTTTGAGAAGAAAGGCCGAAACAAGTCAAGAGGTCACAGTCTCTCCTTCTTCCTAGCGTGTCGATAGCAATTTATATACAGTCAGCCTAGAATTTGGCTAGCAGCTGGGCACTTTCAGTAACGTCCATCAACTCCTGTAGCGTGCAAACAGCAGGACACGATATTGCAAGCCCCATTGTTTGCCGGACAGCAACACATTTATACTCCAGGGCGGAGTCACCTGTGAATGTCTACCTGAGCAGGGTTGTTTTGCTTCGTCCTAACTGATTCCAAACTCTATTTACAGACTTCCAGATTTCCAGGTAAGCCAAGAAAATTCAGTCTCTTTAAAAGTTCAGAAAATTATAATTTTGGTCAGATCATGTGACGACCTTATGGATTGGTGTCAGAAATAGTTTTTTGAGGAAAGAACCACACAGATAGTGTGGCTGTCCATGCAGTGAAGTATAGCTGGAATACATTTTGCTTTCAACGGTCACTTGTCAAGTGACATCCAGATTATTCATTTGCATGTATTACATGCAAGTGTTAGATTGTTCATTTTGATAATGTAATAATGTTTGGTGGATAATGTCATTTGTCACATTAACGAAGCCTTGAACAAGTGCAGAAGTACCTAATTTGAGTACATGTTTACAAAAATAACGGTTTCAACTTGTGAAAATAACTTGGGATGTTGTTACTATAAATGATTACGTAGTATTTAATTACACTTGTAATATATTTTAGGTTTTCTATTGTTACTTAATGTAATAAATAGGCTGATTCAAATGACTAGCACAATATTGTCAGTTCATATTGATACTCTTAAGTGTCTTAAATTACGAATCAGTTCCTATTAAATTGCCAAAATACTATACAATGTTTTCTAACAGTTTCACTACATATCCTTTGTTTATTATTACCTGTGTTAGAAATTATTAAGCCAAATGAGTGGAATTCTATAACTTGTTCAAAATGGCGGGAGTTGTTTAACGTACATTGACATTGGGAAGATATAAAAAGGATTAAAAATAATGTTATCAGGTCAGTTGCTCGGTAGACGTTCTGTTGGTGAGTCCTAGTGCCGTTGTTGTGTGGAATAAATCAACCAGATGTCATGTAAGTTAAGTAATTTGATATTATGTAATAATTATTGTTTATTATAAAAATGTTGTTGTACAAGTTATATTATAGTCAGTTTTCCTAATGTTTTAAATCATAACAATCATATTCATGTTCTATTCCTAGCTATTGTAATCATGTAATAGTAATGTTGTAATAATTCTAAGTTATTTTGGACAATGGTCAAAGAGTTGAAATTAAATGTATTTAGGATAATAATAATTCATAGTAATGTAATAGATGTGTTGATGAAATACTTCAATACTGTTTCCATGGAGTTTCTTGTCCTTCTTCTCCATGAAGACCTAGTTTTGGAACGGACGACTAGCTTTCTGATTAAATACTTACAAGCCTAACTGAAATAAATGTCTGGTCTTGTCTTTCTGTGCTTTACTTCATGAAATCCTTTCCCTACAAACCATATTCATAAGAACCTTCATATACAGTAAATAAGCAGTAACTAATCTGATATTCAAAGCTTGATATTCGTTTTATGTATACACACTTATAAATTTATATAGCCCCTTATTCTGACACATGCAATACCAACTTCTTGGTGACAACAAATCAATGAATATAATTGCAAGTAAATTGGTCTGCTGACCTGATATTTTTGGAACCTATAGGTAACATTAACTTTGAGGGTAGTTCAGCTCTAATTATGTCTACCTAACCCTAGAAATACTAACCCTGCTTTTATCATATACATTACGTATAATTGTGTCTGTTATAAACTAGACTATAACGCGGGATCACCGAGCTAGCAGAACAGCTATCCTGGCCCGTATCTCACCGATTTATGACTGCGTTCATCTGAGTTAATTTCTGTTTATTACGTGTTTCGTTCGCTGTTGTGTTGCGGTATCGTGTTACGTAGCAAAATAAAGGGACTGCTGTTGAATATCTCCCTATAAAGCTTTAGCAAGAAAATCTCTGCTAATATTTAAATGCAATGGCATCCTTTTCAGCACATACTAATAACATTAAAATTTTAATTTTACACCGAAAAACAAAATATGTAATTAGGTATATTTTGCGCGCAATAATGGCGGAGTACTAAAATGATACAAAAGATACAAAATGTTGACGCCCTGTAAGTTGTAACATTTTGAAAAACCCTGAGATTTTGCATGCTTTGTTTCATCCTAGCTGAACATGTTCGTGCCATAACCATTATATTTAAGAACATTTTATACCATGTTTTATGTAAATAAATGATTTATTCTTTAAGTGAATGACGTATTGACAGCAAATTAACAACAAAATTATGGCATTTTATGCATATGAGACTCCTCACTTACAGGTGAGTTCGTTTAATCACTAATTATTATGTATTTTGTTCTCTGTTGTGTTGCGGTATCGCGTAACGTAGCAAATCTAGGAACTGTCGTAGAAATTCTTGCGATAAAATCTTTTGCAAGAAAATCTCAGTAAATAGTGAAATTCTGGGAATATCTCCTTATGCTGCGAACTTAGCGCAACTTTATAAGCAGAATAGTTACTAGTTATAAAGTGAAAACAAACTTTCCAATTTAGTATGCATTAAAAGAGCCTTCACAATGATATTTGAGCACATCCGTCGTGCTCTGAGCAGTCAGTCCCGCATCCTGTTACCAACATAGTATACCGTGTCGAATGTGCCGAACAAAAGAGAAATACTCGATTAGTATAAAATTATAATACTATTCTGATATAATACTATTCTGATACTGTGCCAATGTAGGGCAAACGCCTCTGCTAACACAGAGAAGGCAAGATGATTTAGTAGTCAATTCACACGAGTTTACTAGTCCGAAACAGATGAATCGATACTTTTAAATCATCATCATCAGTCTATAATGTTGCTGGGACACAGGCCTCCTCTCTGTGAGAGGGATTGTCCGTAATCCACCACACGGACGCAGTACGGGTTGGTAGATGTCACATGTCTGCGAATTTTTGGTTCTAGGACATGCCGGTTTCCTCACGATGTTTTCCTTCACCGTTTTGAGAGCAGTGGTAATGAAATAAGTTACACAAAGTAAAGCGCCTGTCTGGGTTCGAACCTACGACCTACAACTGGTAAGTCGCGGTCCTTACCATTTGGCCACCACTGGTCACTTTTAAATAATAAATTATAAAATAATAGAAAAATAATACAATTAGAAAATAATATATTAGGAAATAATACAATTTACTTTTAAATAATAAATTGTATTATTTTCTGTAGGTAATTCGCACGGAAGTAGTTTATTTGAGGGCAAATCGACAACTCCAGAAAAAAGTATTAGGTAAGTGGCACGTTTCGAATTATGCATAATTATAATATCCTGGGGCATTCACCTTAATCACTTGGCCACATTTACAATATTACCTAGAATAAAATAAATAAAATAAAATAGCCTTTATTTACTCTGAAGTTTGCCCAATTGTAATATAATCTAACTAATATTACAAAGAGGAAAGATTTGATTGTTTGTTTGTTTGCATTGAATAGGCTCCGAAATTACTGAACCGATTTTAAAATTATTTCACTGTTGGGAAGCTACATTATCCCCGGGTGTCATAGGCTATATTTTATCCCCTTATTTCCACGGGAACGGGAAATACGCGGGTGAAACCGCAGAGCGCTGCTAGTAAAACATAAAACTAGGTACTAACTATACTTAACTATACCAACTATACTATACTAATTTAATTGTTTTCTGTATGTATATAGGCTGACTGGTAATTAGTGACCGACATTTAACACATGATTGTACTCATCATTATGAACAACTTTTATTATGGGACCAAACCCGAAACCGCGAAAAAAAAAAATCATCTGTTCCCTACGTTTTGACGAGTTATGCGAACATAAATGTAGGGAACAGCTGATTTTTTTTCGCGATTTCAGGTTTGGTCCCATAGTAAAAGTTGTTCATAATGATGAGTACAATCATGTGTTTAAATGTCTTTCACTAATTACCAGTCACCTTATATAACTTAACATTAAATATGAGTTACCAGGTCAGGCTGTCTTGCGACATAGGCCTCCTCAAGTCCCTCCACATTTGCCTGTCCATTGTTGTCCTTCTCCAATCCTTGGGCAGATCGTCTTCCCATCTTTTTTTCTGCCTTCCTCTACGTCTTTTTCCATCCCGAGGATACCATTCTGTTACTTTTTTGGTTCACTTTTCTGTTGTTGATCTCATCATGTGACCAGTCCATTTCCATTTCAAGGTTCTTGTTTTTACTTATGCCCCCTTATTACAAGACGAGGTTTTTCTTTAGGTATGGTTTAAACCATCGAGCCTGTTTTTGAAATAAGAACTTAGAACTGAAATAGAATTACAGCTCCTTTTCCAAAACTGACAATTTAGCACTGGACTAACTTGTCAGTTTTGTAAAAGGAGCTGTATTTCGATGTCAGTTAGGTTCTTATTTAAAAAATAGGCTCGAGGGTTTAAACCATACCTAAAGAAAAACCTTGTTCTGTAATAAGGGGGACGTTGTTTTACTTAGGTTTATTATATTACCTAGAATACTGGCGAAAGCCTAACTTAAACCCAAGAAATAAGTAGTCCATTGACTCCGAAGCTCGAAGCAACGACCACTAAAGACTAGGTATTACCATAATAAAATAATGTATTTGTGTAAAATACCGAGGTGTGTCGTATAAGCGATTCAAAACTGTTCTAACATGCAAGTACCTACGTGGGTGTTGCCAGTGCAACACAGGCATAAAATATTGGCTTTAAACATGGTAATACTGCGAGCACCGAAGAGTAGTTGGTTTGAGTTTTACTGGAAACGCTTGGTAATCTAGTTCAATGGAAAACGAAGCTGTATTTTTTTTTTACCGGCCAAGGTAATGTAGTGTTAATTTAAAATTTTATTTTTAAAATAATTAACACTACATTATTTTTTAAACACATTCCTTGTATGATAAATTGATGAATGACGATAAGTTAATTCTTAATTTATTCTTTACTAGCTTTTGTCAGCGGCTTCGCCCGCGTGGAAGTCAAAAATTATCCCACAGGATAAAAAGTATCCTATATGTTACAAAGTCTAGGTTACAAAATATCTGTGTGCCAAATTTCATCTAAATCCGTTCAGCCGTTTTTTTCCTGAGTTGAGTAACAAACATCGAAACTTTCACATTTACAATATTATTTATAATATTATAAGTACCTATTTAGTAGGATTTATAATATTAGTAGGATTATTTGTTATAACGGCAATAGAAATATACACTTTGTGAAAATTTCAACTTTCAACACCTATTACGGTTTATGAAATTATGAGATACAACAGTAAAGCCCGCTGACAGACAGTTTGATGTAGGGATGGACGGACGGACGGACAGACGTACATTGGAGGCTTGGTAATAAGGTGCAGTTCTGGGTATGGACACCTGAAAACTAATATCATTTTCGGCTGATGTTCAATGCGTATTTGGCCGTCATTGACCGAGTTGAGTTTGTAAGCAATGATTTCTAGTGTCTATTTTCCATCAATGACGCATATGTAATGTATGGTTTAATGCTCACACATTAACAAAAGCAAAGTAAAACTAGACAAACGCTGAGATTTTAAGATAATAATAATTCATTTTCATTACAAATAGGCACAACAAGGCCTTAGCAATGCGGAAACATTCACTCATATCAGGGACCGGGACATGGATGGCCCGTGCTCCGACAGTGCTTAAAAAATACATAAGCACTGTCGGGGCACGGGACATCCATGTCCCGGTCCCTGATATGTGTGTACATTTTATATGAACTTGTACATCACAAGCACAGTCATGGATAAAACTTTATAGTATAAATTCCCCTTCACAATCTTATAACACTAAACACCTCACAATCCGATACAAAACAACCCTTCCACCAATACAAACTTACTAAAACGACTCCTTCGATTGTAAACACCACAATAGATCCATTACCGCATCTAAAAGGCCCCAACAACGGCTGACCGCCACAAAATCGGCAATAGTTTATGTTAAATGTGTCTCGTCGCTGCCCAGGTGACAACTGTGACGGGTGGTACACGGAAAACATTTTAACCCGATGCCCGGAGTTGTGCGGTCGCATCGACCCGTTGGGCAAATTACGGAGAAAGAATGAGTGGCAATTGACTGTTTCAACGTTTGTGGCGGTGAATGTTATGATTTTCGTGTTTGTGTTTTATTGTTGTTTAGGTGTTTTGTAGTTTTTAGGTATTACTGAATTTTGAAATAAATACGAGTTAACGCTAAAACAACGAGAAATAATCTAGTCTAGTGGTCACAAGCGGTATTTTTAGGTTTTTCTATCTGGAATTTGCAGCCTTGCAAAGTTGGTTATTGTTGGCAATACCGAAGGAAAGAGAGCACGGGGCCGGTCGCCAACACGATGGTCTGACCAAATAAAGGAAGCTAACTCATCCAGCGAATTTCAGCAGGTGGTGATGGCAACTTCAGACCGGAGTCGTTGGAGGCAGATTGTTCGCTTAAAAGCGTTCAGTGACCACGATCCTCAGTAATGAGGGACCGATTAAAGAAGAAGAGATCTGGAATTTCTCAGTACCAGCTTGGAGTCTGGATTTGTGCCCAGTTGATGGCAATAGGCTCGCTCCCTATTAAGTGGAAATTTAACATAACACCTCTGCCTAACCTTTCGGGAAAACGAGGCGTGATGTTATGTGATGGTTCCTCATAATCAAATTCGACAGGTTTTCTGTAAGATAACAGATTGCAGTACATAAAGTTCTATAAAATTTAATCAATTAAAAAATTTGGATAGACACTGGTCCGAACCTAATACTAACACACACTTAACACTTTGAATTTGAACTGGCCTAGCGTAGTATGGAATTACAATGGAATAAATGGCCAGTTTAAATGTTTCTGTTACCACTGATGTGCGGCCCAGCGTACCATCATCGACTCAATGCAATCGTAAATTCTTATCAAGAATTCTACAAGTACGAGAGATTAAAAAGTCAAATTCCATTTGCACAGGGGTCACAAATGTCATAACCCATTCATTGGGTCACATTTTATGTCACTCAAGTCCCAAGCAGACTGTAAAATATGCATAATTTTCTAATAATAAATCTGTATGAGAGTTTGTATTTATAATTTTGAAAATACAGCGGATTATAATGTTTATGCTGAATTTGTGTAAACAAAGAGGGCGCGGAATACGAGATGAATATAATTGTTTGTCCAGGGTTGAATATAATTATTTTGTCAACAGTTGAGTATGGCAATTAATTTGGGTATACTCAACTGTTTTGTTATTGCAAGCTAAAAATAAGACCGCTCAAGGAAGCGTCAATCTTATTTATCATTCGCTATCTGGCGGCTTCACATTACATGAAGTGTATTTGCTCTGTGTTTCTCCGACTCTAAATATTTGTTACCATCTCTTTATACTGTAAATATTTAACTTATCTTACACTTCCTTTCACCTCGTTAAGAAAAACAAGCAACAAAATCCAAATTGACTGTCAAAAACACTCCCAAACCGAAAATCCGAACCATCTTGTAAACACAAACGAAATAGTTTTAAAATAAATAACAGTGAACACCGAACACGAATGTCTGTCTGTTCACTTAAAACCACACGTTGACGTAAACGAATGCACTCGGGAAGTCGGATAACTCGGATACAAATCACTTGACGACCCCGAATTAACCGCGAGACACCGACTGTTTATTTAGACTGACTTCGATTCGGATCAGCTCCTTGAGAGGCTTTGAAGACAGCGATACAGGATTGGTTTGAGGAAGCGATTTTGGTGAAGGATAAATGTAGGGAAGTAAGAGTGATCTGAGTGTAATGGATTAGTAAGTTATGTGTTTGAAAAATCATAAAATATCCATTGAAGAGCAAGAGTCTTCCATAGACTGCAACGAGAATGTCAATCTTTCCTAGCCTTTTCCCACCTATGTTGAGGTCGGCTTCCAGTCTTACCGGATACAACTGAATACCAGTATATATATTACATGGAGCGACTGCCTATCAGGCCTCAACAACCCAGTTACTTGGTAATACGAGAGCCTTTGAAAAGACTGGTTTGACTTGCGAGAATTCTAAGACCCGTAAAGACTAGCCCGTGGATGGCACAGGCCAACCGCGGCAAGCGAAGCTTAACGTGATCGACCGAGCCCACAAGGCACAAGCCCTTCAACGAGAAGGTAAGAATTCAAAATTCTAGAAATTTTCGCTTGACAGAAGTATTGCAGAAGTAAAGGCGAAGTTGAAGATGACACTGAATTGCTTCTAAGAATTAATGAAATCCGTCGAACCCACCGTAGTTTGACCAGACTCAATTATTCAAATGAACCCCAATATTTGCACTAGCCCCTAAAGCTCCATTCTTCATGGTGCTGTCATTGAATTGCTTCTAATGTAAACATCTAATTTGAATGACGATAGTCTAGTTAGAGGTCCCAGTTCATTACAGAAGCATGCGGTAATAAGCGGAACTACTAACGGTGGATACTTTCAAAGCACTCCATGATCCATTATGGTAAAACCAGTAATCAAGAGCATGTCTAGATAATGTTCTATAAAAAGAGGCCTAAAGTAGCGGTCTGAACCCGGGGAACTGGTTTTGTACTTGTTGGCTTCTTTGTTACGATAATTTTAGAGTAACTAGTGAATAACTATGGAGGATAATTTGTTACATAGTATGGACTGACAAACATTACTTCTTGAACGTGAGTCTTGAAAAAGTATGGCAACATTTGCCCGTTACTTAACCCAGAAATCGATTCTAACAAATTTCATGTTAAATACCAGCTAGATACATTTATCAATGATAAGCCAACTACTAACACGAAATTCAACAGTAGATAAACAGATCAAAGAGGATTTCAGAAAGGCAGAGCATAAAACTGATCATCGAAGCTATTGCTAATCTTTTAGGTACAATGCCTTAGTCCGTTAAAAACCAACGAAAAGAGACCCTTTTCCCCTCGTTTTGCTTACAACAACACGATTTACACTCACATTGATTGCATACCTAAATCAAAATAAGAAGTCATTTATTCTAACTAGGCTAAATACCTGCATTTTTTGAACATCAAAATTACATTAGACAGTCGCACTTCACCACTTTCTGCACACTTTTTTAGCTGGAAAGAAGTGGCGTAACAAACTCCCCAGCATCACAACTGTCTGTGTAGTTGAATCAGCAACAAACAAAATGAACAAAAGCACATGTTAAAGTATTAATACAACAAGACGTGTTATAGTGGTAAGATTAAGATTGACAGCAGCATCTGCGATGAAGCAATTTGCCTGACAGGCGCAGTGATTATGGAACGAGTATATGACCCCTGGATTGTTATAACGATCTACAAGGGGTAACGTTCGCGAGTGAAAGAGATAGGTACTTAAACTTTTTATAAGTGAAGATTGGTATCTTGTACCTACACCAGTTTTAAGTACCGTGCGTCAACACTTTACTTAGAAATAACGGACGTTCTGTCTAAAAAAGAATTAACGCCTCTGCGAAAATTGTTCAGTTGTGGGAAACGGCTCTCTTTAAGGCTCCCTCGGCTAGCCAGTCTACTAGAGTCCACTCTACCAGTACAATTTCTATGAAAACTTCATGGAGATTGATCTACTAGAAGATAAACCGACGCGACGCACGCATTTTGTAATATTCTAAAGGCTCCCGCAGACGGGCGCAACATTGTCGTGTCTCGCCAGTCTTCGGGAGCCTTTACAAAAGTAACTCTTATTGATCACCGTATCCCAAAAAATAATCCATAATCTACTTTTTATTTTATTTTGATTTTAAAAAAATTGAAGGTATATCGAGTTCTCTGAAAGACAAGTCTTCTCAATAAGTCAATTAAAGAAGACGTTTGCCTAGTATTCACAAAAAAAAAAAAAAAATTGTCTGACCACATTCCAAACTTGAAGGCAAACACGCTTTGGCAATTATTACGTTACCCTTTTCTTCTATTTTCATTTTGACAAAGCATATCGGTTGCATGTCCCATCCCACATCGCTGTCTGTGAAGCCACATACCAACAGATATAGACTTCCGTAAATACAAACTATAAACACGTGTAAACGAATCCGAACGCTTTAAGCTTCACGCCCATTAACAATAATCCTTTTTATTTCCCTGTGAAAATGAGCAACGTAGGTCAAAATGACCCCCAACACCATCATTTCAGGGTTGATTTTTGTTTGAACGAAGATGACTACAGCAAGAAGTGTGGTGTCGTTTATAAAGATTTCAAGTTGGTTAGTCGGTGTGTATTAAAAATAAAATTGCTATTATTCAAGTCATAATCTTAAGGGGAATAAACTAAGAAGTGCTTAAGGGGTTGCTTAATTTTTTTTGTCCTTTTTTTACGTACTTTTTTGTTGCATTGTGTTTAGGCGTAGGATATTTATAAACTTTCTTAATGGCTCAGTTTTCTGGGATCATTTTAAAAGTATACCATATTATGGATGTACGGTGAAATACGTGGACGCACATCCTATGACAATGAATTCAGTACATAATTCTGAAAGCCCTGAAATTTTGCATCGGTTAGGTATTGTTTTTTATTTGTTGTTTCATAGAAAAAAATCATACCTACGTGCTCAATATTATGGAATATTTAATTTTTTATGTTATCCCACGAAATATATCTACTTTCTAAAATCATGTGCTGTTTTCATGGTTAAAGTTTGCGCATCGATGGCCCTGCCACAGTATATGTATACGCAAAGATGTGATATTTTAAACTAGATAGTAAATACAAGTTCACACAAGCAAATAATTGTTTTGGCAAAGTTAACACTAGGAAAATACCGCAATCTACTTTTCACCCAAATCCCGGCCACAACTCATACTTTGTCTTTGACTTCGAACTAAGGCTACTTATATTCTTCCCATAAAAGTAGCGTGAAGTTAAATCCAAAGATAAATTAAGTATTAGAAAGAGCACTTTAGCTCTTAATAACTGCGACGGAGGGCGGCGCACCGACAGAACAATTAATTTATAACAATTATATGTGTCGCTTTGGAAATATAATGCTTTGAGGTTGAGAATATAATGTAGGTATCAGTAGCTATTCTTATGGTGATCGAGGAATGAAATAAGTGCTCAGTAAGTTTTGTCTAAGTCTTTACTTACAGAAGATAAGGTTGATAATATTTAAGGAATTTGTGTAAATTCCTCATCATCATCATCTCAGTCAAAAGACCTCCACTGATGGACATAGGCCTCCCCCAAATTGTTGTCATGATAACCTCGCTTGGCAGGCGGGTTGGCGATCGCAGTATGGTATGGTAGTAAAATGCATAGAGAACGCTGGTGCCCATTCCCTTGTACTTCCCTTAGTCGCCTTTTACGACACCCTCGGGCAGAAATGGGATAGTTCTATAAATTCCTATTCGATTATTGTAACCTACTTCCAAAGCAACAGAGTGTCCTTTTGCTTTAAAAATGTGTTACAATCATCGATATTAAATAGTTTTAAAGAGGTCTCACAGGAATTGCTATTAGCAGACAAATTTTTCTACAAGCCGACACGATACAATAAAAAAAAGTAACCATTAATCAGCCCACATGCAGGTTCGATAAACATTAGGAGAAAAAAAGGTTTCAAACCATGTCGAATGACAAAGCAAAATAAAATCACCAGTATGACCTCAAATGTCAAGTAATTATAATAACAACTTTGCTGCTGAAAGTGCCAAGCTCGTAGCCAAATTCTGGGCTGACTGTTAGATTGCTATCGACACTAAGAAGAATTAATTTTCTATTGTTGAGACTTAATAAGTTTGACTAACAGACGAGGGGCGAGTTGTAGCAACTCGTAAGTCGTGTTAATTAATTACCACTGGGCCACCACTGTTCGTATACTGCAAACATTTTGAGCATTGGATTCCTGATCGGCGTATGGAGGTATGAGGAACAGGGTGTAAAGTTCACTCATTCACTATGGAAAAGGGATGATCCTCCGACCACACGGGTGTTGTGTCTGGTGGGCAACTGCCCAACGGTTGACGTCGGGATGTTGTATATATACGAGTCGCGCGGTAAACTCTACTTTCGCGATGTAGGATTTGTGTGACGTCAAGTCTTTGATGCGTAGTTCGCATGTGGCGTTGTAGATGCCGCACATGCATTTATTATTAGCAGCTATCGGGACGCCACCTATTCTTCCAACAACCAATTAACTTGTGCAACATCTAAGGTTAGACATAAAACAGCACCCTAATTGCGTAACACAGGATGTTTCACTTTCACAGTTCAACAATATTCATTGGGTTAATTACTCGTACGTTGTTGAGCAGATAATTTTTTCGAATAAATGAAGCAATGGATTAAGCAATCTGTTTCAAAATGATTCAGATTATGATTGATCGTGCGTTACGCAATTAGGGTGCAGGGCCGAACTATTTATTAGTAAAATATCACTTTTAATTACCTAAACCCTCAATTTGCTAGCCTTTTCCCAAAAATGTTGGGCTCGGTTTAACCGGAAGTAGCTGAATACCATTCAGATAGGCAGTCGCTTCATGTAGGTATTGAAGATAGAACGAGTGCCTATCTGACCTCCACACGCAACCCAGTTACGGGGTACTACGTTACCCGATTCAGTAAGGAAAGACTGGTTGTCAGACTTTTGGGCATCTGACGACTCGTTACGACTGTCAAAGATCTACGAATAACAGCAGGACCAACGGCTTTGCGTGCTTTCCGAGGCACGAAGGGGTCTTGGTATGTAAAAATGGTCAGCAATCCACGGATCAGCAGCGGCAAGCGTGGCTTGCAACCCGTGCGGCGGAGTCTGCCTAACACCCCTCGGCTGTTAGGCAGACTCATTGAGTCTGATAACAATCTATCTATCTATATAAATAAAAAGAAAAGTCCTGACTGACTGATTGACTGACTCATCAACGCCCAGCCCAAACCCCTGGACCTAGAAAGCTGAAATTTTGCACAGAGGTTCCCTTTATAATGTAGACAAGGAATAAGGAAGGATTTTTTGAAATTCAACCCCTAAGTGAGTTAAATAGGGGATGAAAGTTCCGCGCGGGCGAAGCCGCTGGCAAAAGCTAGTTGAAAAGTAATTGTGTTAATTACTTGACACTTGAAGGTTTGACCACAAGCCCTTCCTATTACTGACCGATATTCAAAATTTTATCTCGATTCAAAATATTTTTATTTCATATATACCTGCATACGCACTTATGAAACGTCACATTCAGTACTGTTAATGTTAATCTTAACTAAAATCTTACTTAATCCTACTAATACTCTTTCTAGCAAAAACGGCTGAACGGATTTGGATGAAATTTGGCACACAGATAGATTATAACCTGGATTAACACATAGGGTACTTTTTATCCCGGTAACACGTTCCTGCGGGATAATTTCCGACCTCTACGTGGGCGAAGCCGCTTGCAAAACCTAGTCCTTAAATATGGATAAGTTCAACCACTTTATGGAGCCATTGCAGGGCTTTGTTCCAACACATGACCGAAGTCTTAGCGATTAAAACGGTTAATTTTTCCCGAGCAAGTAACAGTTCGCGTGCACCCAAGCTTCGTTCACGAACGACACGAAATTCATCGTTCAGTCATGTTCAGTCAAATTATTTTCCAAACTTAGGTCCTACTTAAGCTTGTAAAAGTTTGCACCATAATTGGTCGATGTGTGGTGAGATAATTGATTTTTGAAGGCTTTTTAAAAGGTAATTAACCTATAAAACAGTAGGTGAGTGTAATGAGGTACTAATATTATAAATGTAGCTCACAGAATTAGCAAGTTGAAGTGGCAATGGGCCGGCCACATTAGCCGTAGAACCGATGCCCGTTGCGGTAGATGTGTTTTTGAGTGGGGACCGCGAATCGGCAAACGTATAAGGAGCGACGATCTTCGCCGGGTGGCTGGTAGCAGCTGGATGAGAATTGCCGAAAATCGAACTGAGTGGCGTGCAATTGGAGAGGCATATGTCCAGCAGTGGACTGCTGTAGGCTGATGATGAATATTATAGAAAGATGAATGATGTGTGGTGATGTGATGTGTGCGATGTGTTTGGATGTATGTTACTCAATCACGTAAAAACGCTTAAACGGATTTGGATGAAATTTGGTACACAGATAGTTTGTAATCTGGAATAACTCATAGGGTACTTTTTGTCCCGGTAGTATGTTTCCGTGGGATATCTTATTTCCGACCTCCACGCGGGTGAAGCCGCTGGCGAAACCTAGTAGTTTATAACTTGCGAGCCGTGGTGGTCTAGTGGTAACGACCCCAGCTTACGAGTTGTAGGTCGTAGGTTCGAACCCAGACAGGCGCTTTCATCATCATCATCATTTCAGCCGAAAGACGTCCACTGCTGGACATAGGCCTCCCCCAAGCTCCTCCACTTCGACCGGTTCTGCGCTTCTCGCATCCAGCGGATTCCTGCGGTCCTCGCAAGGAACACGTAGCGTTGGAAGGCCTCCCACAGGCGCTTTACTCTGTGTAAATTATTTCATTACCACTGCTCTCAAAACGGTGAAAGAAAACATCCTGAGGAAACCGGCATGTCCTAGAACCAGCACTTCGAAGACATGTGATATCTACCAACCCGCACTGGGCCCGCGTTGGTGGATTACAGCTCACTCCCTCTCGCCGAGAGGAGGCCTATGTCCCAGCAGAGGAAACGATACAGGCTGATTCTGCAAACGCGGCCGAAGCCGAAGGCAAAAGCTAGTTATTAAAATGACTACGGTTCTTTCTGCCACAAACAGGAACATTATGAACCTAGGAACGTAATATGTAAAGTAATTTGCAAATAGTAAAGGCCCTTTCGTATTACCCAGTAGGTAACTGTGTTGTGGACTAGGTCAGATAGGTGGGCAATCGCGTCATGCATGATGAAATTTGGCACACAGATTGACTATTCCCTGGATAAGAACTTTGGTACTTTTCATCCCGGATCGCACACGAAGTCGCGGGCAACAGCTAGTTCATGATATACCGAACAAGAACAAATCGATATCGCAGCAATAACGAGCGAAAACCAAACTCTTGTTAAGGATTCTGTAACTTGAAATAGCAACGTTTTAAAATATAGACGGGTAATAAAAGTAAAACGACCATTAGCTTTAAAACTTGCATTAAGGTGGAAGCTCCACGGTATCCACAGAAATTGACTTTTTAACCGACTTCAAAAAGAAGGAGGTTATCAATTCGACATGTTTGTATTTTTTTTTAATGTATGTTTGGGAATAACTCCGTCATATATATATAGACGGATTTCCCAAAATTATATTTTTTGTTCGAAAGAGATTTGTTCCGAAATGGTACCATTTAAATTTCTTATAAGTCCTGATGACGCGTTTCGGAGCCAGACAACGGAAATCTTAAAAAAAAAAAAACAAGCAAATCAACCGCGATTGCTGCTATCAAAATTAATGAAATTTCGAATTGGTGTGGGGTACCTATATACGAGTATAATAAGTGAAAATAAAAACTTTTAATTTCGGAAGGCAGTGACAAAAACACCGACTTCACCCGACGTCACCGACTTCAGAAATTAAAGTTATTTTTCTCACTATGTAGTGTTTTTCCGTAACTTGGTTGTTTTTTTTCTTTGGAAAAAGTTTTTATTCATTAAATAGTCATTCAATGGAATTAAATGAAATTAGACGGAGGGAGGGGGTTGATGATATCTGTAAATACATAGTTACGTATTACGATTGCGAATCATATTTGTCAGGGGTATTCTGCCAGGGGTGCGGGTTGTTCGAAAGCGATACCGTGGCCCCTGGCACACAGGCAACTGAGGGAACACGGGTGGGTTTTAATCAGTAAAAGTCTGACACATCCTCCCGCTACCAGAGTGGGAGAAGTTATTTGATGATTTGCCACACACAAAAAAAAAAAAACTATTGATCAGAATTTGTATAATTTTGAAGGTTCTTTCAAATCCATTGTTTCATATGTTCGATAAAATGGTCTGCTTAGCAACGTAAACAACGCCATGAATGTTGCGGAACTGTCAACATTAAAACGATACCTAGTGACAGTGCAAATTACCTTTTTGGCATTTACTTGAAAATTGCAAAAAGATAGAAAATTAAAGTTCAACGAGCTACCTTGGAGTTTCCATCTTAAGGATTCTCTAACAAGAAATAACAACTGTTTAAAATAATGACAAGTAATAAAAGTAAAATTACCATTAGCTTTAAAACTTGAATTTAAATAAAACAAACAGACAGTCACACGGTCATAGTTAATAATTTAGTGAACACGTGCAATGTTCTAGAAATGGCGCCACGTGTCGCCTTTACCGAGAAATAATCGTGAAAAAGTAAAAGCAAGGAATTATAAAGATTAATGATGATTGCACAAACGTGTGGTGGTTTGGTAAGGATCTATCGTATGGAGAGAAAGCATCTAATTATCTACTCGTAGCCGTAGAAACAAATTCAAGAAATGTGTATCCTTGAGCTCAAAATGTATCGCTTGCTCTCTAGTCTCTACCTAGTTGTTTTAGGAGAAAATTAAGAGTCTTTAAAATTTAGGTATAAATAAATACATACCTGCATACAAAGCAATAAAATGTAAGAAAGTAAAATAAAGAAAGAAATAAAGTGTCGGTTTGTAATGTTAACATAAATCTATTTAATAAATGCAAATGAAAGTATACACGGCAAAAAAAAAAAAAAAACTTTTGTCTGTTCGTTTGCCTGTTTGTTCCGGCTTATCTTCGAAACGGCCGGATCGATTTTGACGAGACTTTCACTGGCAGACAGCTGATGTTATACTACTTAGTCCCGTAAGCACGTCGCCGTGGGGTAATTTTCGACACACACGCGGGCGATGCCGCAGGTACAGTCACGAGCAATAACATGTAAACACACCGCCAAATTCAAAAGCGATTTTCTTTTAAATAGTGATTGCAGCCTTGAGATAACTTAAATATTTCATTACAGTGTGGGTTCCAAAATATCATTTTCATCATAAAATAAGATTACAATTAGTAAAAGTGGAGAAAATTACTTTTAAAAGTTGGTAAGTGTGTACATATTATTGCTCGTGACTGTACAGCTGGTTGAATAATGTAAAGATCTATTATGACGACTCTAGAATGATTGAATAATAACATATTTCAGTTGAAACGTGAAAAGTTTATGCCTATTTAAATTTTGTCATCAAAAAAATATTTGAATGAAAATGATGAATATTTCTGTAAACGTAGGTTTGTACACACGGCTACACATCAAGCTACCCCAATCTGTCAAATTTCTTTGATAGTTTTTCAACTATACAGGGTAAGTTTTTATCCAGTGCGCAAACTGTAACCATGAATTCAGCATATCACTCTAGACCCCCCAGCGCAGAAATTTTTCGCCGGTTGTAAAAATAAAAATCAGCTGTTTCATAGAAAAGTGCAATACCTACGTGATCAAAATGTATGGAACAGCTGATTATTTTTTGTATAACCGGCGAAAACTTTCTGCGGTAGGGGGTTTAGAATGTTATGCTGAATTCATGGTTACAGTTTGGGCACTGGATAAAACTTTTCCTGTATTACAAAGGAATAAGGTTTATGTTCAATTGGGAAAATTTGACAGTTTGGGATAGCTTGACCTGCTGGCGACTGTACATACACACACTTTTACAAGTCAATCATATTCTTTTACGTAGATGTGGTTGTCAACTTCAATACCGATCTAAAATCTTCAACATATTTGTTTTATTTTATTTAATTTTCATTTAACACCAGTGTGTCCATGTGCACTACAAAAGCATATCTTCATGTACCGACGAAAGTGACCATAAATTCGCCGAAACACAGATATTCTCAATAAAAATTATCTATATTATTGCTAGCGATAAAACTAACGTCACACCATCGAGCGATATCGGTAATATGACGGTCGAATCAAGTTAAAAGAATCATTCATTGTGACTAATTTTATTTATGGACGGCCACCCCTAAAGCATTTATTACCGCGAAACGGTCGAGCCAATAAAACCACTGAATCAAAGAGAAAAAGTGCTCTCAGTTCTATAAATATTTTATTTCGGATAGTGAGAAGTAGGGTGGCCACAAGTAAGTGGCGATGGGAAGTTTACTTTCGGTCCTTCGGGATCGACGGCGGGTAACGTCGGCGGCGCGCTCTTGAACTAGTGATTTGATGTGTCGTTGGATTGGTTTATTCGGTTTGGATGTTTCAAATGTAAATGTATTTTGGGTATAAACAAAGTATGCAAATATATTGATTTCTACACAAAACACTTCTCATTCTGATCTACTGTCAAGCTTAGATAGAATAAATTTAAAATCTAGATTTACTCAAATAGAACTTTAATAAAATCATCGCAATCTCTTGAAAAAAATGCGCTCTATTTCTTATTAATAAAAGCTTCCCACAGTCTGCGTTTATTACGCGGCTAGTGTATTTACTTACCCACACACCACAAACTGAGAGAGTCCTTGAAATCTCTCCCTCATGGCCACCGTACGCTTGGAGCCCGGGGAACTTTTACTAATGTGTGCTAGTCAAATGGACTCTCGAGAATTCAACCGTCGAATAAAGAACCTTACGCCAATGATATAGAGTGCAAAATATGATAACGAGCCGAATATATAAATAACAGGGCTGGCTTGTTCCTCTGCCAGTCATGCATATGGAAATAGGGACTTAGGTCATAGAATAAAATGGGTACGTTTCTACTGTTTTGATAGTTTTATTTGCGTACCTTTTTGGATTTGTGGTGTAAAGTGGTCGTAAATAGCTGTACCTAGTCTGTGGTCCCTACTGAGTGAGCGTTGGGTGTAAATACTTTATGGATGGTATGACAGACCGTATGTGTGTGTCGGTCCCCCTTGAAGGGATAAGCCGATTGGAGTGGGTTCGTGTTGTTGATGAATAGCAATCGTGTTTTGAGGTTTAATTGAAATTATGGATGTAGCAATATGTGTTAGATGTAGGTAGGTAACAAGGCTTTATGTTATACAAATAGTAGTAAGTACTGTGTTTGAGATAAGTATGTAGGAAAATAATAAAAGGCGATTTGTAGGGAGTTTGAAATTTCACTCAATAAGGGCTGATTTTACAATAGTAAGATAACTTGTATCTGAGGAATATTTTAACCATGAATTCAGCATATCATTCTAGAACCCCTAGCGCAGAAATTTTTCGCCGGTTGTTGTACAAAAAATAAAAATAAATCTGCTGTTTCATAGAAAAGTGTAATACCTACGCGGTCAAAATGTATGGAACAGCTGAATTTTTTTTGTGTATCCGGCGTAATTTTTTTGCGCTAGGGGGGTCTAGAATGATATGCTGAATTCATGGTTACAATTTGCGCACTGGATAAAAACTTTTCCTGTATAGCGGTTTGACAGCTTTTGCATAGAAAAACTATGTAAATAAAAAGAAAAGTCCCGACTGACTGACTGACTCATCAATTCCCAGCCCTTGGACTTGGAAAGCTGAAATTTTGCACAGAGGTTCCCTTTATAATGTAGACAAGGAATAAGGAAGGATTTTTCGAAATGAAACCCCTAAAGGAGTTAAATAAGTGATGAAAGTTCCGCGCGGGCGTAGCCAGTGGCAAAAGCTAGTATGTCATATTGACAGAAAAAAAGTTATCTGGATATTGAAAAATCAGCCCTAGGTTAACGTTTGTACGGACGTAAAAACTAACGAAGAGGGATTTTTTCGCGCACTTGATTTTCAGCGCACTGCTGACCGTCCAGGGTTGAAAATCGAACTGTGTGTTTTTTCGAATCGCTGGAATGCACTTTGTTCGATTCTCGATGCTTGGTTCAACGCTGAAAGTTGAAAATCCAGTGTGCAAGACAATCCCACCACGATTTTTAGCGTGGTCTAAATGTAGTGACATGTGAAGCCGTGACTCCTTTTCACATGATTTTCATTCAAATCAAATGAAATCAAAATATTATCTTGACTTCACAAAAACCTGCATGGGCAAATTTGAAACGTCAAAAGCTAGGTGCACGGTTCCAATTTGTCACTTCATAAGGAGAAGAGCCGGCAAGAAACTCCACGGTTACTCTTTTAAAAATAGTTGGCTTTTAACAATGTTTTCAGAGCTAAATGTATGGGAGGACAGTGCAGGCCTATAAGTACCAGGTACTTAGACGAATACAGAATAGAAAATCGTCTACAAATCTACAGTCTGCAAGGCCTATAACGTTCCCTCATTCATAATATGTGAAAGAATGTACATAAATAAAATGGATATTAGAATTGATGTATAATGTCAAATAATGACGAGAATATGTCAGACATGGTAAGTAATTAATAGAATTAAAATTACCATTGCAGTATTTGTCTCAAAGTACGGTGCAAGCACCACTTTAACGGTGTATAGTTTTGGGCACGCCACGATTGCGGCAGTAAGTCCCCTCTTTGAGGAGTGGCTTGAGAGGCGGCATGGCGTCCTCACCTTCCGCCCGACGCAGGTCCTCACCGGGCACGGTTGTTTCGGGAGGTTCCTGTTTCGGATTGGGTGGGAGGAAACACCCGGGTGTTTCCACTGCGAAGACCGCCCTGAGGAAGAGGCAGTCTATGCGCCCTCGCGACCCTAGCCGCCGCAGGATACGGAGACGCCCTGGGCGTCCGGAATCCCAGGCCGATTTCCGGCCCCCGTAGGCATGAGCTTGCGGACGGCGATAATGGGTAGCTCGCTGTCCGGTAAGGACCAAGCCCAAGTCGACGGCGCGTTGTGTTCCAAGCGCGCCTCAAAGGGATGTCAGCACAAAAATGATTGGGCCTGCAAGGGCCGATGCCTGCCAGGGGTGCGGGTTTGTTCGAAAGAGAGCCCCTGGCACACGGGCTACTGAGGGAACACGGGTGGGGTTTAGTCAGTAAAAGTCTGACACGCCCTCCTGCTCCACCCAGAGCGGGAGAAGTTATTTGATGTTACCCAACCAAAAAAGAAACGGTGTATAGCATGGAGTGTTATTTTTAATCGGTTCTGCTTAACTTACCTGAAACAAACAGAAAAGTAACATTAGTTTACATTCGGAATACTTTAAGATTAAGAAAATTATGGTGAATTTAAGACCTCAACGAATAATTCGTGCTGTTGGAAGAAGATAATACAGGTCTTAAGGTGAATCTGGTCGACATACAAACTTCGGGAGTGTTTTACTCCACTGTTCGACAATGTACATCAAAAATTAAACATGGTATGGTTTTGTCGCATTATTAATATTGTCTGTACGGAAGCAGAATACTAAAATAAAAAGCCATTAAAAAGTTATGAGCCAACAAATATTAGATTTTCTTGCTAATTCAACCTAACTTAGGGCGTGTTTAAGTAATAAAAGAAGTGTATGCTCTCCAAAACCAAGTCGGTACCGACAAAGTTCAATTATCGAAAAGTTCAATAAACTTTATTGGTCATTGATTTATGCAGTAGTTTTTTCATAAAACCCGATCTTCCGAAGGACTTTTCTTAATTTTTAACGCTCCTGTTTTACTAGAAATGATCTTGCATCTCACTCAATAACGTTGTGCGTGTAAACTAGCGTCTAACTGTTCATCACTGATACTACCTCTGCCGGACACGAAGCTTGGTGAGACAGCGTGATTTTTAACCAGGCCCACAATTTACTAGACTGGCGTCTAGGTAAGCTAAGAATCCATTAAACACATAACATGCACAAACATAACATCACACATTGCTTCCCCGAAGGGACGGGCAGAGATGAACCTATAGTACACACACATTTCGGTAGCCCCATGTTATAGGGGGTGAGCCTATTGCCATCAACCGGGCAAAAATCCGGACTCCGAGGGGCATATTCATAACCGATGATTAAAGTTAATAGGTGTTTAAACGACAAAAATGTATGGTTAATCAGTCGCTAATCATTACTTAACTTTAAGCAGCGTTTATAAATAAGGGGGCGAGCTGCTACTGACAAATTCCACATAGAAAATCTCAATAACACTCCCTCCCCTTCCTTTTTCCTTTCCTCTTCCTTCTTGATCCATTATAAGTACCTACAAATATATTTCAGTATTCCTAAAAAAAAAAGAGAAAAATTTAGCACGAGAACCGTAGACAAGCGTTTTGTCGTCGGAAGAGTAGAAAAAAATTACGTTTCCGTATAGACCGTTGACAGTTTTTCACCGAGAAATGTAGACAAACGATTTCTATTCTACAGTAGAGTAGAAATAGAAAGCGTCGTGCTAAGTCTGCTGGAAGGAGGCTTTTGCCCAGCAGAGGGACAGTACAGGCTAAACAACAACAAAAAAACTACCCTTCTCCTCACTCTTTTGAACCGGATACAACGCAGGCGCTTATAAAACATTTCAAAACCATTAAAAAAATGTAGTTAAATGAAATAATACATTTTCTTCTTGAGAACCTAACCCAGAACCATACAAAACACGCTCATCAGTCCTCATCAACTTTGACACACACATCCCTCGAAAACAATAACACGACCTCAACGTTTTATTACTTCACAAAATGATGAACAACTCTTTGTTCATAGTATAGTATAGTATAGATAAATAGGTCTAACTTCTGACTTCGACCGATAATTACTGAGGCGCGTGCAAATTTAATAACTCGCGTGTTCAAACGGGAGGATTTAGAGATGGCGACGAAGGCGCGATTTGACGACCGGTACGATGTGTCGTGGCTAAATGTGAGTTATGTGTTTGATATTACAGGGTTGTCTTAAGCTGTCTACACACCTAAGCCGCCGGCACGAACCCGGCAGGTTAGTGCCTGCGGTTTTCGAAGTTGCGGCTCGGACAATTTTGCCGGCGGCACGACAGTCGCGGCATGCAGTGTTCACAATTAGTGAGTGAGTGGGCCCAAGCCACGATCGTTAAAATCAGGCCGCCGGCCTTGCCCGTCGGGTTCGTGCCGCTGGGCCGGCCGGCGGCTTATGTGTGTAGACAGCTTTACCTGGCTACTGCGAAGCAAACGGTTACGATTTATTATGCATGTTCATCTGTTCCCTCATAACTGCCACACTTTTTATTATAATTTGACAAATAGGTATGGAAGCGTTTTGTTCGAATGCTGGTCATAACCCAGTGGAAGATCGAGACGCTTCCCACTATATATTATATATCACGGTGCCATATTTAATTGGATATGGCGCCCGCTGGAGTACATAAAGTAATAAACTAAAAAAAAAATAACCTCAATTTTAACATACCCTAACAAAAAAACATTTTAACAGTATCATTGGATACTGTTAAAATGTTTCTAAAACATCTGTCTTTTTCGCAATTGAATTAAAAGTAGCCTTGTATAGGTACTGCTGATGAGCAGAAAAATAAGAAGCTTTTTTAATATCAAATCAGTAAGCTCAAAATGGTAGGCCTCCATAAAAACCGCGTCAGTTGATAAAAAAAAACTACTACTACTAATACTACTTACGTACTTTTTCCCAAAAAAGTTTATTTTACATCAATTCTGCAAATTCATGGAGACAAAAGCACTTATTTTTTTAAATAATAATTAACAATTCCATATTCCAGTACACCCTCCTCTCATGTATTCCCAACTACGCAGCCACTAACTCAATAACATATCGTTACACAGTCGTGCATTATAAAGGCACGCATCGTATTTGCTTACTGCTGCCGCTCGTCAATCACGGTGGCCTGACTGTGCATTTCAATTTAAGGTTTACGCTGCACTGACAGATGTTGTTCGTTATGGCCTCGCTTAGCTATGTAGACTAGTCAGAGTGGATGGACACGCAAACTGAAACCATGAATTTAGCACATGATTCTGAATCCCGTATGGACATTTTTCGGTTGAAAAAATAGAAAAGTCCAATACGCTCTTTTTTATATAACCAACGATCATATTACGAAAATGTTCGTCGGTAGATGGATCAACAGGATGTGCCTCGCTGTGATGCCTCTGCCAAGGTGTATAGTTTCACCCCCAGTGGGTTCCCGCATTGTCGTTGCGGGGGGGGCTCAGTAGCCGTGGTCTCCCAGCCGCGGTGAAGCGAAGAGGAACCCTAAGGTGGGGCCGCTCGTCAGGGCTTTTGTCTCAAAGCCGACGACGTAGCGGCCAAAAAGTAGGTTGCGGTGAGGTGAGGTACCGCGGCTGAGGGTTACAGGCTGCGGCGAAGGAGGAGTGCCGGTACTTCTGAGTAGCGCTCTTCCCTTCCGTAGCCTGGACGGGGCCGCCACCGTTTGATGGCGGACGCGGTAGGGCCGCAGGGGAGGAGGAGTGTCGGTATAGCGTTGGCCGCTCTCCCAATCCCCTGCGGCCGAAAAGTGGTAGGCGGCGGGGCCACTGTGCTGACCCGTCGCACGGGGAACAAGAGGTCCGCAAGGACCGATGCCTGCCAGGGGTGCGGGTTATTCGAAAGAGATACCGTCGCCCCTGACACACGGGCAACTGAGGGAAGGAGGTGTTTTAGTAAGTAAAAGTCTGCCATCCTGCTCCACCCAGAGCGGGAGAAGTCATTTGAGGATTTCTCACCAAAAAAAAGGGTGTATGGTTTGGCAGTTTAAAGAGACGTTAATTTGGAAATGTTTTTGTTTTAAAAGAGTGGCGGTGGAGTTTTTGAGACCATTCTTCTCAATAAGAAACTGCCTTTTGGAAGGAGCAACTTAAATAAATTGTAGTTTCAGATTCATTTTGACGTTCAAAGCGCCTTTTTTGTACTTATTTGAATTAAATGAACTGATCTTGTTCTTGTGATAAGTATGTATTAAGAATTACAAGTGTGATAGACTATTCATAGCGAAATCTACATGGAAGCGTTTTAAGACTCATAACAAGTGACAAACTCATTGTAAAGCAAGCTTTGGGTGATAGGAAAAAATGCACAATTTACATATTCACATGATATGAACAAGATCATGATGTCTGGACTTTGAAAGACTAGACTCCTGTCTTTGTTTCGCCATTACTTGTCAGGGGTAGTCATATAGGAAATGTCGACTCCATCTACATAGCTTTTTTTTCAATATAATATAGCGTGTAAAAGTGATTCAGATGTCCTATTTATAGAACGAACAATTTAATTTCATTTTATATGGCCAAGTGTGTCTATATGAATGAGGAAAAAGAAGAACTATTTTCAGACACGGAATGGAAAGGCATAATAAAAACTACCAGAGCAGTCAAAAATAAGACGCAAATGAGCACGAGAACAGGCTGATTTCCAACGCGATAAGAATGCTTGAAGAAGCTACATAGTCTCACATATCATCGCATAACAGTGTGCACAAGCATCCCCCATCAGCCAACTCAAATTAAGACTAACGATTCGGGGCTTAATGCGGCCGGTTTTAATTTTAATTTGAAAACAAAATTCGACTTAACGACAACGAGCGGTTCGCCGATGTTTTACTTTTCAACTGAAATTATGATCCAGTTATCGCTACTTTTGGGTGGTATTTGCTTTCCTAAATGGTGAATGTTCTGTGTGATCTCTAGATAATCCAGAATCAAGTTCGGTATCAGTTAATAATGTTGCTGTGAAAGTGTGCATGTTCGATATTAGTGAATGTTAAGAGCGTTCATTCTACGCCGGCTGGCAACAACGCATTTATAGTAGTTTTTCGTGGTTATTTCGTTACCATATTTGTACTAAGTAATGCAAATAGAAAATAATTGACGGTACATAATTATGTCGATTTTGTAAGTAAATACCAAAATAACTGTAAAAATATAGCATACAAACTTGTACGAGTAAATACAAACGATCTAGTGCATGGCTGAAAAAAATGCATAAACATTTTTGCGCGTTGCCAGCCCACGTAGGATGAACGCTCTTAACATAGACCAAGACCATTCTTAGATTCCGACATTAAAAAATGACCTACGTGGATTAGCGTACTCCAGTGTTTATTGGAAGTAACTGTATCTGTTTTTGATTTTATTAATTGTAACAATTTATGACTTAATTTTATATCGGCCCATAATTTCTGGTTTTGCAGATATATTTTAATCAGTCATCATAATTTTGCTCAAAATGAGAATAATAAAGATTAGTCAAATTCAAGTCGTCGTGGTGATATCATTCACCCGATAAATGACCGAAATCGCCGTGAAAATAATAGAATAAAGGATACGGTCATCAGGCAACGGTGTGGTTGTGAACATACAAGAGAAGAGAGTATCTTTTAGGTATATTTTATTTGTGTAGATTCTTTTTAATGCCTATTGTGAATATGGGAACGTTGAGGCCTTGCAGACTGCAGATTTGTAGACCATCATTTTATTTTACCTGGTACTTATTGACAATTCTGCACCTATTATCACTATAATTTGAAAACATTGTGAAAAACAACTATTTTTAAAAGAGTAACCGTGGAGTTCCTTGCTGGCTCTTTTCCATAGGAAACGACCAATTGGGACCGTGCACCTAGTTTCTGACGTGTCTTAGGTGCCCATGTAGGTTTATATGAAATAAAATATTTTCGTTTTATGTTTATTTTTAAGACACATTGGAGAAAGAAAAAAACAAAATCTAAAGAAAACTTCTGTGTTTTTAATAATATAATAGTGGTAATCCTTAAAATCCCTTAATACGGATGATATCTTGCACGTGTTTGGACTAGGTAAGATAATATTACGGGTAAAAATATTTGTTTTGACCTTCCCGTTAAGTTTTATAAAGATTGACATCGGTCTGACAAAACATTCAGGAAATGGACAGAAATATAGATACCTCATATGTTACTTACCTCATATAAAGCTAACTTATCTATAATTATTTATACAGTTATCCTTGAACACATAAAACAGAACTCCTTAAATGTCTTCTGGATTTTAAAATTCCTCAGGTCTTACCAGAAATTAATAAATTTGAATGAACTAGCTTTTCAGATTTCTTTTGAAAATCCGAGAACAAAGTTCTCATAAAATTAACAGAAAATTATTTTATGAGAGTTTTTCACTAAAATGGTTGCACTTCTACTACTTATTACTTGCAGAAAATTTGTTACCTTACGAAATTGAAAACCTTAGATAAAATATTTTTCTGATAGTATTGTGAGAAGTTTTATTAAAATGGTTTTAAGATTGCCAGTTTTTTCCCAAAACCATTTACTACTATTATTCGATAATCGCATCATTTATCTTAACTCCAAACTCTGCTTATCCTTCCTTCTTTCCAACACCATTCTTAAAAGGGTTGGTTCGAGTAGGTACACTCTCTCGTGTATCCTAAATGACGGTAACTGTTAGGCCAGTTCTCATTACGGTCACAGCCCGAACGGCTATTTATTTGATATCCTACCACTCATGAGTATACGAGCTGCTATTTTTCTTTTAATACACTACTATGTGTTTAGCTCTGGTCTGAGTTTTTTTTAGAGGTTTATTCTTTTTGTATGAAGGTTATGTGAATGGGGAAAGAGCCTGACATGTAGGTAATAGTGTGTTTATGAAGCGGTGCTAATGACGAAACGAAGACGATCTTTTATTACATAAAAATTGTTCTAAGTCAAATAGGCAAATGATGGCGAAAGACTTACAGAGACTTGTCCCCTCCATGGCAGCTATGGGGCTAGCCCTATCTGCAGGCTGAGCATGAGAACTGTAGAGAAACGTTTTGTCGACGGAAGAGTAAACAAAAATGACATTTCCGTGTAGACAGATGACAGTTTTGTACCGAGAAATGTAGACAAGCGATTTCTATTCTACGGTAGAGTAGAAATAGACAGCGTCATGCCAAGCCTGCTAGTGTCAAACTTAAAACGAATGAAGGGCATTCTATTAAAATAAAAATTCCCACTGCTGGGATACAAACTTCTCTATGAGAGGGAGTGGGCCGTAATCCTCCACGCGGGCCCAATGCGGGTTGGTAGATCTATAAAACTAGAAGCGATTTTTCAAAGCATTCATTGCTAAGGGATGTCATTATACCTAATAGCAGCTTGATTAATTCTGATTTATTTACCATCCTCAAACCCACATAACTGGAAACATCTTCAAGCCCTGCTTCACCATTAATTGTAGTTCTGTTAAACCCGTTACAGATTATGAGTGTTATGTTGTTACGTTTGTGAGGGAAAAGGGTCATTGGGACGTAGGCGTTGGGTTGGCATTGATCAATGAACATGGCGGAGTTGTGTATGTTGTGGCGTCTAGGGATCATGTGATACACCTTGTGGGACTTTGAGATGTTGTTGGCTGTGGATCGTGAATGTGATACTGATTTTGAGATATGTAAGGGCCAATGCAAAGTTCTCTATTGAATAGTTTCGGATATGCAAATTATATACAATCAGCTTCTGTCAGCGGCATCGCCCGGGTGGAAGTCGGCAATTATCTTACAGGGAGCCTACCCCAACATAGTTTGGAAAAGGCTTGGCAGATGATGATGAACGTACTACCCGGATAAAAAAGTATGCTATGTGTTAATCCAGGTTTTAAACTATCTGTATGTCAAATTTCATCCAAATCCGTTTGCCCGTTTTTGCGTGATTGAGTAACAAACGGCCAAACATCTACACTTTCATATTTATAATATTATAGTAGGACAATTAGGATGCTTAGTAAGAAATTTCTCAGATTATTTTCTTAATTTTGGCCTACTGATAAGTAAGCGACAGTTCCAATAAGAAATAGATCAAGTTGTGAACCGATATTTATTAAATTTTCAACAAAATCAGTTTTTTTTCCGGAAAAGTCCTGTTATTTTTACGTGACTTCGAAAACTTAGCTACAGCTACTAACTGTGATATTTAACACACCAGAGAAATACTAACAAAAGATCAAATCACCAAAGAGTCTTAAACAAAACTTTTCCAATTTAAAACACGAACATCGAACTAATTTTTCACAGAAGATACAAGAGACAGGTAGGTAAATAGAAAAGGTACAAAGTACGAAAGCAACGGAACAAGCACAGTCCAATCGGAGCTCGCTAATCAAGCAGCTATAATGCAATCACGAGCTAGTCGGACGAACAAACTGGATTACATGAGTAACGGCTTCCACCAACAATGATTAATTCCTTAATGATTACTGTCATTTTAAAATCGATAGGGGCGATTTATGGGGTATAATTTGTTTGTTTCGTGTATATTCAGTGGTCGGTCGTTTATAAATTGACTGATGGAAATATGAATATGGAATGATAAAATCAGAAGGTTTAAAGTGGACGTAAACGTAGGTAGCAATCTTTTGAGAGATATTGTTTGTTGGATGTTGGTTTTTGGTTAAAATTAGGTTTAAATGAAAACTTAATAGTATGTAATCCAATTAAATCTTTATTAACCGACTTCAAAGAATGGAGAAGGTTCTCAATTCGGTTGTGTTTTTTTATGTTTGTTACCTCAGAACTCCGAGATTAATGAACCGATTTCAAAAAATCTTCGTGCGTTAGTAAACTTATCGAGTGGTCCCATATAAATTTGGTCAAGCACTGATAACGGTTTTTTGAGTTAGCATAAGTAATACCTGCTTATGTTTTTGTCTGTAGATGATGTTACACTAATTTTCTGTCACTATTATTTACTTAGCAAATGAAGGTAAGTACCTATACGAATTTGTATACGGTCGGTACCGCAACTAAAAACAGAAAGACTTCCAAAATACAGACTACAAAATGAAAAATATCTTTAATTTCGGAAGTCGGTGGAAAAAAAACGAACATATAAAACCAAAGACATTTTTTTGAATTGTCAAGGAGTCGGTCGGTCAGAAATATGAATCTACATAAACTAGTAGTAAGTAGTTAAATGTCCATGTTCATCAGTCGTCTTATTACTATGGTATTTCCAAAATGAAACCTGAAGGCATTGCTGTTCTTCTGATTTCCCATCGCCCAAAAACGCTCTGTGAAAGCAACAAACGAGAGTATTCAAAAGTGTCACACCAAGTAACACTGTAATCAAAGAGACGTAACAATTGAAAGCCAGAAAGACGGACAGAAACAAAAAGCTATTCCAAAAACTCCGTTCAGTAACATCTTAAGTGAAAAGCTTTTAAACATGACACACGCTACAAGGCTTTCCATTTACAATCAAACATCTTACGTATTGTATAAATAGAAATGAGTGGGTACAAATTCATACCTTCCACGGTATGAATTTGTACCCACTCATCTCGGTAAATACAAATAAACTGTTGGCTCTTATACAGCCCTTTATTGTTCGCAACCCTTAACGATGACATTCGCTGAAATTCGGAATGACAGCAGAAAGCGGCTGAGGCATGCCAATCGAATTTTACTTACACAAAGCAATATTGAGGTTTAATGTATAAGCGCTTAGCGTTGATTGGTGCCAAGATTTTTGAGCAAACAATAAATAAGAATTAGAAAAATTACAGCTAAAGCAACGATGATTATGTGAAAAATGGAAAATTATATGCCTAGAATGGGGGTGGAATACAGAACTAATTGGGGTTAGGGAAGTAGGATAGTGAGAAAATGAAGAAGCCGGCTTAGTTGCCCACGCGTAACCTGTTCCCAGTAGTGTTATTCAGTACTCTGAACACCGCTGTGTCGATTTTTTTTCCATACATTTTGAACGCATAGATTTAATTTAATTGTGAAACAGTAGATTTTTTTTGTTGACGGAATATTTCTACGCTACGCTCTTGAATCCTGTGCTGAATGCATGATTACAGTTTCCGCGTCGATGTCTCTGCCTCCCTGTATATACTCTACCCCCCGCATTATTAATGATGTCCGAACGAGCATATTTTGCAAAATACTTGGTGACCGATAGAAAACACGTTCGATAAAATAAATAGTTAAAAAAGTCGCGAGTAAGGGCATAGTTTCCGCGAGAAGAGTGGTGGCCCCGTGGTAAAGGCACAGTCTTTGATGATTGATGATTTGTAGGTTGTTAATTTGAACCCAGACAGGCGCTTTGCTTTGTGTAAATTATTTCATCACTAAAAACGGTGAAGGAAAACATAGTGAGGAAACGGCATGTCCGAGTCTCGTTCTTGTAGTTCGGTGTAATCGTTTCCGCTTATCCTTTGCGCCACAACATCAAACGTCTCACGTTGATATGACGGCTTTTATCAGGTATTGTTTGGCTTTTACGATTGATGCCGAGGTGGGGCGGGGCCAGAGTTGCCTGACAGACATCGATATATCATACATAGGGCTATATTTATCACACCGTTCGTGTTGGTTTGAAATTTTTATTAGAGGGTCCGCTAAACCGCACTTGGCTCACGTGGTGGACTACGGTCCAGTACCTCTCACGCAGAAGAGGCCCGAGTGGCACATAAATTATTCCGAATATGATTATTATTTTTATAACATAACTTCACGCCTTTTTTACCGGAATGGTTGGACATCTATGTGTACAACTTGTACACATAGATTTCGCCAGTTATGTTTAAATCCCATGTGATAGGGGGTGAGCTTATTGCCATCATATGGGCTCAAATCTAGACTCAGGCTTGTGGCTAAGTAACAATAGCTGCACGGGTCGATCAGGTTAAGTTAAGTTTGCCGCGGTTGGCTGTGGATGGGTGACCATCTTTAGAGACCCCTCCGTGCCTCGGAAAGCACGTTAAGCCGTTGGTCCCAGCGGTCATTTGTGGATCTTTGACAGTCGTTAAATATGGGTCGTCAGAAGCCCGAAAGTCATGACAACCAGTATTACCAAGGGGTAGCGTATTACCCAGTAACTGGGTTGTGGAGGTCAGATAGGCAGTCGCTCCATGTAAAATACTGGTATTCAGCTGCATCTGGATAGACTGGAAGCCGACCCCAACATAGTTGGGGAAAGGCTAGGCAGATGATGATGTACAAAATTCAATAGGTAACACTTTTCCTGACCTGGGAATCGAATCTAAGACTTCATGCTCAGCACCGTTTGCGACCACTAGATCAACGACGTATAATGTAGGTAGTCAGTATTTTTATGTGAATGATTTCAAAATCTAGAACCGATTAAACTATACCTGTTCTAGTTCGGTTCGAAATGAAAATCTAGGCTAGATAAAAGATTTTAATTGAATTTTTCTGCCATGCAAGTTTTTTGTTAAATTGGATGGCAGTTGGCACGCCTATGACATATGGTATTATTGGATCTGGAGACTACTCTCTGACAATTTTTCTTATTTATACAAGGTGGAACACATTGTATAAGGTCTATCTATTCATACACGAAATATCTGAAGGGGTCATTGTACTCTTATGAACAACTTTTACTATGGGACTAAACCTGTAATCGCGAAAAAAAACAGCTATTCTATGTATTTTTATGTTCGCATAATTCGTCAAAATGTAGGTACAATAACCCCCCTTCAGATATTTCGTGAATGAATAGATACCTACTCGTAGACCTTATATTAATTTCATTGCCTGTTTTTTAAATTGAACATAACAAAAGAACACATAACATCACGCCTGTAACCTTCAAAGGCAGAGGTGTATCTATAGTACACTCATATTTCGCCAGTTATGTTTAAGTCCCGTACAATAGGAGTTGAGCCTTTTGCCATCAACCGAGCACAAATCCAGAAACTCTCTCTCTTTGCCTAGCCATATCCCATTTCAATAGGGATCGGCTCTCCTCGTCATTCTTCGCCAGTCGTTTCGGTTCTGGTTCGTCGAGTCATTCACTTGGGCTTGCTTCAGGTCGTTGTTGGCAACAGACATCCAAGTGGGAAGAGGTCTACCTCGCTTTTTTGGACCTGGATTCATGTGGAAGACTTGCATAGTCATTTGTTCCTTGGGCCTTCTCATTACATGACCATACCACCTCAGGCGCGCTTCAGAGAGTTTTTCTTCGATTGGGCGGATCTTAAAACTTCCTTGGATGTGCTCGTTTCTTTCTCTGTACTTAAGGCACCTCCTGCCCATCTCAGCATCCTCATCATCAATCCAGAAACTGGACTGCCACTGCAAAATTTCTGAATGAATGAAATGCACCGATCCCAGCGTGGCTGGACCAGACTCGATTAATCGAATGAACCCCATGATTTGCACTAGCCCCTGGAGCCTCATACTTCATGGTGTTACAGAGGCCATTGCATATCAAGAAGTAGACCAGGGGGCGCAGTAATGGTCAGGTAGACGTGCCCTTAGGATATTGAACCCATGATCTCATATTCAGCAGTACTTTTTGCGACCACTAGACTAACGAGGTAGTTTAATGGACAAAACCATTGTTTTTTTGGAATGTCAGGTTAATCCTTAAATCATCATCATTTCAGCCGAAAGACGTCAACTGCTGGACATAGGCCTCCCCCAGGCCGGAAGACATAGAGTGGGAAGGCCTCCCACAAGGTGGACCGATGACCTTGGGAAGTCCGCGGGTATCCGCTGGATGTGGGAAGCGCAAGACCGCTCGATGTGGGGGAATCCTTAAATGCATAGATTCATCATAATCATCATCATTTCAGCCGAAAGACGCCCACTGCTGGACATAGGCTTCACCCAGGATGGGGGGTTTTGCCATAATCACCACGCTTTACAGGCGGGTTGGCGATCGCAGTATGGTGGTAAAATGCATAGAGAACGCTGCTGCCCATTCTCTAGTAACTCCCTTAGTCGCCTTCTACGACACCCACTGGAAGAAATGGGATGGTGCTATTCTTTTACGCCCGGCGACACATACGGGACAAAAAAACAAATGCATAGATTAAAATCTTTTATTCATGGCACGCTTATATTTTGCATGACTAAAAGATGGCTGGTAATGATAACTCCCTCAATAGCCCTAAAAAGTAAAAAAAAAAATGACAACAACACCGAATATATTTTTCCCATTCAGTTCACCTTGCATTATCCCCATATTTATAAAGGAAACCATAAAAGACTAACAAAAGGTTTATGAAAATAATTTTATGAATAGGCTTCCTTACAAAAAAAAAAAAACATAATTTGTACAGCTTTTTGGCATTTGTATGAAGAGGTCTTTAGCAATGTTTATGCACTTTTAAATAACCGAGCTTGATAATTTTTTTAATGTAGAAAGATGGTTTATAAATATTTTTTCAGTGATTACTACGGTTAGGAAGTTTTATAAAAGTTGTAACATTGAGTCAACGGTGAGTATGTAGTTAGAATTTTACTTTTGTGACCAATCATATTGTGGTCAGCTTCCAGTCTAACCAGATGCAAGTGAGTACCAGTATTTTATATGGAGCTTCTGCCTATCTGACCATCACAACCCACCAGTTACTGGGTAATACGATACCCCTTGGTAAGACTGGTTGTCAGACTGGGATTTCTGATGACCCGTAGGGACTATCACAGATACATGAGGCTAACAGCATAACGTTTTTTCCGAGCCAAGGAGGGGTCTTTGTATGTAAAGATGGTCACCTATCCATCCCGTGCGGCTCTTATTTCTTAGCCTCAAGACCCTCTACACAAGTAACTTGAACTACTTACATCTTATTTTATTAAGTATACTGGTAAAAAAAAAAAAAATACTAGCTATAATTTTAGTATGTTGTATAATCAGCAGTGATAGGAATAGGTAGTGCCTATTTGCCTAAACTTCGAAGAACAGAGACAAGAAACGGAGACTTCCTTAGGACTAATTTTTTTTTCCGGGGATTCGGGAAAAATCTTCAGTAAGTTGAAAATAAGCTTTATTTAATTATTTATTTCGGGATTTTACTTGAAAATCCCGAAAATTTGGTAATTACAGGTTTAGTTAAAAATAGCTTTTACACATCTTATACAGGATAAGTTTTTATCCAGTGCGCAAATTTTAACTTATTGAAGATTTTTCCCAAATCCCGGGAAAAAAATTTAGTCCTAAGGAAGTCTCCGTTTCTTATCTCTGTTCTTCGAAGTTTAGACAAATAGGCACTACCTATTCCTATCACCGATAATCAGTATAATATTGGACATCAAATACGTATAAAGTTTAAATATCGAACCTTTAACAAGGTGGAGACCAAAGAAAGTGCTTAGTGATTGCTCAGTTCTTTAGCACAACTATTATTTATTATTGCAAACGAGGTCGTTTCGCTATCGATGAGGTGAAACAAATGAAATTCGTACTGTGTTCTAATTAGGAATGAACTTTTAACATATTGATGGTGATATTCAGAAAAGTCAGGTACACACGGCTACACATCAAGTTAAACATTTCCAGTTTACGCTGATCCCGCACTGTACGGAAATCCTATACAATGCGAAGTCAGCTGATGCTGGAAATGTATAACTTGATGTGTAGCCGTGTGCAGTGGGCTGCATCAATTGGGTACCCCAGTTGTATTAAAATTAACTTTGCTACACACGACTTTGCAATTGAAACATTTACCATCCTTAGGAATAGTACACAAAAAGTGTTCATATTCCCGGCCGAGATTCGAACCATCGAATCATTGGTTTTCCTTTGGTTACCGCTAGCTCTTACCAACTGAGCCGGTTAGGTAGTTAACAATGCGATGAATTATCAGTCTACTTTTGTTATAATTCTGTCTCTGTCTAATCGATATATTATGAACTCACAGCATCGACAGCGAATGCAAAGTTAATTGAGGGTAGTTATGCAAACATTTTACTAATCTATTAGAGGTTACCGTCTGATGAGTCTAGTTTGATTTCACCTTTCGCATACTACCTATACGTGTTTGTGTTAAAAACAATTTAAAATAAAATGATAGATAGTTTCTTGTGAACAAAGATTGTGGTTCTTTAGGAACAAAATGCAAGCATTAAAGGGATTGCCAGACAGATGGGCATAGCGGTAAAACTAATATTATCTTATAAAACTAAATTGAAAAGTTCGTAAACTTGGTTAATTGATCAACTAACTTAAAATGTTTTTTCTACACAGAGAAAAACGGTGCGCTTGTGGGTGCGACGTTATTTGGATACTGGTGATGTGAAGTCAAAACCTTTTGGGCGGAGATGTTCAGGCATCTATACAAACCAGTGTGAACACCACCGTGATATCGTAGATGTTCACCTGAAATCGCTGTTCGCAACCACTCGCTCAAGTGCTCAACGACACGGCATCTCAATCGCCACAGTGCGGAGGCACTTGCAATTAAGGTATATTTTTGCACTGTTTATCACCACAATAACTTAAAGATTATAGTTACTGCCTAATAAACTAATATTATGTTACTTAAAGAAACTTATTTTCAGGTTACTGGGGATGGATGTCATCTCTGGGCCCGGGCGAATTAACAAAAATAGGCGGGCGAATGAATGGCAAAACATATTATGAAATATTGCAAGAGGTTATTTTGCCTACAGTGCGTCTTGCATACCCAGAAGCACAAATATATTTCGTCCATGATAACTGTGCTGTGCATCGATCCCGAATGGTGAAGGAGTGGCTAAGTTTACAGGCTGTTTTTTTTTTTTTTTTACTTTATTACTAACTATACGATTTAACTATCGCCTGGCCAGCTAAAACTCCGGATCTTAATTTAATTGAAAATATGTGGGGTCAAATGATTTTAAATTGGGACTCAAGTGAATTAAAGTCCAAGGATAATTTACAACAAGAAGTCATAAGGACTTGGGAATTGATGCGAGGTAGGAATATAGGCTGGAATATGGTAACTCATATGAGATGCCGCCTACAGCAAATAATTCTCAGTGAGGGTCATCCCCTCCGCTATTAACATAACGACTTATAGTAAACTAGCTTTTGCCCGCGGCTCCGCCCGCGTGGATGTCGGTTATCGCGTAAAAAAGTAGCCTATGTCCTTACCCATATCCCAGGCTATATCTCGGCCAAATTTCATGACGATCGGTTCAGCGGTTAAGGCGTGAAAGCGTAACAGACAGACAGACAGACAGACAGACAGAGTTACTTTCGCATTTATAATATTAGTAGGGATTGGTAAGTGGGTCCCAATTGCGATTATCATAGATATTTTGGATCCCGTAATCCCGTTTGGTTTATATCTTTGTAGTAGGTATAATAATAAATAATAAATTTAAGTGTTGACATTAATACATTGAAATAACTCAAAGAATAAATCATTTGACCTCACTATTTCATTATTGTGATTAATAGCTAAGTAATAGTCATTATTGGACGTAGATAATATTTATGATTTACGAGAGATGTAAATTGTTTATTCATTAGAATGTTAACTAATGATGACATGTTTTTTCACTCGTTAGTTATGAAAATTATTCTATTAGTTTGAAAGGTAAGTAAACAATTCTCAACCATTATAAGTAGTTTGTAGGTTAACTTTTTGCAGTGAAGCGATACAAACGTTTATATATTATGTTACAGTTAAATAAACAATGTTAAATCATTAGATAAGTTTTTCATTTCATAATAAATTATACTAAAATCTTTTTGTTTTTCATTTTTTATATAAAACTTCTAGTAATAACAATATATAAAAAGAAAAAGTTACTTAAATAGTATAACTTAGAGAAATATATTTTTATACGTTAACAAAAACCTTTATAGTCAGTCCTGCCAGTATCGAACTTGAATCGGTATCTTCGCATGTCGTATCCTCAACCTCTAGACCAATCGAACTATTAGTAACCACTCTGAAATATTATGTTTCGTGTGTTGGTCCAAGACGTCGTTTTCAATTTTTAACTTGTAGTAGCGTTATCGCGTCGCCATTATCCACGTATTTCACAGTTATTTCAGAAAAAAAGGCTTTTTCTGAACGTTTTGGAACTGAACGCACCCTTTGCTTGCTTGCATTGCGTTATCTGTCACCTGTCATGTCATTAACGTTTTCGTGCGCGCCAAAGAACCACGGAATATATCTTCAGAAATTAAAATGGGTAAGGATAAACGAAGAGACAGGGATTATGACGATGTCTTGTATAAACAAATAAAGAAACTGAAGAAATCCCTGAAGAAAAGACGCAGAATAGCAGGTGAGTAAATTGTGGATCGTGTCTAGGTACCTACACGAACAAGAAAATTTTCTACCCGCCAACGGTTTATAATCTGGTGCTATAAGTAATCTGAAATCTAAAGCAAAATTTAGCAAATATCTTGAGAATTTGTTCCGTGTGGTGAACTAACCACCCGTGAGACTTATTTCTTGATAATTTTAAAACGTTTGAGAATAAACTCGTGTATTATTACTGACGTACTGAAAGTAGGTACGTCGAGGTTTATTCCAAGCTGAAACATAATATGAGAATATACTCGATGAGGTATATTTCGTATACATTGTTAATGCTCAGTAAATGACAAAATTGTCATTTTTTCAGAACATTCCCCTGAAATAATCACTGTACCAGAACAAATTGCGGATCCGGGTTTAGAAAAAACTGTCGAGCCTGGGGCCGAGCACATGGAAGTTGAACCAGTACTCGAGCACTCAACTGAAACTGAGCCAGACGAAATTATTGATGAAGTCTTGGGAGATGACCCCACTAAAACAAATAAATACGGGGCCAACATTCACAAAGACATAGCATCCCGCTGGGAACACATCACTAAGGAAGGTTTACAAAAAGACACCAAGTCAGATCTTTTAAAGACGGCTCTCATCCCAGAAAATTGTAATTTTTTAGAAGCTCCGGTAAAAAACCCAGAAATAGTAGCAGCCATATCTGACACTGTACTTAAAAGGGACAATGCGTTAGCTGCTCAGCAAAACTTGTTGGGTCAAGCCACTGCCTGCATAGCAGTAGCCCTTAATAATATGCTAAAAGATAACAGTAACATCGAACACACAAAAACAATAAGCAATGCAGGCCGCTTGCTGTGCGAACTGTTCCACATGCATAGCAGCGCCAGACGCTCCCTAATACAATTTGCACTAAACAAAGAAACAAAATGCATTGTACAACATACTAAAATTGGAACACAGCTGTTTGGTGACAACCTTGGTGAGGCTTTAAGAGCAGGAAAAGCCATTACAAAAACTGGCTCAGAAATAAGGTATTCAAAACCTCCACCTAACAAGCCACACACAAGTCAAAACCAGTCTTTAAACTACCGGGGCCCGCCTCGCAAAACACAGCAACAGCGACCACCACAACCGAGTGCGGGCAGAGCAACCAACACCAAACAAGCCAACAAACATGTTCCGCGGGGCCCTCCACCGCAGAGGACACAGCGCTACAGGAGGTAGAGGTACAGTGTGCTGGAAGACTTCCTTATTTTTATGATAATTGGTGTTCTATTACCAACGATAGAACTGTTTTATCCTGGATTAAGGGATACCGTATTCCATTATCTGGATTACCCTTCCAATCCAATGAATCACTAAACATAAAGCTTTCAAATTCACATGAAAAAGAGACTCATAATGCAATAACACACCTATTAACAATTGGTGCAATCACAGAATGTCAACCAATTGGCAGCCAATTCTTGTCTCCTATATTTCTAACACCAAAACCCAATGGGGATTTCAGATTTATACTCAATTTAAAAACATTTAACAAATTTGTGACTACATCACACTTTAAGCTTGAAGACATTAGAACTGCTATGAAATTGATATCACCCCATTACTTTATGGCTAAGATTGATCTAAAAGATGCATACTTTGCAATAAACATAGACAACAACTCGAGACAATTTTTGAGATTTAGATGGCAGGGGAAAATATATGAATTTAAAGTATTACCTTTCGGCCTTAATACAGCACCCTATGTTTTTACAAAAATAATGAAACCCGTCATAGAACACCTTCGTTCTATGGGAATTCTATGTACTATTTATTTAGATGATGCACTTCTTATTTCTAAGTCATACCAGGACCTAATTAAAATAATTGATATCACAATCAATCTAGGTACTAGAATCATTAGGATTCATAATAAATTATGACAAAAGTGTTCTGACCCCTTCACATACGTGCCAGTTCCTAGGTTTTGTTCTCAATTCATCAGATATGACAATAGAACTACCACAAGAGAAACGCCTAAGAATAAAAATGGAGATAGTTCAATTTTCAAAATTAAAGTGCTGCAAAATAAGACAATTTGCACATTTTCTCGGCCTTCTTACATCTGCATGCCCAGCTATTAAGTATGGGTGGTTATACACTAAATTATTCGAGAGAGCAAAATATCTTAATTTAATTGACAATGACAATTATAACAAAGTAATGTTCCTACAAAAATCACTTCAACCAGACTTTAATTGGTGGTTAGAACACATTGAAAACTCGAGTAATCACATCCGATCAGACTCGTACACCAAAGAAATCTTTACAGACGCCTCCTTAACTGGCTGGGGCGCGGCTTGCAACTCTCATTCTCTGGGTGGAAATTGGTCCCAAACAGAATGCGAGAAACATATAAATTATTTGGAATTACTTGCAGCTTTTATGGGTCTGAAAGCTTATGCTACACACTGTTCCAACTGTCAAATTCTTCTAAGAATTGATAACACCACTGCCATCTCATACATCAACCGCATGGGTGGTGTCCAATATCCTCATCTAAATGAAATTACTCGAAACATATGGCAATGGTGTGAAGCAAGAAATATTTATTTATTTGCATCCTACATACAATCTAAAGATAATTTCATAGCTGATAAAGAATCAAGAAGAGATCACTCTAATATAGAATTTGAGCTGGCTGATTATGCTTTCAAACACATCGTATCATTGCTGGGTCAACCAGAGATAGACCTTTTCGCAACAAACGAAAATAAAAAATGTGAAAATTACGTCTCATGGAAAAGCGATCCTAACGCTATTTCAATAGATGCTTTTACAATACCATGGACCAAGTATTTTTTCTATGCCTTCCCTCCATTCTCATTATTACTTAAAACTATCAAAAAGATAGAAAATGAAAATTCTAGGGGCATTTTAGTCGCCCCCTACTGGCCGACACAACCCTGGTACCCTATGTTCGTAAATCTTCTTGATTCTGAACCAGTTTTCTTTTCACCTAACAGATTGTTACTCACATCAATCAACGGCCAGCCACACCCACTATATCCCAATCTTACCCTGGTGGCAGGGATCTTATGCGGCAAGCACTGATATCCCGGGGAGCCCCAGGAAGATCAACCGATATCATGATTTCTTCAATTACAGATAACACTTTTACTCAATATAATACTTATTTTAAACAATGGTGGGAACATTGCTTATATACAAATATTAATCCTCTGGCTGCAACACCATCAGATATAATAAATTTTCTGACAATACTTTACAACAAGGGTTTAAAGTATGGCAGCCTTAACTCATGCCGTTCGGCATTATCTCTTTTGCTAGGACCGCATATTGGAACCCATGAAATGGTCAAACGATTTTTAAAAGGTGTGTCTAAACTAAAACCAAATGCTCCTAGATATAATATCACATGGGATCCCAGTATTGTAATAAATCATCTTAGCACATTTTTTCCCAATGTACAAATACCTCAAAAAATGCTAGGGAAAAAAGTGGTTACCCTACTAGCCTTAATAACAGCACATAGAGTACAAACCCTTAGTCTAGTTAAACTGGAAAACATAATTTATCAGGATAGTAAAATCATTATTAAAATTACAGATTCTGTTAAGACAACCAGAGAGGGCACACCCCAGCCTGTACTAGTGATCCCATTCTTCTTTAATAAGCCTGAGATTTGCCCGGCTCAAGCACTTTTAGATTACATAAAAGTGACAGAAAGAGTCAGGCCCTTGCAAACAGGTAACTTATTCATTAGTTTTAGAAAACCTTATAGTGCTGTTGGATCAGAGTCAATCAGTCGTTGGATTAAGGAAACCATGACTGAAAGTGGTATTGACACCAACATTTTTTCCTCACATAGCACTAGACATGCTTCCTCCTCTAAAGCAAAGTCTAGTGGGCTAAATATTGACCTAATTAGAAAGACTGCAGGCTGGAGTGAGTCTTCATCTGTGTTTGCCCGTTTCTATAATAGACCAATACTGGATTCATCTGAATTATTTGCAAGAACAATTCTTGATAGTAATTAAAGAAGTAATAAGTATAATTGTGATATAGGATTAAAAGGATTAAGATATATACTTTTGAAACAACAGATTTCAATTAAAATTTGAGCATGGTTATGTTATCATTTTGATTTATAGTAGGTACTTATTATTTTAATTTTTGTGTAACATGTTATTAACACAACAGTAAAAGATTTAATGTTAAAGTCAAAATCGATGAGACTGATTAAACATACATTAATTTTATAAGAAATATCATTGTTTTCTTTTCAAAATTCATGACCAAAATTTCACGATACTTTGAACATCCTACAAGTTAAAAATTGAAAACGACGTCTTGGACCAACACACGAAACATAATTACAAATCAAACGAACTTACCTGTGAGTGAAGTTCGATGTTAATTATGTGAGAGTGTTGGTCCAAGACGTCTTGGATCCCACCCAAATTAACCCATTATTTGTTTACAAATACCCTAAGTTTCAGACCGTGAAATTTGGTAAGTATCTTCAAACTAAATGACATGACAGGTGACAGATAACGCAATGCAAGCAAGCAAAGGGTGCGTTCAGTTCCAAAACGTTCAGAAAAAGCCTTTTTTTCTGAAATAACTGTGAAATACGTGGATAATGGCGACGCGATAACGCTACTACAAGTTAAAAATTGAAAACGACGTCTTGGACCAACACTCTCACATAATTAACATCGAACTTCACTCACAGGTAAGTTCGTTTGATTTGTAATTATATTGGATTGTTTGTTTATATATAAACTGTTTAAAAACATTACAATAAAATACAAAACTTGCTATGCGGCCATCGCGGGGTTCGAACGTAGGTGCTTTCTAGGGGGTACCCACATCGTGAAGCCCACTGTACGTAGTCTCGCAACGCGTGTGTGTATGACTAGATGTATGAACGTAAACGAAGCAAAAAGAGTATTTAAGGAACGTAGCAGGTGGCGTTCTGTAGTTCTTGGACCCTATGGTGGCGTTCTGTAGTTCTTGGTCCCTATGGTGGGTGGCGTTCTGTGGTTCTTCCCCATGGGAATATGTCGTGAGTATATGATGTGTATGTTTTGCCATATTGTGGTCGCTGAGCTGTCAAACTCAAAATCAGCTGAGAGGAATTTTTAAAAATGTATTATTTATATTGTGATATTCTTAGTGAAGTAACTAATTAAGAAAGACTTGTACATTTTTATTGCATTACAAGCAGTGTGCCTGATGTAATTTTTTATCGACAAAAATTACGAATTTATAGGATGAATATTCAAAAATCCTGCCTTGTGGAAAATTCTTGTGCAAAGTGTGATGCTTCTAGACCCGGTAATAAAAGCAATTGACAAGTGAATGAATAAAAACATTTAATTAAGTAGAATTCCCTATTGACACGAGCTCGTGTCGTATCCGTGTCGTCGCTACTAAAGCGTTCGCCGTCTGTTTGCGTAGTTAACGAGCTAGTACTAATTGACGTGAATCTTTGCTGTCATTGCATGCAGTTCAACTATCGTCTGCCATTCAATGTGCTGAGCTTTTCAAATTACGAGTAACATGAGACCTTTGATAGGAGGGATTATTGATTTTATTGATCGGTGTCAAGCTGTAGGGACGTCTTTGTTTTTTCAATGGGTGTTTAGAGAACTAAATGGAGGAGGTACGACCTGCCTGACATTCATACAGTTCAAGACCTAACCTAACCTTGAATATTATGGAACTGGAAATTGGTAGGAGCGGCTTGTGGCCAAGAAATAAACAGCTACACGGGCCCAGCGATTAGGTTAAGCTACACTTGACGCGGTTGGTCCGTGGATGGGTGACCACCTTTACATACCAAGACCCCTCCGTGCCTCGGAAAACACGTTAAGCCAGTGGTCCAGGTTGTCATTTGTGGATCTTTGACAGTTGTTACGGGTCGTCAGAAGCCCGGAAGTCTGACAACTAGTCTTACCAAGGGGTATCATATTACCCCGTTTCTGGGTTGTGGAGGTAAGATAGGCAGTCGTTCCATGTAAAATACTGGTATTCAGCTGCATCCGGAATTCCGGATAGACTGGAAGCCGACCCCATCATAGCTGGGAAAATGCTAGGCAGATGATGAGGATGAAATTGGTAGCACAATAACCAGCGAAATGTGAGTAGGTACACGTCTGCACAACCCGTCGGGGAATAAGGCGTGGTGTGATGTGTTGTGTGGAAATTGGTTGGTTTCTTTATAATATACAAATAATTTTCAAAAAATAGAGATGTTTCTCTGTTTTTTTTTATTCTTAGGTATTTAAACTAATGTCATAACACATAATATCACGCCTGAATTCTATGCAGGGTTAAGCAGAGAGTGTACACTCGAATTACGCCAGTCCCATGTAATGGCGAGCGAGGATAGCTTATTACCATCAGCGCCTGAATTCACTATTACCACTTAACGATTCCTTACTCGTTACCACGTCAATCACACACGAAAACTGCTAATATTGTATTAATAATATCGACAAATTGTCTTGGAACACACAGAATATGACATTTCGATTCGTTACTGTTACATTGGTTTCTAAAACCAGTTTGTCACAAATCCAGACTCCCGAACTGCGATTTCCCAGATGGAAACAAAATAAAACAAAACGGACACAATTAATCACAAAATCAGAAACAATCTGAAAAACGACTTACAAATAAAACCGTTCAAACCTAAACCAACAGTTTTCATTCACCCAAAACCAGACCATCTAAATATTCCGCGAAGCATAGTTATGCAGGTGCGGTGAAATGTAGGGCATCCGCGCCAATGACCTGGAAGATCTAAACCTAGGTGGTCAGATACCGGCTGGCTGAATATAGGCTTATGTCAAAATTTGCTACAGTAAACCGCTTGAATGTATGGATATCGGGTCGAGGTACTCGTGGTGGGTGTGTGGAGTGTGGAATGTGTCCATTGAAATGTATGGATTTGTGTTTAGAATTGTGTGTGTTTTTTGTTTAGATTTATGATTGTGTGTGTGTGATTTTGAAAACTGTAGACGTTTTTGTTTATTGTAGTTTCTCTTTTGTCTAAACTAAATAACCGAAGTGATTTACTTTTCGTAAGTGGGTCATTCTCAGGAGACTCATTATTTGGTTGACTTCGGTGTCATTTTTGTTATCTAATTTAGGCATGAAATATCAAATCTAGAGTTAACACTCTACTACTAACATGCTTTAAATTAACTCTAGATTTGATATTTCATGTTAACAAGGCCTAAATAAAAAATACACCGAAGTCAACCAAATAATGAGTCTCCTGAGAATGACCCAAGTAGTAAATTAGTGATTGTGATTATTTATCTATGTATATCAGTACAAATATATAAAACTCTCCGGCCCACTCCCTCTCACAGAGAGGAGGCCTGTGTCCCAGCAGTGGGAACGTAATAGGCTGAGTATGTATGTATGTATATAAAACTAGCTTTTGCCAGCGGCTTCGCCCACGCGGAACTTTCATCCCCTATTTAACTCCCTTTGGGGTTTAATTTCGAAGAATCCTTCCCTATTCCGTGTCTAGATTATAAAGGGAACCTCTATGCAAAATTTCAGATTTCTAGGTCTAAGGGTTTGGGCTGGGCGTTGATGAGTCAGTCAGTCAGTCAGTCAGGACTTTTCTTTTTATTTAATAGTCTGTTTGCAATGTCCAAATAATACCTTCTTACTACTAATGAAGATATGCGGTACTAATAAATTTTTTTTTTGTCTGTCTGTTTGTTCCGGTTAATCCCCGAAACGGATGGTACGACTTTCACTGGTAGATAGCTGATGTTATAAGATGATAGAATGTTCACGTCGGATAATTTCCGACGTCCACGTGGGCAAAGCCACGGGAACAGCTAATATAACATAAACATGCGCTTGATCCCGAGGCTGGATATAGGTCCAGTAGTGGACGGTTTTCAGCTGAAATGATGATGATGATTTAACATCACGCCTGTAATCCCGAAGGGTGAGGGTGGGAAAGCATCAAATAACTTCTCCCGCTCTGGGTGGAGCAGGAGGGCGTGTCAGACTTTTACTGACTAAAAACCCACCCGTGTTCCTTCAGTAGCCTGTGTGCTAGGGACCACGGTATCTCTTTCGAACAACCCGCACCCTTGGCAGACATCGGCCTCTGCGGGCCCCACCAGTTGGTGCTGACATCTCTTTGAGGCGCGCGTGGTACACAACGCGCCGTAGACCCGGGCTTGGTCCTTACCGGGCAGCGAGCTACCCGTTACTCGCCATCCAAAAGCCCGCGCCTACGGTGGCCGGGTATATCAGTCTGGGATTCCCGAAGTTATGTTTTAGTCTCATGTAATCATTTGTTTAAGAATTGCCAAACTTATGTGGCAGTGGGCAGGGCACATTGCTCGCAGAACAGATGGCCGATGGAGCCGCAAGGTTCTGGAGTTTCGACCGCGTACCGGAAGACGTAGAGTGGGAAGGCCTCTCACAAGGTGAACTGATGACCTTGTGAAGGCCGCGGGTATCCGCTGGATGTGGGAAGCAAAAGACCGGTCGCAGTGGAGGAGCCTGGGGGAGGCCTATGTCCAGCAGTGGACGTCTTTCGGCAGAAATGATGATGATGATGATGAATCATTTGTTTCTGATAATTTATATGCGTTTACAAAATACAAATAGGCTATTTCCTTATGGTTCGAGCAATCTTATTTAATAGTCGAATAGGATCAGCTAATCTTAAAATATTTGGACTGATACTGTGTTTAAGGTCAATTTTGAATATACAATGCATATTTAAAATGGACCTCATTCACATTTCCACTTGACTTACAATACAACGTAAATATTCAAAATTAAACCAGTGTTATTACTGTTATTAAAAACAAAAATTAGCGTGTATTAGACCACTTGTTTTCAGTAATCAACACCTTAAACCAATTACTTTTTATGATCACAGCTTAATTACTAAACTCAAAGTTAAAACGAACAGTTACGATAATTTCAGCAAAGTATATTTCTATAAGAACAATATTTTCGGTTTAACAATTATTTTTATTCCACGAGAACTTTCGGGAGGAATGCTCGTGTTCTCGGCAATCCTGGATTGCTCCGTTAACGAGCATTGGACTAATTAATGCTAAATCTTTTCTGTCTATATAATCAAGTGCCCCAGCCTCCCTCGCCCTCACTCTTCAGATTTTTTGGATTTTTTTCAAGAGCTGTTAATTGAGCGTTTTTCCAATTTGAAAATTAAAAGCTATTATGTCTGGGTGGGGTCTGGGGACTTTCAATGGGGGTCGCTAGATGTTTGAATATGCATTGTGTTGTGTTAACGAAGCTTGTTAACAGTAGGAGTGTCGTCAAATTCTTTTCCAAGTTGTAAGGATTAGTTTGTAGTTGTTGAAGGAGGTAGAAAGTTATTCGGTTTTTATGCAGGGGCCACACTAACGGTCAACGTCAATGCCCATCATCGCGATAAGCAACGCGGTAAAGATTCCGATAATTAAAGCGATAAATTCAGTGGCCACACTTGAACGGTCAACGTCAATGCCCACCGAGTTATCACCTAACGACAAATGGCGATGTGAATGCCACTGTCAAATTATCGCGATAAGTTTTGGCTACAGCTACGGTTAACGTACATCATCGCGATAATCAACGGCGTTTCCCGTTGGTGTGGCCGCGCATTATAGGGACCATATTATAAGTAGCATGAGTTTTTGATCTTGAGAAATCTTCTAATGCTAAACCTTAGATCTTTTATGACTTGACTGATGGAACTACAGAAAACATGAACGCCACATGATAAGACACTGACGCACGACAAAAATTAAACAACATCACGCCTTGTTTTTCCGAAGGGTTGGGAAGAGATGTACCATGCAAAAGGGGCCGAGCCTATTGCCATCAAATGGGTACTAATCCAGAGTCCAGGCTACTACTGAGTAATTCCAGATGAAAAAAGCCAATAACAATTTGCCCAACCCGGGAATCGTATGCATGACCTCATGCTCAGCAGTAGTGCTTGGGACCACTAGAACAACGAGGCAGTAACGCATATTGTTTATCTATCAGGGATCAAACTCCCCAATATTTCACTCGTCACAAGAACTAACTTAGAACAAAAACTCAGTTCATCATCTGCCTAGCCTTTTTCCAACTATGTTCGGGTCAGCTTCTAGTCTAACCGGATGCAGTTGAATACCAGTATTTTACGTGGAGCGACTGCCTGTCTGACCTCCACAACCCAGTTACTGGGTAAAACGATACCCCTTGGTAAGACTGGTGACTTGGTAAGACTTTCGGGTTTCTGACGACCCGTAACGACTGTCAAAGCAAAGATCCCCAAATGACAGCCGGGACCAACGGCTTAACGTGCTAAACGAGGCACGGAGGGGTCTTGGTATGTAAAGATGGTCACCCATCCACGGACCAACCGCGGCAAGCGTAGCTTAACCCGATCGATCGATCCCCGCAGCTATTGTTACTTAGCCACAAGCCCCTCCCGAAAAAAAACTCCATCAAAACAAAATAACTGTCATACTAAACAGACAGACAAGCGAAAGGTGTGTTTATATTAGTAATAATAATAAATTCGTGGTTATAATCTGTGGTGTTATTGTCAGGTCCCTAATCGCCGAGTCGTGATGGAATGGGCCCTTCTACAGTCATTAATGTTGATACTAAATCTGTAAACACATTAACGTTTGTGTATTTAACAATTAATTTTAGAGATCGAGCTTTTTATTTAGTAAATGTTTAGGATTTTTATTTTAAATCTGTTTACAAATTCGGCGTGAACTTAAAGGCTCCCCAAGACCGGCAAAGCGAATGTAATGGATCCATAAAGTTTTCAGAGAAATAGTTCTAGTAGAGTAGCGATGCGTTGTCGCATCGCGCCTGTCTGCGGGAGCCTTTATGGGTATTGGAAGTTTTATTGTATTTTTGTTTTTCAATTTTAATAAGTAGGGTGTGCCTGATTTAATATGTTGAATTCCTTATAATTATCCGTTGTCAAGTATCGGATAAACACATTAATTTTAGGTTGACACTTTGCGAGAGTCCCCGCATTTACCCTTGAAAATCTTTGGTAAATAAACAATGTCTGTGTAGGTGTGAGCTTTACACAAATTGTAGGAAGTGCATTGTTCATTTAAGCAAGTAATCTGTGAATTAAGCAACTTGTTTCCCTCAATTGAGTGACACGAGTACATGGGACCTCCGCTAGACAAACACTTGATAAGTGACGGTAGTCTTTGTTGGTATTTTCTCACATTTACTTGTAAATTAAGTTTTACAACGACAAAGTGGGAAATAAAATGCTTTCCACTTAAAGGTCAAAATAAAGTCTCACACTCCACGATAGAGTTATAGAAGGTTTTGATTAAGTGGTTGATTTTAAAATATTTAATGACGATAACAAGACAGGTTCGGCGTCGGCCTAGTGTGGAGTTCATAAGTAAAATGCTTCTATTGTGTGTTATTTTTGTATTTGGTAGGGTTCCAAACGACCTTAAAGAAAAACAGAACCCTTATGGGATCACTCGTGTGTCCGTCAGTCTGTCCCAGCCAATTCGCTCCAAATCTCCAGTAGGCCTAGACAAAACACATTTTTGGTAGACAACACTCGCTAACAGAAATGTATTTTGTCTCTAGGCCCTGGACTGATTAAGGTGAAAGTTGGTGTAATATGAATTTCATATGTGCACCATTGTTTCATACAATGCAAATAAATTTTTCGTGGGTTATACAAAAAAATCAGCTGTTCCATACATTTTGACCGCGTAGGTATTGCACTTTTCTTCTATGAAACAGCAGATTTTTTTTTATTGTAGAACCGACGAAAAACTTCTACGAAGGGGGTCTAGAACGATATGCTGAATTCATGGTTACAGTTTGCGCACTGGTAATTTTTTTATCCTGTAATCAACTTTAAGAGATTTATAACTCCGTAGGCCAGTGGTGTACATTAGCCCACAGGGCGTATTTGCGTAACACACTAAAAGTAGGAATGTTTACATTAAAAGTAGGAATGGTTACACTAAAAGTAGGAATGGTTACACTAAAAGTAGGAATGGTTACACTAAAAGTAGGAATGGTTACACTAAAAGTAGGAATGGTTACACTAAAAGTAGGAATGGTTACACTATAGACATTTCAATAATATTCATTGCGTTATTTACGTTGTTGAGTAGACAATTTTTCCGAACAATGAAGCAATGCATTAGCATCATTCACGATTATTCAATTCAATTAGGTAATATATTATCATTCAAGATTATTCAATTTCTGATTGATAGCATGTTATGCAATTAGGGTGCTGCAGGCTTAGCACGAGAATCGTAGACAAGAGTTTTGTCGTCGGAAGAGTAGACAAAAATGACGTTTCCGTAATTTGACAGCGATTTCTATTGACAGCGATTTCTATTCTACAGTAGAGTAGAAATAAAAAGCGCCATGCTAAGCTTGCTGGGTCGAAAGAGGTTGAAGTCTTGAAGGGTGAGGCTTTTAATCAGCAAAGGAAGAATGCAGGTTAACAGTAACATTATAAAACCCTCATTATATTTCAAATGGAAATTACTAGCTTTCGCTAAGTCGGAAATTATCCCGCAGGAACGTACTACCGAGATAAAAAGTATCCTGTGTGTCAATCTAGGCTAAAATCTATTTGTGTGCCAAATTTCATCCAAATCCATTCAGTAGATTTTGCGTGAAGGAGTAACAAACATCCATACATCCCAACTTTCGCGTTTATAATATTAGTAACGACTATTCACAAGTCTATCAGAGTTTTACGCAATCAAATTAATCTTCTGTGATGGGGCAGTAGTATCGGCCACGTCTTACGAGATTTAGGTCGTGAGGTCGAACCGACAGGCGCTTTACTTTGTGTAGGTTTATATTTCTTCACCACTACTCTCAAAACGGTGAAGGAAAAAATCGTGAGGAAACCAGAATATACTAGAACCAAACATTCGGAGCCATGTGACATCTACCAACCCGCACTGGGCCAGCGTGGTGGATTACGTCCCACTCTCTCTCAAAGAGTGCCTGTCGGAACATTATATGATGAAATCTATCTTCCGTTTCTGGTTCACTAAACCCCATAAACTGTTTAACTTATGGTATAAGAGTGCATAGTTTCGTTATAAATGTGTCACATTCCCCGATAGTCTAATGAAATAGCTGCGGCAAAGATAGTCAGATGTCACGTCTAAAAGAATTTATTACACACGTTTTAACAAGTTACATTCACTTTTTGGGCTTGTTAATACGACATGTTCGTTAAGAAAAGTGACTTTTACAGGGTACGACAAATAGGTGTGAAATTTTTACTAGGAACATTTTCTGTTCATTAAATAGTCAAAGCGAATTAAACTGTGACGTTAACTTTATTCTAAACTTATTTCAAGCTTTAGAATTATTTATTCAGGGATCTCTGACTAAAAAATATCTAATCTAACTATGGTAAGCACGTAGGAAATCCTATATCACAGCTTGCCATCGATTAGCTTATCGGCTCATTAGGCATCACATCTGCCATATAAATAATATGCAGCTTCTTTAAAGTAAACCTAAGTTTAGACTGCGATGAAACATAATTATTGTTTTGTATTTTATTTTTTGTTGGTGTATGATTGTGATTTATAATGTTTTTATTGATGACTTGTAATGTTTTATCTTTTGTGTAATGATTTAATTAATTCTTATTTTATCTAATATTTTTAATGTCACAATGTATGCAAATGAACTGGTTCTGAAATAAAATAATTTATTATTAGCTTATTTTACCCGCAAATTGACTCAGTCCAATGTCATAAAGAACTAAATTATCAATCTTTGGAAAGAGACACACACATGTGGGAGACAGAGAAGACGCGATACAAAGCTGATTCTTTTTATTAACTCTATACCCCAACTGCACATTAGTGGTAACAATTTGACATTGATAGGGCTTTTATGACGTAGCGTAAGCATTATCAGTCTATGATAGTCCCACTGCTGGGGCACAAGCATCCTCTCTGTAAGAGGGAGTGCGTCATAATCTACTATGCGGGCCTAGTGTGGGTTGGTAGATGACATAAGTCTTCGATGTTTTTGTTCTGCGACATGCCGTTTTCATCGATATTTTCCTTCACCGTTTTGGGAGCAGTGGTGATGAAATAATTTACAAAATCGCTTTGCTCTATGACGTAGCAGTAAGGGTGATTTTCGTAATGATAGAGTTACCAGTAATGTACGGTCGACTGTACGGCCGGGTACTTATTGCAGTGGTCAGTTCTCGTAATTTTCTGATCGTATCGACGAATCGTATCGGAAGTTGTAAAGAGTCCCTTTACGCGGTGGTGTATCTTTCTTTTCGATCAAACGCAAGAAATGTCGTTAGCTAATGAGCCAATGGCACTTTTATTATTACATCCAGCTAAGCTCATTTACAACCTTGTTACGATGGTGTAGAGTACAATTTGGATTGTGTTAGAAAAGTAAATTGGGCATGTGAAATATATTGCTTTATAAACAGTCTGTCAGTTTTATTCTACTTCTAAAATGGTGCAACGTATTTTTGATGGTTGATAAAGAGCGTTTATGAGATGGAAATCTTTTTGTTTTAGGGTTACGTAACAATTCGATACATAAGTTGAATGTTAAAGGCATTTTCACCAACCTCAAAAAAGGAGGTTCTGTAGCCGACCCGTATGTATGGAATGTCCGTGATTTTCTCAAGAACTATTGATCCGATTTGAATGGGGATTTCGTTATTTAAATGCTTATTTATCAAGGTTTAGTGGTGTATCAAGGTGTATCAAGAATATTAATAATAAATATTTTATTTCAGATCAAAATCCATATGTTGTTAGCTAAAGTCTTAATCTAATGTTAGTAAAATTCTATTTACAAAATTGAAGCGACTGACACCTACGTGTGCAGCCGTATCCTACCGCTACCTGACCTCCACAACCCAGTTACTGGGTAATACGAAACCCCTTGGTAAGACTGGTTGTCAGACTTTCGGGCTTCTGACGAACCGTAACGACTATCAAAGATCCACGAATGACAGCCGGGACCAACGGCTTAATGTGCTTACCGAGGCACGGAGGGGTCTTGGTATGTCAAGATGGTCACTCATTCAAGGACCAAGCGCGGTAAGCGTAGCTTGACCTGGAGGGTACTTGCGTCTGCCAGGGGTGTGGGTTTTTCAAAAGAGATACCGTGGCCCCTGGTACACAGGCAACTGAGGGAACACGAGTGGGTTTTAGTCAGTAAAAGTCTGACACGCCCTCCTGCTCCATCCAGAGCGGGAGAAGTTATTTGATGATTCCCACCCTCAAAAAAAGAAAGAAAGGGTAATTGCGTAACATACTAATATTAGGGCTGGCATTCATTTTGAAAGTTGAACAACGTTCATTGAGTTCTTAGCTTTGCTGAGCAGACAAATTTATCGAACATGTGAAGCAATGAATTAGTAATATATAAAAAAAGCAGATTCTGATTAATAATGTGTTACGCAATTAGGGTGCTGTTCTATCGACCCATGCAGCTATTATTACTTAGCTACAAGCCCCTCTAACAGAAAAACTGAATATCATCTACCTGTTAAAGTAACAAAACAGATCTCAAAAGACATCGCGCCCTTTTATGCCCACAGGCATCCTATTACAATAGGGGTGAACTGTGGTTGTATCCTTTATAATTATAGCGGTTTAGGTAAATTTTCTACTTTATTTTAACAAGGCCTGAAAATAGACCAACGCCTTGAACTTGACCTGTTTTTACATCGCAATAACTGGTTCATTTCGGCCGTTAACGGGCGGCTTATACGGACGCTACATTATTAGTTATTACACTGGGCTTCTTTGTTTTAACTTTTTTAATTAATTAATTTATTTTATTTATTTATTTAAAATTTATTTGTTCGAATATTTTTGTTATAAAATATATAATATATTTGTATTACACATAACATGACGTCCATAATATTCTGCTGTTTCCAGTGTACAAATATTTCAGAGAATTAAGATTAAATGTTACAATACATTATGTCAAAATAGGGCTTATTAGTTTGTACGCACGGCTACATCAAGCTATAGTATTCCAGTTTACGTTGATCTCGCACTGTACGGAAATCTGATACAATACGAGATTAGCTTATACTGGAAATGTATAGCTTGATGTGTAGCCGGCTTACGACTTTGTAGGTCGCAGGTTCGAACCCTACTATGTGTAAATTATTTCATCAACACTGCTCTCGAAACGGTGAAGGAAAACATCGTGAAGAAACCGGCATGTCCGGGACCCGGAAATATTAAGACATGTGACGTCCACCAAGCCATACTGCGCCCACGGGGTGGATTATGGCCCACTCTCTCTCACAGAGAGGAGGCCTGTGTCCCAGCAGTGGGAACAGTATGGGCTGATTATGCTATTAGGTTTGTGAGAAGATAAAAGTATGCAATTTGTATTAAAAGTATGTATAGCCAGCAGTTTTAGAAGCAAACGGCTTGGCACTCGACGATGAGAAGAGACCAGACGAAATGTCCATAATGCTTTGGAAGTTAGGCAGGCCTTTGGTGAGGCACGCAACGTGTGTCGACACTCTTGCGCCATTCCATCTATACATATACAACCTTATTTTTAGTAAATGCAAAACCCGAAACACGCGTCTAGTATTCTTATGTAATCAACGTACAAAAATTTAAAGCTGTATCATGAAAAATCACTAAGTTATAAGCTTGTTATGTTTTCTAGTTTTCTCCGCAAACATGGTCACCATAGGCCGCACGCGCCGCCCGCGCGTCCAGCATCGTATTGTGCTCATTGATAATATTAGGCAGTAGGTACTTAACCATATGGCAATTTTTGAAGAACTGGTGATAACTAAAAAAAATTGGGAAAAAATATAACATGGTGTTAAAAAAAATTTAATTAAAAATTTAAAAAACCCCCGACCCAAACAAAAACTCTAAAAATTAAAAAATAATATTTATAGGCCTTTTAATTTGAACGTAATATTTTAATCAGGGCATTGTCAAGTCGGGGGACGGCTAGGCCTCTGTTTGGCGTTTTCATTGACCGTCCCCCGACTTGAAAATGCCCTGATTAAAATATTACGTTCAAATTAAAAGGCCTATAAATATTATTTTTTAATTTTTAGAGTTTTTGTTTGGGTCGGGGGTTTTTTAAATTTTAAATTTAATTTTTATTTCTTGCTTTTTAAACTTAATGTCTCCCTTAAATCACCATTTATCTATAATCTATTCATTGAGACCTTTTCAATGAGCCCAAACACGATACTTCTGCTGTTTGCTGGTGAATAACTTGGGTTTCCTGGAAATTCTAGGTGTTGCTCCAGCATCAGTTCAAGTTTATTTTGTTCGTCTAATATCATTGAAGTAATAGAATCCCAAATTTTGAGTTGATCAGACCCATGGAAGAGGGTAAAATCCCTTTTTCAACCAGAAAAGAATTGATAATCTTCAAACGGCTGAACCGATTTTGATGAAACATATCTAACAACACTCCCGACTAATACACCTTTCAAACAAAAAAAACTAAATCAAAATCGGTTCATCAGTTCGGGAGCTACGTTGCCTCAGACAGACACACACACACACACACACATACACACACAGACACGTCAAACTTATAACACCCCGTCGTTTTTGCGTCGGGGGTTAAAAATATAACTATTGGAATCGATTCAGTTGCTTATTCTGAACAAACTATATTCAGGTTTCGCATATACTAAAAATAATGTTGTATCCATAAAAACAGCAACTGTGCGACTCATTCAGTAATCAAGTCTGCCTCTTGCTGCCCTCTACCAGCGATGCCCTAAGCCGAGGTCCATACCCCACAGGGGGTGCCCTTAGCCAGTAGTCGTTCTATTTAAAGTTTCTTAAGCCCTGGCTGGAACCCTTGTTGTATTAAGGCAAGTCCGGCCAAGCAGCCGACAACCTCATAGGTTGTTCTGGAAAATGTAGGCTTTCTCAAAAAAAAAAAACAGTCAGTGTTGCTTGTCGGGTCATAGTACTTCCCTGGACGAGCTCCCTCACAAAGCGCAATTGTACAGCGTAAGTTTTTATCCAGTGCGTAAACTGTAAACAGGAATTCAGCATATCATTTGTTTTTTGTTATTTTACAAAACAATTTTTTTTTTGGTTTTACCATTTTGCTCGCCAAACTTTGCAGTTTGATGGCGAGAAGCGCTTGTTCTCTAATACATTTTAAATGTTATCTGAGACTTCTTAGGAGCTAACCTTAAATAAATACTAACTAATTAATACTAAACAATAAAACTAATTATAAGGTTCGTATAAAAAAAAAAAATCTGCTCTTTCATAGAAAAGTGCAATACCCACGCGGTCAAAATACATGGAACAGCTTATTTTTTTTGTATATCCGGCGAAAAATTTCTGTGCTAGGGGGTCTAGAATGATATGCTGAATTCATGGTTACAATTTGCGCACTGGATAAAAACTTTTCCTGTATAAAATGCCGCATCCTTTATTTAAATCAGATCCTCTGAAATTCTGAATAATAACAGTATCAAGTATAAAAAATAATGGAATACAGTAATTAAATTATCCGATACACACCGACGTTACGAGCTCGGGACCGCTCCCAACGGTAACATTTTATTATTGTGCAAGTAAAATAACTGCATTTAATTTTATATTGCATACGAACTACATATTAAAAATGGACACTTAATACTCTACTTAATATTCATAGTAATTCGTACATATTAAAAATGGATAATAATATTGTCAATTATAATTAATAGTACTGCACCATTTATGAATAAAATAAACCAGTTGAGTAACGGTTTTTATTAGAACGTCTTAAATTATACTATCTAGTATCTAAAGTTTTAAATAAGTCAGAAATAAATGAAAATGTTTGTTTCAAGGGTAACTATCCATCCTTGTATTGTTAGGGAAACAAATTGTTCAGCAAATTGACACCCTACGTCAATGTAGTGTTTATAGCCATTTCATGTGTCAAAGGATGGTAGTCTGATTTGAATTTACGGACAATTTAAGTTGTGTGTCTTTAATTTCCCTGAGTCAATGTTACATTATTTAATTTTATGAAATGATCTCCTTTATTAGGTATAACCAGTATTTGTTACTATTAATCTACCTACTATAACCTATCTTCAGTTGTCGCTTGGAAAACTGGTACGTAAGTGGACATAGTCTGAAATCTGAATTCAGATGCGGTCGCATTGGGTCAGACTGAAAGCCAACCTCAACGTGCTTTGAAGGATTATGTGTTGTGGTGAAATCTTGCAGGTGGAATATGCAAGAATATTTTGAAAGGTGAAATTAATATAGTATGGTTTGTAAAGTCAGAGAAACAACTTATATTGTCTATATATAGGTATACAGTTTTTATCCAGTGCGCCAATTTTTACCATGAATTCAGCATATCATTCTAGACCCCCCCCCCTACCGCAGAAATTTTTCGCCGGTTATACAAAAAAAAAACATCTGTTCCATACATTTTGACCGCATAGGTATTGCACTTTTCTATGAAACAGCTGTTCTTTTTTGTATAACCGGCGAAAATTTTGCGCACTGGATAAAAACTTTTCCTTATATTGGCTGTATAACACAGTCAAATTGACATAATGTATTTCATCATCATTATCATCATTTCAGCCGAAAGACGTCCACTGCTGGACATAGGCCTCCCCCAGGCTCCTCCACTTCGACCGGTCTTGTGTTTCCCACATCCAGCGGATACCAGCGGCCTTCACAAGGTCAACGGTAATGAATTTATTTGATGAATAAATAATTAATTATGGACTGTACAGACGCCAGCACATCAAGCTTCCCCAAACTGTAAAATTTTCCCAATTGAACATGAACCTTATCCTTATGTATTAAAGTTTAAAATATATCAAAGAAATTTGACAGATTGGGGTAGCTTGATGTGCTGGCGTCTGTACAGTCCAGTACTTCACATAAACCGACAAGGGCACTTATGAAACGTCGAAAGCTCGGTGTACGGTTCCAATTGGTCGTTTCCTATGGAGATGAGCCAGCAAGAAACTTCACTCCAGTTACTATTATAATAGGGTATTTTCCGATTTCATAAAAACTATTTTAATTTGAAGATTGGGACGATGTATTTAACAGTAAAATAAAAATAAATTTATTAATACACATTTTCGCAATTTAAACGATTTAAATCTAATTTATTTTTCGTTGTTTGAATTAAAAAAAAAATGGTTTGAATCGTTTTTAATTGAGAAAATGGATAGAAATCAATTTATTTTTATTTTTCTGTTAAATATCTCATTCCAATCTTCAAATTGGAATAGTTTTTTAAAAATTGGAAAATACCCTATACACGTAAAGAAGAGCGGAAGTTGACATGTTCTCCGTTGATGAAAATGAATTAGAGGCATTTATCAACAACGGAATGGTAGCTAAAATTATAAAGGTAGCCTGGCCTGAAGAACGAAACACCCACAAAACTTTAATAATGGAAAATTAAAAAGGATTCACGCGTTTATAACCATCGGTATACATAGAACTGATTCAAATAAACTTTTCCAAAAGGCACAGCTCCCAATAATCAAACACAAACAATTAAAAAAAGGTGGTATGATCCTAAGGAACATCAAACAAGGCTGTATGTTAACAACAGTGCCAATGTCGAATCGATTTAAAAAGTTAAAGCAATGCCTCGCCCATCTGCGGGTGGGAAGTTATTTAATAAAAATATATTTTCCCGCGACAATCCCGGGATTTCTGTTCATTCCGGGGCCCGGGATTTGATGCCTCTTAGCTGGCAGCTTTAATTTTTTGTTCAATTTTTATGTAATTTTCGAAAGTGGGTATTTACGTTAATCATAAAGGATGTAACAGTGAATGGGTTGTCTGGATTCGAATTTATTTTGCTGGGCTTTAAAGGGCTACGGTTTCAAATTGACTTTGTGTGAAAAGACACCGTATAGTCGAGAACTTAAGGCCTATTTCTTTTTACCACAAATTTGTGTGTTTTCAACACATGCTGTGGTGAAAAGATTAGCTAGTTTACTTTGAACTGAGACTCATAAGTCGTGTCTGGTCGCGCAGTGATACCGCAGTGTCTCATCACGAAATTCTTTGCCCAGTGCGTTTTGCCAGTGATGACCTATGGACACTGAAATATGGTCCCTCACAATGGACCTTATCAGACGGCTAAAAGTCACCCTGAGGGCAATGGAGAGAAGCTATGCTTGGAGTTTCTCTACGTGATTGAATCAGAAATGAAGAGATGCGTAGGGGAACCAAAGTAACCGACATACGGCGAAGAATTGCCAGTGGCAGTGGGCAGGGAACATTGCTCGCAGAACAGATGGCCGATGGGGTCGAAAGGTTCTGAAGGAAGACGTAGTGATGTAGTGGTCGAAGTGGGGAAGCTTGGGGTTCGCCTATTTCTAGCAGTTTCGGCTGAAATAATGATGAAGATGTGTCCAGATACGGGACACATCATCATCATCATTTTGGGTGGTAATTAACTTCATTTAGCTCAACGCTTGAAATCTTAGATCACGTAGATTTTTTCACGAAACAATTTTTTTTCTAGTTTGTCTTTGTAGGTCGTTTTCAAACGTTTTAGGCGTCTTTGCACTTTAGCACCCAGACTATTTTAAAGATAAGATCAGGTGACATGCCAGACGTGCATAATATAAAGAGGGACGTGCATCAAATGCTTTTAGCTCTCATAGTCTTGAACGTGAATTAGTTTTAAACAAAAGCGTAACATTATATGCTCGTACAAAGTCATGACGTGTAACGTTGTTTCTGAAGCAGGTAGCGTCAGCATACGTTTTCATTGTCTGCCAAACTGTTCGCGAATAAGTGCCGGCGTTTTACTGTGGGCAGCTAAAATGATGCATGTTGTTTTATTTGTTTTGTTAAGTGCTAAGTAATGGAAGGTACTGGCTTGGCTATGTTACTTGGGAGAATATGATGAGCATTACGGCTGAGCATGAGCAAGTTTTATTGGGATTTTGTATCTGGAATTTTTAAGTTGCAGACCGGAGTCTGGATTTTGGCCAGGTTGATGGCAATAGGCTCGCCCCCTATTACACGAAACTAGAACATAACTGGTGAAACGTGGGTAGTATAGGTACACCTCTGCCCTACCCTTCTGGGAAACAAGGCGTGAAGTCTTGAGCTTCTCAGTGATGTATTAATAAAGCCGCTACGAGGTCTTTCCTTTAGCTTATGGAGGTGCATCTACATACGTGCAGTCTAATGCAATGGGGAAAGCTATTCACAAGCATTCGACTGGCAATCTTATCGAAAATGCTGAACGAAAATGTCACACTTGGATATCCTGATTTCCCTTGCCCGGAACAGAAAATAGCTGTCGGGAGAATAGCGGTCGTATACTTGAATAAAACTGAAAAAAAATATATACAAATCTCGATTTTTTTATAAACACTATAGGACTCCTGTGTTAGCATTTATTGATGTTTGAATCGGTACGGCAGCGTATCGTATGGTTGTGAATAGCTATGCTGGTCAGTTAGACCAGCCATCAACTTTGCTATGCACCACCACCTATTGTTCTATTCAGTAGTCTTGATTTAAATTCAGCTGAGTCCAATACGCTTCCACTAACGTGGTCCTTAACACAACTGGCGAAATTTGGGTCTACAGTGCACGTCTTCTTACTCTCGCGCGATGCTATCATAAGTCATTATAAATGAGGTAAGTTTTTCGTAAGGATCATCATCTGCGTTTTCCTCAGCTGGGCCTGGTTTGGTGCACCTGATTACCAGTATTTTACACCGGAGCTAAGTTTTTGCAATGACATAAATAGCTTGTTCCAATGCAAGATTCTCAAAACATTCTTCCCCAACAATATCCAGCACATGCAGCATCTTACTTCCCCACAACTAACTCGACAACTCATTTTAATAGCCCAAAGAGAGCAGCCTCTAATTGATAGATGTGCTACTTCAAATTATTGAGTCGACTCCCCCGGGCGGTGTAATTTGTGCTAAATAGTTCCCGACGTGTCTGTTAAATGAAGGTGTTTGGGAAGAGGGCGCTCTTTACTTTGTGTATGGGAGTGGGGCTGATTAATTACAGAGGTATTTTCTAAGGGGCTCAGAAAAGTCTTGTAAAGTTGTGCTGCGTATGAGGTCGTTCGATTCCGGGGTCGGGCGAAATATTATTGGATTTTCTATTTGGAATTGTGCAGATGTTATTTAATTTTAAGTTCCTTTTATTAAGATAATATTTACGGAGGGATTTCTAAGTAACAGCTCGCGTCTTGATTAGTGTCCGGTTTATAGCAATACGCTCGCCCCTATTACTTGTAACTTAAATATACCTGGCGAATTGCTAGTGTACAATTCTGCCTAGGTACACTTCTGTCTAACCTTTCGGTATAATACAGGCGTTATGTTTTGTATGTTGTTTAATGTGTCCTTTATTAGTATTACAGGTAACAATTAAAGAGTGTATTCATAAATGATGATTAAAGTTAAAACGTCAAAAATGTATGGTTAATAAGTCGCTAATCATTACTTAACTTTAAGCACCGTTTATAAATAAGGGGGTAATTGTCTATGTAACCTGCTGGACTTCTAAATAACAATCCTACTTCACTATAATAATTATTATAAAAGTCAATGTTTGTTACTCAATCACGCAAAAACGACCGATAGTATTTGGGTGAAAATTGGCACCCAGAGAAATACTTTTTCATCCCGGTTGTATGTTCCCGTAGAAAACGTCCAACTTCGCAGACAAAGTCGCTGGTAATAAATAGCAATACCTAGTTAGAAATAAAGTCGCAAGTACGAAGACTTCTACGTCTGCAACTTCTCAAAAATACTAACGGATGAAATCCGCGGGCAGAGCTAGTTTATTCCTACTCTGTCTGTTTGTTTGAATGCCGAAACTACGAAAGTTGGCTTGCCGGCTCCGCGACCTAATCAAATCGCGGTAACGAAACCATAGCTCGCATTTAAACAGGCTAACGCCATCTATCGAGCTTGTTGGTAATGTTTCACATTAATAATATTTTATTATTTTACAGTAGTAGTAGATAGTTAGTTGCGTTATAATAATAATTCTAAAGCGTTGATTATTTTTCTTTTAATAATGTTTACGTAGCAAACGGTAGAAGATACCTACCCAGCGTATGAGTCAAGCAGATCATTCCATCACCATTACATTCCATCATTCATTCCATTTCCATCATTATTTCAGCCAAAAGACGTCCACTGCTGGACATAGGGTTCTCCCAAAAGGGGGGTTTTTGCCATAATCGCCACGCTTGGCAGGCGGGTTGGCGATCGCAGTATGGTGGTAAAATGCATAGAGAACGCTGGTGCCCATTCTCTAGTAAGTCCCTTAGTCACCTTCTACGACACCCACGGGAAGAAATCGGATGGTGCTATTCTTTTACGTCCGGCACCACACGGAACATCCCTCTCCATAACAGGGTGTTTTAAAGTACGTTATGCGTTAAAACGCATAACGTACTTTAAAACACCCTGTTCTACGACACCCACGGGAAGAAATCGGATGGTGCTATTCTTTTACGTCCGGCACCACACGGAACATCCATCTCCATAACAGGGTGTTTTAAAGTACGTTATGCGTTTTAGTGAATGATATTTAAAAAACAAATAGGCATTCATTCTTTTATAGAGGTATGAGGAACAGGGTGTAAAGTTCGCTCATCCTCTATTGAAAAGGAGGATCCTCCGACCAGACGGGTATTGTGTCTGGTCCGGGCAACTGCCCAACAGTTGATGTCGGGATTTTTGTATATCTTCGAGTGCCGTCGAAAACTCTGATTGCGCGATGCAGAATTGCTCATTTAGTTCGCCTGTGGCATTGTAGATGGCGCCACTTTTCTTTTTGTGTTTTCCGATTTTGTTGCAAAGCATTTTTTATTTGTAGTGCCGCTACATCACTCCCCCCCGGAGACCGGAGGTCGATAGTGGGCTGAGTCAGGGCATGTTATGCATGCTTGCCAGTGCCAGTTGTGGTTCCAGTGGGTCGGAACCGGGTGTCACATAGTTCGCGGTGAGTCGGAACTGTCTGCGACGATTCCCCAGTGAGTCGGGGTTGCGCTGCGTTATGCTCCAGTGAGTCGGATCTGGTACAGCGCTGGGTTGAGAGGTTGAGGCTGACTGCTGGCGTCGACCGGGAGATTGGGCTCTCGACCGGCCGAAAGTGCAGTGTGCTGGGCCATGGCTGCTGATGAGGCTGTGGGTGATGACCAGGCATGCGGTTCGCTGCATGCAGGTGGTCAGGATACCCGTTGAAGCCGTAGGGTGCTGGCTGGCTGTGTGACTCGCCGCTCGAAAGCTTGAGGAAGTGATCTTGATGTTGATGATGACGTCACGCCGAAGTGTTGCACGAAGGCTGCGCTGACGTTCTTTCACGGGGTCACCAGTATAGAGGTATGAGGAACAGGGTGTAAAGTTCACTCATACCTATGGTGGTAACGGAGGATCCTCCGACCAGACGGGTATTGTGTCTGGTCCGGGCAACTGCCCGACATTTGTTGTCGGGATATTTTATCTATCTGAGTAGCGTGGTAAACTCTGATTGCGCGATGCAGAATTGCTCATTTAGTTCGCCTGTGGCATTGTAGATGGCGCCACTTTTCTTTTTGTGTTTTCCGATTTTGTTGCAAAGCATTTTTTATTTGTAGTGCCGCTACACTTTTTTTTATAAATGATTAGTAGTGTGCACTTTAAGTGGGCTGCCATTTTAAGACGATTAGAATGAAACAGTGTATACAGGGTAAGTTTTTATCCAGTGCGCAAATGTAACCATGAATTCAGCATATTATTCTAGAACCCCTAGCGCAGAAATCCGCTGTTTCATAGAAAAGTGCAATACCTACGCGGTCAAAATGTATGGAACAGCAGATTTTTTTTTGTGTATCCGGCGAAAAATTTCTGCGCTACGGGGTCTAGAATGATATGCTGAATTCATGGTTACAATTTGCGCACTGGACAAAAACTTTTCCTGTATGCATATGCAGTTCATAAGACATTTCCACTGACTCTCAACCGACTGTGCTCTTTATGCACCATGTAACGATACCGGTCTCTAATAATCTCTCATAGATAAAGCGTATCAGTTCTCAAATTCCAGGACACAGTTTTAATTAGAGTAACTATGTTCTCTGTACCAACTGCAAGACATACAATTCCCTTTATGACGAACACTATAGTTGTGTACAACTTAGATTATTCATGGAAGTTGAATCTGACCGCATAGCCAGCACGTCTTGGCGCAGTCATTTAGGTAACAATGTCTTAGAGACTTAGATCATCTAGGTCGACCTAGATAGGACATCTGAAGGATTAAATAGATTCCAGGTTTACGGCGACGTGATTTGAATAGGTTTAGGAAAATTTAAGAATTTTTGGTTGGAATTTTGGTACCTAGCTCTAGACTTTAATAATTTAGTTAAAATTACCTGTAGACAAGGTGTAACAGACGCAACACCTCCCACACCCCAATAGGAGTACTGAGTAAAAAGCATAATGCAACGCCCAAAAAATTTTGCTAAGTGTAGTACTAAGAAAAATGTGATGCATTCCTTTATGCATTAAAAATTGATTCTTATAGCATTTAAATAAGATTGAATTTTCTTCAGCTCAGTCGGCGGTAGATAGGGCAAAAAAACCGAACTGAAATCAATTCAGTGGCTAATTAGGAACAAAGTACTTTTAAGGTCCTGCGCTAATTCTGTTACATCTTGAACATCAAATTCAAACACCCTTTGAGACTCCATTCTTGAACGAGAGTCTACCAAAAATGCCAATTATGTTATTCCTTTATTATACACGTAACATAACATCACGGATTACTATCCTCAAAGGGTCCAGCAGAGATATACATACAGGATAAGTTTATTAACCAGTGCCCAAACTGTAACCATGAATTCAGCATATCATTCTACGCCTAGTGCAGAAATTTTTCGTCGGTTATACAAATTAATCGGGGGGTCTAGAATGATATGCTGAATTCATGGTTATAGTTTGTGCACTGGTAAAAAAAAAACTTATCCTGTATAGTAAATCCTCAATTTACCAGTTATGGTTTAGTCCCATGATATGGGGGTGAGCCTATTGCTATCTGGCACAAATCTAGACTCCTTCCCCCTTATTACAAAACGAGGTTTTTCTTTAGGTATGGTTTAAACCATCGAGCCTGTTTTCGAAATACGAACCTAACTGACATCGAAATACAGCTCCTTTTACAAAACTGACAAGTTAGTCCAGTGCTAAATTGTCAGTTTTGGAAAAGGAGCTGTAATTCTATTTCAGTTCTAAGTTCTTATTTCAAAAACAGATTCGATGGTTTAAACCATACCTAAAGAAAAACCTTGTTTTGTAATAAGGGGGCTTGAGATTTTACTGATGGAAAAATAACCTAGTAAAAATGTCAATAGCCACGGCATTATAAGCATTCACGATAACAACACAATATCCCTTCCGACTCAATGATTGTAGCAATCATTATAACTTGTCAACTTAACACATTAATCAATATGTCGACGCACTTATAATGCCATGATTGTTTTCACCTTGCATTCTGTTGTTACCGATCGATCGACTAATGTAGTAAAAATTGCCGCCATTAGTATTATTATACGTTTGTTATTTGATATTTTGTTTGTTGTTTGATTGTGCACGAGCCTTAATGATAGAACATCGGGGCGATATCGTTAAGGCGCTAGCGCCTTAAAAATGTGAGAATATTGCTTATTGAATGACTATTTCAGGTAGGACTCGTGAGTAATTACCGCTGTAGGGGTGGATTGAAGGTTAAGCTACGCTTGCCGCGGTCAGTTCGTGGATGGGTGGCCGCCTATTACATATAGTGGATATCCCATGAATGGCCCATAGCTATCTAATAACAGCCGAAATATCGGTCGAAGGGTTCTTTATTAGTAATCGATGGTCGAAGGTTCAGCTCCTCCTTTTCGGGGATGGGTCGGCCGTCCATTACTATCAAGAACCCTCCGTGCCTCGGAGAGCACGCTGTTGGTCCCGGCTGTCATTCGAAGATCTTTGACGGTCTTATCAAGAGGTATTGTGTTAACCCAGTAACTGGGTTGTGGAGGTCAGGTAGACAGTCGCAGTTGCGTCCGGTTAGACTGGGAAAAGTTGCAACCCAAACATAGTTGGGAAGAGGCTAGACAGCTTGATTTCATGACAATTTCATGAAATTATGTTCAGTAAAGTCAATTATAACTTAAAGAGTTGTATTGATGATTTCAACTATTGTAATTCTGTACGAGTATCTACATAATACTAGTTTCAGGCACGGATCATATTTAGATCAATATAAGCGCTGACTGACCAGCAAATCGCAAAAAATACCTAAGAAAATGTCAGCGTCGCGGGCTACTTCAGCGCATGCCCATGCGCACCTCTTTGGACTAAATATGGAACAATATCGTAGAAGCTACTCGTATTATCTTTAAGTAGGAACCTATTACCTGAAAAACGAGGAAAGTATGTGACATTTCCGAAGGTCCGCATTTCGTAGGCCTACATTTAGGATTAGTTTTATCTTTAATCTGAACAGAGGGGCAATTCTACTAATTTTAAGAACGTTCACAGTCTGAAGGCCAATTCTACTAATTAAAAACGTTCGCAGTGTCATCTCGGCGACAATCGAATTTCAAAAATTTTACAAAAATGTATAGGAATTTTTGACAGATTGACACTGAGATCAGACTGTGAACGTTCTTAAAATTAGTAGAATTGCCCCTCTGATTTCAGTGTCAATCTGTCAAAAATACCTCGATTTTTCATACATTTTTGACATTTGCTTGTCGCTGAGATGACACTGCGACTAGATTTTGAACGTTTTTAATTACGAGAATTGGCCTTCAGGTGTCAATTACAACGTGGCATATATGGCAATCGATACTTTATAAGAAATCATCCACAGTCATGAACAAATACCAGTAGACATAGATAACTTAGATCCTGTTTTTTTCCTTGATTCCAATTGAGAATGTAACGAGGTAAAAACGAAATATAATTACATACGATTTAGAATGATCTCCACTTCCATACCTACGTCTTTCTTCTACAAGGGTGTGATGTATCATAAATATGCGTCGTATATATGTACATATATGTCTATACATGTTACAATGTTCGCGAAAGGTTCCTCATATTGCTTTTATATATAATTTATGGCAGAGTCGTCAGTTGGGAGCTGGCCTACTGCAGCTTAATTTAAACGGGGTTAAGATTTCGATACAATAGCGTTTCAAATTGAAACGCGCATGCCTTCGATTTACTTTTGATAGGGTCGATGTAATAAATTAAAAAACTATTTTTTATTTCAAATTCTCCATACCATGAATCGTGTTCATTTGGGTACTTTACCTTATGATCCTTGTTTTACGAAAATGTTAATTAAATCCTAGGACTTCGTTCTATTTAATTCCTCTAAATTATTTTCGTTTTTAATAAACCCGTATTACTGACTTTGTTATTTCTATCTGTACATTAGGTACTAGAAATCCCATAAAACTTTTTTAATGCACCTACTTTCTGCTTCCAAAACATTTTTTCCTTCATAATGCCGTGGCTTGTAGCACTTAGGAAATAAAATACGTAAACTTTTTGGTGCCTTGCGGAAAAAAAGTCTTCGGTTACTTTAATGTGAAGTGGACTTTATAAAGTAGGAAATAGCTTTTAAAGTTCTTCTACATACTTAATTTATGCTCACACTGAGTAAAACTAGGCGATATCTAAATAATGTTATTGCATATTGGCTTTTCAACTCTAACAACAGTACGCTTTAATTTAGGCATTATATTTATTTGTGCCTAGTATTTTAAAAAACGGGCACAAAGCTTCAAAAGATCAATGATTTTATTTGTGAAAGTAGGTTTGTATTAACTCTTTTACGTGTCGTCGTCGTCGTGTAATTTCCTATCTGACTACTGGAAATCCAGACATAATCTTTGTCAGATCATGCGAAAACCATGTAGATGGATCTCTGGAATTGTATTTTAAGGAAAGAATCACAGATTTGAGTGGAACCGTTCAGTCAGTGCAAGCATTTGCCAGTAATCATCTTAAAAACTACCGCCGATAAATAATATGGTCATGCACAAGATTTTCTAGTACAAAATTTTGACTACTCAATATTTTTGTATTGGAAAATACCTACGTAAGAAACAGGTTATGTTAAATCCAAGATAATTATCCTTATTCTACGAATAAGTTATTACTGGCTCCGGGAACCATGTCTCATCCGATATTTGCGGAATCTGCCTTTCTTTGTAATGGTTGGTCTTCAAGCTTTGTTATAAGCTCCAACAGAGGATTTCAACAAGAACAGTACTTGATATAAGAATACCTAGTTGGGCCAATCAACATATTTCCTATAATATATTATATATTTCCTTTATAGTGAAGAATTATGTTAAAACATCTTCATATTTCATCTTCAGGAATCAAACTTTTACTGGGGTTTTATATCTGGATTTTTTTAGTAGCAATCCGATTGTGTGCCGGGTTGAGGACAATAGGTTCGCCCCTTATTACATGAAACTTAAATATAAGTGGTACCATAGTACCATACCCCGAAAATCTATACTTATAATAAAGCTGAAGATTTTATTTGTGTGAAAAATCGTGCTAATCTCTGGACCTACTATTTGGATTTCAAAAAGCTTTTTGGGAAGGCTAAAACCTTCCACGGCTACGTAACATCACGCTAGGACCCTAAGAAGCCGACCAAAAGAAAAGCAACAGGTAGAAAGAACGCTGAGCGACAAAGCAGTAATACCGCGGGCAGATGCTCGGCGATGGCTTGGGTCGTGGGCAGAAATTTTATGCGAACGAAGTCGCGGGCAGAAGTTAGTATTAAATAAACAATTTTATAAAATCAAAGCAATATCTATTACTATTTATTAATACAGCCGTGGTGTTATGTTATCATGAATTGAGTGATAAAACTTGAGGCAAGCATCAAGCTGAAGATGACAAAATCGTCGAGCACCATTAGGTTAAAGATGGCACTCTAACGAACAAACAATGTCCAAAGCTAAAACAGCAAGATGCAAAAAGGATAATACCTTATTAACATTTGTTGGTAAACAACCTGGTAACCGCACTATTATTTACTCACAGAGGCTACCAACCTTGATTAAATCCTTTGTTGTATTTACGGCACCTATGTTTAGGTGGCCTAGGGGTCAAAATCTTAAACCAGTTTCAAGATTGACTTTAGGAGTTACTATAGTGTAAGCTGATTATAGCAAATCGGTTGGGCTTAGGTGGCTCAACAGATAATGCTTAATTGAATGACAATCTTGCTCAAAGGACATCTCTATATTCCAGTGGTACTTCATGGAGAACCGTAACGGATGGTCAACGTCACATTCACTCAAGAAATAACGTAGGTACAGAGATATAATTTTTAGCTATACAAAAAATTGCTTCACCTAACACAGAATCAGCCTGTACTGTTTCCCACTGCTGGGACACAGGCGCTTATACTATGTGTAAATTATTTCATCAACGGTAAAGGAAAATATCGTGAGGAAACCGGCAAGTCCTAGAACCAAAAATTCGAAGACATGTGACATTTGCCAACTCGCACTGGGCTCGCGTGGTGGATAACGGCCTACGCCGTCTCACAGAGAGAAAACCAGCAGTTGAGTGTGTGTCCCAGCAGTGGGAACATAACAGGCTAATTATTATTTTATGTGCCAAATGACACAATCTGTTACATGAGAGAGAAGAAAAGATAACACTCTCTCTTTATTTCCGACACTCACACTAATTCTCTCTTATTCTTAATTTTTCATGAAATTTCACTTCTACAACGTGTACGGTTCCGGGCCCCTTTTTCCTTCTACATTTTATTCCTGTTACTATATCATTATATCTCTTTTCAATATACATACACGTATTGATCGAAATAGTCGCCAAGTCAAGGTGTAAGTTGATAAATGTTAAAATTAATTGTATAATTTGTTCGATCCATCTGCTTTGGTCTCTGGAGTGTTCGCGGCGCTAACTTCACAGTTCCAAGTCAGGCTACACTAATACTGTGGCCCGAGTGTTGGAATGTAGCGTTTTGTAAACGTCAATGGATACAAAATATAATAGGTAAAACCTGGTTCCGTGTGGCCAGGTCCTACGTCTAAACTTATCCTAGGCTTTGGAACCAACCGTAGGCGTGGTAATCAATGATATAATTAATACCTTTAGATGCGTTACCTAATAAATATAAATGCAAGGTAATTGCCCGTCGTGTTAGTCACGTATCATCCAGTGACGCTGCGCAATGCTAGTGACGTACCTAAATGCAAATGTTTATTTCTTTCTAACAACAGAATTCGGTATGGGTCGTTCCTGTACTTCACGCACTGTAGGTATGATTGTGTATACTAGTGGGTAGCCACATTCATGGTGTACGCTGTTTTTGAGTGCTGTAATGTTCGTGTATCGTGTTCGCGTCTATTTATAATAGTCATTGGAGGTAATGCTAGATTGTATATTGCTTAATGCTTACCCTTTTCCTACACGCTGACATATTAAAACTGTTTTTTTTTTTATTATTGTAAGTTTTTCTTTATGGTTGGTTTAAATGGGTCGGGTATAAAATTTTGAGTAGAACGGTAAAATTAGATAATAATGATATAATAATACATTTTGCCAGTAAAACGTTTGTAATTGAACCGATTTGTTCGGAAAACTTGTTTATTAAAGCTCTGTTCTAATGTTCTAAGCTCAACAGATAATAAATAAATAAAATACGTTTAACGATTGGAAATGAATGAGCGATAGCAGGACAACATGCAAATACATTAAACCTTACGAAAACAACCGATTGATGACTGCTCAGTTTCACACAAAAAAATATTAGTTTATATATCTCCCGAACGATCGTAAAGCGTTCGTTTTACGACTAACACTTCATCTCTTTCTAACACATGGAGTTAAATAGGGTTGGTCTACTAGCCTAATTGTTTATTCAAGTGTCGGTACAGCAATTAAATAAAGTTCGTCTATTACTTCTGCCTCTATTTGTTAATCCTGGACACGTTTTGACCCGATGCTTTTTAATTAATATGTCCCTGATAGCTTCTGAAAGTTTTACTATTTCTGTATAGGACACGTAGAGGCTGATAATTAGGGATATGTGATTTTGTATTCTGGGCTTGTTTGCTCCCTAACGTTATCGAGGTCCAAAGCCTTCAATGGCGTCCATGAATGCCCATAGATTAGGGGTTAAGGTTTGCGATATTCAGGGTCATTATAAATTGGCTAGCTAAACTCCGCAGACGCGATGATATGTGAACATGATAGCAACAGAAAATGTTTTTATTTTTTGTGCGGTCGTCGACCACAATTATTGTAGTCACTTGAAATTAACTTGAAGTAACCTTCACAAACGTTATGGTTTCAATAATTTAACACGATACAACATAAGAAAACAGTTTTTCTCAACACATGCTTCAAGTAATAATACGAACAACAGTGGTTATAGACCTCCTAAGCAAATTTAAAATAACCCTGTGTGTAACGTCCTTGTGGTTTAATTTTCAATTGAAAATAAAAAAATTTAGTGCTACTAAAAATCACGATTAGGTACCCTATTATTAAAATTACTAAATCTCCTAATTTATCTCATCTTATCTCATTTTTTTCTTTGTTTGTTTATAGAAGTTTTACACATAGCGTATGTCAGTTCCATCGTATCCTAAACAATTGTACTTACGCAAGATGTGGGCTACGAATTTGAACAAAGCCTTCGTATCGTCGCCATTTGGATCTCTATTTTGCGACCGCACAGTATTCTACCCCTATATTACCAGATAAATTCCCTAAAAGGTCTTAAAATCTTAATTTGTCTTGCCTCCACCACCATCGCTTTGCCATGAGCCGTTCTTGTCACTCCAAATAATAAAGTGACAACAGCTCCACAGCTTTCTGTAGTACCAAGACGTAATTGATCGCTCCAACTGATCACTTGAACCACAAACGTCACAGTTGGTATTCGAGCTCCATCCGGGGATCGATTCTACCCGCCACCGGCTTTTATTCGGATCCTTTGTACTTTTTCATCTCGCGGGGATTAACTAAACTTCAGCGGTCCACAGTTCGGTGCCGAGTCGACTTCCATCGATTTCTTATTAGTTTCCTCTTTTGTTTACCCGGCTTTAATTTTTTTATATAGATTTTTTTCGGACGATTGTGGGCGAATTTATGAAGGATTGGGGAGGCGATAACTTTGTTTCTAGGTGCTACTCGGAATTTGAATTGGCTGATATTTTTCTCTTTGGCCTGCAAAAAAAGTTGTAGTGCAAGGGCAACAGACGGGCTGAGGGTTGTACTGGCCTGTAAAATCACACAAAACCTACGCGGTAACTTTTCTGCAAAATATCTTTTAGTAAGCTAAGTCTCCCACAAGGTGGACCGATGATCCGGTGAAGGCCGCAGGAACCCGCTACATGTGGAGTCGAAGTGGCAGTGCTAGGGGAGGCCTATGTCCAGCAGTGGACGGTTCGGCTAAATTGATGATGAAGGTATTAAAAATAAATTTGCTTAAAACAATCAATGTCTTCTGATTAGCAGTTACAGTATAAACTATTACACCAATGTATTCATCATTATACGTAATAGGAACAGTATAGAATAGATCTCAAAGATACAAGACAGAATACCGATAAATCCACTAACCGCATAAAATGCAGATGCATCATACAGGTCAGTCCTTGTATATCGAACTGTTACCATTCCCGTATACCCTAGCTAGAGTAACAGGGATTGAACGAGATTTTGTTATGCAGATGCACTCGCAGATATCGACAGCGATCGCCGGACGACGCCAATTGAAGCCATTGTTGGCATGTGTAACGATGTAAATGATATTGTTGGTATTTTCGAAGAGTATTGGATTATCGAGGGCTAGGATTGTTAAACTGTTAGTGGTGTTGATTATGAATAAAAATCTAGAGGAGTATTTGTAGTGTTATTGGAGTGAGATGGCTGAAATTGTATTACGTATGTAAATAGCAAGAACCGATGTGGTCGAAATGATGACGAATTTAACAGTTCTAAACTTCGAAATAACTACCTTCAATTAGAAAACGGCACATCTTGGTTCTAAAAAATCTCAATCACAAGGATTTGATGGTGGTTATAAATGATAAATGACTTTATTTCTGTAAGTAGGTTTGTACAAACACTTTTACACGTCCACTATATTTTAAAAACAAGTTGTGGTCGGCGTTTCATAACTGGTTACTCTGAGAAGAAAGACCGAAACAAACTAAGTCTTTTTTAAAGTCCTGACATAATCTTGGTTAGATCATGTGTGAAGACCATGTGGATTGGTGTTTGAAATGGACTTTTGAGGAAATAACACACAGATTGAGTGGACCTGTCTAGTCAGTGCACGAGTTTTTCAGTTATCATGTAGCTCAACCAACGGTTCGACGAACACGGTAAGATCAAATAAGGGCTATTAAGATTTTCCAAAAAAATAATTGCTTAACTATTCATTCCTGTATAAGCATAAGCATCTCGAATATTTAGACGCAGCAGAAACGGCAAGCTACATTCGAAATGTGCAGTAGAAGTCAACTTGCTGGCAGTTATTATTGTGTTAAATTCTAATAGCTGTCGAAACAAACTTTAGGCTGGTCGCAGTAGTGCTGTCAAAAGTAATGAGTAGAGGCAGTTCGGGAGTTTTGGCCTGAATACTGCCCAAAAGAGGGCATTCCGAGAAGAGTACCTGGGAAATTCAATTTGAAGTAAAATGTAAATACCTACGGTAAAGTAAGCAGTAAATTAAAGTAAAACATCGAGGCATAAATTAGTCATGTAGCTGGCTAATGTTTTATGTTAGATCCGCGGGCATTGGAAATTATCCTACGGGATCATGGTACTAGGACCAAAAGTAGCCTATATTACTCCTTTTACATCAGCTATCTGCCCATGAAAGACCGCCACGTCTCGTCAAAATCAGCCCAGTTGTTTCGGAGATTGGCCGGAACAAACAGACAGACACTGTCTGACTGTTATTTTGACTATAAAACAGTTTCATTTCAATTTTATTTATTTGAATAGATGAAAGGTGTGTAAGAATTGTATTGTTTTATTCGATAACAAGTCAACATAAATAGTTAATACCGTAATGGGCATAGAAAATAGATCGAAATATAAAGTGATGACTATAGCGCAAGCTACGCAAATGTCAAAAATATCATTGATACGCTAGACATTTACCCAATGACATTTTACTCGCACGTATAGTCTATTTCTGTTAAGGTCAGTGCTGTGAATTGTTTTTTGTATGTCAATGATTGTATTGTTTAAATTTATGAAACATTTTTCACTGATTTGCAATTATATCTTTGAAAAGGGCAGTTCTTTGTTCAGTTTTTAATTGGTTATTCCTGGTATTAGTAAAAATATGTTTTAGATTTTGTCTATTTGACACTCAAGATTATTTATATAAGTAGCTTTTGGCAGTGGCCACAAAACGCACAAAAAACAAAAATAGTAATGGTTTTTCAAACAAAATCATTGTCAGATATCTATGTTTATGGCCAACCTACTGATCCTTTCGAAATATTCAAGGTTATTAATTCATTGAAAAACACAAATAGCGCCGGTTACGACGGTATTACAACTTATATCCTAAAACTAGTAGCAAACAATGATGCTCCAATACTAAGCCATATAATCAATATATGCATAGAAAATGGACACTTCTCAGGTAAGCTAAAATTTTCATTTATTAAACTACTACACAAAAAAGGCGATAAGACAACCATCTCAAATTACCGCCCAATAGCTTTAGTTGCAATACTGTCTAAAGTGTTTGAAAAGGTTATCTATAATTCCCTATATTCTTTTTTTCAATCCAATAATATACTTGTCGATGAACAATAATGGATTTCGGAAAAGTCGAACTATAAAAAGTGTATGAGTTATTCTCTAAAATTGTTCCGAATCTTGACAAAAAATATCAAATTGCAGCACTACTAATGGATTTGTCAAAAGTATTCGATCATGTAGACCATTATATATTAATAAGGAAGTTAGAGCGCTATGGCATTAGAGGCAACGTATTAAAAATTGATTGAAACATACTTAACAGGGAGAAAACAAATCACTGTCATAAATAGGATTTTCTCAAAGATAAAAATTGAAACTGCGTACACGTCTCCAACCAGATAAACATTATGTGGAGTTCCTCAAGGAAGAGTCCTTGGGCCCTTGCTATTCATTTTCTATATAAACGATTTACCACAATGCATTGATCATCAAACTATTCTATTTGCCGATGATAGCAAAGTAATCGTTCCATAAAAAGATTTAAAAACCTTTTTAAAATATATAAACTGTTCCCTACAACGTATAATTAATTGGCTAAAAATAAACAAATTAAAATTAACTTAGATAAAATAAAAATAATGTCTTTCTATCAACGGACGCATCAATCACAATTAAATGTAATGCATGAAATACTATAAATAGCTGACACCAGTAATGCCAGGCCTGAATTTAGATAGTAAATTATCTTGGAAGTCCCACATCGAAATTATCTGCAAGAAATTAAATCAATACTCCTGTGCATTTTATAATCAGAGAAAAATTTTAAATAAGTCCATCGTCCTAGTAGCGTACAATGCCTATGTAACATCTACTCTACGCTATGGAATTATATACTGGGGAAATACTACAGACAAACTCATCGCATGTGCGATCTATCTTTAAGCTGCAATCAACTGACAGTTGCTTGCCATTAAAAAAAAAGCATAAGTTGTTTTCATAAAACCAAACATACATCAATTTGAACTACTTAAGTCGAAACGTCGCAACAATGAAATTTGCGCTAATACACACAACACAGCATTCTACACAAAAAGTTTTTTCTTCATGCCTGACATGTCAGTCTATATATATGCCATCATGTGTATATTGTAAATATTGTAATCTGCCAGTGTTTTTTCTAGTTACTTTTTTATTTTAATCCTGCTCAAGCCCATTGTCACTGTGAAAAAACTGCAATCACCCAGCCACTACACTAACCAATCTTCCACATCAAACACCACAACCGTCGTTCTCACATCGTAAATGCGTCACAAACTCCAGTCAAAAGGATTACAGCGAATGCTCCCATTGTTCCCAAAGCTATGTGGATTCTGACACCAGATCCTAAGCTGTTAGCATTGTTTTAGTGCAGGGAAATTTACTTAGCCAGCTATGTAGGTTTTGAGTACGCACGTAAGTATTCTAGTAGAGCGCTTAAAAATGCAAGAGTACATGAACAGGTTATATTTCGTAAAAGTGCTACTGTGTGTAGTCATGAACCTAAGTAAATAAAAGAGAACTTAGCTGAAGGAAATGATTATTCAGAGGGGCTAAATAATAACAGTCGCATCAGGTTAAGTTTCGCTTGCCGCGGTTGGTCCGTCAATGGGTGGCCATCTTTACATGTCCCGGAAAGCACGCGTTGCTCTTTCATTTGTAGATCTTTGACAAGCGCTACAGGTCGTAAGAAGCCCGAAAGACTGACAACCAGTCTTAGCAAGGAGTATCGTATTACTCAGTAACTGTGTTGGAGGTCAGATAGGCAGTCGCTCCATTTAAAATACTGGTGCTGCTGATACTGCAGCTGCATCCGGTTATACTGGAAACCTACCCCAACATGTTGGGAAAAGGTTAGATGATAACAAGAAATGATTATTGGACTAGCGTTTGCCCTGTAAAGTTTCCTAAGATCGAGTTAGCAGAATCTTTGTATTTTAGTTAAAAATCCTTCGAATTTTACGTTACGTCTGTAATGTTACAATCCTGTGTAAGTGTGAAGTAATGAAAATTACAAAACTACAATATGGATCATAATCGACGCCTACGTTTCCTGTCAGGACATCAGTCTCATACATAGCGTATTAAAAAGTATTCTAATATCAATTTAATGATTATGACTTTATCACTAATCTAAAAATGTTCGATCGTTACACAGGCATCACGCAAGGCTACATTGTAACACCTAATTATTTTCAGGTTCTTTGTAATAAATCCTACTAATAAATATTATAATTTTAAAGGTTGGTTTGTGACTCAAGTACGTAAAAACTTTTAATAAAAAAATTAAACCGCCGAAAAACCGAAAAGTAAAAAATTATAAACTAGCTTTGTCCTACCCCAATAACTAAGTTCGGAAGTCGGTGACTTTGGATATGTATTTAATTATATGTCACCGCCTTCCGAACTTAGTTATTGGGGTTGGACAAAGCTAGTTTATAATTTTTTACTTTTCGGTTTTTCGGCGGTTTAATTTTTTTATTAAAAAGTATTTATTTAATATTTTTTTGTGGCTATAATCTACTAATTACTACATGCTTAATTTTTGATTTAATACACAACTCGGTATTAAAATCTGTGAGTAAACAATCAATCATCCCGTTTTCTTACCCTTAGGGTTGGAATTTTTCTTTTATATGGGACCAACTTCGAGATATACCCTTTCCAATAAAAAAAGAATTATCAAAATCGGACTACTCTGGAAAAAGTTATGCGTGGTCATAAAAAAAAAAAAAAATACGCGTCGAATTGAGTAACCTCCTCCGTTTTTTCGTCGGTTCAAAAATGGCCGAACCGATTTAGATGAAATTTGGCATACAGAAAGTTGGATTAACTCATAGTATTATATGGCAGGGCACATTGCTCGTAGAACAGATGGCCGATGGGGCCGAAAAGTTCTGGAGTGGCGATCGCGCACCGGAAAACGTAGAGTGGGAAGGCTTCCCAGAAGGTGAACCAATGACCTTGTAAGGCTGCGGGAATCCGCTGGATTTGGGAAGCACAAGACCGGTCAAAGTGGAGGAGCCTGGGGGAGGCCTATGCCCAGCAGTGGACGTCTTTCGGCTAAAATAATGGTGATGGTGATGATAATTTTTATCCTGGTAGTACCTTGTCGTGGGATAATTCGGACATCCAAGCGCGCGATGCTGCAAAACCTAGTAAATTATAACGATTAATTACCAATTCTCTCGATTATGTAAACTTGCCCAGAGTTTGTTGACCTACATGGTCTTAGCCTACAAAAGTTTGTTTTGGAGAAGATTAAGGGCTAAAGCAAAGTGTGGTCGGCTCTGTTCTACTTTTGGTTTCGGGTTGCCAGTATTATCTGTCAGTTTTAAATCTAAACTCAGATATAGGCTATTTTGAGCAGATTTTCTGGATTTCTGTGAATTAAACAAACACAAGTTATTTGGAAGAGATAAAAAATTTGTTTTGAATGTGGAGTGGTTGGCTATAAGAGAATATTGTTAAAGCCATCCACGAAGTAAGAATGTGTCCTAAGGAAACGATGAACGAATTTTATGAAGCATGATCTGGCTAGAAAGGGGCCTAATACGACGATGGCAGATAGACTAATTGTGTGGTGGAATAAGATATGCAGCATGCATAGACCTCAAATGAATTCGGATAAAGATTATATATTTTAGGCTCTGTTGGCCCATTGAGGGGCAAAGGCCTCCCTCTCTCCTTTCCACTTCTTCCTCACTCCTTTCCTCTCTGTCTTGAGCTCGCGTGAACCAATCCTGTCTGTAGGCATCAAACTCGTCCAATGATGATAAGTAAATGGTCTCACTAACAAAATTCTTCAGTAATTACTAGGATTTGAATCATCATCATAATTTTTTTAGCCGAAAGACCATAGGTCCACTGCTGGGCATAGGCCTCCACTAGGGATTTGATTATAAGTACCTAACGAAAAATTTCCCCGATGAAAAAAAATACCAAAAGCCATTGTACTACATCCAATAAAAAAAATAAAAAAACATTTATCTTTACCTTCTTGAACCGCAAAATACTCAAGAAACATTCGGAGAATAAATATAGAATAATCAACAACCTGAAATCCCTCTTCACGGGCAAGTGCCGCCGGTTGAGTCACGTTCCCCCCGTTAGGACTTGTTCCCTCGTATATAAGACATTGGTGTGGGCGCTAGAAAGCTAAATTGTCCGGGTGAGGCCTTTAAGAGTTGATTACCTGTTCTCGATAGGTTGGGAGGGTTAGGCGTGGAGGCACGTACGTAATGGAATATATAGATTAGTTTTTAGTAATAGCAGACATTGGGAGAGATAACAGTTTGATTGATAAAATGTTAAATAATTTGAAGACTACTTCCGATTTTGAAAGGTCATAAGTTTTGTTGTTGTTTTAAATGCAATAATAACGCTATTTCGAGCTTTTTGTCAACCCCAACAGTATCATGTTTCATAAGCTTTATTCGCAAATAATGTAGGTACAGTGACAAGATTGCAAAGCGAAGATTACAACCAAGCGAACGAAGCCACGGAAGGTTACAAGTGTAATACAAATGTCACGTCTGTAAGCCGCAGAGGATCTCACCAAAAAGTAGGGCATCGTATACCTCCCTTACATCACAAGAGTAATTGGTCCAAAGCTTACAGCGGGTAAGCCTTTCATCGTTAATAAGAAATAGTTTGAACCACATAGAATTCCAATCGGTCCTTTACTTGGCTCCAGTAGGTACGTAAGAAGTGTTAGCACCAGAACTTTTACTAACAAGGCTTCAGCTAGACCGCGTCGAAGAAAAATTGCTTAAAAGTAAGTACCGACCTACAAAGTTCAAGTTGTTAGTTCAAATACAAGAAATATCTTGGCTTTCTGAGGTTCAAATGAAAAATGTATAAGAAAACCGTGTTCTAGAGCTATTCGAAACGTTAGAAAACAAACAAGTCTTAATCAATGTTCCAACATTAGTACGAAGCGATTTGGAAAATTTATGATTAATTTATTCCTGAAAATTAATTGAACTCAAACTACAACACTTTCTAGTATTAATTAACGAAATGGAGTAATAGCTTTACAGTTCGATATAATTTTGTATATTGATTCTTGTTTATAGTCATTACTATTACTAATGTCTATAATAGGAAAAAAGAGTGAAGTGTGATAAAGGAATCTACCTATAGCATGTTATTGCTGAAAGGGAAAAATTAAGGACTGACTTTATAAGATAAAAAAAAAAACGCATCGATTCAGAACTGCTTATTAAAAACTACAGTTCATTGTTACGGCGTTCAGCAATTCCGTATTCCCACACAATTACAGAAAAACCACAAACTTTTTGTTAAACATCGTTGAATCATTTGAAATGAAATTCCATTCTAATTTCACAGTATCTAATAAAAGCAGTGAAAAAACTTGGTCGCTCTTAGCCGGTCGACAAATCCATCTGATCCATAGATTCTTAATAATGGCATAGATTAAGAAAATCGTAGAGAGGTGATATTATGCTTTTCTTTATACAAAGGCTAGCACATCAAACTACCCCAAGCTGTCAAATTTGTTTGATAGTAATTCTACTTAATTAGGTTCATTTTCAGTTGGGAAAATTTCACAGTTTGGGATAGCTTGATGTGCTCTACGCGTCGACGCGATGTTGTCACCGAAATAGTAACGTACCACCTACCAAGCCCTAGATAAAAACGTAGTTGACTACGATAGAGTCTAGAACGTAGGTCATATATCTGGCAGAGAGATGGGTGGACGTAGAACGTAGAACCTGGATGAGATTGGCACAGGAGCGCAGAGATTGCCACAGTTAGGAAAAGCCTATACCCATCAGTGGGGAAGTCGGGCTGTAGATGGTGATGATGAGAGTGGAGCGTTTAATGTTAACCTGATAAAATCCTGTCTGTTTAGAACGTATCTTACGGCTCGATACTACAGGCATTTAGAATGCCTTTGGAAAAACAGTTTCAGACATAGACCCAGATATATAGCATACTAGCTTTCGCCTGTGACTCCGCCCGCGTGGATTTCGTTTATCGCGTAAAAAGTAGCCTATGTTTGTCCCTTTATCTCAGGCTATATCTCTTCCATATTTCATGACAATCAGTTCTGTGGTTTAGGCGTGAAAGCGTAACAGACAGACAGAGTTTCTTTCGCATTTATAATATTAGTATGGATAGTCTACTAATACGTACCGATATGGGTGTTCATAGTGTCCACACTTAAACGAGCGTTGCAACGCTGTACCCATTAGGATGTTTCGCTTCTATACTTCCTTTATTCTATGTCCATGGAGATCGGGACTCGATAGCCGAGGAACCGGTCGGTCCCAGTCTGATATTAGTTCAGACACCTACGCACACAATGTCGCGGTTCCGTTGATATACGATATCTTTATTACTATGGGAGATTTTCATGGATGATTGGGTATAACTATAAGTATTGTTGGGTTACAATGGAAGATATAGTTTCTGTTTTTTTTTTGTTTATTGGTTTTTGGAAGATAAGACGGTAGTGAATGAGGTAATTGAAGAAAATGTGCTTGTGGTAGGAGTGGTTTTATTGTGATTTATTTAGAAGATTGTGATACAAATTGAATGTTAAATCAGGCATTGCACTTGGAAACCAGTCGTTCATGTGTAAGATCTGCTAAGGCTTCAATTAAAACTAAAACAATCTTAGGAAGAACAATAAAAATAACGTTATAAAAATCTAATTTCAACGTCGCCATCAAGAAGAATGGAAACACGCTATTTACTCCTTAGTATTGTTCTCATTAAATGTTTTCTTGCGTTTGCCGTCTCGTGTACATTGTTATTGTTTTTTCTGAAAAATTAATATGTGAAAATTTCACATGTAAACATAAAATTAATTTAGTAAGATGTTATTTATATTTTGCCCTTGCTTAGTACTTGAGTTTATTTGTTCGATTAAGGACTACATCAAAATTGAAATCTGTTAGGGTTTGGTAATCAATTTCTACTTTGAGGAAATAAGGTGGTAGTAAATTGAAATTTAATTGCTCTGGTACATTTATACTTGGCCTGGCTAATGAACTTAATTACAGTAATGATCTGAGAACGAAAGAAAAACGTAATGATCAGATGATTCTCACGTAAGTCCCGGGAATTGAAATTGATCGATCGGAAAGCTCGCGGTAAACACAAAAGAAAACGAAAACTTGTAGGTACTACAACTATGCATGCTTTGTTTGTTATTTCCAACGTAAACATATTGTGGATAGTATATTGATCAAACAATGTTCTAACAGAGAAAACACTATACCTTTTAATACCAATTTTATCGTCTCGTTTACGCCTCATATCGGAACTCGACTACATAATCTCTATGTAGAAGTGTAGTAAAATTCAAAATCACCCAGAATCTTCTCACAAATAACTCGTAGGGCCGTCATCAAACAGTATTGGGATATGGTGGTCGCCTCGGGCTGCTACGGAACGATAACTTAATCCCGGGCTTTTTATCTTGGCAGTGGTGGCCCTAGTAGGGTTACTTGGCTCCGATGTGCCTGTTTGTAATGCATTGATTAGAATTTCTGCGCCATTGTGTTGGAAGAGTTAAGAGGGTTGTACGGAGAGGGTATTATGAATGTAAATATTGCTTATACCTACTTACATTGTCTGTCAAACAGCCCCTACTTAACTATACAGAGAAGAACCAATTTCGTTTGAACAGGTTTCTATTCTATATACAAGGTTAGCTGGTTAAAGCCACACATAGGATTAACACTTTGGCTTTAATTTGCCAATCCAACGCCCACGAATGTCGCAGTAATTCATTTCTCTTAGTTAACTCTAATGAAATACGTAGCGACGTAAGCAACTGATGTGTTATTTCCGTCTATTTCTGAATCAGTATGTGAAACGGTTGGAGACCGAATCATATTTTGTTGGAAATATGACATTTATGAGAAATGGAAATGCTTTCAAAGTAAATGTCTTAAAGTAAATCATGTAATTTTGAATTTAGATAAACAGAAAATAAGGTATTCGATTGATGACAGGGATAAAGGAAATAAATCATTTGTTTATAATCCAGCCATGAAGTATCTCCAAGTACCTGTGTAGAAGAAAAAGTGTGTTTTTTCTTTCTTTTAAATAATATTTCCTATTTTTAATTCTATTTTTTTTTTTGTAGAACGTTTCAACAATAAAATACTCGAGGAACGCTTACTAGTAAAAACGTAATCATCTTTTATCAATGTTAAATATTTCATACTCAGATGATTTGATGAAACGGTTTAAAAATAATGTCTCTGAAATGTGCTCTACTAATATAGAGGAAAATGTACTACAATTATTATTATGATGTAAGTATAGATCATTGGAGCGGACATGAAAGGCGTATCATGACAACACTCCTCCTTTTTGGGGATGAAAAGGAAAAAATGAGAAAATATTCCGTAGTGACCCATATCGTAGGAGGAAAAATAAAGCAAAGCAGGAAAAAAGCATTCCAGACTTCAAATTGATTGGGCCAAAAATTGGTACAATAAAGAGCAAAATATCTGTACAATTTTCGTTACAAATTGGTATAAGAATTCTTGTGTTAGAATACGTAAGTACTTCTAATAGGTCTCCCTATATTCTCTTGTAATAGATTGTATGAAAATTCAGTTTACTTTGGCTCAAGATTTTGAAATGAAATGACAAACTCAATACATTTTATTCAAATAGGCTTTTGCAAGCTACTTCTCCCAAAAAGCTCGTTTTGTGTTTTCGGCAAATGTATAGAAAGAGTAATAAAACTGAAAGGAATGAACATGCCACTGAGATACAGACCATTTATTTCTGTCTAAGGAACCCTTATCCACAAGTCCTAAGTTTAAATATTACAAAAGTTTCTGAACATAAAAGAATTTTAAGGCGTTAGAGAGTCCAGTTTCCACTCACAGTAGAAACAGTGAACATTACCCCAAAAGCTTCAGAAATAAAAACAAATCTTTACAACCAAATAGAAGCAACTACGTTTTCAATTTACCTATTTTGCACTACTTTCCTTAGTCTTAAGGAAAAGTCAAATACAATTTCACAGACGGTCAACTCTCCTGTTTATAGCAATCTAGTATGAGTCGGGACACGTCCGATACAGGTTTCTCGTTTAATTATCACCGGGTTCCGTCCGGTAGTCACTAGCGAACGCGATTAAACCAATCAATTTGTCACGGCACTTTCGACTGACAATTTGGGACATTTAGCTTTACGATACGGGTGCGATACGATTCCAATTGCAGAATTTGTACGTCTTTTCATTTGATTTGACTGATGATTGTTTTTTCTGCTAATTAAAATTATTATTTTGGGTGCTATTTTTCAGCGCACTATATTATTTTCAGTATTCTCCTGAAATGTATGATCCAGTTTTATAAACTATCTAAGTCCATCCATCAATTTATTTTTCAGTACAATAATATAGTGCTTGTTGCGTGATATGAGTAGATGAACAGACAGACTTACTCTTGTTTTATTACCTACCAGGATTTTTTCTTGATTTAAAAACCACAACGAGACTAAAGTTTTAAGATATTTTAATCTTACAAAGGTTGTATCAAATATCATTGTAACTAGCGGTTTCATTCCTAGGGATCATAAAACATCCAAAAATACAGACAAATAATTCAAAATAAATGCTGTGTCAGTTGCTATATCAGATGCACATGACATCAAAATAATTCAAACAACAAAAAGTAACGTCAGTCGAACGGACAGCTTCATTACATACGAAACATAATCTATGCTTGACGATCATAAAGATTATTTCAATGAAATTGATCCCCTGCAAAAGACACCAATATTTACGATCACAATAAAACTATTAAGAAGACAAATAAATCATACAGTGGTTTGGTAAACTACAAATTGTTGCAGAAAGCAAGCCCCAATAATTGGAAAGGTCTTAGCTAGACAGGTACGAATGTGTATGGCTGATGCGGTTTCTAATTTATTGCAAAAATAAGGGGCTTGCCCCAGGGGCGATCCGGATATAAGCAGGTGTTACATCGCCCTCAGTTTAAAACCCTCTGAGGCTCATTGTGTTCACTGAAATATTATAAAACGGGTCTCTTTGGTTTTTTGGAAAAGGGTGAGATTGGAATCTTGTATGACATGTGATATGGGACTTAGTGGGGGCAGAGGTTATACCTTTGTTTCTGCTAATAATTTTGCTTTCGATGTGTTATCGATCCTGCTCAGTTGGGTGCGAGGGAATTTCAGAAAGAGGACATAATTTGTGAACGAATGTTAGAGGAGTGGAATATATTGTGGATTTGTACTTTTCATTCAGAAAATGTTAGTGTGATTTTATATTATTGTTCACTTTGAACGAATCAGTAGGTTGCCTTTTAAATTATATTGTATCGATAAAAAATATACTTAACTAATTATTTCTTTGGGGAAGTTAAAATATATGGGCCATCTATCACATTAAATAAGCCGATCGAACCAAAATCCTGTGATTTAGCGGGCACTTAAGGAATATTGAAACTCGTGATGAAATCATCTTTGGACAGATTCCCAAATCAAGTGAATCATATTTGCCCTTTGTGAATTTGGCACCAGTTTGATCTCGTTCATTTCCGTTATTTTTGAGATGTTTTGTGCGTCGTGCCAAAGGATCGTGGTAAGATCGTCTGGAAGAAACGTATCATTGTTTTGTCTAGTGGGAAGTTCCGGAGTGACGTCATAAAACAGAATGAAAATGCTCGAACACCGGATTTGAGCGCAATTATCACCGGTAAAGCGCTCCGAAATTCCTCAACATTTTGACGAACATTTTTAAGGGTGGCATCAAAGCATCGTATACATTCTTATTTTTATTAAAAAGCTTTTCAATATATTGAGTTTCGTTACAATGAACTCATAAAAAATATTTGAAAAGGACCCTAAACTCAAGAAGGTTTCAGATACTCGTTTCAAGAGTTAGGCAAGACAGAACGCACGAACAAAACGTAACACAGAAATCAGTGGGACAACGATTGGTGAACAAAAAACCAGCCGATTCTGAGCTTTACCGCGAACATTTTAAACGCAAATACTCGTAACCAATCTGCAAATATAACCTTGCATTGTCAAAATTTGTGTTGGAGTTGAGATACCGGATTTTTGTTCAGATTTGGATCTTATTTTGTTGGTGATAAGATTGAGGGATGTTGTTTTGGGATTGTAAATGTGGTGTTGCGTGGGTAAACACTCGAACCAAGAGAGACGCCCTAGAGCAGACGTCAAAAAAGTGCCGTGGAGTTTGCTAACGAGGGAGGGGAAACAATGTGTTTTCCGCTTACAACTTTTGTGTACGCCCTCTTTGGGCTTTAATAGAAATTGATCGCGGGATTTGTCTCAATGAAAGTTAGGCAAAGATTGATTGCTTTGTTAAATAAAAGTAGAAACAATTAATGAGTGTTGATAAAATGTAATTTGTTGATAAAATCTCGCGGAATAATTTTGGCCAAACATTTTCTTTGAAAAGATTTATACACTCTCATTTACCTTCAGGCCAATTTCGCTAAGTAAATTACTAGGAAAAAGTTTTCGATTAGACATTTGTCTAAACGAAAACTTAAATAAAATAAAGTAACCTTAACTTAAATTGTACCTATTTAGGTGCAATTTGCTAACCCTTTATTTTACTATTAGTCGTAACTGAATCCATTCACTCTTTCCCTACCACACTGTTGTTTAACCCCACGATGTTCAGCTATCAGACAAATCACCAATTCGCACCACCGGCAAACGCGATCCAATCAGCACACACCATCTATTCGGTGCTATTCCAAGTACCAAAACGGAGCACAGCAAAGCGATAACAATCTCGCGCCACATTCGACCCGAGGCTCGAATACTAATGCGAGCACTCCATACAACGCCACTCGTTATACAACCAACTTTATTCAAGATTCGTTTATTTCAGCGACAAAATAATTTTCAAGTAATATAGGGATTCATAATGTGTGACGTAAACACTTCCAGAGTTCCATAATGGGAGAAGTTCTTAGTTCGAAGTAGACTTATTTGGAGAGAAAATTAACAAGGCAATACTTTTGATACGTACTTCGTAGTATGTTCAACAAGGTACGTTGAGTTAATGAGTGAAAATTGGTTTAAGTTAAACAAGGAATTGTCTGTGTAGCTAAAGCTCGTGAGTTGTGAGCAAATTCATACATATGCTTTTGATAAAGTAACACGATCAGCAAGTTCTCGTCACAGTGTAATTGGCTCTGCAGTTGTTTAAGCGTATGTTCAGAACGATTCTCTTGTTCGTTCAATGCAGAGTACGGTATTGTTTTTTTTTTTAAGTAGGTCATCGTGCGAGCTTTGATCGAGCTTGTTTCAACAAGGGTGCATATTAGGCCCAACAAACAAAACATGCTTTGCTATGAGCTATCGTGTTTTGTTCACTATTAACACTTGTGTGCTCGGGTGGTTTAAAAAAAATTCTTCTTTACACTCCCAATCTTTCGTATTAAGAGGAGCGATTAATTTTCCTTTCTCCATGTTATCTATCTTAATAATTCCCCACATACCTCATTCAGATTACACAAAGATTTTTAAAGAATACTTTCATTCTCTATTAATAATCTTCCAAAAAATATAGTCCATTAAAATGTAGCGATATCTCATCCTCAAAAAGCTGTCAAACTGATAATAACAGAAAGGGAGCGAGCTATGTGCGAGTGAGCAAACAAAACGCGATCCGTCTTAATATTAATGTAGTTGTTAGGTCGGATGATGAATGGTGACACAGCAAAGCACTTTGCGGTAAACTGGCCCATTATTATTCTTAGCGGGGTGTTTAGTTACCAATTTAGTTAATTTAGACACATTTTCATAACGTCTTAGCTAAATTTTCGTTTCACGTGTTTGAAAATATTTCAGAAAAAAAAAAAAAAACAGTAGTCCTAGTTTTGAATTCAAAGCCGCACCGCACAAATTCAATTAAGCTCACGCAGTTTTTAAAACGGAACAGCATACACGAACTATCAGTCCACATAGGCAAGCCGAAATCCGTGATGTACCTATTTAGTAATATGAAAGAGGTAAAGAAAGCCGTTCTGGTAAAGGGTAGATTATGAAGTTTAAAAACCGTTGTTATCCTCCATCACATTTTCAAAACGTCTTCGCTAAATTTTCGTTTCACGTATTCGAAAGGGGTTCTAAAAAAAAAAAAAACAGAAGTACTAGTTTTAAACGCAAAGCTGGGCTGCGCCAATTCAATTACGTTCACGCAGTTTTTTTAAAAACAACTGAATTCCAGAAAAACACTACGAAGTGAAAAATAACTTTTTTTTCGGAAGTCTGTAACTTTCGATATGTATTTTATTAATTTCTTGACACCGCCTTCCAAAATTAAATTTATTTTTCGCTTTATAGTGTTTTTCCGGAAGTCGGTTGATTTTTTTGGAAAAAGTATTTATTTTTCACTTTTTAGTGGTTCACATGTGCTTACCCCTTCACAGCGTACCGGCGTGATGTTATGTTATGAACTGGTTTAAACGATAGACAGACATGAGATTTCAGCAATTCCAGTCCATTCGCTATCATTTATTGAGGAGTTCCCTTGCCCATCTCCGAAGATCTTCATCAGATCTTCACCAAATTGAAATGGGAACACCCCGAGAAGGTACTCTTTCAATAACTACCCAAATCGCTTCAAGTGTGCCTATAAAATTTGAAGAGTTTTCTCTATTTCTCCAGGATCCCATCATCAGATCCTGACTTGATCATGGGATCACCTGGGCCCTTTCAAACAAAAAAAATCCAAATCGGTCCAGTCATCTTCGATTAATCGGGGACATACATACGTAAAAAAAAGTAAAAAAGTTCCCGACGAATTGAGAACCTCCTCCTTTTTGAAGTTGGTTAAAAACGAGCAGCATACATGAACTGTCAGTCTACCAAAAGGATGTGTATTTAGTTTTACAGAGGGTTTCGAAACAAAACATGGTTTAATATCACTTGGCCTTAAAATTAAATGCGGTAATTAAGAAGAAAAATTACTATTTCAGTTACAGGTATATATCACACAGTATGAACTGTGATAACATAGCAAAACAAAGCAGCAAGCAAAGCCAGAGGAGGTGATGTTGGTGTTCAATGCGATAAAAATTATGTGTTTGTACCAGATTTGATGGATCTAGAAAGACGTTTTCTATTCGTATTCGATGTATTAAATAGCAAACTGATTGATGATAAATTTATTTTGCAATTATAACTAAATTACAAGACTGGGTATAAATAAGAATTTTTGAAGTTGACATATAAAGTGAGATAGTTAAAATAATAAGGGATAACATAATTAAGGATGTAGTAAACAATATGTGGTCAACAACTATTAACTATCTAAAATATAAATGGTTATTTAGTAAATGACTTGTTTACTTTACAAAGGATAGATATAATTTATTTAGTATACAAAGATAACATATCGTCTTAGGTAGGTACTAATAACGAAGAGGGGTCTTTGATAAGCAACCAATGCATCTAATAATTTCGACAGTAACGATGGTTCAACTTTCCTCAAATCAATGGTTCAACATTGGATCGGTCAGCTAAACTGTCCAGATGTATTCCAATCTTCAAAATTCCACTTTTATTTGAACGCAATTTTCCTTCTACAACAGAAGTGCACAAACCATTTCCAATGCAAGAATAGGGTGTTGTTCAAAAACCTTCCGACTTCGAGTGTGCGGGTGTACCCCAGGAGTGTGCTAACTTAATTTATCGAACTTTTAGATGGTAGCTCTAGGTTCTGTAAGCGGTTTTACACTTGGGTTAACTTTGCTTACTTTAGGCTTTGCTTTCGGTAAAATCTAGATTTGCTTTGGTAAACGATTTGTGAAGCCGTTTAGGAGCATGCTCGGTGGTTTAAAAATGTTGGACTTTATCTTTACGAAGTATATAAGTTTAGCGAAGGCGTTACAAGATTGTTCCTAGACATATCCTTTGACATGATTCAATAAAAATTTTCTATCAGGCGTAAAATTTATAGCTTTGAGCAGATTGGAAGTACATTTCAGACATTAATAGGGTTGGACCTTTTAGCAATTTCAATTTTATTTTCTAGTTATTTAGAAAGGACTTTACTATTACCATTTGAATTACTTTGACAATGACTTCACCATCACTACAGAAAAAGCTTTTACATTTATAGCTTAAGTATGCCATGACGCAAAAATAGCCTCTTATTTTAAATTAATCTTCCTCATCCTCCCAATTCAGATTTTGTTTCATACACTTCATTTCAAAATTCATTTCGTCCGTGTCTCTTATTTCATTTATCTCTTATTCCGAATACTTCGCTTCATTTATAGCTACGGCTACATTAATACAAGTATTTACTCTCTCAACAATGGCGCATTACTTGCCTGCCGATCTATCTTCGTGCACATTTCTTAGATAAAGCATGCAATAGTTCCCCGTACATTCTCGAGCACCATTAAGGGCCCCTCTGAAAACTTCCCGACAAAAACCAAGTTGCACCTGACATCAGTAATTGATATACGATACCATTAATCACTTTGTATTTTGCTGTATAAACTTTATGTAGCGGTTTTGTAGCTTCTGCTGAGGTTAGGAATGGTAATTTTGCACAATATTGCCATGAAGAGTTTTCAAGAAATATTGTTAAGTACTACTACAACAACAAAATTCTGATTTTACGTATGTTGAAAGGCTAGCTAAAGACATACAATTTTAGTACAAAATAATTATTAAAACCACATTATTTTCAATATCATTTCAATTCATTCATTATTTCAAACTCACTAATGAAGTTTACTTTTCAGATGACGATATAAGATTAAATGTACTACAACATATTGTAGTAAAAGTTGAATACAGAATTTTAATAACCAAAGTACCTACGCCATATTCTCCGTGCGAAGGTTTTAATAATATAAATGTATCGTCCGTGGTTTCGTACACGTGACATTTTTGATACTCCCTACCTAAAATGAGTAAAGGTTTGTACCGCAAAGGTTACCAAAGGGTCTAAGCTCCCTTTGATTTGCCTCGTATACTGTATATATTATTACGATTTCTTTTATATTCTTAAACAAATGCCACTTTTGGAATACCATTAACGAAAATGATGAACCGAACCTTTCTCGAAATTCGGTTGCTCTCCTCTAGCCGTAATTTTTTTGGAGAGAAGCTGCGACAAAATATCTAAGGAATCTACAAAAATCTAAGTCACAATACATAAACCAGCCATACATTTTCTTTCCATAGAAACTTTGCGTTTTCTTACAACAAATATCAACTCAAACTTGAACAGCATAATATAGTTATGATATAGTGAGTTTCGACTGCTAATATCAATGAATGGTGCCCCGGGGAGGCGAGCTCACTTAGAAATATCATTGAGGTTAGAGTTGGGATAGGCATGTCGAAATCCCTGATGTATTTAGTATAGTTGTAGAGAAATATGATGGAGGTAAATAAAGCTGTTCTTGTAAATAGGTTGCTGGGATAGATTTTTGTGTTAAATTAGATGTTAAGAATATACGTATGTTTGAAAACGTTGCTATCTTATCTTCGGAGCCATTTCTAAAATATTTGATGACTTCAATTATTTCAAAGTTTGTTCTTTGTTACTCAATCACGCAAAAATGGCTGAACGGATATACAGATAGTTTATAACGGATATACAGATGGCTATACAGATAGTTTATAGCCTGTAATCCAGGCTATAAACTATCTATATGCCAAATCCGTATACAAAAACATTTAGGATACTTTTTATCCCGGTAGTGCGTTCCCGTGGGATGATTCTGACCTCCACGTGGGTCAACCTTTTAAGGTAGAACCATACAAAGAATCATACAAGCAAATACACCAGCTGATAGCCAGTGATAAAATTCACATCCATTTGCGACCACACATGAAAGTGAATGGTTTCACTGGCCATGTTTTAATGTCATCAAATGTCCACAAATCCACAACGCTTCTTCCAACTTAAAACCATCAATAGATACGGCTTTAAGTTCCTTAGTACCAATTCTGCTAACCCACATAGAGAGGAAACCATGAATGATACATATTAACAATTTGAGGTCATAGTTGAAATGTGTCTGTCCGTAATTGTGGTTAGTAATTAGAAGATGGTCCTCGTTTGATATTTGACCCTTCCTTCTTCTGGGCTTGTTAAGATTACAGCTGAAGTTACAATGTCCTTCTGAAGATTCTGAGCGTGTATCGTTAACCCTACTTACTTATGAGGTAAACAGGGCTTCCTAAGTAAACGACTTACATTAGAACTTAGGGGCTGTATCCCGTCATGGTGCAATGAGATCCACTTACTTTGAGCTTGGAATATAATTTAATGCTTAATATTATTAACCGTCGGTTGTCCGTCCGTTCGTCCATCAGTCCGAATGTCTTTCAGCGGACTGTATCTCATGAATAATAGGTAGTCTATAACAAAAAATAAAATAAAGTAAACAATCAAAGGGGTTCTCAGTCTCAGTACAAAAAAAGTGTTTATTTTCGGCGTTTTCTTCCCAGTGTGGTAAGTACGGAACCTTTCATGTGTGAGTTCGCACTATTAGGTCTGGCCTGGTTTTTAAGGGCCAGCCGCCTAAGTATATTCTCTGGAAAGAAAAAGTTTAATCCTGATTTAATCGACTATTTGAAATCTAAGGGTCAATGATAGAGGTGGATTTATTCATTATTGGATGATCTATGGTCAATTCCATGCTTTTAGGGCCGATTTTTCAACCGTCAGATGACATTTTATCTGACAAAGACATTGAAAAATGGACCTAATAGCCAACTCTTTTATAGCAAATTTTGCAGCGATACTACTATTTTTTTGAAATTTCCGCTGCATAGCGGCAGAGAAATCACGCTTTCGGAATTTGCGAACAACTGGAACATTGATTGCGACAGTTGAGCTACAAAGACCTGCAAAGGAAAGTACGAGTGTTGTTCTATTATTTGGACAGAAATATCTGCCGGTGTTGTACTTGTGTCCTTTGTGGCTGAATACAGATGTGGACGTCCAGAGATATTGACTGGCAAATGTTTTGGGAGTTCATTGCAGATTTTTGTGCCGACAGCAATGCGTTTGTTTCTGTAGGTTTTGTTTTAGTTGTAGATATCTGAGGGGCAATTCTACTAATTTTAAGAACGTTCACAGTCTGATCTCAGTGTCAATCTGTCAAAAAACACCTCGATTTTTCATACATTTTTGACATTTGCTTGTCGCTGAGATGACACTGCGACTAGATTTTGAACGGTTTTAATTACGAGAATTGGCCTTCAGATCGTTTAATATTGTAAAAGAGGTTTAACGAATGGCAAGACTAGAGGTTACGTTTTCAAAGACCTGCCATTTCAGAGGGTGGTACAGATCATAAGACTGAATAATATTCTCCATGTGACCAACATCGTAGGTACTTGAAAAATAAATCAGCTGTCCCACACATTTCGTCGCGCGCAAATTATGTGTGGGACATTTAAACCTTAAATAGTCCAAAGCTGTCACTAAACGTTAGTGATAGGTAAATCCAATGGGTTAGTAGGTACTCTTAATGATGTGATCTTCATTTGAAACTACCAATTGGATCCATTTAAAAGTATGAAAGATGTCAGTTGGTGGACTTATTATAATATTTGCAGAAAGCTTGTTACTATCACTTGTGTTTGTATGTAATTTTCTTTTTCATGGTTTAAAATCTGAACAAACCCGAGTCACATCTGTGGTACGTCGGTAAAGAAAATTGTAAGTCGTTTCGGCAATAACTCAAATGTTAGCGATTGTACAGAACAGAAGTTAAGAGAACAAAGAATAAAGTTTGCTTAGATACTTCATGCTCTGTTCCCTTTGCTATAAGGCCCGTCGTCCACAACGCTACTCAAAAGTAACCAATTACGTAAATACGAACGACTTTTCAATTGAAAATACAACATCATTCTAGAGTACCTAGTTGCTTTACATTTTTGCGACTTCTTCTTTTCGTATCGATGGTTCTCTTCCTGTGTGTCTTACTCCTTTGGATTTTGATGCTAGTGCAGTGAGATTCTGACAACTCATATTTAGTTGTTTTAGGTAAGTGTGTAACACGTTTTGAGTAGCGTCGTGGACGACAGGTCTAACTGTGAAGCGAGTTCTTACTAGCTTTATTTTTTTTACAATGTTTGAATATATTTGAATATACGTGAGTGATTTTCCGTGTGATACATGCTTGTACGGAATTAGGACTGGTAGGTTTTTTTTTTACGGATTTAGAGATGGGTTTCGTAGGTACGGTAGACAAAAATGGACAACTCTAAGTCTATTTCGTGTTTTCTAAGCAGAAAACACGAAACACAACATACAGCGACAGCATACAGGGTGGCGCAGTCGTGCAAACTGTAACCATGAATTCAGCACATGACTCTTTACGCCTTAGCGTAGAAATATTTCGTTGGTTATCACCAAAAAATCTACTGTTTCATAGAAAAGTGCAATACTTACGCGGCCAAAATGTGTGGAACGGCATTTTTTTTTAAATATCCGAGTAAAAATTTAAAACTATAACATACATGTATTGCATCCGTGGCAACAGGCTGCGGGTGTGTGCCTACCACCCTACATTTATGTTTTTCCCAACTGTTACAGATTGACAACGATGCGTTTTGTACTTATCCACACATTTTGTACTTTATTTCGTTCTCGAGAAATATTAATTACAAAAAATCTTAGCAATAAAAGCATACCTTCCTCCTACCTATACCTATTGTATACAATATTTCATAATAATATTCATAGCTTTACAGTATATTACATAAAGTCTTCATAAACAAAATTCTACAGGGAGGCTAAACACAATACAGAAACATAATTGTAGGCATCTACGCAATAAAAACGGCCTAAATCTTAACTAGGCAGACGTCTGCAAAAGTCTGAAGTTTATTTGGAAATACTTTTATACTCAAATATTAAAAAAATGTTTAAGTTGATCAAAGTTTATTTCGTAAGTAAGAGCTATGTCAATGAGGAAGAGGGTGAGTAGTGATGGCTTTGTCGTAGGTTCTAACCCAGACTTTGCGCTTCATACTTTGTGTGAATTATTTCGTGCCTACTGTTCTAAAAACGGTGATAAAAAACATCGTGAGGAAATTGGCATGTTTTTTTTGGTGTGGGATATCATCAAATATCTTCTCCCGCTCTGGGTGGAGCGAGAGGGTGGGTCAGACTTTTACTGACTAAAATCCACCCGTGTTCCTTCCGTTGCCTGTGTGCCGGAGGCCACGGTATCTCTTTCGAACAACCCGCACCCCTGGAAAACCCGAAAAATATCTTAGAAACAAAAATTTGAAGACCTGTGACAACTACCAACGCGCAATGGGGGCGCGTGGTAGATTACAGCCTTCTTCACAAGAGGAGGCCTATGTCCCAGGAGTAGCAACATTATGTGCATATTGTGTACCTATTTCAATAAGGAATGCGTCTGTGACTTGTTTGCCATTGCTAGAACTTTTATGCAGGATACATTTATAACCAGTGCGCAAACTCTAACCATGAATTCAGCATATCATTCTAGACCTCCAGGCCCAGAAATTTTTCGTCAGTTGTACAAAAAAAAGTATCTGCTGTTTCATAGAAAAGTGGAATACCTATGCGGTTAAAAAGTATGGAACAGCTATTTTTTTTTATAATTTATTTTTAATGTATTTTCGGGCATAACTCCGTCATTTATAAACCGATTGACAAAATTATTTTTTTGTTCGAAAGGAAATGCCGAAATGGTCCCAGATAAATTTCATATAGATCTGATGATGCGTTTCGGAGACAGACAACGGAACTTTTCAAAAAATGACAGCCAACCAACCGCGATTGGTGCTATCGCATAAATATGCATTGTTTTGACCCCAAGGATGATGAAATAACTAAAAAGTGAAAAATTAAAACTTAAAAGAAAAAAAAAACCTATGTATTTTAATTTTGTGTCACCGCTTTCCGAAATTAAAGTTATTTTTCACTTTGTAGTGTTTTTCCGGAAGTCGGTTGTATTTTTTTTTGAAAAAAGTTTTTAAAAGTTACTTTCGACGGTCTTCAGCAGAACTGTTTATGAACGTCTTCTGTGAAAGTTTGCGGCATTTTTGCTTGCGAGTAGGTAGAACGGCACGCCGCATGATTTTTAACAGTTGTATTTTGTATTGCAAATGGCAAAAAGTTCTTTTTCTTAACTTTTATCGACAAAAGTAGATAGTAGGGAAGGAAACAAAATCCAGGGGGGGCAGCTGCCCCCCCCTGCCCTCCCCTGGGTACGCCCATGCTGCTAGGAGTAATTTGAAAAATGAAAGATTAAAAAGACTCCAATATTGTTGCACTTTCATTGATAAGGCAAAATTAAAATAGACTAAGGCAGTTACCTAATACTCAACCATTTTTTTAAAACTACATACAACACGATTACAAGCATACCCAACAACCAAAAAAAAGGAAGATCATTCATACTTCACAGGCCACAAATATTAACAGAGTCATCAAAGCAGCTGTATTATAAAAAAACAGTTAAAAACGTTACAAAAAGTTCATTAGTTCACAATTACCGGTACGAACCAATGGAAATGCTAAAGAAACGGGGCGTGCAACACAATTAAAAATAAATTTCCTCTGTTTTTAACAACAATATCCGAACTATCCCATTTTAGGGTTCCGCTTGGCGGCAGCTGGAAACCGCACTCGTTACATCTCTATCAACGACTACAATGGAGGACAGCAAAAAGAAGGTTAATAGTAAAATTAACCAGAGGTGAAATTGATTAAAATTTTGAAGTGTGGTCAATTGGTAGAGATGGAACCAATGAAGCAAAGTGGTGAAAGGGTTATTAAGTGTGGCCTAATCTTGGTGACGAATAGGGAAGTTAGCAGTTAGTTTTAAAGGAAACAAGCTGATAACTAACACCTAATTAATATACTATGGTGCAAACGAAAGCAAAGACAATAATAATCAAAATACCTAAATCAAAAGAGATGGTTTGTCATATTCCATGGTAGTCAACGAAAGTGAACAATGATCTGACCAAGATTATGAGTCTAGATTTTAAAAGAGATCATGACGTCTGAGTTTTTTTAAGGTTTTCTAAACCCTCACTCTTTAGTCGGGCGTCGGGAATCCCAGGCTGATTCCCGGCCACCGTGGCGCGGGCTTGCGGACGGCGAGTAATGGGTAACTCGCTGTCCGGTAAGGACCCAGCCCGAGTCGACGGCGCGTTGTGATGCACGCGCGCCTCAAAAAAAAAAAAAATCTACCGACTTTCGGAAAAACACTACAAAGTGAAAAATAACTTTAATTTTGGAAGTCGGTGACTTTGGATATGTATGTATTTACATTTTTTGTCGGCAATTTTTTTTTTAGAGAGAGTTTTTCTTTTTCACTTTTTTGTTATAGTACCTACCGACCCCACGCCAATTCGAAATTTCACCATTCTTGGGGTCAAAACAATGCATATTTATGCGATAGCAGCAAGCGCGATTGATTTGCTGTAATGTTTTGAAGAGTTCTGTTGCTCCGAAACGCATCATCAGATCTATATGAAATTTAAATGGGACCATTTCGGAATAAACCTCTTTCGAACAAAAAAGAATTTAGAAGCAAATCCGTTTATATATGACGGAGTTATGCCCGAACAAACACAAAATAATAGATAATAATATATAAACATGTCGAATTGATAACCTCCTTCTTTTTGAAGTCGGTTAAAAATCACACAGATACCGTTACGTACTTTTTATTTTGATGTCAAATGCAAGGTTAACTGACATGCACAATAAAACGGTTCAAACAATCTTAGAAATCATCATTGTTCGTTATGCTGGGTGCATAATAATGCAATCAACTTTAACGTACAGTTATAGTTCTATTTGGAAGTAAACGAAGTTAAATGCGATTGACTGCTGCGCTGCGTATCGCGGGTTCGATTCCCGCACGGAACAAATATTTGTACGAACTACAAGTAGTTGTTCCAGCACCCTAATTGCGTAACTCACGATTAATCATAATCGGTTTCGTTTTGACAGTTCAACAATATTCATTGCGTTATTTACGTTGTTGAGCAGAGACATGTCGAACATAATATATGAAGCAATGGTTTAACAATCCGTTTCAAAACGAAACATATTATGATGAATCGTGAGTTACGCAATTAGGGTGCGCATCTGGATGTTGTATGTATGTGATTTTAAATGATTGTAAACGCACCCACAATACAGGAGAAATTCCGGGGCAACGTTTTAAAAACAAACGAAAATATTGAGCAAAGGTCGTTCAAATATACAAGCTGATGTCATAATTATGTGAGAATTTGGGACTCAGACTCTTGGTTTATTCATGTGGTCATTTATTCCCTTAAATATATTAAATATTCTTTTACTTCACGTCTTAGCCCATTAACTTCTCCGACATTTTACCCCCAATTTGCACTACAAAGAATGACCTTCCTAATAAATTCTTTATTGAATTTAATTGATTGTTGGCAACACCACAAGTCGAGGTTCCATTAAACCGCGATGTTTCGTATATTCCGTTGCTCGACAGTGTACAAAGGTGAAATAAAACATTAATTGCTGTCAGGCGGCGAGGGGCGAGACAAAAGGTTCGTTTTTTCGTAACTATTGTACGTACGGGACCCTCCGTTACGGTTAGGAAGCAGCCCTGTTTCGGCGCAATGAAAAAGCAATGTTGATCGATATTTCTTTTTTTCAACGGTTTTGCGGCCGTGGAAAATTGTGGAGTTTTTAACGTGTTATGAAATGTCTGACTGCCTCGTTGGTATAGTGGTAGCAAACGCTACAGCTGAGAAATTAGGTTCTGAGTTTGATTCCCGGGTCGGGCAAAATGTTATTAGGTTTTCCTATCTGGACTTTCTTAGTAGCAGCCCAGTATCGGAACTCGTACCCGGTTGATGGCAATATGCTCGCCCCGTATTACACAATACTTAAACATAACCGGCGAAATGTGGATGTAATTTTGGTGCACCTCTGCCAAACCCTCTCGGGCATACAGGCGTGATGTTGTTATGATTTTTAAATGTCTTAAGTAGGTACCAACTCATTCTAAGGTTTCCGTTTAGTGTTACTTCGTTTCGTTAAACCCGTGTTGCCACTATTCAAATGTTCCATGCAGGCCATGCAGGTTGCAGGCTAAAGGGACCACGCAAGTTACCTTTACATTATGTTAAATTGCAGCGTGTAAGCTGGTATAACGACTTACAAGCTGAGCTACTCCAATTAAATAGTGTAAATGTGTAAGGGAACACGGAGCTATAGTTGCCACTGCTTTATGATTCCAATATAGGAAAAGAGTTAAGGGAGAAGCGGCAGAGAAGACCGCGGAATTCCAATTTTCTTACGTTTTTTGCAATTTGTTGGTCATTGATAGGCTGTGTGTTAAACAAAATATGATACGCGAGCTTAAAATTAGAATTAAAATTCATTTATTTCAGGCAAAACCCACATTAATATTTAAAATAAAATAAAAATACAGAAAAGAACAAAATCTCATTAGAGAATAAAAAAATTAAATGTCACAGAATTGGAATAAAATAACATTCACAGAATGGAATTTCAATAAAATGTCAAATTGAACGGTCACAGAGTTAAAATTAAACTAAAAAAGCACATGGTAATATTGCACAATAAACAAAGCAATCAAGTCAAACAAGTCATTATCGATGTATGTCTATGTATATTGCTTTTCATATTTTGTTCAACATATTGCCTGACACTGAACTGAAAATTGAAGAGAAACCTAAGAAAATTGGAATTATTGTAAATATTTGTAGACGACACGCAAGTTTATTTATTTGTGTACGAATCGACATGTCGGGAAATATGTACGGAACGTTTTGAATTTTATGCAATAAAATGAGAAACTGTCACTGCAAAGTACATGCAATAAACTGCATAAAATTCAAATCGTCCCAATTGCCTAAAGCCTTTTTCTGGAGATGTCGATTCGCCCACAAATTAATAAACTGCGACTCGCCTACGGATTTTTTTTTAAAGGTCGGTTCGCCCGAATCGGCCGAACAAATTCGTGCTAATAAGCCACATATAAGAATCAGTTGAACACATGCATCAAATTCCTAAGTATCTTCACTGATTGACTGCTATTATAATTAAGAACCTCTTCTTACTTCATTAAGAGAAAGTTATCGACGCAATCACCAAGAGTTCATAAAGTCAGCCCACATAAATATTTATGATATAAAACATAATATTTATAGACGGATTTATATCAGTAAGTGCTGTTTAATTAGTGAGAATAATAAAATGTAAATGTTGTTATCTCAAAAACCAATTAAAGTTGTTTAAACCGGTTTTTAAGGTGGCCCAGTAAAAGTTCTATGCAGTGTACTTACATAGCGAGATACTTTATGCTAGTGATGTGAAAATAACGGGAAAGTTGAGTGATTTGAGTCAAGATGAGTGTTTGAAGTTGGCTTTTTAGTTTGCAATACGGATTTAGATTACACTCGTAGCATACTGACACAAAACCGCGAAACTTCAAAGTGCTCTGACAAAAATAGGTCACGAGAAGACAGGAGGGTTATTAGGGGCGGGAAGATGGGGGTTTCATTTTACTATGGTTCTAAAACATGATACGAAATACCTGGAAGTAACTGATGGCTATCTATCTATATCTATATTAATAATTAAGCTAAGGAGTTTGTTTGAACGCGCTAATTTCTGGAACTACCACTTGAATTTGATAAAAAAAAATTTGTATTTAATAGCCCAATTCTTGAAGACTGTTCTAGACTATTTAACATCACGCTTGGACTCTAAGGAACCGAGCAAAACGGAATAAAAGTACAAATGAAAGCTAAGCGAAGACTAGAAGAAGAATATGAGTTTTAAAAACGAATGGATTTCTACAAAAGATACTTTGGTAGGATATTACATAAAAGCCATACTGACAACACCAGTCGCCCTTCGCTAAATTGCCGCACATCACTAAAGAAGGTAGACCTAAATACGGTTTGATGTTTACCGAATCTCTTCAAAGCATAGTAGGTACTCGTAGGTATGACTATGAAGAAAATACTATAAATTGAGAGATAAGAACACAGAGCTAGTTTGATTGTTATTGTAATGTTCGAGCTAGCGAACTTGTAACCTGTTGCCGCCTACATGCTCTGTTCGCTCGTAATCTTTTAATCCTTCCAGTTTTGCCTACATGTGTGGATTGAGGTCAGGTAAAAATGTGGCTAGGTTCATCCTAGACAGAAAACATCCGAGCATAAAATAACCACTGAAAACTATACATACTATGAGGGGTTTTATGAAAACACGGTTATAGTAGTTTGGTAACACCTTTGATGTGGACAGTTCAATAACATTCATTGAAATATTTACGTTGTTGAGCAGACGAATTCTTCAAACTTAAGAGGCAATGGATAAGCAATTTTCTTTAAAATCCTTCGGGTTGTGACTGAAAGTGTGTCACACAATTAAGATGCTGGCCAGGGCTATCAAGACCTAATTGCAACTACAGTCCAAAATAGTAAACGCTCTGACAAACTCAAGTGGTGTTAGCCCAAAGAATTGTTGATCGCTGTTTACCTATAGCAATAATCGTATACAGAAAAAATACAAATAAATATGATTTTTCTGAATGTCTATTAGTTCTACCATGAACCATTTCAAGGTTATCCATTAAATACCGGACAACCTGTAAATGGTACACCACTACCTGTAGTATTGTCTCTCCTCCTTTTATAATCTATCCAAATGTGGCCTAAAAAGATCGCTAGTTAGCGATAAGACCGCCCATTGTGTCACCCCACAGAAATTTCTTAATTTACATCTGTAATTTTTATGGTGTACATTACAAAGAGTATTTTATCTATACATAAATCTATCTATGTAATCGCACAAGCTGCTATATTTTTGAATGTATAGCTGTTGAAAAACGTCAGGTTAGGTTGATTAAGAGCAGTGGTGGCCCAGTGGTTACAGCCGCGACTTAAGAGTTACTTTACTTTGTGTAAATTATTTCACCACTACTGCTCTCAAAACGGTGAAGAAAAACATCGTGAGGAAACCGGCATGTCCTAGAACCAAAAATTTGAAGACATGTGTGTCTACAAACCCGCAAGGGGCCCGCGTGGTGGATTACGGCCCACTCCTTCTCACTAAGGGGATGCCTGTGTCACAGCAGTGGGTACATAGGCTGATTTATGATATGATGAAAAATATTGTAACATTAGCTACAAAATAAAACATCACTAGCGCAGTATACTCCCAAAGAATTCCGGAACGCTCAAGTAAAAATACTCGAACTAATACTTAAATCCCATCACTAGAGAGTTTGACAATGGCGGCGCTAGCGTTGTTCCTGACGTGTTTACGACTACTAGTGAATTTACAACCTTTGTGACTGTCAGATTGGTACCCGATACTTTTACTGTGAGTATTTATTTGTATTTGTTGTATTACGTAAGTCTAATATGATTTATATGGATTTATTTCAGTGAGGTATGATGTTTGGGGATTGCGAAACGGAATTCTGGGATGTCATTGAGTGTATTATGGTTTAAAATAGTTATACAGGAAAAGTTTTTATCCAGTGCGTAAATTGTAACCATGAATTCAGCATATTACTAGACGCAGAAATTTTTCGCCGGTTGTAGAAAAAATAATCAGCTGTTTCATAGAAAAGTGCTATACCTACGCGGTCAAAATGTTTGGAACAGCTGATTTTTTTTTGTGTATCTGGCGAAAAATTTCTGCGTTGGGGTTCTAGAATGATATGCTGAATTCTTGGTTACAATTTGCGCACTGGATAAAAACTTACCCTGTAATGATGGCAGTGCTGGCAATTCTGTTTTAAAATAAATCTATTTTTTTTTTCAAAATCATTGCAGACTAGATTTTACCCGCGCCTTCGCCCGTGTAGGTGTCGGGATTATCCCACGGGAACGTGCTACCGAGAAAATAAAGATATTAATCCCTATAATATTAGCTATCTGCCAGTTAAAGTCACGTCAAAATCGGTCCAGCCGTTTCAAAGATTATCCGGAATAAACATCCAAAAAAATTAAAACAGTTTTCTTGTTAAAAGTACCGTGTTCAATTTCTTTCGCATTTAATAAAAAGTTATTATTTTGACATTAGCAAAACACACGTTAATTTTATTTATTTGTATGTATGTAAATATGTATACTAAATAAAATGCATTAAGATGCCGTGAGTTACAAAAAGAGACTAGCAATAAAATTAATAATTGTTGCAAAGTGTTTTGAAAAGCAATCACAATCAAGGAGCTTGCAAAGTTATTGCTCTCACTACTGAGATAAAAAATAAACAAGTTAAGTACAATAAAACAACTACATAAAGGAGAATGTTAATAATTATTACGCTTTATTAATCAACAACGCCTTCTGATATCTTCACAGTGCATGCAGTATAATTACTCACATTTAATTATTAGCTTCGGTGTACATAATTACTTGCAATCAGCTTTTCCGAACATCAATATGGTTATAGCAAGAATAGCTTCCAAGTAACACAATCAATACGATGCCATACAAAAATAACTATTTATTGACGCCACTGCGACTGCAAAGTCACACGGTTTCTGAGAAAATCACATAGTTTGTATAAACAGCGTATAATATTCCCACTGCTGGGACACAGGTCTCCTCTCTGTGAGAAGGAGTGGGCCGTAATCCACCACGCGGGCACGGTGCAAGTAGGGTAGATGTCACATGTCTTTAAAATTTTGGTTCTAGGTTTCGGTTTTCTCACGATGTTTGCCTTCACGTTTTGAGAGCCCCCCCGAGTGAGTTCCCGTATTGTCGTTGCGGGGGGGGGGGGTCAGTAACCGTGGTCTGCCAACCACGGTGAAGCCAAGGACCCCAAAGGTGGGGCCGCTCGTCAGGGCTTTTACCTTCATGCCGTAGCGTGACGTAGCGGCCAAAAAGTAGGTTGCCCAAAAGTAGGTGAGGTGCACCGCAACTGAGGTGGGCCGCGATGTCGAATGGGAGGCATCACGGCTGAGGGTTACAGGCTGCGGTAGAGGAGGAGTGCCGGTGCTTCTGAGCAGCGCTCTTCCTTTCCGTGGCTTGGATGGGGCCGCCACCGTTTGATGGCGGACGCGGTGGGGCCGCAGGGGAAGAGGAGTGTCGGTATAGCGTTGGCCGCTCTCCCTATCCTCTGCGGCCGAAAAGTGGTAGACGAGACAGCGCGTTGTGTTCCACGTGCGCCGCCAGATATGTCAGCAACCACTGGTGGGGTCCGCAAGGGCCGATGCCTGCCAGGCGAGCGGGTTGTTCGAAAGAGTTACCGCCGCCCCTGGCATACGGGCTACTGAGGGAACACGGGTGGGTTTTAGTCAGTATAAGTCTGACACGCCCTCCTGCTCTACTCAGCGGGAGAAGTCATTTGATGATTTCCCACCCAAAAAAAAACCTTTTGAGAGCAGTGGTGGTGAAATAATTTACACAAAGTAAAGCGCCTGATTGGGTTTGAACCTACGACCACATCTAGTAAGTCGCGGGCGTCACTACTGGGCCCCCACTGCACACATATCACATACTTTGCTGTCATGGAAATAAGAATCTATTTGAAACAGCACCCTAATTTTGCTGTCCTTTAACTAGACAGGCGTTAAGCCCTAAAAGTTGTTTCCGAGAAAATGGCAAAAAACGCGCGAATCGTTATTTCTTAAAAACTGTGATACAAGTTACGTTACTGATTATAGAAAACATCAATTGATATTTCTTTCTGTTTATCTTAAAGAATCCTTTCCAGTTACTGATTGTAGGACACATCAATTGATATTTCTATCTGTTTATCCTAAAGAATCCTTTCCAGTTAACGACCTACATACTCTCATATTTTGGGAACTATTTGAATTGAAAGAAAGAATTAGCATTGCCATTCAACGTGGCAATGCTGCCAGTCTTCTGGGCACGTTTCCTGATGACAGCGATGTGGACGAATACTTCTACGAGTAAGTGTCCTTTTGTTTTTGTATTTATTTGTTTAGTTAGTTTAAATTTTTTATAACAAATTAAAGGTAAAGTCAATCGTAAGTTTGAATTGTAAAAACGTTTGTTAGACAGAAAGATAGAGAATTGTGTACTCTCTTAGATACTATTAAAAAGTAAACATTTACCAAGTGAGGGTTAACTACTTTCTAGTTAAAGGACGGCAGAATTGTGTAACACACTATCAATAAACAACTTGAATCATTTGAAAGATATTGTTTATCCATTGATTCATATGTTCGAAAAAATTATATGCTCAACAACGTAAATAACGCAATGAATGTTGTTGAACTGTCAAAATTTAAGCCGTTCTTACTAGTAGTGTAAGGCAATTACCTCTCAGAAGGCTTAGCATGACGCTGTCTATTTCTACTCTACCGTATAATGTCTACACGGAGACGTCACTTTTGTCTACTCTGACGTCGACAAAACGCTTCTCTATGGTTCTCGTGCTAAGCCTGCAGTTCGTTGGAAAAATATCAATGCTTCTACAAAATGAGTAAGTACTTAGGTAGTGTATTTTCAAACGCTGATCAATACTTTTGTCACTTGGCTACTAAAATTCAAACTGCTTATCGTCTCGATAAAAATAATTCATCAGGTTTGAAATGTGGAAACTAGCTTTAAGCATTTGTTTGCGGCCAGGTGGCATTTCCACGCAGTAATTATAATGTGCCCTTCTGACTGGTCGCCCTGAATGTGATGTATTTGCGGATGAATGGAATAGAATTATGCGTATATGTTTGGTGTTCTGTGAGGGAAAGTATGCGAGGGAGTCCACTGTTCCATGTTAGTTTTTAGTTTAATCATATATCTTAACATAGTTATTTGCTACGTTATAATATTGTTTCTACGTTAGTTAATGTAATTGGTGTTACCGTTTTAATTAACCATAAATAAATAAATGCTATTTGTTTGTAAGATCAAGATATACTCGTATGACTCATGTAAGCCAATTAAAAATAATCGATAGTAATTGTCCCTAAAGAGCAATGGTAACGGCTGCGACCTACGATTTGTAGGTCACAAACAGGCACACACAGGTTTGAACACAGACAGGCGATTTACTTTGTGTAAATTATTTCATCACCAATTTTCTCGTATTTTTAATGCTACCTGGTATATAAGAAATCACCACCTCCATCGTGACCCGGAATGGAACCCGTCACCAACATAATCCAAAAATTTGCTGAGGCCCATGAACAACGACTCCATCAACATGTGATCATCGAGGCGATTCAGCTGTTAGACCAAACAAATATAGTGCGAAGAATAAAACGAACAAAACCTTTTGAGTTGGTGTAGTGTTAAAAGTGTAGAAATAATAGTGACAATGACACACATAATAAGTATAACACAGGAATAAAGTGTTTATATCATCATATCAGACTCTAAGAAAGTGGAACGGACTTGTGTAAAGTACATAAAGGACACTATTCTAAGTTTTAAAATAATCATCATGTATGAAATTAAGTTAGATAAAAATTGCTTATTAGTTATATAGTCTAGATTGTAATGAATTATTAAGAACCGGGGCCTTTTTAATAAAGGATAAAAATAAACACTGTTCTCATAACGGTGAAGAAAAACATCGCGAGGAAACTGTTATGTCTTATAACCAAAAATTCAAAGACATGTGTCATCTACCATCTCGCACTGGGCCTGTTTGGATTACGGCCGACTCCTTCTCCCTAAGAGGAGGCCAGCATTGGAAACATGTGATTATTTATTGTAATAGGTTGGGGAAAAGTTTCTTCGCATTTTTAAGAAAATTCAAAACATTTTTTAATATATTTTGTTTACTTTTAACTAAAATATGTAGGTACCATTTTGTTCGATAACTTTTTGCCATCTTGTAGGTAGGGACATGATCCCATTGCTATAGAAATTTTGGGACTTCTGATCAATTCTCTTAATTTTTGCGGAGTGGCTAAAAGATGTGTGAGGTCTAGCGTTATCATGATGAAAAACCTTCTGTTGATTAATTCTAGCCGCTTTCTCTCAACTTCTTGCTTTAATCTCATCAGTTGTTCGTAGTAGAGTTCAGAATCGATGGTCCTGGCTGGTGGTAACAGCTCATAATGAATAATGCCCTTCCAATCTCACGACACACACAGCATCACCTTGTTGCGAGTTAACCCGGGTTTCGCCACAGTCTATGAAGCCTGACCGGCCTTTGACCACGACCTTTTTAGCACGTTCTTGTCGTACGTGATCCACTTGTCATCACCAGTTATCAGCTTCTTCAAAAATGGTTCGGTTTCATTGAGTCGTAATAAAGAATCACAAATTAGTACACGGTTCATTAGGTTTCTTTCAGTGAACTCGTGAGGTACCCAAATATCGAGCTTTTTTGTGTACCCAGTTTTTTTCAAATGCGCCAAAACTGTTTTGTGGTCAATTCCCAGTTCTTCAGCTACGTCGTAACTACTAATATGCCGATCTTGCTCCACTTTTTCAAAAATGCTGTCGATTTTATCCGTAATAGGGCGACCAGAGCGACGTGCATCTTTGACATCAAAATTTCCGGATTGAAAACGCTTGAACCAAAATTTGTGCTACTCTCACAGACACTGCACTAGGTCCATAAACATCGCAAATTTTTTTCGCGGCTTGCGTTGCATTTTTACCTTTTTTGTAGTAAAATTTTAAAATGTATCGAATTTCTTCATTAGATTCACTCGTCTTGACAGTACGAAAAACAAATGAAAATCACACATTTTCCTAATTTGAATTTGGAATTATGTTCTTTAAAATTTAAACTTTCAATGATACCAAAACCAGCCAGATACAAATACAAAAAGAAAGAGATTGTATTACAAGTTCATACATACTATAATGCGACTTTTTCCCCAACCTAATATGTAAGTGTCCCAATGAGATATTTCATTCAGGGGAAACCTTAATAAAGTTCATCCCGATCCGGGAACCAAACTCGACATCAGCCAGCGTTTGCCAACGAGCCAGTCAACTAGAAATTAATTATCTCAATTCACAAATAGTAGTGCAAGCTTCCTAATTCCGGAATTAGGATACCAGCCGTTAACAGCTGAACATCACTGCAGTGCTGTCAGATAAATGTCGAGTGGTTCTCAACATTTTTATAGCGGCAGACATAAACGCTAAACGCTATTTTACGGCCCGATTATGTCTCTTGCGAAAGCCCTGATCCAGATACGTGCTTTTAAATATTTTGATTATGTTTTATTATGGGAAGTCGTTCTGTTTGGGATGTGAGTTGTGAATTGTTGGATTTTTTTTGTTAGTTTATGTTGAGTTTGTGCTGTTTTCGATTTTATGTTGGCGATTATGGGATTGAGACCGCTATAGGCGGTGTTTGTTTTTAGCTAATTTAATGTTTCGTTAAATCTTGTACGATTAATTGGCCACCTCATTCTTTGTATAATCTGGGAAACACTAATCACCGCGAGAGTTTAACACATAAAATGAAATGTGTTCAACTCTTGCGGTAGTTACTGCCAGGGGTGCGGGTTTGTTCGAAAGAGATACCACAGCCCCTGGCCTACGGGCTACTGAGGGAACACAGGTGGGTTTTAGTCAGTAAAAGTCTGACACGCCCTCCTGCTCCACCCAGAGCGGGAGAAGTTATTTGATGATTTCCCATACAAAAAAAAAAAAAAACTCGTGGTTGTTTATTATGTCTCTCTCTCTTTTAATTTACTTTTTACTCTACTCTCTCAATCTGATTTTTCAGAACTATTTTGGGGTCGGCTTCCAGTCTAACCGGATGTAACTGTGTACCAGTATTTTACATGGAGGGACTGCCTATCTGACCTCCACAACCCAGTTACTGGGTAATACGGTACCCCTTGGTAAGACTGGTTGTCAGACTTTCAACCCGTAACGACAGTCAAAGATCCACGAATGACAGCCGGGACCAACGGGTTAACTTGCTTAACCCTCCTTGGCAAGCGTAGACTAACCTGATCGCTCCACCCGTGTGGAGCCACAAGCCCTTCCCTACTCTCTATTTAACTTAAATATAATGCTATTTTGAAGACAACAAAATCACAAACATTTCTCTAAAAAGTTCTCCAATATTCTATAATTCATTTCCAATAGCACCAACACTTCACTACTATTCAACAGATAAGCCAGTACCTCCGATATAAGGCGCAGGTCACACGTCCGCCTAATCGTGGCCGCACGTATGCCCAACAAGACCGCAACTAATGGTTGGTCCGTACCGAAAGTGGACGTATCTGTATCTGTAATGTTGTTACTTGTTTTCGGATCTGTGGGTTGGACGGTGATCGGGGTTTGTGACAATACCTGGATTGATAAATACAGTGTACTTTGAATTATTGGGTTGGATTGAAGCATTTGGACAAACATTCCGATCAATTTAGTTAATTTTAGGGATGCACTGAAAATAGCCAACGACTACGAGCATGCTTGCTTGAATGAAACCCTTGTATTTAACCTTTGGATCAGCAGCATCCTTGAGCATTTTTTTTTGTATGTATACTCATCGACATTTTCTTTAATTGTAGACCAATTTTGAAAAATATTTTTACGTTTGGTAGAACTAACTGACCAATGTAAATGTTATTTACTTTCCTTGGGTATTTAAACTACTTTGTGTATCTTGATGATATTAGAAACCTTCCTGTCACTATTGTTTACATATAAAGTAGTGGTATACGAATGTGTGTGGGGGAGATACCACATATGGATATAGGCCAAAAAAAAAAAAAAGAACTTTTTATTAACAACACTGCTATCGTCGCTTTACTAATCAAGATGATTATGGGACTTAACTTCGTCCTCTACAGGTGGGTTACAGCGTTTGGGGATCCCAGGTTCAGCAATAATAATAATTTATATATGGTAATATGTCTTAATGTAAAACCCTATTTTCTGAACAGTCATCGTTACCACCTATTCATTGCGGTTGTAATTGTCATCGTCATGACGTAAAAGCTTTTTGATTGTGGCAACTGCAAACATGGATTGTGAACGAGATTTCGAGTTTAAATGCATTTTCGTATGCCTCACTATTATGGAACGGAGGGAAAGTGTGTCAATTGTTTGTTTTGCAGATTGCCAGCGAGTCAAATGACGGAAAATATTGGACGGGTGATTTATCACAAATTGTTCAAGCCGAGTTGAAGTTTATGCGTGTTTTTTATTCTGTTGCAATTGCATTTTAACACGTCCCTTATAATATCCAAACGATATGTGTATGTTAAGTAAAATGGTCTGCGTGTTTTGCAGCGTGTGCATTGCTCTATTAATACAAAATACATGTTTTAAAAGCGTATATAAATTAGTTGTCAAGATCAAAATAGGTACGTTCGCCAGCAAGGTTACATTAGTCTAAAATTCAAATTCAGAAGATCTTCTTTCACATAAACCTATATGGGAACTTATGAAACGTCAGAAGAGAATGCATACATGAAAAGAATTGCACGTTACACCTAGTAACGTGCAATTCTGTCTTTAAAACTCGTTGTGCCACCTCTTTGATTTTTCGAGAAAACACAGTATGACGTTAACTGATAATCACATTCAAAATAGTAAAGCTTGAAAGACAATTTCAAAGTCAACTCACCATCTTGCTTCACCGTATTCCCGAGTGGACCGCAGCTGGCGACCCAAACAAGCAGTATCCACCTCAGCATGAGCCCAACCCTGCTTCTCTGCAGCTCCGGCTGGTTGTGGAAGTGACGCGCTGTCGGCCGAGCCTGCACTGCCATGGTCGCATCAAACGAGGGACCATTGGTGGAGAAGGTGGTTCACATTGTTTTGGGACCTGTTAAAAAAAGAGATAAATAAATCCCAGTTATAAAATAATATTCTTCGTTTGTTTCACTCATTTTGGCGAAGAGAAAAACAATTGAACTAGTGTGAGAAATCGTTTAACTTTTTTTTTAAATGTCATCTATTCACTGGTGTCAAAACCAGCCAGGTATAAACAGTTATAAATTACGAAAAAACTTTTTCCCAGCCTAAAATTATGACATTAGGTACTCTAATATCCTCAAAATGGATTTTGCTAATAACTTTCTTGAGCCGAGATTTAACCACATAGGTGTTTGGGCGTAGAACCTGCTTGTATATATCAAATAGCATTGCAGAGAGAATATATTCTTGTTCTTGTATGTTTTCTTCGTATGCACAATAATGTATGTTCAAAATGTAAATGTCAAAATCTCTATACTTAGCGAAAGAAATGACAAAAATATGCCATAGGAGTTTCTTTTGCTATTATAAAAATAAAACACTAAACGTTGTTAATCACTGGTGGATTCAAGGCATTTTTTACTTATGTAGGCTACTTGTGCGATCGCCAAGACGGAATGAATGTGCTATTGTTACTCCAAATCATTACAGATCAAGGTCATCTGCCTAGCCTTTTCCCAACTATGTTGGGGACGTCTTCCAGCCTAACCGGAGTAGTTGGATATGAGTATTTTACATGGAGCGACTGGACGAGCCACACACCAGTTACTGGGTAATACGACACCCCTTAGTAAGACTGGTTGTCAGACTTTCTGGCTTCTGGAGACCGTAACGACTGTCAAAGGTCCGTGAATGACAGCCGGGACTAAGGGCTTAAAAAGGGGAAGAGTTGTCTTATGTAAAGATGGTCATCCATCCACGGACCAAACGCGACAAGCGTAGCTCAACCAGATCGAAGGACCGTACGTCCTTCGATCAGGTTAAACTACGCTGTAATTACTTAGCCACAAGCCCCATTACAGAGCAAGGTAAGCATTAAAAAATATGCAAGACAAATAAAAGTTTATGGCCATGTTAGCTTACGCTCATTAAACCGCCATTTTCTCCGAGGTCAGAGTTAAAAGCCAATCTGTATTTTTTATTGGACAGCTATAATTTCCCGTCAACCTAACACTAATAGGTGTAGCTACGCATTAACTTTTAATAGCAAAATTATCTGACCTTAAACAAATGGCGGAGGGAGCTGAACGTGCCGTATCGAGTCTCCGGCCTTCATAAATCACAAAGCTACAACAGATCTAAGATAAGAGAGCTTTTAAGTCATCATCGTAGAGCCTTCTACAGTCTTCGATTGTTATTCAAGTTTGTGTGAAGGTTTGAAGCTTTGGGAATGGGCTGTTGTGCAATTTGGAGAAAACGGGAGACTGAATGTTGTAACACAAATACAAACAATATTTCTTCATAAGCAGTGGCCCTATTGTATCGACTCCGATTAAATTGAGTTCGAACCAAGGCGTCTTACTTTACTTTGTATATCTTATTTCATCACCACTGCTATCAAAATGGTGAAGGAATACATAGTGAGGTAACAGCATGCCCTAGAACCAATAACTCGAAGACATGCGATATCCAGCAACCCGCACTGGACCCTCGAGGTGAATTATGGCCCACTGTGTTTCAAAGAAAGCAGGCCTGTGTCCTAGTGGGAACATAGGCTGATTATGCAACTACAAGAAATCGATAAGGCTGATGAAGATCAAAATTCTGACGCCCTAGGCCAGCAAAGACAAACAAATAGTACGAGAATCTTCCGTATAGTGACAAACTATGTCAATGATATGAATGAAGGCTTGATTTATATGTAGTAGCCAATGTTACTTATTCAATAGAAAAATCCATGAGACCAGCAGGCTTAGCACAAGCACTGATTTGTGGACGAAAGAATAGACATGACTGTTAAATAAATGATGAACAATAGGAGAAAGAAAGAAAGAATATCGTTTATTTGGACACAGTTCGTGAAACACAAAATACAATAACAAATAAAAAAAGTGAAAATAAATAATTGCATTAGTGTGTGCCTACGGTGCGATGTCAAAATGGAGAAACTAAATGTCGCTTTGTATTGAAAAACCACTCTCTATTCTTCGTATAAAAAGAAAGCGTCATGCTATGCCTGCTGAAAGAAAGCCAACTTTTGTCTTCTGGAACAGATATCCTTGCTTCCTATTACTAAGACCTCAAAGCATTTATTTAGCGAACAAATCCAGTAGGTTCTTGCTCGATCTTGATATAATTTATAGCGACACAGTTTCATAATTGATGTTTTCACGCCGATATTATCTTGGGAGATAAGAATCTTTCTCGTAGGCTGTAGCGTCTGTCGCTAGGCAACTTGCCAAATACTGGCGTATTGCAGTTTTTGGTTCCGCTTACTCGATAGAACGATGCGATACATCATTTTCATGAATTTGTCGACTGGACTGTTATATTTGAAGATGCTGTGGGAAAGTATTAGAATGAAATTATTTGTCTAGGATTTTTTTTTAAATTTGATTAAGAAATGTTAAGTTAACACGTCCAATTTAAAAATGAACGCAGTTTTTCTTAGTTTCGCAGACCGGATTCGTGCTCTTTTGTGATTTGGACTCAAACATAATTAGCGAAATGTGGGTGCGCTTAGAACACTGCCTAACCGTTCGGGAAATACAGGTATGCTGATATTGTGTGTTATTTCGACTATCAAATTATTTTAAGTACTTAGTACTAAATTAAATGAAAAACTAAAAAATAAATACAAAAACTAAAAGACACTTAGGCTTCGAAGTACTCGTCCACATGCCGACATCCGGAAACGTGCCCAAATGACTGGCAGTACTTACTTTGTACTTGGTCATATTCATCAACTCTTCTACAGTATTCTTGAGCCTTATTAAAATTAATCTCATGTGTATTAGATGATTATAACAAACTTATATTCAATTACCTATCTTATCATCGTCTCACAAGATCAAGCAAAGCGAGCACTCTACGAATACTGGCATTACGCCAAATTAACAATGGAGGGACGAAGAAGAATTAAAAAAACTATAACAGGACTTGAAAAAACAACTGAGAACACAGGGCCTTATAGAAAACAGAAGATTAGCGAAGTAAATCGGAGGGGTAATTGTGTTAATTACAATGCCATTAATTTTGAGAAATTAAAAATATTGATTGTGTTATTTACGCTGAATACAACAATCCGTTTCATCACTAAAATAACTGATGCAATCATTTATTTATTTATTGTTCCAAAAGTGGTGTTACAATTTATTTTTCCACCAGTTATTGATAGATCAAGAACTGTGAAATACAATATAGTACTCAATATTTGTGGAAAAGATCACCTGTATCCTGTATTAATTAAAGAAAAAACTGTATCATAGGAGCCAGGGATGTCACTCGGAAAGCTGCCAAGTTCAAATGAATTCGGGCTTGACACATCTGCCGCATGTCAGACGATCAATGGGCCAAACTTACGACCCAGTGAGTTCTGGGTTGAACGACATCGGACGGATGGGCACTCCACGATTGCGGCAGTAAGCCCTGTTTGAGGAGTGACTTGAGAGGCGGCATGGCGTCCTCACCTTCCGCCTGACGCAGGTCCTCACCGGATACAGCTGTTTCGGGAAGTTCCTGTTTCGCATAAGACGAGAGGAAACGTCCGGGTGTTTCCACTACGAAGATCGCCCTGAGGACACGGTGAAGCATACGCTGGAGGTCTGCCCGGCTTGGGCGGAGCACCGCCGTATCCTTGTGGAGGCGATTGGCGGCAGCGATCTCTCGTATCCGGCCGTGGTCCAGGCCATGGTACGGAGCTAGAGTGTATGGGTAGCGGTCACCTCCTTCTGCGAAACAGTGATACTCGCGAAGAGGGAGGCGGCGCACGTGAGGGAGAAGCAGAATATGCGCCCACAAGGCCTTAGTGGCCGCAGAAGACGCCCTGGGCGTCGGAATGCCAGGCTGATTCTCGGCCACCGTGGGCGTGGGCATGCGGACGGCGAGTAATGGGTAGCTCGCTGTCAGGTAAGGACTAAGCCCAGGTCGATGGCGCGCGCCTCAAAGAGATGTCAGCACAAAATGATGGGGCACGCAAGGGCCGATGCCTGCCAGGGGTGCGGGTTTGTTCGAAAGAGAAACTACAGCCCCTGGCATACGGGCTACTGAGACACGGGTGGGTTTTAGTCAGTAAAATATTGACACGCCCTCCTGCTCCAACCAGAGCGGGAGAAGTTATTTGATGATTACCCACCGAAAAAAAAGGTCCAGACGGAGATGGGGGGACAGCTCTGGACAGAGAGAGGTGGAAAGAGAGTAGGGAGGCCTTGGCCAGGCAGTGAAATATTAATAAGCTAATAATAAAAATATTTAAGCCGTCAAGCAGACGAATTAGCTCAGCAATACTATTATGAAGCACAAATCTAGAATTCGCTTCAAAATCCTTCAGATTATGATTGGAAGTGTGACAAGCGATTGGAAGGCTCGGCAAAACGATCATACATTATAGAAATTCCTCTGCGGTACGCAGTTTCGGACGATTTCAATTTAAATCCTGCGAACTGCTAATTTAGTAGTACTTAAATTGGGAACGATAGTTGCATCAATTAGGTTTCAGTGCCAAACAAAGGGTCTAATCATCTGTCTTTATTAAATGCTCTTTGTTTGTAACCATGGCAACTATAGAAGGTAGTACGCTTCACAATTGCAATCGACCAACAATTTGCTGTTCGGAAATCAAGCTGCACATTTTATTTCCGCACCATTCTGTCTTTCTTTGTTCAGGGAGAAATATGTTCAGTAGAAGGTATCTTTATGATTATTTATTCCAAAATTTTCATTAATTAGTTTTGCTCTGTTTGGACATAGCAAAAGTGGAAGTTGTTTTCCGAGTTCAAGATCACTGGTCACACTGCCATTAAAAAGACAGACTCCTCGAGTACCTACCTTCCTCATCATCTACCTGGCCTTTTCTAATTATGGTGGGGTCCGTTTCCAGTATAACCAGATGCAGTTGAGTAGTGAATATTTTACAATAAGCGACTGCCTGTCTGACCTCTACCAACCAGTTCCTGGGTAATCTCTTGGTAAGACTCGTTGTGAGACTTTCGGGAGTCTGACGACCCGTAACGACTGCCAAAGACCAACGTATGATAGCCGGGACCAAAGGTTTAAAGTACTTTCCGAGGCACAGAGGGGTGTTGGGTCTTCGTATGCAAATATGGTCACTCATCCATCCACGGACCAACTGTGGCAATAGTAGCTTAACGTTACTGCTGTCATTACTTAACCACTAGCCCAAGTAACCTACCTATTTGGTTATTTATCTTACATATTTAAGATTTGGCGGTGTTTTGTATGAACATCACGTAATTGTATTGATAAACGCGATTAAAAGACCAAAATTTATCATCGAACTTGTAATCTCAACCCAAGATCACAATTTGATTATGAAAACTTACGCAGTATTATAGTCTATAGCTATTAGCTTCTGCCCGCGCTTTTAGTTCATTTTCGCTCAGCATTCTTCAAGAATTGGGCTATCAAATGCAGAAAGAATTTTCTAAACCTAACTGGTAGTTCCACCTGCCACGGGTGCGGGTTTGTTCGAAAGAGATACCACAGCCCCTGGCATACGGGCTACTGAAGGAACACGGGTGGGTTTTAGTCAGTAAAAGTCTGACACGCCCTCCTGCTCCACCCAGAGTGGGAGAAGTTATTTGATGATTTCCCACCCAAAAAAAAAAAAAAAAAAAACTGGTAGTTCCAGAGATTAGCGCGTCTAACAAACGAATTCACCAGTTTTATTATTAGTATATAATATCGACAGTCCGTATAATCCTCTAACTACAATTCTACAAATTACAAATTTTATAGGAGAGCGCTTCAAAGTTTCAAACACGCGTATATCATGTTCCAATTAATGTAATGTCGTGATGGATTTAAAGTGCATTTTGCTATCTTAGACTTATTTTTATTAAACTAAATGATAGTATAGGCTGGCCTGAAGGTCACGAAAACAAAACATGCAAATCAAGCATCTACCACTTAGGGGATTGTACGTAAGGACTGTCGATATATTAGTATAGTAAAGGACCTAATCATTACTCTTGGCTGCCAGACATTACACTTACACATTACACTTGGTTGTATGTACACTGTGATTTAAATGACATTGCTCGACTGCTTTTAGTTTACAATATTTAGGTAACTTTTGCTCCAGCAGGCCGAGCACCAGCGAAGTACTTGCGTAGCACATTAACAATAGGATTGGCATTCACTTTGACAATTCAACAACATTCATCACGTTATTTAAGTAGCAAAATGATTCAGATTTTGATTGGTGTGTTACACAATTACTGTTTTAATCTTCTTTTATTTTTTCTTTTAGGTAAGTATACCTAAATTACTAGTAAGCAACCCATTGGCATTATTTCAACTGTCATAATATTTTAAATAGAAATCACTCGAAATTACATACAAATCCGATTGTTGACTCTGCCCATATTTTATCCAGCACATACCAATGTAATGGCTTACGCGGAAAATGTGCTTTTTAGCGGACTTACGGACATTTATGCAATTATCTCTTTGTGACTAATTGTAACAGGGCTTATCAAGTCAGGGACCATAAGCATGTAAACGGATTTTTGTGTTCGTTCTCGTAAATGGCTTATTTGTACTGGCTGGTTCATCAGTTAACAGCTGTCATATACTTAATAGTTATAACATTCTTGTTTTAAACTTCTTAGGGTCCCATTTAAAAAGAATATTCAGCATTATAAGTGGCCTGTATTTCTGTGTATTACAACTTGTAATTTATTTAAAAGGTTCACAAAATGAGAAGTATTTTGTCGCTATGTGCTCAATAATTATGTCGTTTTTTGATGTAATAGTGTCCTAAATTATATACTACATGGGACATTATGTTGGAGTTCTGAAGTAAAAATATGTCATTCTATATCGCAATATTAAAAATGACAAGTTATGTTCCATAATTGTTGTTTTAATAGTCATTTAAGTGTACGAGTGAATGGAAATAGGTCGATACGGCAGATATGAAGCTGGTGCAGTGTGTCAGTACTATCATTAAAACGGAAATGGGGCAATCATCTGTTGGAAATTATTGCCCTATATGATTACCTACCGGATTTTTCAATTCAGGGCTAGTAAACATTAGGTACTTATGTCTTTTTTGTCTATTAAAATAATTCAGCCTTAACGATTAGTTACGTTAAGACCGAGCAAACTAATCCTGAAGAAAACTTTAATTTTAAATATTAGAAGCTCTGTGCGCGACTTCGTAATTAGTATTAAAGCGAGCACCTTACTAGCTATTACTGTTATTATTTTAATAATAAACTTTATGAACAGTTGTAATAATTAAGTTTGCAAATACAGCGGTTATTTTGAAAATAGCATTTCAGTTTTCTACAGCTATGCTTTAATTTTCAAAGAACGCGAACAATGGTCACATAATAACGGCTGTCCAAATCTAGAGCGTTTTTTGAGATCTTAATGTCAAATACTGACAAATTACAGATTTTCAATACGGCCGTTATATTATGGCGGAACTGCCTTCCTGGGAAACCCAAGGTGGAAGGGTCCAGCAGACAGGCGAGACGCGAACTTTATGGAAATTGATATACTACAGTCGCGTCGCACTGTCGAGTGCCAGTCTGGAGCCTTTATCATGACATGTATTTTCGCATAAGCTTTTCCCAATCAGGATCATTTTAAAGAAGCGGGTGTACGGGCCCAATCATCAGGCAAAGCCTCCAGAATGACCTACAAACGCTCACGCACACCCTAAAATTTATTATCCTAATAGTAATATGATTGAACACATCGTGATCGTAATTTCGAGCGTGGTTCCATGTCTAATAATGTTATTTTTGTTCCACCAATCAGGTGATCGCGTGACGGGGGAATAATCCTCGCCAGTTTGAGTTTACGGTTACTGTGCACCTTATCTAAATGACACAAGGTCGTAATTCAAATGGCTTGCTCGTGCAGAATTTTGTTATTTTATCGCAGAACTTGGTTGTATAGTGAGTTATCGTGTTGCCATTGTCTCGAAATGTCGCACTGATCGAGTGTTTTATTCTTTACTGGAATTTTAGTGGATCGAAATAGATGTCGTTTAGCTGGTCGTGGTGGGAGTAACAAAAATGCATTGCGGATTAAATTGAAGACGCGTTTAAACTTAGAATGTTATATATTATTGTTTCATCGTAACTTATGTTGTTTCGCAGACTTTTTGACGTCTGTGGCTTTCGAGCTAAATTACGTAATTAACTCTTCCTTTTCAACTCTTGAATAGATAGAACACGTTCTACGTAAGTTGAACCTAAAACAGAAAAAACAACCGAAGGTTGTGCGTGTGAACTCATGGCTTCGCACTTAAAAAGAATGAGGTAACCTTCTAGCATAGTCATTGATGTAATGTGTACTGAACTTTGGAAATAAATAACAAATCGTGGCACGTAAGTTGAAACGAAATCCGCCATTTTGGTTCAACTTACGTGCCGCGATCTGTAACTTGCTTTACTCTTGTAACTACATAGGATCAATCCACAAAAGGTCCCGTCACGATATAAGATGCTCACACCGTGATAGTGCAAAGAGAACTGGCTAAGTTAGTATTATGTTGCCAGTTACAAAATTGTGGCCCAATATGGTGATTTTCTAGAGTATATTATTGACCCATTGCAGGGCAAAGGCCAATAATAGACTGGTATTATTGATCACCTCGCGCGCTTAAGGCAGATTGTCGATGGCTGACTAAACAATAATTACAAGTTAATTTTTCCTCATGATGTTTTTCTTCATCGATGCTAGTAACGTCCAAGATAAACTCAGAAAGTACATTAAGAATTTAAAATGTCACATTGGTACTTGTACGGATTTAAAACCTCGTGCGTGAGAGGGGAAGCTTTAACCGGGCTATCATGACATTGTTGTGTTGCTAGTTGCAAAAAAGATTCCCAATGACTGGGGACAATTTTGATTACCTCTTCCTGATTTGGCCATTATAATGCATTATGAAAACTGCAAATGTCAAGTAATTGTCAAGTGAGAAGAGGAACGTTAACTTCTTTAAGCTACAGTGGGCGTAAAAAAAAATGAATAATAATACAGTTTAAAACATTTTATATTCCAATTTTATACAGGAGGAAAACAAAATGTCGTAAAATGTTTATTTAATACGATCTTATACATTTTAATGCGTAAGTTGATGGATTAGTAGCTCGTTTCTAAGTACTTTATGATTTTCGTTTCAACTTAACAGGTTTTTAAAGGTATCAAAGTGCTTAAAATTGTTATTAGCTCGTAAAATAACATTTACGTCGATACGGTATTAGGATTTAAAAGTAAACTTCTTTTGTTAACAAATACAAAAAGATTTTGAAAGGTTTTTGACACCGAGAATGGGTTGTTCAATGTGGACCATAAGAACATTGAGTTTTCCCCACCTTTAACCACCGAACCAATCATGATTGTTTAAAATCGATACCCAAAAAAAAAAAAAAAATACCCAAAAGAACTCAATCAAAAAAATCAGACCACATTTCTATACACTTCGAAACACCTTTACAACATAATTGGTTTTTAAAAACATGCCTGTACCTCTCAATAAAAGGCGCAATCATACACAAAAAAAAAAAAACAAGTGTACCACGCCAACATTGGCCAAACCATGGTTTGGTTTGCATTGCTGTAAGCTCAAACAAAACATCTACAGTAGTTCCCACTGAACTATCAATGTAGATCACAAACACGCCAACATTTGTGATGGGATTTCATCCATCATTGAAGTTCAAGGCAGGTAGTTGGCCCTATTTTACAATGGTAGCTCTACCAATGAGATTTCATATCTTCCCATGGCTATTGACACGTCAAAATATTCGAGTGGAGATGATTCGGAGTAATGCTTTCGAATTTAGAATGTTTAGAGAGCATTGTTACCCGGAATTTACGTGGGAGTACACATACTAGAAGAGTATTAAATATTCTTCTAAGGTTGAAAATCTTTTTTTCTTTTTTTGGATCAAGTATTAGGTCTGTGTTTTGATCAAGTTTCGTTACTGCTAGTTTAATTTCCGTAAGTCTTGTTTTTGAGTTGACTTCGATATTGGTGAGTATTTCTTCAGCAAATGGCGTTACTACGTCCTGTGAAGAAGTTTCTACTAAGGTTATCTTTTTCAGAATTATTGTTTATGCTCCTTTTCAAACTCTTTCTTTTTGTTGAAATTGATTTAGATGGACTAGTTTTCTTAATTTAATATTAAAACTTATCAGAATCAGCATTGCCATACAATATTTGAATGCTGCCAGCCTTTCGGGTATTTTTCTCATTGCCAGTGATGCTGACATATTTTTTATGCCCATTGATCTCTTCTTCTTTTTTATAAGTTTAAAGTACTATTTAAATAAGCGTTAGCTTGTATAAACGTATCATACATATAATTATATATATATAAGTATCATCATCATCATCATCATATCAGCCGAAAGACGTCCACTGCTGGACATAGGCCTCCCCCAGGCTCCTCCACTTCGACCGGTCTTGTGCTTCCCACATCCAGCGGATACCCGCGGTCTTCGCAAGGTCATCGGTCCACCTTGTGGGAGGCCTTCCTACTCTACGTCTTCCGGTACGCGGTCGCCACTCCAGAACCTTTCGGCCCCATCGGCCATCTGTTCTGCGAGCAATGTGCCCTGCCCACTGCCACTTAAGTTTGGCAATTCTTCGGGCTATGTCGGTTACTTTGGTTCTCCTGCGGATCTCTTCATTTCTGATTCGATCGCGTAGGGAAACTCCGAGCATAGCCCTCTCCATTGCCCTTTGGGTGACTTTAAGCCTTCTGATAAGGCCCATTGTGAGCGACCACGTCTCTGTACCATAGGTCATCACTGGCAACACACACTGGTCAAAGACTTTCGTCTTGAGACACTGTGGTATTTGGGACGAGAAGATATTGCGAAGCCTCCCGAACGCTGCCCAGCCGAGTCGGATTCGACGATTGACCTCTTTCTCGAAGTTGGTATTTTTTTTATTATTATTATTGTGAAACTTTGAATGTTTAGTAGATGTTTGTTACTGAATGATGCAGAAACAGTTCAACGGATTTGATGAAATTTGGCACACAAATAGTTTACTATATCACCTGGATACTTTTAATCCCGATAGTACGTTCCTATATAATAATTTCCGACATTCAGCTAGTAAGAATTCGAAAAAATCATGACAAATTGATAAATAAAGCTTCAGTGTATCTATGGCTGATCGAATATTATCATCGTGATCATTTATAAGTTCTGAAATCTTCCAATATAATAAGGAAAAGCATTCAGTTCGAAGCCGAGGGTGTTTCCAATCCACGTTTACGATGACTATCATGTTATTATGTCATGTCGAATGGTGATAAATATTCTCATCACGATTATTGCTGGCTAATTTTATTGATCTATAGCTTCCGGCGTTATATGAAAAAACTTGGGTGTAGTTTTATTGCTGATGTATAAGTTCGATATAGGCAGTATATGACGTGTAATGTAAAAGAGTGTCCATGGAGTTTCTTCTCCATAGGAACCTACTGCGCTTTGGAATGGGCAACTGACCAAAACCCATTGACATTTATACCGGGCCCCCCTAGCATACAGGCGATTGGGGAAACACGGATGGGTTTTAGTCAATAAAAGTCTGACGTTATTTGATGATTTCTCACGCAAAACAAAAATCCTTTGACAATTAAGAAGTGCCTGTAATTCGTTTATTCAAAATAAATGCTTTGAGTTTGAGTTCAATAATCTTGAATAATGGAATATAAATCAAAATATTGACCAGCGTCGAGTTTTTTTTTTTTTTATAATTTACAGTGGTAGGTCATCTTTGCTATGTCAGACAATATTTAAAAGTTCAAACTTCCAAAACACAATAGCACCTACATAACTTCTATACGTAATTGTATTTTCTCATTTTTGTAGCAAGTGGGGCCTTAAATATTGACATGAAATTCGTTTGTTTCGTAACAAGATTTTAATGTCGGTAAGGCCAAGGGGGATTTAAAACTTCAGTACCAAATCTAAAGGATTATCTTTAGAGGGCTCAGCTATACTAATAGTAAATCCGAAGATTTTGTTTGTTTGTTTGAAAGCGGTAATTTCTGGAATCACCAGATACATTAGAAAAAATCTTTGTGAATTTGATAGGCCATTTTTTCAGGAAGGCTATAGGCTACTTATCATTACGCTAGTACCTTTACGAGTCGAGCAAAAACAAAAAAGAGGCAGAAAGAACGCTAAGTGAGAACGAAGGATAAGCGCGAGCAAGCGATGCAATGCGACGGAGTGGGACGAGAGAAATAGAAATTTAACATGGACGAAGTCGGGGGCAGAAGCTAGTGTATGTATATAATATATATATATATTAATTTCTCTATTCGGACAACAAAGATCCATAATGTTAGTAAACCTAAAAGCTAGTGTTAGTAGTACATTATTATTACAGAGTTTGCAAATTTAAAGACTTTGCACAGAAGATGATCAAGAAAGGTACAAAGTCACTTATTCGTGGCCACAAAATGCCTCAAAATGGGAGAATAAAAACTCTCCGATACTGTTTTCAGAATGCTGTTGCTACTGGCCCGTGTTCTAGTTACTAATGATGCGACTTTTTTTCGAATGATCGCATGAATGCCGTCAGTTCGATTCTGTGCAAACATTTCCGATGCACTACAGGTTATAAAGGATAAGATTTTCTCACACAAATCATACAATGATTACTATGTAAATTAACATCAGCTCCTGAGAAATAACACGCTGTACGATTTGAAATGTTAATTCCATTGGATGTAGTTCAGTTTCCTAAAATAAACTTTGTTGCTATGCACTTTAAGTCGTAATTCGTTCATGTTACCATGCGTTTCTTCATTCATATTATGTATTGGCTTTAGCATGTAGATTGTGCCTCCTTATTAAACTTACACATTTTCAATAATCAACTAATCTATCGTATATCATTCCTAATCAGCTTACAAATTAACATACAAACTGTTAATAAGAAATAAAATAAATATAAATAAACAATAAAGCCGTTTGCCCACTAAAGCGAGTGATTCATGTCGGACCGGTTCAAATGCACCTTTAGTTACAGCATTAGTTAAAGTTAGGCAGGTGTTTGTGGCTAACCGCGGTTTTTTTACTTTTTAGTTATTGGAAATTTACGGTTAAATTATTTATACTGACGTTTTTGGGATGTTTGAATTTAAATGTTTGGGCTGATTCTAGTAGAAAGTTTTGTATATTTTATTGCGTCATTGCAGGTGAAGTCCTCGCAAGGGCTACTGTTGAGCATGAGGTCCTGGTTTCGATTCCCGGGCCAGACAAAGTGTTATTGTTTTTTCCATATTATAATTTCTCAGTGGGTGGCCGGAGTCTCGATTTGTGCCAGGTTGATGGCAATGGGCTCGCTCCCTATTACATGGAACTTAAACAATCTGGCAAAATGTGGGTGTACTTTTGGTGCACGTCTGCGCAACCCTTTGGGTAATACAGCCGTGATGTTATGTATGTTATGGTGTATTTTAGTCGTGAAATTATTTAAAAACAACACTTTTTTTTATTTATTACAATAAAAAATAAAAATAAAACAATTATTTTGTTACTAGGTATTTATGAAATAAACCGAAGTAATGAAAGGAGTTCTCTTTAAAAAGGGTTTTTTTTGTAAGAACAGGAACCATGGAGACCCAACTCATCTCTATGATGTGTCGAAGATTGACAATACTCACTCCTACTCAAAGATGACTATTACTAAATTGACATGAAACTGACTTTTGGGTATGGCTCGTATACAGGGTGGTAGGGACATTGACGAAAAACCATGCAGTAAATAATTCTGAACCCAGCCTGGAACTTATTCGTAGGTTATAAAAATAGTAAGCTCCGCCATACATTTTAACCGCGTAGACGCGTATACGCTTTTCTATAGAATAGCAGTTTTTTTTTTAAATTAACCGACCAAAAATTTCTACGTAACCCACAATATGTGCTGAATTCATTATGTTAGTTTCCGCGTCGATGACTCTGCCTCGCTATATGTACTTTAGTTAAATTACTAAGACTAAAGAGCATGACAAGGAATTAAGCCGAATCTTAGCAGATGTAGTAGGTACATACAACATTTACAAGACAGTATAACTCAGAATAAAAGGACAGTTCCTGAAGCTACTCGTAACTTGTAAGTCATGACTATGAATGCTTCGTTACACGTCCCACCTACCTACACATACGACACAAAGGCTAGCACGACTGTGCTACCTATATTCTATTACTATTCCCAAGACATGGCCCATGTTCGAATATTAAACTAAGATACAAATCTCGTCACGACAGTTTTCCTTCAAGTCAGTATTTTTAGCTGACAATAAATAAAAATGATTAACATATTGAGTATGTAGGAGTATTGGCGAGGATCCAAATCAGATAGCTAATGAGCAAGTAAAGGCTCTGTGTGGAATGCTTTTAAGGGGAATCTAGTCGCGGGCTCGAACTCACTGGTGGGTCTGGCTAAAAAGCACGCTATCTCAGCAGACATCGTGTCCGACAGAGACACTGATATCGACCGATGTCGGTGATGAGCGGTTAGACGTTAGTCTATATGTACAACGTTATTGAGTGAGATGCAGGATCATTTGCGTATAGTAAAACAGGCGCATAAACATTAAGAAAAGTCCTTCGGAAGATCGGGTTTTATGAAAAAAACCATGGCATAAATCAATGACTAATAAAGTTTATTGAACTTTTCGATATTTAAGCTTTGTCGGTACCGAATTTGTTTTGGAGATTTTACACTTCTTTTTCTTACTTTAACGCACCCAAAGTTAGGTTAAATTAGCAAGAAAACGAATATTTGTTGGCTCCTAACTTTTTACTGGCTTCCGTTTCCGTACAGACAATATTAATAATAAGACAAAGCCATACCATATTTTTGATTTACATTGTTGAACTGTGGAGTAATACACTCCCGAAGTTTGTATGGAAAAAATGTCGACTAGATTCACCTTAAGTACAAGGTAGACAAAAAGTAAAATGCGACTACAGAACAAACGAAACGAACAGAAATGTTGGAATTTTTTCATCATCATGGTTGTCTAGCATACACCATATTTATCTTGCTGTGATCTAATGGCCAATTCTATGAAGGTTGGACAAATGACTTTGGTTTTTGGAAATTCGTAAAAAAAAACCATGTTCCACGAAAAATTACAAAAACATCGATCGATGACGGGGATTGCTTTAATTGTACCATTCGTTTTAGATATCGATACCCAGCACGTGGTTAAACTTTTGCCAGCTAATTTAATTTAACTACGTAAATTATTTTACCTCTGCCATTGACTAAAAAAGAAGAAGTTGTCGGCTGTATGGTGTTACCATCTGAAAGACAATGTGGTAACTTGGTAAAGTTAATTGCAGGAGACTAAAGGTCCGTTATTGCTTTCTAGCAATCATTGGTATTGTGAAGAGATAAATAGTCCACATAAAACCGAAGATAAGTAATTATATCACCCTCACCCACATAATAATATATGGCCCTCAACTGACTACATAATATGCGTGGGAAGATGCACAAGTGACACCAACTATTTCATATAGCCGCTACCCGAAGATTCACTGTTGTGACGAATGGTGATGAGATGGGTTATTGCTAGATTTGCAAGGAAACTCTAATGTTAATTAGACAAAAGTTTAAAGGGAGTTGTATTTAGCGACTATCGTGTATATACTATAATAATATATATCTTTACTATTAATAAAGAGGAAAGATTTGATTGTTTGTTTACATTGAATAGGCTCCGAAACTGCTGAACCGATTTGAAAAATTATTTCACTGTTGGGAAGCTACACTATCCCCGGGTGACATAGGCTATATTTTATCCCCGTATCCCACGGGAATGAGAACTACGCGGGTGAAACCACGGGTGAAACCGCGGAGCGCTGCTAGTTTTAAGTATGTCCATTTATAAAGACGACCTTTTATCTTATGTAGTGTTCAAAAAGCCTTTTTGAAATAATATTACTAAATGACTTATAACATAGTACGTGTAAAGTGTTAAACCGGTGCTTATAATTTTGGGGTTTATACTATTCATGAATAAATGAAACTCTTAATAATAGCACGACAATATTGGTTGAACATTTCCTTGAATTTGAGTTTTTGATCGAATTAAGTCCAATCTAAAGTGAAATCGATCACCAACTTAAAAAAAAATTTATCCTCATCGATAAGTCATAAGTAATTTATTTCATAACAATATAGATACATTGTGTTGAAAATTTAAAAAATAACATTATAAAATTGCAACTAAAATTAAATTGTTAAAATACATTTAGAAAAGTCAATAAAAACAATAAAGGTCAATTAAGAATTAAAGTACATTAAATCATAAATAATAAATGTCAGAGTAATAAAATCAATCATAAGTTACAATGTCATAGGATTCATAGGTCATCTAGGAATTCATTGATGCTGTAATAGCCTTTCCCCAATAAATAGGTCCTCAATTTGTTTTTAAATAAGTTAACACTGTAAATGGTTTTGAATTCTATAGGTAACCTGTTGTACAAAAATACAGACTGGTACCTCGGGCTATGTTTGACAATTATATTTTTTGAGATAGATCTCATACCTTTACTCCAGTTCCTGTGTCGTTGAAGTCAAAAAGTTTTCACGGGACTGTTGGCTATGTGACATATAATCGCATAGGTGGGACCTGATGAGGTCTTAAATATGCATTGTTGAACTAGATTTCTAAGAGACCTCTTCGATAAATTAATTACCACAACTTGTGATCAGTTGCCGATGCTCCAACACTCGATGTAATTGCAAAAAATCCTTCGTCTAGTCGATCGTGATGTGAAAAAATCTTTTGTATGATAATGTAGTGACTGTCTCTTGAATGTTTAAATACTTTTTTGTTTGGAGTTTAACTTGAAAGATTCAATATCTATACAATGCCTAACCATATTGTTTCGTAGGGATAGGTTTTTTATAGTAAATATATTTAGTACAGTTAAAATCTATTCGGCCAGATAAGAAACCACATCATTCATATAATATTCTTCCACGATCTCCACAAGTTCCACATTTCAATTCAAAAGAAATGTCTTATAAATAAAATGCCGCAGTTTCCAACCCATCTATAGACGCATCTCCCTCACCAAGCCATGCGTTACACGTCCCTTGCATTTCCCATGCAGCCAGTGGCCGTCTGACCGACTTATTTCCAAACGGATTGAGACCCCTCTATGCGCCCCGATGTGCAATAAAATGTTCTTTTTTACTCTGTAATGAATTTCTTTATTGGCCCTTTTGTGCTGATGCCTTTTCGATTTAGTTGTGGCTGTTAGAATACGTATGTGGTATCCTTCTATTTTTAATTTTAGGTCAATTGAAATAAAAGGAGGTTTTGAACAAGTGTTGTAGACTTTTTGGTCGTCTTTTGTTTTGGTCATGCATTAAAACCAAGGCACAAAATTGTGGATGTGGAAAATTGAAAATGTGATAAGACTTGTCGTATCGTGAAATTGATGGGAGCATTCACTTTGATCTTCCATGAATACTTAATACCGTACTATCATGTCATAGCGTTCAACGTATTACTTACGTGATCCTCTCTAATACACCAATTTCTCAAATACCTCACTCACTACTCAATAAAAAAATCATAACATAATTCTTTCAACATCATAATTTTTTCATTGCCTACGCCATAGCTCAACAAGTCAATAACCGATTTAGGAATCAAGTAGGAATTCCTACCATCGATTTGTTCCGAATACTCGATTCTTTTAACAAGAACCGCGACTAAATAGAACACGCGATTCAAAATGTTGTTTTGAAAATACCAACGGTTAAAGGTCATATTTTGGGAACGTGGCTGGGCTGGTTTACGATATTTTGGTTGTTGTTTAGAGCTGTATGATAGATTTGATTCGATTTTTGAATTGTTGTTTAGAGTTGTATGATAGATTCAAATCGAAATTTGAATTGTTGTAGAGCTTTATACTATGAATACAATTTCGTGGTAATTAATAGTAATCAAACTCATTTCGAACGTTTGTGGTTTTAAAACGTTTTTCAGGGTATGACGATGACCTCGGCTACTTACCACCGACTCTCAAAAACTTGAAGAAGGTGATTCAATTTGACGGATATTGGATACGGTTTATTTACTTCGTAAATGCTAATGCTAAAACTTTAATATCAGTGTAAAAAAATATTGTGATAGAATTCAGTGAAGACTGACGATCTTGTCTTCAAGGAAATGTTGTTTCCAGCAACAAATTAAGTCCCAACGACTATATGCGACATGACATAACCGGCACGAAAAACCAATACTCTCCCATATTAAAACCAAAACTATGTAAACGTCGGGTAGCGTTTAATTTTAGAAAATGAAACGCACATTGTAGTGGAAGGGATGTCGTCATGTGCTCGTGACAGCCCAGCTTAGACGCAACTGGGACCGCATCCGCACTCCGCACGTCAATCAAGAGACGGACGGAGGGACAAATAAGAGGAATTGTATTGAAAGAGACGTTCTGCGGAATTATTAAAGGTTTTCGGCTGAAAATTGCTGGTGGGAGTTTGAGAGTTTGTGTCGGGTGGTGGAGATTTTTATGGTTATAGGGTGTGTAGCTTTATTACAAGCTGTGTTCATTATTATGTTAGCAGAATCAGTTTTTTTAGTGAAAATACATTGCATAATCACCATATAATGTTCCTACTGCTTGGAAACAGGCCTCTTCTCTGCTAGTGGGCAGTAATCGCTGTGCATGTTGATAGATGTCGCTTGTTTTCGAAATGTTGGTTCTTAGACATGCCGGCTGTTACCTCACGGTGTTTTCCTTCACCGGTTTCAGTGAAGAAATGATAAACACAAAGTAAAGCTTTCTGAGTTAGAAACTGCGACCTGTAACTCGTAAGCCTCATCATCATCAATCTAGCCACATTTTGCCCTGTGTTGTGGTAGTGGCTCATCTAAAGGAACCGTCAGGCTGGCTTTTCCATCGTTCATAAGAGAATACAACTATAATTCCCCTGCAGTCATAATATTGGGGCAAGAATCTGACTGGGACTGGTAGAAAATGCCTCAGGCATTAAGTCCGCCTTTGTACAGTATTTTTTTACTTGTGCATTAAGTTTCAATAAATAAATAAATCCGAGCTAGCTTCGCCACCATCAAAATAATTCCACCAAAATCGTTGATAAACACAGTATCTACCTAATCAAGACTTAAGGACCCCATTTCCTTTAGAAATAAGACCACTATTCAATCCTGATCCAACTATAACAAGCAAGAATAGACAATAGCTCCCAAAGAAATACAGATCGATCTACCGATACAATGATAGGAGCCGAAAAGCTTTTTACAGAAAAAAAAAATGTTACTTAATAGACTCCTAATGTATCTATGTAGAAAAAAAATGTAGTAATAGGTAAGATAGCTAATTTATTTTGCTATTTATCTAAGAAAGTACCTTATTCATTTCGTATCGAACAGATTTGGTACAGTAAGCCGGATCAGTGGTAAGAAACCAGTATAAGATCGTCTCTTATGGTTATATCCCAGACATGCGCGCAATACCTTGTCTGAATTTTCAAAGTATAGAGCGGCTGCTCTCAAAACGGTGTAAGAAAACATCGTAAGAAAATCGGCATGTGCTAGAACCAAAAACTGGAAGACATGAGACATTTACCAACCCACACTGGGCCCGTGCAGTGGATTACGTCCCTCTCCCTATCACAGAGAGGCGGCCCGTGTCCCAGCAGCAGGATCATTATAGGCTTCTAAGCGCTGTGACACTTATTTTTAAATGTCGAAGCATCTTGATGAGAAAACGGCATTTCGGCCTGTTACAGTAGATTCTGTTTTTATTGAACTTATTTTTGTTATTCTGTTAAAAAAATTTAGTGTTGTTTTTAATAGTGTTTATTGTTTCTATTTAGTTTGTGATATTCCTGTGCGGATCCCAATTAATACTCTTTCTTTCTTTCTTGATTATGCTTATGTTATTGAAAACCCTTTCAAGCTAGTCTAGCTAAGAAAACTATTACTAGCGACGCGGCGTTTGGTTGACTGTACCAAAAGATATTCTACTTTGCTATTACAAAAGGAATAGTCTATATTATGTGTACGTAATAAGGGTCTTTGTGTGTTTAGGGAGCTAATCTTGGCTTAAAAACTGAGGTATATACATAAAGCTACGTATAAATTGGAGTTTTTGGCCAAGCTGAGTCGGGCTTACTCTAGACTGCAGTGCCGATATTAAACGTTTTTTTTTGTTTTAGGTCAATGGCAAGTAGGTCGATGAACTTTAACGGTGGAAAGTGCAGTTGCCGCTGCTTAGACTTAGATTTAGACACATAAAACTGTTAAGTCAAGCGTTTGTCGATGCCTTGCAATGTTGAAAAGTATCAAATGTCGTTCAATTTCACCATAGTTTCTATACTTTTCTATCCGAGGTCATAATTATTATACAGTGGATACAGTTATAGGTTTTGCAGTAACCATGGCAATTGTTTTTAATAAAGTTCGTTGAATCCGGGTTGGTTATAAAACTACATGAAACAATTTTCGGAAACTATGCTTCACTTGTGGGAGGCCTTCCCACTTTACGTCTTCCGGTACGCGGTTGCCACTCCAGAACCTTTCGGCCCCATCGGCCAATATCAGGTTCTGCGAGCAAAGTGCGGACCGATGACCTCATGAAGGCCGCGGTTATCCGCTGGATGTGAGAAGCACAAGACCGGTCGAAGTGGAGGAGCCTGGGGGAGGCCTATGTCCAGCAGTGCACGTCTTTCGGCTGACATGATGATGATGATGCTTCACTTAATGTCAGTCAACATTGACTTAATGCCAGTGTCAGTAGACATTAAGTCAAGCAGGAGTGCAGATAGATACTTGGTTCACATGGACAGAAACAGATACAAAAAGATATAAGCTAGAAGTAACTTAAATGTCCGTGCCTTTAATATCAGAACAATTACTCCATTTTAAATTCAACCAGGGAGTGATATCAGTTACTGCGGTGTTTCCATCAAACTAATGGTATCGTAACAATAGTTAAACGTATCTATTGTGTTTATGTATGTTTGTAGCCTATTTGTTTAAGGGATCTCTTCTGAATGTTTGGTTTTATAGCCACTAAATACCCTTACTGAAGGGGAACCTATAACTTATGGGGTAAGCGTTGCTCTCTCTGCGGTTTTTTCCCATCGTTTGCCTGTTTTTTTCTTTGGTATTTGGTAAATAATACTGGCGTTTACACATGTCATGTCCAGTATTTAGTATGACTTGTATTAGTAAGAATGTTGGGCCACAAAAGGGATGAATGAAAGGCATTTAACTGTGCATGCAGCTGATATCACAATGCTATGCTATGTAATGAGTACATACAGATCATAAGAGGAAGTCTTAAAGTGGCACCGGTAACTGAAAAGTTGTTTGGTAATCGTTTGTCATGGTATGGGAATGTGATATCGAGGAATGAGGAAAATGTCTTGAGGAAAGTTTTGAGTAAGATTGGCAATGGCTATAATATGAGGGAAAGACCGAAGATGGAGGAGGAAGGAGAAGGAGGAAGGAGAAGAAGTATGGGAGAAAAAGGCGTAAATTGGGATAAGGGCTCCTGCCCTTAATGATGATGTAGATGTAATCGCCTTTTTATAGTTTCTGTCTTTTAGAATCATACCTGAACAAACGCATATACCGTCTTTCCGTCGTGGGTAAAAATATATTTTTCAACCCTAATTTGCATAGTGGTGACTTTTTACTCTTTAGTTGCGAGCCTTTTTGTTTGGAAGATGCCACAGATTATGTCAAAGTCAAATCATTTATTTCAAAAAGACACTTTTGAACTTCCAAATTTACATAAAATTAATAAAATTAATTCTAGCGACCGCTTCGAAAATATAAGTAGTTTTGTACTCGTAAGATTGGACAAGAAAGTCCATTGTTACTTACTTTTAAACTGTTTATAAATAACTATATAATTATATGCGGAAATGATGCACCTAAAATAAAATTCCCGTACCACTATAGGTAAAACAAATTAAAATTAAGCAATGACAGATAAAATAAGCAGGTAAATGATAGCTCACATATTTACACATATTGTAAAAGTAAGTATGCATACGATTAGCGTTCTTACGATTTTCCTAAAATTTTAACAAGTGGGTAAGTCATTGTGTGAGTTAAAGTAATCATAGAATGTCAATCAATGTGTAAAAAAATATATAAATTATACGATTAATTTAGCAACCAGTTTGATTTTGTCTAGAGTGTGTGTAAGTAGCGTTCTGGTCCTTTAGTAACTTAACTCATTCCATCTTTCAGTAGTCCTCATAAATGGAGTGATTTGTCTGAGCTTTGTGTGAATACGATACTTCGATTGCCTATATTACACATGCTGAGCGCAATGATTGGAAAACTATTCCGCCATACACGACCATCGGTGTCGAAAAGTGTTATTATGATGATAGTAGTCTTGTTCAATGTGTGGCAATATTTTCGTGTTTTTTTTGAACCTACATCTTTGTATCCATATCCCTGTGACATGTGGCACTCAGTTGCAACAGTTTTGTATTATAAGTACAGGTTATTGTGAACAGCTGGCTTATATATGTAAACTTTTCTCTTTGTAGATATAAAAAGTCATAGTTTATTTTTTTTCGGACCCCAGCAATTAGGAATGCTTTATGGTTTCTTCTTGCTAGCTCGGAGCTTATGAGTTTTAAAATACATTGCTATAAGTAATTCGAATTGTACTTACCACTGAAGACTTTATAGATTTGTAATTCGTCTTCTGAGCGTATTGAAAAGGCTAAGCAGTTGAAGTTTGGTAGAATCTGCCAGTTGAATCAAAGTGGCGTACGACCACTGCTTTTTAGAGCGTAATGTTTCACTAGTCGGGTTTTTAATTTGTCATTATTATTTCTCATACTATCTTATACATGTAATACTGTCCCAAATATATCAAAGTTTTCTTTCTTTTGTCCTTCAATGGCAGTAAACCTCGGAACCTCCCTAAAAACGTTCCATATTCCGATGTTCTATCAAAATACTATTTCCCGTAACATTTTTAGAGGCGGTGCTATAAGTAACCGATATTTATTGTGTATCTCCCATGGCGAACGGTGTTATAAATTTTTATTGTTACTGTAATACCCCATATAATTATCATGGGAATCTGGTATCGAATGATTTGATGGCGGAATACGTTTATATATGAAATATATGGTTGTAAATAGCTATTGCGTGAGATGTAATAAATTTTGTGTGGGTTTATTATGCAGTAGTTAGGCAAGGTTAAATGACATACTTTAAAAGGTGTGGTACTCATGAAAATATACAAATGTTATTATGGAGTGAACACCAAAATATTTTTTTTTTTAAATCAGCGGTTCCCTACATTTTGTCCAGTTACGCGAACATAAATGTATAGACCGGCTAGTTTTATTTTCGTATTTTAGTGTTGGCCCCTTTTGATTGGGCGGGTCACAACACCTGCATGCAGGATGACCGCTGGACAAAAATCTCCACACAATGGGTGCTTGAAGATGGACGGCGGTTAGCCCGGAAAGCGGTGACGAGAAGATTTGGACGCCTATCGCGAGGGCTAGTTCGAGGTGGCGCGGGAAAAGAGTTTCTGGAAGGACTTGGGGGAGGTGTTTGTCCAGTAGTGGGAAAGTTTAAGCTAAATAATAAAAATAAACATGTATGGTAAGCTCTTGTATGCGAATTCCATTCTAGTTTCATCCAAGAACGATTAGAAAAAATCATAGGTGCAACATGCCTCTTAATTTTAATAAAACCATGTGGAGGATAGGGCTTATCAGTGGTAGATCAACACCACGTCTTGATGCATGAATGTTGAATGTGTTGGATCAAAGAAGTTGGGAAGTTCACTAAATGCAAGTTTTACTACATAGGACCTATTTCTGTACTTTAAAGCGTGGTTAGAAGCAAATTTTTAGATATTTGACAATAGCGCATCGCGCCAACAAATAAGGTTCAAAACAGCGATGCATTTCATGTTAGTTGAATCGATTGACCACCAAAATAAAAGGAATTACGCAGTTTTAAAATATTATTTTTGGGTATTTCTTTACTTGATTGAATTCCCTTTACTATTATTACGTACCTATAATGTAACAGTTTATGCTCAATTTTTTTGAAACACCGTTTTACCATTGTTTTAATTCATTTTTATGAAGTATTTTGAATATGAAGGTATCAATTTTCTTTGAACATTTGACAATATACAAAACAATCTGGCTTGTAATATGTAGCAATACGTCTAACTGTGCGACATAAAAACTGAGTGTTTTACGTTGTACTACGTTTGGGCAACGTCTAGTCAATGTATGTGGAAACAAGAAACATTCTAATACATTGTTAGAATACCAACCACGCATATTCATTATGAAAGTATCCTAACTCCTCGAACCAAAAAGTCTTAGGGACGTCCAGTCGCATCGATGTTATGAGCACAACTCCCTACAATACTTAGAGAAAAACAGGGAAGCAACCATTATTGCTAATTAATTCGCCAATAGGAAGGAAAAGCAATTAGCTACAGAGATTATTTCGTTGTTTAATGATGTTTTTACTTTTACAGATGTTGCTGCGGTTATTGGCGATGGTGGTTGGGGATGTAATACAAATGAGGCAGAATAGGGTATTTTCCAATTTATTAAAAACTATTCTAATTTGAAGATTGGGACGAAATAGGTATGTAACAGAAAAATAAAAGTAAAATGATTTATATCCATTTTCGTAATTAAAAACGATTTAAACCAAATTCATTTTTCGTTATTTTGAATTTACCGCCAAAACGCTCCTTACGATGACTTTTTATCACGTAACGTCAACTTTGTGTAAACTAAAGTAGTTAGTAAGTAAATAAGTGAATGTCGAGTTTATAATTAACATGATTTTTAAAGGATATAAAGTGATATTACTGGTGTGTGGTGCCTGTGTGCACAAATACTTCTAAAACTGCGCCAAACTAAGTATTTGTACCGGAGCCGTTTACACAAAGTTGACGTCACATGTCACGTGATAAAAAGTCATCGTAAGGAGTGTTTTGGCGGGAAATCCAAAACAACGAAAAATACATTTGATTTTAATCGTTTTTAATTGAGAAAATGGATATAAATAAATTTATTTTTATTTTTCTGTTAATTATATCGTCACAACCTTAAAATTTAAATAGTTTTTATCAAATTGTAAAATACCCTATTACTACGGTGTTAAATATTTTAGATATCTTTTAAATGATCAATGATTTTATTTCTGTCAGTAGGTTTCTAAAAACACTTTTACACGTCAATCATATTTAAAGAACTAGATGAGGTCAGCGTTCCTATCTGATTACTCTGAGATGAAAGACCGAAACAAACTCAGATGTCACAGTCTCTTTTAAAGTCCAGACATAATCTTGGTTAAATCATAAGAAGACCATGGTGTCTGAAATGGTTTTTTGAAGAAAGACCACGCTAATTAAGTGGACTTGTCCAGTCAGTGCACGCATTTGTCAATAATCTTGCAACTTAACTCAGTACTTAAGGACCTCAACGATACGACGAACAATTCCAAAGATAGGACATTTGGGTAACCCACATAAATTACTTCAACTGCCAGACTATGATTTAAACTAAATGAGAAAAATCATACCCACATAGATAGTTATGTTACTAAAACATCACGAAGATAGTATGAGCAATAAACAAACCGTAATAGTTTCGGTTATCGCTAAATTAGTGCTAGAGAAATGCTACAGACATACCTACATGACGAAAAACTTCTGTCTATTATTTTTAGCTATATATACAGCTAGCTTAGCTATACAGTATATGAATTAGTATACATACTGGGTAGCAGGGACATCGATGCGCAAACTATAACCATAGATTCAGCACAAGGTGCTAGGCCCCACCCTAGCGTAGACATTTTTCGCCGGTAATAAAAAAAAGTGCAATGCTTTAAGCGTTCAAAATGTTCGAAACAGAAAATTTTCTTTTAAATAATTTCTGAATCGTTTTTCGATTATTAAGTTCAGAATCATGTCAATCACACATGGCTACACATCAAGCTATACAGTTTAAGCTGATCTTTCATTTTACAGGATTTCCGAACAGTGCGAGTATCCTGGAAATGTATAGCTTGATGTTTAGCCATGTACTGAACCCATGGTGACAGGTTCCACGTCGATGTCCCTACCATTCTGAATTAAGTAGTTTATGAACTTACTAGAAATTCCTAAGCATGCAACCTTTGGCCAAAATTACCCAAAGGACGATAAAATTGATATAACTTATTATTAAGTATAAAAAAAACATTATAAATCCCAGATGTTCTTTTATTTCACACGAACCATTCTCGTTAATAGAAATAATGACATCACTAATTGAATACAACGCTGTACGCATCGTTTGCCCAAACATTTTTATCTTTAGAGTTTAACGTGACACGTGCTGTGTTAGTTCCTGTGTCCCCACTATAACATTTTACATAACCCTTATATTAAAGACAATAGAGTCGAAAATATAGAAGTTGATACATTAACCATTTAGTAAGGAAATGACGACCAGACGTAGGTCGTTTTTCGCATGATTGGGTTTTTTTAGGGTTAAACATTTGGCTATGAATGATTGATTTCGGGCCCCGAATTTTGGGGTGCAGAATATTTGTTTAGTGAGCTTGCATGTTTCGATTGGAAATAAATACCTACCGACACAATACGAAAAGTAAATACATATAAGTGCGTAGTTTACGCATAGCCCAGTCATGAATAGAGACAGTAATAGAATCAGTAACAATAAACTCGAAAGGTTATTTCACTCGTTTTTCTTTCACACAAAAATGAAAGCAATGTCCAATTTCCCGCTACACAAAACCTCAACTCAATGGGGCTTACTCGATAGCTTGTTGATCGAGACCAAACAAATGCTAACCTGGATAAAAAAATACACCGTACACCGGCAGACTAATCGTGCTCTCAATCGACTCATACGCATACACGAGATACGAATGATTGTTAAGAACTTGTTCTATTGTTGTAGAGCCAAATTGTTAAGACGTTGATCGAGATTAAAATTCATATAGTGAAGTAGGAAGTTACTAATGCTTAGATTTCTTGTCGACTAATAAAAAAGTTACGACTGAGAAAAGGAATTTCGTTTCAAATAGGTATAAATATAAAAGCAAGCCGCAACGACTATCTATTCCAGAGTCATGATTTGCTTATGTGGTTTCTCAAAGACTGAATATAATATACTATAGATAGAAAACATAAAGGAAACTTACAACATAAAAGTAGTTTATATGTAAAAATTATAGAAGAGCCCACTACTCTAAATCACGAAGTAAATACAATAATCCAAGACTATAAACAACTTCTTACTCCAATTTCAAACAACACAAAACTAACCAATAAATAAATAAACATTGCTCCAATAAAAACGCCACAACATCGCCGCATACGCATATACGATCCAAATGAAGATGGACATGAAATAAATAAGTCCAGAACATCCATTGGACGTACAATACAAAACAAAAGGTCTTAAAAAGATGCAGTTAATGGGAAGATGGAACCAAATGATAGTTAAAGTAAGAACAATTTGATTGGAAGAGCCCTCAGCTAATTCTCTGCGTTGTTTAAGGTGAATTGTGCTTCTCCTAGATTTTAAGCCTTGTTAGGATTGCGCCTTCTGAATCTCCATCTTACTGGTGACGTATAAGAACCAGCCTCATTGTTGTAGAATAACCGGTCGTTCTGATAACTTCCGGACGAGAAATAAGTCGTCGGGATAGCTCTCGTATGCTTTTATTTTTAAACTCTTGTGTTTTATTCTATTTTGGCACCGAAGATGTATTGGTCTTTCTTTTGTTCTATGTACTCATGCTTCCTTTATCCACCTAATTCAAGTGTTTTATTCAATTCTACAATACGATATAGGGGGAACCTTTCTTTGCTCTCGATTGAGCGAAAATAGCTAATTCATTTGATAAGGAGCTCCAAATTCCGAATTGTTTGTCTGGGACCCTATAATTTAGGAAGCACGATAGCTTATCAATTTATCAGTCAAAGGTAATAAGGTTAATAAGATGTCACCGACATTAGCATCAGTGCCATATTTAAACGCTCTAATAATTCCGTGTATTATTGTTAGAAGTATATTTTATCTATATTCTCTTCTATTCATTCGTTATTTTTGTTATACAATTTGCTGTACAAAAGCTAGAATAGACACCAATAGACTTCCTTTCATATTACTAATATACTCCTTCAAATGCTTACATTCAATGTTGCAGTTTTCTTCAACAGCTTGCTCTAACAACTTAAGTGGCTCTCAAACGGTGTCAATGTGAGTTTCGTGAGAACCTTTAAAGCTATACATGACAATAACAAAGCCGTTCTATACAAAGGTTACAATAATGGACGTAGGTACCAATAATAATAGGGAGGAGAATAGTAGTTATTTTACTAAGGGCTACATAGCAATAGCCAGCACACATCGATCGAGAACAAAGAGAACCTAGCATAGTGCCTCGTGGAAGCCCTTAGATATCTGGGCAAAATAGAGAATTTGACGAAATTGAATTTATCAGTAACAGAAGAGGGGAAACTTATTCATGGCGATTGTCATGACAACAATAGACTGGCCTATAGTCAGGAAGAAAAGAAACCGATTTGTATATCTTTTCCTTGTAAAAGCCTTCGGAAAATGCAAAGTGAAGTATGAGACTGATTCGATGCTATTGGAAGATTTTAAGTATCGTTTTGTTAAAGCACTCATTGAACCTTTTTGTAACAAAATCAAGAATTTGGTGCAAGTCTATTTGAAAATTAAGGACTATCCTTTTTCTTGTTTCTAATTCTTTATTGCCAGGTAGTCCTTTATGAAACTATATGATTTTAAGTCTTAAAGACATTTATAAATAATCAGTCTTCTGTATTTATTGACGGCGTGATTCACCCTATTTATGCTGGCTCATAAATTACAATGATCAAAGTGTGCGTAATCAAAGGGTCTTTCACGAAAAATATAACTACACGAAAACTATTTGTAGGTAATCCAAAATTACCACGATTCTTCAAGAAACGTTAAACATGGTTAAATACCGTATGTTTTATTGAAATATTTCTGAACTCCAATTTAAATACCCGCTCGGATTCCACTTGGTTATCAATTTCATATCGATTTGGTTTAACTGCTAAGGTCTAGGTCACGGCGTATGTAATGGCTTCAACGGAATTTGGATCTTCTTTCTTTAGTATGCAGGTAGTCAGTTTTATCATTTCGTGTCGTCATTTCAAGAATCTTTTATAACAGTTATTGTTTTGTTTTTATGTAACATGTGTGATGTACGATTATCATGCATAGCTATTTTAAAAGTCACTCCTAGAAATTTCAAAGTTATAGAACCGTGCACCAGAACAATGGATGATTGCTTGGTATCAAATGCAATTTACGGAATCTGTTTTATGCCGCAAAGAATATTATTGTGGTTTATAGTAAGAACAAATTCATAACTTTATGGCGTTGTGAGAACCTGTAGCCTTAATATTTCCAGTATGTAATCCAGAGTAGGCAAGTAACTGAAACCATCGTTATGGGATTGTAGCTTTTAATCCAACTAAAAGTTACAGTAATGTTGATTACCGGTACTTAGTTATGTGTCTTCTTTATTATACAAGACTGGCGTCTAAAATCTACATAATGTCCACGCTAGTCAAATATTTAACCAGCGGTACCGGCTTTTTAATTCATAGCCTTTGTGTGACGTCATCTGAATTCTTACCCTTACGACAAAAAACTCAAGTAACCTCGCATTAAATTTTGCCAGTTATTGACGTAACTGGTCTATAGATCAAATCCATTAGAACACACAAGTTATTCACCGCCTTTTACAATAATCACAGCGTGTTTACTAAAAGACAATCAATTTATCGAAGCAAAACAAATAAACGATTGATTTGAAATTCAAATTGAAAAGGTACCAACAGTTCAACCGAATCTAATAGACCGATTGAGCTCGACAAATCTAAACCTAGATATGATGCAGACACGTTAATAACTAGCAAAGCAGGAAATTAGAGCAAATAGACTATTGGCACAAAGGAAATGACACTACTGGTTCCTATAATGAAGTGAAAATTGTTTGTAATCGAATTTCTCACTGCGAATTCGTCAACTTTGTAGAATTTTGTTTTGAAATTCGAAGTAGCAATTAATTGAAACACAGTTGAAACAATTCAGGTTTGATTATAACAGAATTCGAAACAAAAATTCCAAAATTGAATATCTCACAGAAACAGAACAAAATTCCATTTTTGTTAATGAAAAGGGATAAAATACTACGTACAGACAGAAAAGATATAAATTCTGATAAATTTGCAACACAAATCGCACTGCAGTGTCTAGTGCAGAGCTTTTTGTGTGCGGGTTAAAAGAAACCAACTTATTAGCATATTCCATAGATTTCCACCCCCACACTGCGGTCGGCGAACATAATACATTAATATAATATAACACAAGCAATCCTCAAAGAAGGCATATTACCGATTAAAACACAGTAACAAGCGATTTATCGTAGAAAATGTTTTATATCATTATGGTTGGACGCTGAGCGATGTTCTGTCGCGATTTCCACTAAGTCACTGTTTGTTATCACTGTAATAGTTAATAAATAACACTTATTGGTACACTATAGCACTAATGTTATTCACGTTGGGTTGATTGTTAAGATTTTGAGGTTTTTTGTTGTGTGTGAGAGAGGAGCGGGGACGCGGCGCGCGTGCATGCGCGGCTACAACGCGCACTCGACTGAGTGAACTGTGAAGGTACCTACCCCTGGCTAGGGTTTTCGTCCCGGCCGGCGAACTGGCGTTCCGTTCTACGGGATATATTGATTGTATGGGAAACGATTCGTATAGTGGAGTACTTTTGAAAAATGTTTCAGCATTTTTGTTTTCTTTGTTATTTTTTGTGTGGCATTAGGCTAGCCCCCTATTACATGGAACCTTATCATAACTGGCAAAATGCAGGTGTACTCTATAGTCTGTACCTATACTTGCATTTTGTAGGCTGCATTTTTTATTGGTTACCTTTTGCACACCTCTGCCTAACCCTTCGGGGATATAGGCGTGATGATATGCTATGTGTTTTTGTATTTTTTGGGATAATTCTATTTAACATTTGCATTGTATAAAAAGTTACCTTTATGATATTCAACACATTTGAAAAGCTATTAATATCCATAATTGAAATCAGTAAGTAGCTAAATAAAAATCTTCAAATCAAATACCTATAGGTATATCATAATTTTTTATGTTACTGATAGATTTAATTTGAAGACTTTTATTTATTAATAATTTATTTTTCTCGAGGTGAAAAGGTCTATGGTATATCTTTAAATAACTCAATGTAACAAGCATTGGGGTAACATTTACTATATAGTTTTAATGTGTTTTAATTTCAACCAACGTCCGAGCTATATACATGAAAGTTTTAAAATGAAAGAATGAGAACAACCTATTGTATTTCCTACGTTATATTTTTATAACTTGTAAAAATCTAATGTAATTCATATGGAATTTTAGTATAAATTTATTTAAATTATTTTTAGAACTGTTTGATTATTTTGAGTAGCATAAAACGTCAAACCAACCCTCCAACTCCGTAAAACGTAACGCCGATAAACAAGGCCAGACAGCTATTTTTGTCTCCTTCCCTCCATCATTTACAAAAGGTGACAGCGTTGTGCGTGTCTCAACCCCGTATCTACCCTTCTCAATACACGTTACATAGCCATCGTATCATGGCCTATTGAGGGTAATATTTTTTTTGGATTTTAGAAGTCAAGTTACAATGGTTGAGTAGGGTTACGATTTTAGGGCTAACAAATTAGAAAGGGGAAGAAAAAAATGTTCCAATGTCAGGTTTATTGACATTTTGCAGGGCTATAATTAAGGTTTAGCGAGGGTCCAAGTTGTTATCGACACACCGTTAAATTTTTAAAGCCCGATTTTCTTTGCAATTAATTCTTTCAATTGGCTATTAAACGAAATGCGTGCTTTGTGATTTTTAGGCAAATTGCCTTTTTTGTGTGATTAAAAATGTTGTTGTAAATGATTATTCCATTATTTTAAAATAATTCATTAAAATGTATTCACTATTAATCGGCTTTACGTAACCGAAAATCCACAAAAAATAATCATTTTAGTGTGCAAAAATAATTTGTCAAAAATCTGTTAGCCATATTTTGAACAGAGTTCCATGAAAAAAGTAACTTATTAAAATCCATAACAACAATGTAACAATAGCCTACTAGAACTTGACAAGAACTATTAAGAGCGCTGTCACAGGTCCACTATCGCCACTCCTTCAAAAAAATATTATATTAATAAAATATTAAAAATAAAATATTTTCTAGTACCTTTTATAAAGTTTTATATTGAGACACGAAGCAACAAAATACGATCTAGGGGAATGTGGCAGTTTTTCTTTAGATCGAATTTTGTTGCTTCGTGTCTCAATATGAAACTTTGTAAAAGGTATTAGAAAATTCTAGACACATTTACCGAGACAGCTGATTGAGCTGTTTTCCATCATTCCTTTTCAGTCACGAGATTTTTTTTTTAAAGGAGTGGCGCTAGTTGATCTGTGACAGTGCTCTTAAATCAGGGGAAATAAATAGTCACCTACCAGTAGCGGCATCTGTGTCAAACCTTAAAACTACTCACGAAACACACTGATGGCGGATGTGACTTATTTGACGGGCCGGGTTTTTCGTACGTAACGTAAGACTCAGCTGACTACAGCAGCAACTGGCTGGTTAACTTTGTACTTAACTGTTTTTAAGCTAAGTCGACAGATGGCTCTGTTAGCTATTGCGTTTATATAGGATGTAAGTGTGGTGAGCAGAGAGTCTTTCCACAAAAAATATCCTCGCAGAGACAATCATCATCATCATTTTAGCTGAAATACAGTACAACTGGACATACGAGTAGCTGGCCTCCCCCAAAAGGGGGTTTTTGCCATAACCACCGCGCTTGGCAGGCAGGTTGGCGATCGCAGTATGGTGGTAAAAAGCATAGAGAATGCTGCTTCCCATTCTCTAGTAAGTCCCTTAGTCGCCTTATATGACCCACGGGAAGAAATGGGTTGGTGCTATTCTTTTACATACGCAGAGGCAATGCCTATGAATAAAACCAACTAAAAAGTCGCTTAGTTTTTATTAGATTAAAATGTCAAAAACATAACATCACGACTGTAATCCTCAAAGAGTAAGGTAGAAGTGTACCTATTGTTTACATTTCGACGGTGCCTCTTCTTCGGGTATTAGTAACAGGCGTATATTATGTAACTGTCATTTTTTTTGGAAAATTAATTACTTTTTATTGCCAAAATGTACTCATTGAATGTGGTGATTATACAGTCGCGTAAAAAAAATACAGGTCAATATAAAAAAAAAAAAACTTAAAATAATAGAGTTAGTGGCATAAAATGGTAAATTGCCAGTGAAAATAAAACAACACCAAACGTTGGGTACGTTATTAGTTAAATTGTTAAAATTACATTAAAAAATAAAAATATTGGAATACTTATTGGTCCATTTGTCGTCTTACGTACGTATATATCTCGAAGTGTAGCTGGGACGGGGTTTTGAAATCCATCCAGCCGTTTTTGCATGATCGAGTAACACACATCCATACATCTAAACATCCAAACATTAAAAAAAAAAACAATATTTATAATACTAGCTTTTGCCAGCGGCTTCGCCCGTGTGGCGGTCAAAATTATCCCACGGAAACGTAACTACCGAGATAAAAAATATCGTATGGGTTAATCCAGTTTATAAATTGTTTGTGTGCCAAATTCGCTCAGTAGTTTTTGCGTGATTGAGTAACCAACATCCATCTAATTCTCTCAAACTTTAGATTAGTAGGATTCGAATCCTATGCAATATAAAGTCAGTTTCACGCATGTACCATTATTTGCAAGTTACAGGACTTTCTTCATCAACTCGTATTATTTATTTATTTATACTTCTCGCACACAAAAAGGTACAAAGGCGGGCTTAAGGTGAACCTAGTCCACATTTTTCCCATACAAACTTCGGAAGTGTATTACTCCACTGTTTGATGGTTTTATCTTATTATTAATACTGTCTGTACAGAAACAGAATACTAAAATTAAAAACCATAAAAAAGTTAGGAGCCAACAAAGATTCGTTTTTCTTGCAAATTTGGGCGTGTTTAAGTAATAAAAGAAGTGTAAAATCTCCAAAACTAAGTCGGTACCGACAAAAATCAATTATCGAAAAGTTCAATAAACTTTATTGGTCATTTATTTATTTATCACACCCTTTGCCATTACAGATAACAAAATCTAATGCGACAAAGTAACTTAAAATATACTTAACTATTACCTTACATGCTACACATTATGTGGCCCTTGTGAACTCACCCAGTGTACAGGTGAATATGTCTATGGCATCCGCCACCGTGTTGAGAGTGCGGAGCGCACGAGTCAGCGGTGCGCGCCCCAGCACGTTAGTGCGCGCACTCGGCACCACTAGCAGCTGCGGCTTGCGCCGTCGCGCCACGTACCTATCTGGTAAATTAAACCCTATTTCTGAAAGTATACCTGAATTTTGTATCCTACCTCTTAAAACTTTGAAAATATACGTTGCCAGTGCCAGTTCACGCCTAATTTCTAATTTGTAGTAGCCTACCATACCGAAACAGAATAAGGTAGGATACAGTAACGGATATCCCGGGTATCTCCCATACAGCTTTAAGTACATAAATCTGACGAATTTGTTCAGTATCCTTTCGAGCATATTTTCAGTCGGGCTCCAGACTACCGCATTATATTCCAGATGACTCCTCACAAGAGCCTCATACAAAGACCTTAATGCACTGAAATTTGTGAAGTCATTTGCCTGACGCAGCACAAATCCCAGATTCCTGTACGCCTTTTTACAAACGTGCACCACGTGTTTGCGAAACTGCAGATCACTGGCGAAATGAATGCCTAAATCTTTAACCTCCATGACACGCTGCAGCGGCTCCCCGTCCATGCTGTACTGGTGGTATTGAGGGATTTGTTTGCGTGTGAATGAAATCACCGAGTACTTTGATACATTAAAGTATAGCTTATTGCAGTGACTCCATTCAGTGACCCTATCCAAGTCGTGCTGCAGCATGTCACAATCCGCAGTGTCTTTTATGACTGCAGACAACTTAAGGTCGTCAGCAAATAGCATGCATGTTGACCTGACCACTTTTGGCAAATCATTTACCGTAATAATAAATAATAAGGGTCCCAAATTAGTACCCTGACTGACGCCCGACCTGGTATAGAGAAGTGTCCGCCACAGTCCACATACTGACGTCTATCTCGAAGATAACTGGCGAAGAACTTTACAGTATGAAGTGTGCAGCCCATACTCGCCAGCTTTGATAAGAGTATGTCGTGATCGACTGTGTCGAACGCCTTCTTAAAGTCCAGATAGGCTACGTCAACTTGAAGCCCAGCGTCAACAGCTGGTACCAATTGTGTCATCAGGTGAAGCAAGTTCACCGTTGTACCGCATCCAGGACGGAAGCCGTGCTGCGTATCAGACAAATGGGGGCCTATCTGTGCATAAAGGCAATTGTGAACAGCCATCCCGAATACATTGGCTGGTGCGCTCAGTACCGCAATTGGCCTGAAGTCGCTAACATCCGTGCCACCTCGACCTTTCAGTATAGGTGCCACCCGCGTAAGTTTCTATAGACTAGGAAAGTGTGCCACCGACAAACAAACATTAAATATGTGCAGCAAATGTTCTATTAATACCATGCGGCAATCTCTCAAAACGAAGGGTGGAATACCGTCCGGACCCACGGCGCGCTTAGGCGGCAGAACAGCCAGTCATTGATTTATGCAGTGCGTTTTTTTAGAAAACCCGATACCCGAAGGACTTTTCTTAATATTTTACGCGCCTGTTTTACTATAATTAATCCTGCAGCTCACTCAATAATGTTGTGCGTGTAGACTAGCGTCTAACTGCTCATCACGGGTAATACCTCTGTCGAACACGAAGCCTGGTGAGACAGCGTGATTTTTAGCAAGGCCTATCAGTGAGTTCGAGCCCGCGACTAGGTTCCCCTTAATGACCGCAAGTGTTAGATAATAGTCAATATGATTCACTGAGCTTCCCCGATGGCTACTCGACACAATAAAAATAAAAACCATAATTTCAAATATTTTACTTCTGAAACTTATCGTATTAAAGGGTATACAAGTTTTACCGCATGTCACTTACAATAATTAAGTCTAGGTACGTATAAAACACCTATTTATAATATCATTAAAATTTCGCTAAAATTGACTGGTTTTCTTAGCTTATTTAGCAATTATATAAAATATCATTTAAGGGAGTTTCCTCCCATTTACCCACCGAGAATGATAAAATACAAAAGTGTAACAAACATTAATTACTATTTTGTAAAAATATTCAAACATCACTCCCATCACGCATATAAATTGTAATTAATCTCAATCAATTTAATTATATTTACATTATTTATAATCCTTATTTAAACAATCCTGTACTTGATTTTATAATTTTTCGCAATAAAAACAAAACAAAAATCGAGAAAATAATAATAAAAAGGCTTTATAATTTATGACCTTTTGAAAAGTACTCTAAATGATTACTTGTACTTTCATAAACAAAAATAATTTAAACCTTTATTTACAGCTACTGTTACTTATAACTAAATAAAGCTTAGTATGGACGGAAGTACTGGAGTTAGTGCCTTAAAGGCAAGTCTTTTAATATAAAGCATTTAAGTGAGCAAAGATTTCGCAAAAAAAATATAGTGAAAAGTAAACAATAAAAACAAAAATTGAGCAACACTGGCCTCATTTTGCGGATTTAACTTTTAGCAAATTTGAGGCTAAATCTTATAAGTAAAATATGAATAAGTCCACTCATGAGGTAGTTTAAAAAAAGGAAGAATAAGGGGAAAAATTTAAAATCGTTTGACAATCTTTGAAGTCGACACTCATTGCCAAAAATTATTTACATAATTATTAATTTTAAAGTGAAGACGCACCATTTTAGAGCTCACATAAAATAATTGTTTATACACTGGTTCAAACTGTACATTATTTGTTTAGAGTTCAGGAGTGTACTTGTGGATTTTTTGTAGGAATTCATAAAAATTTGTCGAAAGTTAATTTCTTGTTGGTTGCCAATGAGTTACCTCCGTGCATGCTCCGTGCCTATTATAAAAGGCTTCGTTTTAGGTATCTGATCTAACATCAATCAATTCACAAGAATGACAGTGTTGACCACATTATAATTACATAAAACGTGATGTTGATTCAGTTGCTTGAAAGCTTCACGCAGCGCTAACTCATAGAAATTATACTTTCTACAGACACCTCGTTACTTTTTTCCTCCACAAGTAAGCAGGGACCAACAAAAACCCAAGTACCTCCAACTCTCTATACAAATGGAATTAATAAAAAGTATACAATCTAACCTAACAATACAGTATAGGCTATTGCACTTTTTCTTTATCTGTTATGTCATGTATCACTTGACCGTTCGTGTAGCCATTTTGTAAATGGCCATTGGTTTTCACGTGCCCATTAGCTTCATGTCTTAGAAAACCATTTAGTCCTCCATTTTTAACATACCCATTGAGATCTCCATTTTTTGTATGACCATTTAATTCACCAGTTTTGATATGTCCATTTAGGTCTCTGTGTATGATACTATGTCCACTTAAGTCACCATTTCTCAGATGTCCATTTAGGTCACCGTTTCTAAGGTGCCCATTTAGCTCTCCATTTTTGAGGTGTCCATTGAGATCACCGTTCTTGATATGTCCATTAGCCTCACTTTTGACCATTCCATTGGCGATATGAGTTTCATCGTTGTTGTTATTGTTGGTAGCCACTGCTACAGCCTTCCTCTTTGGCCTATCTTTGTATGCTTGCATGTAGAAGTTCATGAACAGGACGATGAAGATGGTTGAATGCAGGATTAAACCAGCGGCGATGAATCTGAAACAAAAAAAGAATATGTAAGAGATATTAAGCACAGACCTATAATGGATTGCATTCGTGAGGCTCTCATTTCTGTAATTGACGGAGAAATAAGTCTTGCAACAAACATTTCAGAAGATTGACATGTAACGAATTTCTGCTCAATTCTAATCCTTGTAACATATTGTTCTACAATGGATGAATGTTAATGCATCTAAACATTACCGCGTGTTTCTAAATCCGAGTACATTTCCTGATGCACTTCGTGCGACATGCTTTAAAACAACAGAAACATGCTCAGACAAAACGCTATACTAGCTTAGAAGTTGCCGACATGTGCTTAGATGATTCAGAAGATGAGGTGAAATTATATAGATTTGGTTCCAACGTTTCTGCTGATTGCGCATGATTCGACGTTGCGTAGCTAGTTACCAATATATTACATATTTACTAGGGTAACGTCTGGGCTTTTATATCGACTCGAATTTTGCAAGATGAAGTCATAGAAATGTCTGTCTTTTATTTTGTTCAATAGGAGTAGCGTATACTTTAGAGTGTTATAGTGTTTTTACAAATACAATATTAGTTTCATAAATGGTTCAAGAACAGAACCGGTCGAAGTGGCGGTGTTTGAGGGATGTCTATGTCCAGCATTGGACGTTTTTTTGGCCGAAATGATGCTGAGGACACAATGGTTCGAGAATATAATAAGTATTTCGGATATGATGATATTGGAAGGCGATGAGATCATGATGATGTTAAATAAAGATATTCTGAATATTGATAATGATGATTAAAGTACTTACTTAGGATATCCACAGTCGTAGACTAAGGCGCTGATTGAATGGAAGAGCACCATGAAGAATTGGACCTGGAAGAAGAATACAACGTTATGAGTGTTCATATAAATAAACTGTTTTACAAATACCGTCTTGTACCTTAAAACCAAATTCATTAATTATATCTATGGTAAGTAATTATGTGGTTTTATGTAGCTGGGCTTCTATTAAATTGCTTTGCTATTCTTATGCAAGTTTGCCCACAGATTTATAGTGTGGTTGTGAATAGACATTGACCTACCAGATTACGTCCTAGCACATTTATGTTTTTGAGATAATTTATGAGAAAATAATGAACTGAAATATCTTCTTTCAGTGTTATGTATTTCTGTTCTCTCCTCATTTCAGTCGTTTTTGTAAGGTCGTGAACTTCTTCTTCTTCTTAGCTTGTCGATGGCAAAAATAACACGAAAAAATATATGTAAATTTATAATTTTTTAAATTTGTGTGGCCCAAAATTCAGCAAGGTTAAAAATGCAAATAAACCTTATATTTGAACCAAACGAAGACCAACTATTCCCACTATTTACTTTTATCTTCACTATTTTGAGAAAAAACAAAAATGTAATCGACACGCTCTTGCCTTCACTGGTACAGTAACACTCTAATATGACTTATGTTCATAAATTTATTAAAATTACTAATATTATACACCAAGAGGGCTCTAATTAGTTTAAAAAAAAATGAGAAAGTTTGAGAGCTTTCTCTGTTACAAAGTCAAGAATGTATTTCATGATTCACAAGTGAAGTCAGAACAAATTTTCGTATTAAGGGCTTCCAAGAAAATGACGATGGCAAATGTTTTTTCGTTTCGCAATCAGCATAATTTTGGGGTTTTAATAAAGAAATTGGAATCAGTGAAAACGTAATGTCTTTCCATTCCAAATTGTATGACTGCTAATAACGTATGTAATCTTCAATAAAACACCAAAGGCGTTATTAAGTTTTTTCTTACAAATTACTTTTTGTTGATAAATCCAAGATGAGCACTGAGCGTGGTAAATACGGTATAAGTTATTCAACAAAGAATATTAAACTGCTACGTCCATTAATATTTTAACAACTATTTCGATTTGAACCTGATGTTCGTTGACTAGAATCTATAAAGATATAACTTATGTAAATATTTACACTATCAATCGTTATATTGGTTAACAAGTCAATTAGCCACAAATGCCGCAGGCGAAAATTAGCGGAAGAATAAGGAATTTAGCATGTTCAGCCGTCACTCAGGCTACTAGATCCTGTTCTAAAAATACTTCAGAAGATTTAATGGGAAAAGAAGTTAATAACACTTTATCCCAGCCCAATGATAGATTAAAGAACAGGAATAGACGTAAGTGCCCAAAATATTTCTGCAGTCGATAAAAACCGACAAACAGTAATTGTGTAACACAGTTACAAGTAAAAAAAAAACATAAATGGCATTGTTTACGTAGTTGAGCATACACATTTTTCGAACATAATTATGAAGCAATGGATTAGCTATATCCACCTATATCCACATTCCGATTGAAAGTGTGGTACGCAATTAGGATACAGAGAGGAATGAACAGTAAAACAACAGTAACAATAGGGCAGTAAAGTAAAAATACTGCAGATGATAAGACCGAACTGTGCCTCTGCGCAAACAACTTTTCCTCATATACTTAAAGTCTGTATGGATAACTCAATTGACTCACAAGAGCATGATGCTTCCTATAAGTCGCGAGAAATTAACAAGTAGTAGGATTAACCTCAGTTGAGTATCTTATTACCCAGCAAATGCGTTTTGAAGGTAAAATAGGCCATCGCTCCATGTGAAATACATGATACTCTGCTGCATCCGGGTAAACTGGAAGCCTATCCAACGATGAGAATTAACCTTTTGCATAAGATAGATCTACGTGACACACAATACTGCGTCTATAATTGCGATTCCGGCACTAATCTAAGTCCTTAACTGATTTAATTTTCTTTCGCACTAAGCCAAGATGGCCGACAATTTCAAGTATTCACGTTAATTTAAGTGTGGAACATTTTATAGAACGTGTGTTTGCTAATGGAGAAAGGATACTGCGCGTTCCGCTGGCTTGTGTTGCAACTGTGGCTGAATGTTGCCCTCGCACGATTAACTGGTACTGCGCTTGTGGAAATACTTGGATTGGTCATATTTTTCAGGTAACTTCTATCTTGATTGAAATTCTGATTTACATAGTCATACCTTGATTCTTGTGACATGGCTCTTTAGCAAATCATCCTACACCGCTTACTCCTAGTTTTCTTTTTATATGTATTGTGTAGCTGCAATCAGCCTTTTGGCTATAAGCCAATATGCTGTTTGGATCATGGCGTGATTATGCTGTGTTCTAGCACCGCACACATGATAATTATTTATTTAACTTTTGGATTTGGTGCCTTTTGAGGCGCTTGGTCAGATGTGGTTAAAACAGGTCTAAGGTCAACTGATTTGGATGATTTTTAAGTCTGTGCTTGCATGAATATTCTACTATCAATATTTACTCCATAACTCTTCACACCGTACCGATAACAATAGAATTTCTATTGTGTCTGCTAATTAGACACGCGACGCGGGCCCATATGTCTTCGAATTTTTGGTTCCTAGGACATGCCGGTTTCCTCAGGACCGTTTTGAGAGCTCTGGTGATGAAATAATTCACACAAAGTAAAGCGTCTGCCGGGGTTCAAACTTACGACCTACAACTCGTAAGTCGCAGCCGTTACCACTGGGCCTCCACTGCTCCTCCTTTTTTTTATATACTCGTCGATTTCAGCATTGGTGATGAACCATGGGGAACAAATATTTGACTTTAAAATTTAGTTTTGTAATCGTTGCACTATGTTGATGTTTGAATCCGAGGCACTACACCAAAGCTATTATCCCGTAGGTTCGTATTGGTTTTATCACGGCTTTGTAAACCAGTAACTTGTCGGGCGAGAGTTCAGATTGAATAAAATAAATAAACTTCTTATTTTTCACAAGTAACGTAAGTATTTATTCTACAACCGCAGTACTACTGTGCCGTGCGTGGTATATCCTACCAGTTTGCGCAAGAGCAGCTCCGTGGAAAGGAATGCTAGGCGCGGTGCGAACTATCCATTGGTGGTTCCACGTTGGCGACGGAAGTATTCGCGGTAACACCTGTACTGTATTATTGGGTTTGATTTATGTACCTTTAAACTGCGGTTGAAATACATTAAGTACTTAGGTTTTGTATTAATGCGACGGTGGATTTTACGGAGGGTTTTTTAGAGGCTTAATTAAAAAAAAAAACAAAAAACTGGCCAAATGCGTGCCAAACAGACCACACATAGTGAAGGGTTTTGTAGTCGGGATGAATATTTAGAATATTATCGCATGCACAGTATAGATTTTACCGGCTGCAAGTATAACTTTGTATTTCGTAGTAGGTAGGTAATTGCTGAAGATATTACCGGAATTATCCCCTCAAAAAGTATTTTATCATCATAATCTTTTCAATTATGTTATTTGATTGTACCTCACATGTGCATGCTTACCTATGCGTGTGAAGTATTGATTAAATTAAAGAACGTGTGAGGATGATACTTTGCGTGTGAGCATGCGTATTGCTCACATATCTACCTACATAACGAATTATTTTTATTTTAACTGCTATTTCAAGTAGGTATGCACTAAGTAGGTACCATTTAATTTTAGGGCAAGTCATATTTTTGATGACTTTTTGATTTTAAAACTGTACTTTAATTATTTAAATTGAATACTTTAAAAATGTGTAAAAGAGCGGCTTGTGGCTAAGTACCATAAGCCGCACGGGTCGATCGATCAGGTTAAGCTACGCTTGCCGCGGTTGGTCCTTGGATGGGTGCCCATCTTTACATACCAAGACCCCTCCGTGCCTCGGAAAGCACGTTAAGCCGTTGGTCCCGGCTGTCATTTGTAGATCTTTGACAGTCGTTACGGGTCGTCAGAAGCCCGACAGTCTGACAACCAGTCTTACCAAGGGGTATCGTATTACCCAGTAACTGGGTTGTGGAGGTCAGATAGGCAGTCGCTCCATGTAAAATACTGGTATTCAGCTGCATCCGGTTAGACTGGAAGCCGACCCCAACATAGTTGGGAAAAGGCTAGGCAGATGACGACTTTAAAAATGTGTTTAATAACTACCTAATATGAGTTATGTGCAATCTAGATTTTATTTTAGTAGATTAACTAGTTTGTAGAGCGCTATTAATCATTCTCCGTTACAAAGTAAATTAAAAACTCGAGTGCAGTAAATCATAAAGGGGTGGGCATTTATTTATTTTATGTTCGCCTATAAAATGTTGATAAAAATAATCCCAAACGCATTACCCTCCTTCTGGGGCAGTTAGGTAAAATAAATTCTAAAGAAATAATGAGTTTCCATAGATATTAATCCAAAATCCTATCTTTTTTGTGCACTACCTTTGCATGCCTTTACGGACTGGTTTCATACACAGGTACACTATGACCTGGGTTATGATAGGATACTCTTTGTCTCGACCTCCAAGCGGGTGAATCCGCGGGCAAAAGCTAGTCACACAAAGACTTATTTTGCATGATGCGTAGGATAACCTGTTATATGTGTTTTTAGTCTTGTCCTTTATAACGTACGGTGCCGAAACTTGGGCACTGATAGTTTGGGCTGGTCCACAAATTTAAAGTCACTCAGCGTGCTATGGGGCGGAATATGCTCGGAGTTTCTTTGAAGGATAAAATCAGAAACGAAGTTAGCCGAAAAAAAACAGGAGCTTGCAGAGTAAGCAAGCAGAATTGGCAGTGGGCTGGTCATATTGAAGGACCGATGGTCAGTGGAGCAGATGACTCCTGGAGTGGAGAGAAGGTATCGGCACCGTAGTGAGAACGACAACCTCAAAGAGATGGCTGTGACAGACTGGATGCGGGAGGCGGAGGAGAGAGTGTTGTGGCAGTAGCATGCAAGAGGCTATGTCCAGTAGTGGACTGCGATAGGCCGAGTTGATTTATTGATTGCGCGTAGCCTGACAGGCTACCTAAATACAGGAAATATATTTAACGTTTAAGCAAAGTGTCATACGATACACTCATCCGATGTCGAAAACCCTTAGAAACTTATTGAACAATTTCATCGATGCAATAATTAAATACTTGGTTTGTGAAATATTCTAAGAGAGGTCTGTTCGTGCCGTTAATTATCGAGGTAACCGCTAAGTAGACCGTGCTTATGGCGGCGGTGTATCTAGATAACCGACTGTTGGTTTATACGTCGAGTTGTCGGAATTAAGTGTTGGTTCCAGTGAGATGTTGCGAAAAGTAAAGGAAAATGGATGTCCTAGTGTACTAGAACTGGTGAAGTATAAGAGTACGCGCAACGGAATATTGTGTATGTATTCTAGATAGCCTGAATTGAGTTTGCAGAGTTAGGATAACCAAATCGAAAGCTGTCCACAACTGGACATAGGCCTCCCCAAAAGGGGGTTTTGCCATAATCGCCACGCTTGGCGCAGGTTGGCGATCGCAGTGTGGTGGTAAAATGCATAGAGAATCAATCATCAATCAATCAGTCAATCTTTTCTAAGCATAACTTAATTACCCCTAAGGGTAAGGCAGTTGTGTACCTCGATTTGATTTAATTGTGTAATAATTACTTGATGGAATTTATGTGGAAGAATCTGTACAACCCATACATGATGGATACCAATGACACTTGTCTTATGCTGCACCAGTCACACAATGGACAAAGTTAAAACGAAGCTGGATCCTGACTTTTAGTATATCGAAGGGTGAATTGAGAAGACATCATTACGTCAAAGAAAGAGGCATAAATTGCATTTAATATGCCTCTTTCAAATTACTACCAACCTCCTTCTTTCTCTAAGAAAATCTCCTCACACGAACACGTTGACTGGTTCCTATTTAAAGTGCAATAGTAAAGTTTAACGTTACTTACTAGTTGTAGAGTGGTGAGATGCTTCTTCCACCACAAATACTTCTGGTACTGAGGTCCCATCGCCGCCAGCATATAGTAGCCGTACATGATGACGTGCACCAGGTTGTTCACGATGTTCGAGAAGGTTCCATGACCGCCTAGAATATAATAAAGAGATATTAGATGTGGGCGAAGGTGTATAAGAATGAATTTTGTCTAGTCTGGAGGGGCCAATTTAATTAGTGGCATACAATCGGCGGGTCCCGGCAAGATGGAGACTTTATGAGAGCTTCTAAAAACGCAAAATACTAGATTGCTCTGTGTTAAAACGTGTATTGTATTTAATACACACTTACTCTGTGTGTGGGTGCGTGCGAGCATCGTGGAAGGAACTTCGTTCTTGACGGGGGTACCCTGGCCCCACAATTTTTTTTTTACTATACCCTAAGATAGTGGAACCTTCCTTATTAAATACCTTTTTCGTGAGACGAAAAACTGTACCTCTCACTACGAGAAGTTTTATATACGTATTGACATTTTGCAATATCTTGCGCAAAACATCTCAATTGGTTCATTAGGTTAGCCCTCAAAGAATAGCAAAACGACATGGCTAGCTACACTTCCATAATTAAGATTAAGGAAGTGTAGCTAGAAATGTTTTCCGTAATTCGCTAAATTTAAAACAATATAGATGTGACCAAAAGTGAAAAACTTCAAACAACAGAAACAACAAGGCTCTACCCGTGTAAAATACCCGGGTGCAGCCGCGGGAATCACTAGTACCTAATAAAATAAAATAAAACAACAACGGTCATTAACATTGCTCTTACTGATTGTTACAAGATAATGCTTTATGGCATATTTTCCTGTAACCTTAACCGAGGAAAAACTGAATGCAACTACTGTACTTTATTATGACAGCGATATCGTTCATTATACAACATAGTGTAAATCTTCTACAATGAATGGGCTAAGACTACTATTAAATTGGCGGTGGCGATAGTCCACGCCATGGTACGGAGCGAGAGTGCATGGGTAGCCGTCACCTCCTTCTGCGAAGCAGTAATGTTCGCGAAGAGGGGCGGCGCACGTAAGGGATGGGCAGTATATGTGGCCTCACGGCCCTTGTCGCTTGGGCGTCGGGAATCCCAGGCTGATTCCCGGCCACCGTAGGCCCGGGCTTGGCGAGTAATGGGTGGCTCGCTGTCCGGTAAGGACCAAGTCTGGATGGGTCGACGGCGCGTTGTATTCCATGCGCGCCTCAAAGAGATGTCATCACCAACTCATAGGGTCCGCAAGGGCCGATGCATGCCAGGGGTGTGGGTTGTTCGAAAGAGATACCGAGGGTTTAGTCAGTAAAAGTCTGACACGCCCTCCTGCTCCACCCAGAGCGGGAAAAGTTACTTGATGATATCCCACCGTAAAAAAAAAAACTGTGACAAGTTTTATAGAATTGTAATCATCAAAATCATGAATACAACCCTTTAGTTCCATAAAATATTAAGTAATGAATGCCTATTTCATGAAATATCAATTAATAGGGATACATGAATTAATTTTCACGGGAATACCCTGGCATTTCTTTCCTAAACAAACTTGTAAATTGCAAAAAATTGGGGTGACCCGAAAATACTTAAAAATTGAAAAAGTTACGAAGAAGTACAAGTTGGTTCCATATTCTGGTGATTGTGATAATGGCCACAATGACCATCTTGGATTATTAAATCTAATGACGTGCTTAATCAAAGAAATAGGCAGAGGCCTTTCCGGTGAAACCTCTCAATGACTGTCAGTGACTATCCATCAATTCGTAACCTTTTTCTGTTAAGTTACCAATTTGTGTTAATAGACCTCGCTAAACCAATTCGTCTTTGACCTTGATTTATTGGTTACCTTAGTGGCCCTAAGATGTTTTCACTTTCAATTTGTAACGGTCTTTTTCTTTTGCTCGGAACAATGTTACGAATTCTTACTAATTGTGTTCTTTCTGCGGTTCCATTAATTCATATTTGTTTTATACTTATTTTTAGGGAATCTAAGAGATTATAGCTATATGGGCAATTCTCCGTTTTTAAATCTCGCGAAAATAAAAAATTTGAAACTGGAGGTACTCGTATCTTTTGACAGATTGAGACTGTTATCAATCTGTCATAACATACCTCCAGTTTCAATTATTTTTTGTCAAGTTTTTGACATCAGAGATGGGATTGCGCATAGATTTTGGACGTTTTATCTACGAGAATTGGTTTTCTGATCTCCGGATGCCGAAATCCGGCAGAGAACAAAGGTCACTGACGCTAGAAAACGGAAGTTTAGAGAAGTTGTACCGAACCGGTTGTATTTCTACGGCTTTGTCATAATCAACCTTTGCCTTGTATGAGAGTTACATATGTGATTGGGAAAGTTTCTCGTTAGATCTTGATTGTAGCAATCATTCCTATTGCTATCAACCTAGCTGACCGGTACTGTTCACTACTATATTGTGCTTTTTTAAAATAAATAATTAATGATGTTGTTGTTTAAAAAAAAAATCAGCTGTTCCGTACAACTGTTCAATGTCTACACAGTCACAAAGTATGAAACAGCTGGTTTAAAAAAAAAGCTACCACCGAAAAAAAATCAACAATGGTGGGTCAAGAATCAAGTACTACTGAATTCATTTCTTCTTCATATGTATTGTCAAGGATTAGGCTGGCCACAATGATGAAGCTGCCCATTCCAAAGCGTAGTGGGTACCTATTGAGAAGAACAGGCAAGAAACTCCACGGACACTGTTTTAAATGAAAACATTGTTATAAAAATTGGTTACTTCAATCATGTTGTAATTGTATTATTTTATACATGTGAGAACGATGTATAAAGAAGTGCAAATTAAAAGGGTCCGTAAAACAAAGATAAAACAAAAAAATACCAATCCAGAAAATAAAAATAAGCCGAGGCACGTAAGAAATGCCCAGTCCCACCAGATAGCGCCCGTTCACGAACATGATGTATGGGTCCTTTGTACCGTATTACAATTTATTTGTGGTTAGTAGGTTAGAAAGGTAAACTCACCAGCAATGAACTTCACAAGCAACCAAGCCTCAAACGGCGTCAGGGAGTGGTGGTACAGATGCAGCCAGGTGATCTGGCTCTTCTTCTTACGCAGCACGAAGAATACGGTGTCTGCGAACTCCGACAGTTTTGAGAAGTAGTACACCCAGCATAGTTGTAACATCTAGAGAAGAAAGGAAAATATAAGTCGAAAATTTACATAATAATTAATGGGATGTCATTCTACCCAGTAACTGGGCTATGGAGAGCAGATAGGTAATCGATCCGTGTTATATTACGGCATTCATCTGAATTTGTAAAAATAAAACTAAAAGGCGACCCCAACATAGTTGATCAGAAGGTGCCAAAAAGTTAAGTCGCTTAATAACAGTCCTTCATCTGTGACTCTCATCTCATAATAAGTTGATTGTTTAGATGTATTAAGTATATACTTATATTATGTATAAGTGTTAATTTTATTTAATGTTAAAAGGCACGATGGGGTTGGCGTATCTGTTTAGATAAAAACCTCTAAACAAATAGAGAGGAAAAAAAAACATAGTTGATAAAATACTAGGCAAGTTATGATGAAGTATAATTAGTACGTTCTGCGGAATCTCATTGTTATCTTATTTAGTTGAATTTGACGTGGAAAAGACTGTAGGAGTTCTATCAGGTCATCATGCCTAGCCTTTTCCCAACTATGTTGAGGTCGGTTTCCAATCTAACCAGTATTTTGGCAGAGTGATATTCGTAGACAGCGGTTTTAAATTAAAATAGATTTTAACAAAGTTCTCACAAAATCAGGTAGCTTGACTTGTAGTAAATTTTATATATAGCAACAGATCTAAAATCACATCTAAATACATATTTTTGTTTTATTAACAATAAGCAAACACCTAACACATTCTGAACTAATAAATCGAAGGCATGCGCCCAAACCGGAATTACTCGTTCATTTATTGCTTTTCTTATGATCACGAGCTTTCTTTTTTAAATTACGAGATGTTACGAGTACGCATGCAGTTCAAATGCATAAGGCATTTGGGCCACGGGTTGAAGAAGAAGCAGAACATAGATTTTCTTCTTCTTCGTCGTGTCGAGGCAGTGAAGTTAGTTAGCACGACGGTTAAAATGTCTGTTAGTCTATTAGCTAACTTGTTTGACGGTCAACCTGTCTTAATTGAGATCGTGTTTAGATAATACAGGAAGAAAGGTGTTAGTTTAAAACGATTAGTCGTAATTTGAAGTGTCTGATTGTGATCATCTACCTAGCCTTTTCCCACCTATGTTGGGGTCGGCTTCCAGTCTAACCGGATGCAGCAGAATACCTGTATTTTACATGGAGCGACTGCCTATCTGACCTCCACAACCCAGTTACTGGGAAATACGATACCCCTTGGTAAGACTGGTTGTCAGACTTTCGGGCTTCTGACGACCCGTAGCGACTGTCAAAGATCCACAAATGACAGCCGGGACCAACGGCTTAACGTGCTTTCCGAGGCACGGAGGGGTGTATGTAAAGATGGTCACCCATCCACGGACCAACCGCGTCAAGCGTAGCTTAACCTGATCGATCGACCCGCGCAGCTATTGTTACTTAGCTTAGAAGAGTCTGATTGTGATTTCAGTATATTAGATTATCACCACGCGTATGAAAGTATATACGGTTCTTAATACAAAAAAAAACTCTCTAATTGTCTGTGTTCGTTCCGGCTAATCTCCGAAACGACTGAACCAATGTTGACGAGACTTTTACTAGCAGCTAACTGATGTTCCGCATACCGGAAGACGTAAAGTTGGAAGGCCTCCCACAAGGTGGACAGATGACCTTGTGAGGGCCGCAGGAGTCCACTGGATGCGGGAAGCACAGAACCGGTCGAAGTGGCGGAGCGTAGGGGAGGCCTATGTCCAACAGTGGACGTCTTTCGGCTGAAATGATGATGATGATGATGAACTGATGTTACAAGGAGTATCATAACTATTGGTTCCGGTAGCAGATTTTCGTGGGATAATTTTAGACGTCTACGCAGGAGAAGCCACGGGCACAGCTAGTAAAGTAATATTTTCGTAGTTAGTAGTCCGGGTAAAATATAGTAGCAAAATTATCATCATATTTTTTGTTGAAGTTAGAAAACCCGCTGACAGTCCTCCTGACGGAAAGTGGTGCTCACAGCCCATTTATGGAACTGTAAATTATTAAGCGTGTGAAGGAGCAGTGGTGGCATAGGAGCAGTGGTGACCCAGTGGTGACGGCCCCGACTTACGAGTTCTAGGTCGTGGGTTCGAACCCAGGCAGGCGCTTTACTTTGTGTAAATAAAATCATCACCACTGCTCTCAAAAACGCTGAAGGAAAATATCGTGAAGAAACCGATGTCCTAGAACCAAAAATTCGAAGACATGTGACATCCACCAACCCGTACTGGGCCTGCGTGGTGGATTATGGCCCACTCTCTCTCATAGTGAGGAGGCCTGTGTCCCAGCAGTGGGAAGTTAAAGGCTGATTATAATACTAATTATTTGACTTTGACATAAAGTGTATCATCTCTAAGTTTATATGTCATGGAAATATCTATGAGATATATAAACTGTAGAAGAAATTGCATTTAGTGATAGTTGCATAAGCAGTCTATAACGTTCCCACTGCTGGGACACAGGCCTCCTCTTTTCGAGAGGCTGTAATCTACCATGCATGCCCAGTCTGTAATAGTAGATGTTACATGTCTTCGAATGTTTGGTTCTAGCATACTGGTTTCCTCATAATATTTTCCTTCACCGTTTTGGGAGCACCGTTTTGGTGAAATAATTTAAACAAAGTAAGGCGCCTGTCTGGGTCCTTGACTACGACCTACAACCACTGCGTCACGACTGCTCTACCAGTTTGGCTTACTACTTCGTTTCTCAGATCCATAAATCATTACATTGGTCTTCGGAACGCGGCAAAGGTACAAGACCAAGACGGCTTACAACATACGTCGCACTTGACCGTTGGAATGAACTTGCTTCCGTACAATAGTGAGCAGTGAAAGCCTCTTTGAGTCAGCTGTTCTTACGTCATCGCTCTCCGGTTGAAAGTGAAACTGACATTGCGACTTGAGCTCGTTTTTATAGGTTTTATTGATGACAAGACTGCTGTGTTGAGGAAAATGTGTGTGTTTTACGTCGTAAGTATTTTTTGGGAGCATGAATTTGGAGTTATTTGGTTTTTACTGAAGCAAAGCTTTTGATTTTTGGTTTCTATTTCAGGTCAAAACACACTATAAAGAATAATGCATGAATGGTGTTGAGGCAGACGGATGGATTGGATGCGGAAGTCAGTCGGAAGACCGGATGTTCTAGTGCCACTTCTAAAAGGTCCATATCCAGCAAAAGACTGCGATAGACTCAATTAGATCACGTTTTTCACATTAAAATATCATCGTTATTGAAAACGTAAGGTCAGAAATATCTAGGGGTACGGGTTGTTCGAAAAAGATACCGTGGCCCCTGGCACATAGGCAACAAAAGGAACAAGGGTGGGTTTTAGCCAGTAAAAGTCTGCCATGCCCTCCCGCTCCAACCAGAGCGGGTGAAGTGATTTGATGATTTCCCACCCAAAAGAAAAAGTTCAGAAATATTAACTATTTTGGATAGTAAAGCAGAAAAAAGACGATGAAGTCCGTATAAAATTAGCTTCTGCAGCGACTTCGTACGCGTGATATTTCGGTCACCGAACCACCCCGTCGCGTCATATCACCTGCCCATGCTATTACTTCGTTTCCCGACCTTTTTTCTTGTTGTACAGCTCCTCAGGGTAATAGATGTCAAATGGTATTGAACGTTCCTCAAAATGGGCTATCAAATGCAAAAAGATTTTTTCAAATCTAACTACTAGTTACAGAGATAAGTGCGTTCAATCAAACAAACAAACTATTTAGGCTCAAACAAGCTCTTCTATTTGATATTGTTATAGGTAGGTATAAATATTTCAGTCATATTTGTCAATTCTAATAATACTACTCGCTAAAACATTTCATGTAAAGTTTATAATTATTATTAAAAGTAACAACATTTTACTTGCCGACCCACCCATTACTCATCTTTAGCATTACACCTCACCCTTTCCCACTCCTGCGCAATAGGTTACTTGAATACGAAGAAGGTACTTTTAAGGTATTATTATTTCCTAACAAACAGTGGTAAATACCAAGAGATCTGAATAAGGAAAATAGGCAGTTTTTGCTCTGTGTCGTTATCTGACGGAAGGATGATGCTCACAAAAAAACAAATAAAGATAATCTGCGAAAACAACGTCAGAAGATGAAAAAATAAAAACGGTTCAAGATTTCCGTTTAATTGTAAAAGGTTCTATGACTAGTATTTTTTGGCAGAAATATGTCGGTAAGTATATATGTGACTGTGAGTCATATTCAGTCTCCATCATGGTGGACTTCAAAATAGACTTGTCAAAAGTGAAGCTTAGCTACATCTAACCACTCCAATATATCTTTACTACCTATTGCTCGTTCTTATACAAGCGAATACATTATGATGTTCATGAATATCAGCAGCATCCTCTTTCGTATACTTTCATTTCCCTTTTGAAATGTCATTAGAAGTACCAATTCCCAGACCAGTCTTTGTCCCTGTTCCTAACTTGTTATTAGAAGTGTCAATTTATTTATAGTCTAAAGCCCCATTTACACGGTTTAAGATTCTGGAACGAATTGCAAGCCTTAAAGCATGTTCAACTTTTGGCATTCTAGAATACATGCGACTTGTGTTGACACCAAGGCAATTATTGCCAGCAAGTTTTCGTTCAAAGTCGCAAAAAGGTTCTTTCTAGTATGAGGATCACTGAAAGACAGGATTCTAATGCGATTTTTGAAGCATCATAGTCTAAACTCGTTGATGAATTAAGAATAGACTGAGCTAAAGTGGTTCAAAAAACACATTAGCATTTTTAAAACGCTCGTTTCTCTTTCAAATGAAACCACAGACAATCATTTTTGATTATGCGTTTTGAAAATATTTATGTGGGTTTGTACGCACTTTCTAAATTTTGATCGTTTTTTTCACACTCATTCATGTCTGTGAGAGTTTGAGGGAAATGGACAATAGAACACGTATCAGCGATTTTTGGTTCATCGACAAGTTATTCGAAATTGTTTAAATTTTTATATTGTGGTCATATTAAAAAAAATTGCGCCCCCAGTCATGTTATCTCTGGCGTTAGGACCTAACGCATAATACCTATACTTTACTAATATCCCAGCCTGATGGGGTTTTTGTTATAGTATTACATTTTACTACTAGTTTGCCTGCGACATCGTCCGCGTGAAATTTTGGCCCCTGACCCGCCTCGTCGCATCCAATCCGGCGCGCTTGTACTTGGTTTTCTCTTAATGTTCTTTTTGATTTTTTGTTTTATTCGGCTCCTAAGAGTCGTATCGTGATGCTGAATAGGATATAACCTTACTCAAATTTTGGGCTATCAATTAAAAAAAAGATTTTACAAATCTGACTGGTAGTTTCAGAGGGTAATCCTCTAGAGAACTACAAAAATGAAACAAATAAATTTTAACTTCTTTATAATACTGGTACCTATAGATATGAATCAATCAGTAAATCATTTTATTTCGGATAACTAAAATCAACAGTGGCAGTGGGCAGAGCACATTGCTCGCAGAACAGATGGCCGATGGGGCCCAAAGGTTCTGGAGTGGCGATCGCGTACCGGAAGACGTAGAGTGGGAAGGTCTCCCACTAGGTGGACCAATGACTTTGTGAAGGCCGCGGGTATCCGCTGGATGTGGAAAGCACAAGACCGGTCGAAGTGGAGGAGCCTGGGGGAGGCCTATGTCCACAAGTGAACGAGATGATGAACTAAAATCCATAGATAGGTTGAATCCAGATCTGTAGGTTGTTTCTTTAACAACGTTCTGCAGAGTTATCAAGTTACAATTTTATTAACACAGCAATCCTCAAGTGCATCATTAACGGCTGTGTTCGATTTGCTTCCCGTCTTATTCAGTTTTACTTGCATTTCCGAATTTTATTTAACCTCCCGCCCAAGTTAGCATAGACGATAATTTAGGAAGGAAGTATTAGTCTGTTTCAACGTTTGATGAGCTAACTTTTTTTTTTTTTTTAATTCTGGTTCAAATTTCCGTAGATTAGATTGTGATTGTTTTGTAAGTACATATGTAATATTAAGAGAAGTGTTTCTGCCACTTTGAAAGTGTAATGCAAGGTCTTTTCCTATGTAATTAGTGACTTTTATTAAAATGAGTATTAAATCATCTAACTGCAAAATATTTACTAATTAGCTGTTTAGCTTCCTGATGTCTGCTTCCGTTATGTATGACGATAATTGCGGTTTAAATTATTTAGTTTTCTCTTTTAGTTACTAGAAGTTTTAAACGCTAGCTGTCTAATCGTCTTATTACAAAACTTATTACTACGATCTAACTTTAGTTCTAGCCTAAGGCAATTTAATTCATTTTCAAGTTTATTTCGATTTGAGTTAAGCTCTTAGTGCAAAAATGACAACTTTGCAACGGACTAACTTGTCAGTTTTGTAAAAAGAACTGCATTTATATGCATATTGGGTTCTTAGTTAAAAAAAATTGTTCGGCGATTTAAACGTGAAAAACCTTCTTTTGTAATAAATAAACTCACACCCCCTTATTACAAAACGAGGTTTTTCTTTAGGTATGGTTTAAACCATCGAGCCTGTTTTTGAAATAAGAACTTAGAACTGAAATAGAATTACAGCTCCTTTTCCAAAACTGACAATTTAGCACTGGACTAACTTGTCAGTTTTGTAAAAGGAGCTGTATGTCGATGTCAGTTAGGTTCTTATTTGAAAAATAGGCTCGAAGGTTTAAACCATACCTAAAGAAAAACCTTGTTCTGTAATAAGGGGGATACCGTTTATTTATTTACTTTGACGGATTCGTTTTTACAGGTACATTAATTAACTCACAATTTCCACAGTCAGAGACATCACCCAAAAACCAATTATGCACCTATACCAACAAAGAAATGTTTTTAAATTGACATATTATTTATTGATTCATTTGCTATAGTTTGGTATGTAAAGTTTGAAATTTCTTCTTTCTTGGCTGGAACCACATGCAGGGCCGAAACTGCCGAACGTTTTTTGTAATTTTTATGGTCTGCGCCTGACTTCATCGATACACAAATCTCAGATTTCAAGTCGATCGATACAAACAGTGGCCTTCTTAAATCTATAGAGTATTTACTTTATACTATGTTAGTGTGATCTACAAAAGCGATTGAACAGACTATGTCAGCACTTAGATCTTCAAAAACAATATTTTTATAACACTTGAATTAACTTCAGATGTACTATTGTATTTATACACGACTTTTAACTTTGCTCACGAAATCCTTAAAAAGGTTAAAAATATCTAATAATAGTAGTAATTACATTTTTTTAAATTAAAAATAGGTTTTTTTTTGAATAAAGGAATAGTAATTATCGTCATGTTTAGCTCAAGCGATCCTGCTTCCGCGGTTTTTACGACTTGGAAAAACGTCATGATTCCTTTATTATTTGTGAGTTTAAAAATAACGTTGCAAACATATAAACTCCCGGGATAAATCCTTTACATGTTGGTGAAAACCGCATCAAAATCGGTTGCGTACTTTAAAAGAATATCGCGGCCAGACACGAAAAGCTATTTTAATTTATATACTCGTTCATGTGACCGTGACATTGGTATTACATTTAGAAACAAAACCGGTGCGAAAAGCGTTTGAATTATAAACATAACAACAGGTCCACCATTCATGCGGTCGTTGATATGAGAATTTGCATAAAATAATAGGAATCAGAAATATGATAATTTATTTTAGATTTTTGATAAATTGTACTTATTTAAGTGTGTGGAGGTTTGTTTGAAGGTTATTTATTAATGAACACCAAACGGAATATGTATACATTCAACAAGGATATAAATAGATTTGCATTTTGATCTTTTTTATAAATAGGTATTTGAAACTTTTGTTAATTTTTTTAAAATGCAGTGACATTGAATTTTAATTGGGCAGTTTTATATGCTGTTGTATTGAAAGTGGGATTATTTTTTAAATTTCTGAATAGATCATTGAACCCTTTGAAGAAGAATAATGGAAACAACAGATGTTTCATGAAAAATGTTTATGACTTCATAAGGAACATATTAGTATGAGACCGTTCAGTAGGCCCCCGGCAGACAGCTTCCCCAACAACCATGCTGCCAAGCCAATATTTCCACAGTGAGGGAAAAGTTAAGCTTTTAATTGTATAAGTACCTATACTCTAAAGGTTTAGGTAGTTAAAAATGGGTAAACAAATCGTAAAAAGGGTTTTTTTTTATAGTTGACACTTTCTTGTTAAAAAATACATTAGAACAAAATTAAATTTATTTTCGATCACATGATAGTTTCCCCTTTCATTATAGTATGTTAAACTTTATCATTTATTCTTAAACAACTTTTCGTAGATGTAACTGCTTTAGTACAATTTTTTTTGTTAGATTTATAATAATAATATAACATTTTGTAATCTGTCTATTATAAAGAACCCAAAAAGACAGGTTCCCCAAACCTTTTAGAAAATACAACTAATTAGATAACATTGCTAAATTGAAGAGTACAACTATGATGTAGTCTGGCAACTGAATTGGCAGGTATTACGTTTAGTCGGTTAACCAGACGCCTTTGTTGACAGCGTTATCGACATTGCGATTGTATCCGTGCGTTTTTGTTTTGTTGAATTGTGATAATATTAGCTTGTTTCCTTGTTTTGTTTTTGTTATTTAGTTATTGTTCGTTTTTGTTATTTATCGTTATTGGGTTTTAAATTCGTATTGTGGAAAAATGAGTGAACCCGAGGCTGGTAACTGAACGCTTTAATGTGACAGAGAGTTCATCAGAATCAGATTCAGAATAGAGACTATAAATATAAATGTGACTATAATTAATATGATTTTAACATTTGAAATAAAAGGTTTAGCATCTATGAGTCACGTGGTTTTTTTTGTTTACCCTTTTTTAACTACCTAAATCTTTAGAGTATAGTAATAGTTTAGTAGTAACACATCTTACCCGCCTGTCTATTCGTATGATGCCACAAAGTGGGGTCTGGTGACTTGTAATACAGTTTTTTCTAAAACCTACGTCAGGCACCGGCTCTCACAATGTGCATTATTATCAGTGATCGGAATAGGCTGACTATATTTGCCTAAACTTCGGAGAACAGAGACAGAAAGTGGAGACTTCCTTACGAATATATTTTTTTCCCGGGATTCGGGAAAAATCTTCAATAAGTTGAAAATAAGCTTTACTAAAGATGTGTAAAAGCTATTTTTAGCTAAACTAGCAATTACCAAATTTTCAGGATTTTCGAGAAAATCCCGAAATAAATAATCTAACTTTAATTCATGTATTCGAATTATATTTACGATCCAACTAACCGTTGTATCAAATCATATTATAGTCCAAAACTGTTAAATGTTACAAGCCATTGTGAGACAAATAAATCAACTTTTATTATTATTACTATTTATAAAGACTTCTAGTATAACGAAAAATACTTATCTAAGATAGAAACTGGTTTCCAAAAAATTGTATGAATACATAAAAGGCAATCAATTAATTTATACAAGTGATACATGACCATGGACCATGATAGATGCGTAGCTTCTGAATTCGATGACTAATTGAATTAAATAGATCCATTTTTAAAAGCTTTTTATCTAAAAGACGATTAAGTTGTTATGTTCAAATTAAGATATTATAATGTTTGAGGATTTAAGATAATAATTTGACAGTGATTTACTATAGAAGATGGGAACTTGTTAGATTTTGAGACAGTAGTGGTATTTCCAAAAGCAGTGGTTAGCGATTAATCAATTATAATATCCCGTTTTTACTAATGTGTAGTATATATAGGGGCTTGTGGCTAAGTAACAGTAGCTGCACGGGTCGATCGATCAGGTTAAGCTACGCTTGCCGCGGTTGGCCCGTGGATGGGTGACCATCTTTACATACCAAGAAGTTAAGCCGTTGGTCCCGGCTGTCATTTGTGGATCTTTGATCGTTACGGGTCGTCAGAAGCCCGAAAGTCTGACAACCAGTCTTACCGAGGGGTATCGTATTACCCAGTAACTGGGTTGTGGAGGTCAGATAGGCAGTCACTCCATGTAAAATACTGGTATTCAGCTGCATCCGGTTAGACTGGAAGCCGACCCCAACATAGTTGGGAACAGGCTAGGCAGATGATGACTAATGTATAGTGTATGTATATATATGTCACCGTAAGATTGTGAACACTGTTAGTTTATAATCTATCTCGCGAAATTGTAAACTGTCGATAAATTGTGAACTACAAAAACCTTTTACAATTTAACACACTATTTTTCGATAGTTTATAATCTGTCTGTCAATTTGTGAATTGGTATCAAGACGGGTAGTACCTTGCGCTATTACTAAATAGTCAAATAAATGCTATTAACTTGGAAGTAGCGATCGCCGGCCGCTGCCGTGGAATCGCTCGCTCGGCTCTCGTGCTGTTGGTCGTAGGTCTAACCTAACCTAAACTATTCGGTCGGTAAGCAATATGGTGCAGTTCATAATTTATCGACAGTTTACAGTCTCGCAAGATAGATTATAAACTAAGGGAAAGTTCATATCTGACGTAAAATACGTCGAGCGTATCATCGGTCGCGTCTATTCGGTCGAATGTGTCGGTTCATATCAAACGGAAAATGCGTCGAGCGTATCATCCGTCCTGCCACATGTCAGTTTCTGCGTTTAGCATCTATAGAGCGGTTGTGTTGTGTGATACTGAATTTCAAAATGAAGCCTATCGAAATAATTGCTATTTGGGAAGCTTTAGAACAAGACCGAAAAAGGAAACGTCGATTGGAAACGTCGAGATGGGTGCATCCTTTAAATACTAAAAGAATATCAAGTGGCGCGCGACGTTGTCGCTCTTACGTCGACCGACAGTGCGTTGACGGAAACGGAATAGACGCTGTACGCTCGACGCATAAACGTATCATCGGTTGAGTGTGAACGGTCAAGTGTTTTTCTATATATTTGTCTGTTCTGGCGTTACGCGGCCGATAATACGCGACGCATGTTCCGTCAGATATGAACCTTCCCTAACGGTGTTCACAATCCTACGGTGACATATATCTACTTAACAAATGCTATGCTATCAAATTAGTGCAAATTATAAACATAATTGGCAATAGGATCACCCCCTATTACACTGACGAAATGTGGGTGTACCTACTATAGGGTACACCTCATCCTAACCCTTTGGAGATTGCAGGCGTGATGTTATGTTATAAACATAATTGAAAAGCGTTAAAATTGCGTGACGCAATTGTTTCCAAGGCATGAAAAACCAGAAATATGCCATAAACAATTGAGATTTATTTCTATAGTAGTAAAATACCTTTAACATTTCAAAGCCATCAGCGATACATCTTCACACACCCAAAGCCTTTTCCTTTTCACTAAATAAACACAATAAATAGCGAACTATGCAATTTCACTTTTGTATATAAACAAAATATTCGAAAGCCATGTGTCGAGAAGTCGGTACCGTTGGACGAGCTTGACGCCTCTAGGCATAGACTAATGAATAAGGCAGAATGGACAATATTCGTAAGCTAATACTGAGTAATATTTTACCGATGACAACCACTTTGACGGTGAGGAAAAATTACAGGTAAAATAACTGAAAGTAGAAGACAGTAGGGACCCGTGCGATCTGAACTCGGCTTAAAATAGGATCTTACCGTGATTATCATACCTATTGAGTTGAAAGAGATGTATTAGCGCGTTCCATGTTTAAAAATCTTGTGTGACACGACTGAAGTCAGACACAGTTTGCGAAAAATATAATCTTAGGTCATTTGGAACTTATTCGTCTTTGACCTACTTGGTTTTTGTTTTTAAAGATTTTTACAAGGCAGTTCTTGTTTATCGTTGTATAACATTTTGGAAATAGTAACGTTTCATATAAAATTGTAATTTAATCGTCGGCCCCAAGTTGCTTCAGTGCTCTTTAGCCTTAAAAACATGAGCAGACGCTTCTCAATTTATCATTAGCGTGTTTAAAAATAGTTTATTAGAATGTAACATGTTAAATAACTGATCTAACATTATAAGTGTGAAAAATGCATGTACGTTACATAACTTTAAATTATATAACATTTTTGACGTAAGTAGGTAATCTTAATCATTCTCTTGCATAGCAAAAGTATGACGAAACTAAATTAAAAAAAAATACATCGTCATTAAAGATGAGTTAGCAAATGGAACCATCTTTCCGGAACTGCACATGGTCAGTTGTTCTGTCAGAAAATTACGTAAGCAGAATTATGTATTATGTGTAGTAAAAATATGAAATATTAAACTACTGCCTTGTCTTTTCCAACTGTTTACTAGATATTTTACATGGAGCGACTCCACAATCCAGTACCTAACTAATTATTATGGTTGGTTATCCAACCACGGTCGACCTGGGCAAGTAAGTGTAGACGAGTTCCATAAATAAGAAACGTCCCATCTGCGTCATAATTTCATAATCTACGCTAACTTATAATGGTGGTTATACTTTCTACACCATATGACGCGTGGAGAGTATCTCGTTAGGCGTTGATACTTTTAATAAAAGTATGTAGAGGTAGAAAGTTTATTGATTTTACATAACAGGTGGCGGTTTTTGCGAGGATTTTTGGCGTGTGGATTTATGAGATCAAGTGGCACACCTGGCTAGGTGATAATTAATCTATGACTATTCTTCGAATTAATTTGATTTCTTTTAAAGTTAAGAGGTAGGCTTACAGAGAGTAAATAAAAAAAAATGATTTAAAGAAACTAAAAAACACGCTTTAAAAACCAAAAGCGTGGGGGCTTTTTGAGGCATTTTTATTTTCTGCTTTTTAGTTTGGTTTTAAAGCGTGTTTTTTAAAATCTAATTAGTGATGCAACGAATACGAATACGAATATTCGTATTCGTCGAATAGTAGACATTTACCGAATATTCGTATTCGGCGCATACTAATACGAATATTTAAAAATTAATATGTTTGTACGCAAATCTAATTACTGGCAGACTTGGAAAACGCGCGTCGTCGGCACGTAAAAATACGACGTGTGTAAGGGCTTTAACCGTAACGACGACGCGACGGGGGACTCCCTGGCCATAGTTTATACAGTGCCGCGGCTCGGGAGTTTCCCTATCATTACGAACCATTGATTCATTGATTCCTTTCATTTCATTTGTCAGTCGAAAGTACAAGTCAAGCAAAAGTGTATTGTTTTATTATAACTCGCCCAAAAATATTTTTCACTGAAGCCATGTACAGTCGCCTCGGAAAGACTTTTTTCAACGGCTGGGAACATCCAGACTGAAAAAAGAAAACGCTTAAAACCAAAAAATCTACAAATTTTATGTTTTTTAAATAAAAATTTGCCTATTGTAAATTTTAATTATTAGAAGAATAGAAATTCATCAAATAAATAAAAGTCTTTTATTACCATGGCGAGATATTCGTATTCGTATTCGTATTCGCCGAATAGTAGGTTTGATATTCGTATTCGTATTCGTAAAAGTAGTATTCGTTGCATCACTAAATCTAATATTTATTTTATATTTTTTGCGCGAAAAGCGTGATTTATTCGTTTTTTTTTTTTTTTTTTTTTTTTTACATTGTGGACAAATTTATAATATATAGATATTATTGGATTGTCATCGGTCTACAAAGTTTAAATGAAATCTGACCGTTTGAAGTGAAGAATAAAACGTTTGACGATTCTGTAATGTTTCTACTTATTTTATTTTGGCGGCGTTTTACAAAGGATGCCTAAACCTAAAGTCGCCGCCTGGACTCGGGGTCGTTTTTAAATATGTTTAATCTCAAATAATGGTTAATTTAACTATTCTCACAGCCTAGTGTACAAAAAAGGATAAAAAGATTAGGTGGAAATTGTAAAAAAAATAGATTTTTGCCTTACACCCTTTTTTTGGTGGGAAATCATCAAATAACTTCTCCCGCTCTGGGTGGAGCAGGAGGGCGTGTCAGACTTTAACTGACTAAAACCCACCTGTGTTCCCTCAGTAGCCTGTATGCCAGCGACTTTTTTTTTTTCGGGTGGGAAATCATCAAATAACTTCTCCCGCTCTGGGTGGAGCAGGAGGGCGTGTCAGACTTTTACTGACTAAACCCACCCGTGTTCCTTCAGTAGCCTGTATGCCAGGGGCTGTGGTATCTCTTTCGAACAAACCTGCACCCCTGGCAGGCATCGGCCCTTGCGGGCCCCATAATTTTTTGTTCTGACATCTCTTTGAGGCGCGCGTGGAACACAACGCGCCGTCGACTTAGACTTGGTCCTTACCGAACCGCGAGCTTCCCATTACTCGCCGTCCGCAAGCTCATGCCTACGGTGGCCGGAAATCGGCCTGGGATTCCCGACGCCCAGGGCGTCTCCGTATCCTGCGGCGGCTAGGGTCGCTAGGGCGCATATGCTGCCTCTCCCTCACGTGCGCCGCCTCCCTCTTCGCGAGCATCACTGCTTCGCTGAAGGAGGTGACGGCTCCCCATGCCCTCTCGCTCCGTCCTGACAGCTCATTATAAACGAAAACGAGGAAAAATAGAAAATATATCTTTGATGACTGGATTATCATCATCTGTTTCACTTTATAATATTATTATTCAATATCTTTGTTTGGGAGATCATGTCTTATAGAACGACCTTTAAGACAGAAACCATGGTTATTTTAATTATATATCCGTGTCTCTGTGTCTCGGAAAGCTTGTACAACCAGTCTTACCAAGGGGTATCGTATTACCGCGTAACTGGGTTGTGGAGGCTCCATGTAAAATACTGGTATTCAGCTGAATTCGGTCAGACTGGAAGCCGACCCCAACATAGTTGGGAAAAGGCTAGGCAGATGATGATGATGAGGTTTTATATTGTAGGTCCGGTTTTTTTTTTTTTTTTGGGTGGTAAATCATCAAATGACTTCTCCTGCTGAGTAGAGCAGGAGGGCGTGTCAGACTTTTACTGACTAAAACCCACCCGTGTTCCCTCAGTAGCCCGTATGCCAGGGGCCGTGGTATCTCTTTCGAACAAACCCGCACCCCTGGCAGGCATCGGCCCTTGCGGACCCCACCAGTGGTTGCTGACATCTTTGACAGCGCGCGTGAGGAACACAACGCGCCGTCCCGTCTACCACTTTTCGGCCGCAGAGGATAGGGAGAGCGGCTGACGCTATACCGACACTCCTCTTCCCCTGCGGCCCCACCGCGTCCGCCATCAAACGGTGGCGGCCCCGTCCAGGCCACGGAAGGGAAGAGCGCTGCTCAGAAGCACCGGCACTCCTCCTCTACCGCAGCCTGTAACCCTCAGCCGCGATGCCTCCCATTCGACATCGCGGCCCACCTCAGTTGCGGTGCACCTCACCGCAACCTACTTTTTGGCCGCTACGTCAATGGCTTGAAGGCAAAAGCCCTGACGAGCGGCCCCACCGTTGGGTTCCTCTTGGCTTCACCGTGGATGGGAGACCACGGTTACTAAGCCCCCCCGCAACGACAATGCGGGAACCCACTCGGGGGGGATTGTAGGTCCGGTTACGGTATCATTTGTGTCTGTACTTACGCAACTCTTTGGCACACTTAACTACAATAGTAGTAATTATTAGACAGTATTATGGTTTATTATAGCTCACCCGTCGCGCTTTCTCACTCTCGCTGTAGTCCACGGGTTGGCACGATAAACTGTAGTCTCCCCACCATCCTGACGCCAAATGCTGAGGACAAAACACGAAAAAAATTAATGACATACATAACAAAACATCACGCTTTTTTCCCCGATGGGAACGGCAGATATGTTTCTAAAGTAAACCGACATTTCGCTAGTTATTTTGAAGTTCCATGTAACAACGAGCTTATACGGGCACAAACCGCTGCTGTTGAGAATTTCCAGGCAGAAAAATCCAATATCTAAGACTTTACCCGACCTGGGAATCGAAACCAGGATCTCAGCTCAGCAGTAGCGTTTGCTACTACTTAACCAACGAGGCAGTCACTAAGCAACGACAGATATAATGATGTTATGTTTAAAATTCTTAAATGAGAGTAGCGTAAGCATGTGTGTTGGGTGAAAATGTCATTAGGGATGCTGGAGAAAAATCATACACAGGTTGGCAGCGACGCGCAGCCCCTTATTTCCGACGGTGACACTAAAAAAAATTCTGCGATTTCATACATTTTGACCGCGTTGGTATTGCACTTTTCTATGAAACAGCTGTTTTCTACAACCTATGAAAAATTTCTGCGCCGCTGGGAGAGTTTAGAATGGTATGCTGAATTCATGTCTATAGTTTGCGCACTGGTTAAAAATGTATCCTATATATTACAATATAACTTTTCGGTTTGTAGCTATGTTAAAAAAAATGCTGTTTTATCCGAAATCACAACAAACATACCAAATTAGTGTTACATGTACCTCTGTCATACCAATTTACTGTTGAATAGCGTGCTAAAATCTAAAATAACCTAGACCACAATTTAAATTGGATCTACCGCGAGAGTATAACGAACCGTAACACAATAAACTTTTCGATAGTAATTATTATTCGATAACTTTTATTTCGCGTTATGTCTTTTGTTATATTGTATATTGTAAACCTATATTGCCTTGACCGGTTTGCCAGGAATTTTGCACTATCTATTCCTACCGTCTAAGATTGCGTAAATTTTGTAATGAATATACCTCCTGGTGTTAATAGGTTAAATGTTGTAGATGCTGATAGTCAGGCAATTTGTTGCTTGTATCTCTAGTTTAAGTCTTTTATTTCAAGGTATCCAATGGGTCCCGGATGGGCACGGCTGTAAGAAAACAATAGTTTTGTTACAGCCGTGCGCATTTGACTCTACAGTCTGGAAAATTATTTATTTATTAAATTGACACCCTACTTCAATTTGCCCTGTTATAGCCATTTAATAAAACTGTTAAAGAATGACAGTTTGAATATACGAGCAAATTGTTGAGCAAATTACATGATCTATTAATTTTTTTGAACGGGTTTTCAAGAGTACTTTTCTGAGAGAAGTTTAGGTTTTTGCAGATTGATTTACTAAACTAAAGTACTGAGGCATTTGTGTAGTTATCCAGAATATTTTTTGATGAAGTTGGTTAGTGTATTGAACAAGTTCTCTTCTGAACGATAGATGTTCCTGAAGCTCCGTAACCATTTATAAATAGTATTTAATGGAAGTTGTTGCCAATCCTAGAGATACAGTTAATTTGTCTTTTGAGTTCACTGGCATTTACAGCGAAACACCTAAAACTAGAAAAAGACTAGCATTTTACCATAACCATTAGTGTAAAGTATAGTGCGTCTTTTTTGGATCTTGTTTGTATTACAATAGCCAACTCACGTCTCTCTAAAGAAACGCAACGTTGACAAAAAACTAGACAATTTCACAGAAAAAGAAAGAACAATTTCTAGATCAGCAACCTGCAATCGCCTTGACCTTATTACTGGGTGGTATTTTGCACCAGTGATACCGTCACACTGTCAGATGGTTGCGTCAATGACCAATGGACCGTGGTCTTCACGCAGCGTAGCGCCGTGTGGTCATAGGTACGATCTTATTCGACCATTTCGAGTTCAGATTTTGGTAAAAGACACTGATACTACGATCACGTCGGGGTCACCAGTTTAGAGGTATGAGGAACAGGGTGCAAAGTTCGGTCAACCTCTAGAGGTAACGATGTTATGTCTGGTGGACATCAAGAAGGTCAACATAGGACTTTGTCGGCTGCTTAAAGCGACTTGCCTATAGCTGCCTCAATAAATTAGGGCCTCCAGCCAGGGCTTTAAAACTGTGGGGTACGGACCTCGGATTTCGCTGAAAGGAAGCAGCAAGGGACGGGCTCGACCGGAATGAAAGCCCGATCGAGCCGTTTATGTCGGGACATTGTGAATAATTATGCTAGTAGCTCCGTAAACTCCGCTTGTGCGATACAAGATTTTGCATGATGTCCGTATGATGCGTAGTTCGCATGAAGCGTTGAAGATACCGCTACAATATTTTTCGTATCATGACCAACCACTAATTATGCCTTTTCGCTCTGGAATATTGTCGGTTAAAGGCGTTTTCTAATGTAAGTTGAAATGGTTTGTTAAGAAAAAAAGAAAATGTTGTTTCTCCTTGTTTTTTGACTATGCCTTAGCTACAAATGATTTAGTAAGTCTATCATCAAGTCATAACGTCTTTCCATCGTTCGTAAATTTTACTGTACGGAGACAGCCTATCGGTGTCTTTCGTACTGTCGAAGTATCATTTAAAGCCGTTACTTTGCAAAAAACATATCAATCTATCGTTGATGTAGGTATTAGCTTTCTCCGACGTCTCCGCCCGAGTTTAATATTTTAATTTGTAAATATATTCTGTTAATATAACTGTCTTTACTAACAGTGACACACCTATAAAAAAATATTGAGTTTGTCGTTACAGTTATTACGTTTTAGCATGGCAAATGCGGTAATTGATTCTACTACATTTTCTAGATAAAAACCGAAATAAAGTCAGTGAAAGCCCTGCATTAATATCTATTGTGATATTCATCATATTTCAGTAACGAAAACCATACAATATGTATTGTTCGAGTTTCTACGGGATATTAGGAAAGGGCAGTGACCGCTATTTCTATGCTACAACGACTGAAAAACACTTTAAAACCCGTAAATTTACACTTCCAATCTATTATACTTGTAAAACATTTACTATTCTATCTAAATTCAACTCTAATTTGCTTGCAATACGAGCGAAGGTTGCATGATTGTATCACATCGCCACGGGCCCATGAAATTGTCAAGTTGCCTTGACATGTCATGTTGCTAAACCATGTGATTCTTATGCGATTGTGTGGAACAATCGATTTGTAATTATTTCTCTATATTTATTTGTGAGCAAGGCGTGAAGAATAAATGAGACACACACAGCTACCAAGCTTTCTATTTCAGCTGGATATTAATTATTAAGGCTACAAGTTAAGGTTATTCTGTGTACTAACAATAAACCAACATATTCAGTACCTACTAGCTAAAGTAAGGATGTTTTTTCTGTGTTACGTATGCAGTACTTTGCTACCATAAATCTTGAGCAGGTGAATTAACCGTTTCAAGCTAAACGACTGTATGGTATCCAAAAATCTGCTTCTCATGAAAATCTACGTACAAAACATACGGTTTAAGACAATTTATTTCTCTCAAAAATAATACAATATTCACTTCTCGCTACTAAGGGACTCACTAGAGAATGGGCAGCAGCGTTCTCTATGCATTTTACCACCATACTGCGATCGCCAACCCGCCTGCCAAGCGTGGCGATTATGGCAAAACCCCCATTCTGGGGGAGGCCTATGTCCAGTTGTGGACGTCTTTCGGCTTAAATGATGATGATGATGATTCACTTCTATGAAGAAAAATATAAAAATTGAGTTATGCGACGGTTTCGCTTAGTTAAAATCTAAAATTAAGATATAAAATAATAGTATTAACACAAAATTTAAACATTATTTAAACATGATGTTTTAATAGCCTTTTAAAAGTTGGAAGCGATTTGGATTGAAACATGCAAAGTCTAATTACTATAAATACTCTTAGCAGACGGCTTAACAGAAGGCTCGTAATCATTCAGTCTACTGTGATGAGTATTGGCAAGCCCAAATTAAGCTGGAGACATTTGCTTGTACTTTGAAGATTGGAACAGAAGCGCATACAAAGAAAAAAAAAACAACTTAGTTCTGTAACAATAGCTACAAATCTGAAGATTTAAGAGGTTTATATTCAACGACTGCCTTAAGAACTCTATAACCCAAAATAATCACGATCAATCTAGCCTGTCCCTTACTGGTTCCCCAGCGACGCCCTAAACTAAGGTCCGTACCCTACAGGGTGTTCTTAGCTTGTAATCTATATGTCTGACTGGAAGCCTTAAACAGTTGAGGCATCCACGGCCGGGACAGCCTGATAAAGCAGCTGACCACCTCCTGATCTAAGCAAAGCAATAAACAAAAAAGCGCTCTATACCTAATTCATACTTTAAAGTATTTTTTTAAATATAAGTGCGAACGATTAGGTCAATTGTACAAGCTTTTTAAGCAAATTAACAATTGTTTTGTTAATTTGTGTGCGTAATTTTAATTTATTGACCAGTTAACGCGAATAAAATGTTCGCATATCAAATTAAATGTTTTGCTTGTTATGTATGATGGTAGTTAATAACGAATTTTAAATAATTATGTTAAAAGCTTTTTTGTTAGCTGGTGTTTTTAATTGAATTATTCGGTGTCTAGTCAGCTTCCTTTACAATTATTGTCTAACGTCTAGCCAAATTTTTTGTGGGATTTTAGTGTTGTAAAATTATCTTTGCTTCTTCCTGATTATTTACAAAATAATATTTATCATGGGGGTGTTGACAAAATGGCCACAAAAGATTATCTGTACCTAAAACAAAAAGGTTCACATGACTCATTGAGTATGCAAATTAGAAAATGAGGTCTTTTACGAACAAAATATAATTTTAGTATTAATATTTTTTACATTAATTTATTTATTTTAAACATCACGCTACAACCCCTAGGAAACGAGCTAAATGAAAAAAAAAAATCTGGAAGAACGGCGAAATCGAAGTCGCGGGCGAGCGATGTGATGCGACGCGGTGGCTCATCGGTCGAAATTTCACGCGGATGAAATCTACAGCAGAAGCTAGTCAAAATATAACCATGATCCATAACACCAAGTTCAATGATAAAACAATACTGTGTTCCGCTATTTAAATAAGGTTATGTTATAATGTACAGTCGCCAGCAGGTCGAGCTATCCCAAACTGTCAAATTTTCCCAATTCAACATACACCTTATCCCTTTGGAATAAAGTTGAAAAACTATCAAAGAAATTTGACAGATTGGGGAAGCTTGATGTGCTGGCCTCTGTACCACAGAAATTACGCGCACATGAGAATATTCAACCTGGTCTGTGGGTGACGGTCGCAATGCATTGCACAAAGAGCACGTCTTCTATGGACGTGCCCGGACCTATGGGATGATGCAGTTGCTAAAGACCCAGTTGGAAATTCCTACATCTACTCGAATTATTACATAATTTAACTTCTGTACCTATTTGAAGGGGTATGCCGATTTGTATAGTGAAAGATGAGAGATGAGAGAAACAATACAAAAAAAACCTGTCTACACCTAAATCATACTTTGAAAACATAACAAATTTTTTTCGCCAGATGTGACCTATGTGATAAATGATAAATGAATGATAAATGATTTTATTTCTGTAAGTAGGTTTGTACAAACACTTTTACACGTCAATCATATTTTTTTAAACTAGATGAGGTCGGCGTTTCCTATCTGACTCTGAGAAGAAAGGCCGAAACAAACTCAGAGGTCACAGTCTCTTTTAAAGTCCAGACATAATCTTGGTCAGATCATGTGAAGACCATGTGGATTGGTGTCTGAAATGGTCTTTTGAGGAAAGAACCACACAGGTTGAGTGGACCTGTCCATTCAGGGCACGCGTGTATCAGTAATCATACGGCTCAACTCAGAACTTGAGGAGCTCAGCTGTGATATAGACTTATCACATATCCGCCGAAATGTGGGTGTAATCTATATGCAAATCAGCCTCTCAGAGAATACAGTAGTTAAATTGTGTGTTTGAAGTATAAATTACTTGTAGGACCGCTTTTTTGTGTATTGCATCTCTCATCAGTTGTTATCGCTTAGTGGTCTAAGCGAGTACAAATTAGGAATGTCTGGGATACCTGACATTGATTTTCTTATGATGAAGATCCTAGTTACTTTCTCTAACCTAGAGATACACAGACATGCTTGCAACCACTGCAACGAACGTTTGAGTATTTGTCAAATACTTAAACATGGTGATTCTGCCCGTTCTTGAAACTTAACATCACACCTTGTTTCCCCAAAGGGTTGAGCACAGGTACAACTGCAGTTCACTCACATTTTGCCAGTTAGATTAAAGTCACGTAATAGGGGGTGACCCTATTGCTATCAGTCGGGCACACAGCCAGATAGAGAAACTCAATAACACTTTGTCTGACCTAGAAATCGAACCCAAGATCTCATTCTCAGCAGTAGCGTTTGCGACCATTAGACCAACGAGACAGATCTGGCCGTTCTTCTCCGTTAATATTGGCTTTGGAACAACCAAACCTTTCGGCACATTTTTGACACTACAAAATGGTGCGAAATAAGTGCTCTAACTATTCCATACTAAAAACTACCAAAAAAGGATCACTTACCTCATAGAACATATACGAAGATAGCAGCACCTGTAGCGCGTTGTACCCAACTAAGGTGTTTTGAATCTGGAATGCTTTCCTATTGGCCATCCATAGGGGGCCAACCACCATCACGAACGCCAGGTATACACACACCATGGCCACAGTGGGCAGTGGTGTGTCGAAGAGGAACCATCCTTGGACGCGGGGATCTGGAATGAGGAGGTAGATGTTAGATAGGAGGCTGGAGTGATGTACTTTTGTTTATTGCAAGTGAGTCAAGAAAATGGGTGAATTGTTCACCTATTTTAGTAAACAACACACTTTTCACGATTTTATTTTTTTACTGGATTCGAATTTCTATTAACTGAATTGAATTCAAAAGCTCCAGAGTCGCGAAAACAGTGATGTTTGTCTTGCAATTTATGCTAACTCATAAATCACATGAGAAAATACCAAATCTTTGTGTTTTTGGCAAACAGAAAACCAAAATGATCTATATTTATGGTAAATTTTTGAGCGTTTTATTGATCCGTGTTTATGAAATTTAATAGAATAGTTAAAACATAGCTTGGAATCTCCGAAAATAAAACTCATCGTCAGCACACACGTATAAAGCTGATGGCACACATAGAAATAAATTGCAATAGACCATTTTCCTCCTTTTACTTTCAACGTTTCTACACAACCAAAAAGTCAAAAAAACTACACATTGTACGAGTCGATGAAGTACCGTGTCGGTAACCATCATAAAACAATTTCATTCATTCATTTATTTCCATTCATAGCTTCAAACTGGTTTTAACAGTTGTGGCAGTCATTCATCATATTATTGTTTTCGGTATTTTAATGTCGCTATCATTTTGTTGCCTATAAAAAAGTAGTTTTCTTCTTAACTGTCTGTCAGTATAAACTTAGCCTATGTTAGTAAATTCATAAATAAAAATAAATAATAAATTAAAAATAAAACAACTGAACATTAATTGGCTATATGTACGTGCAAGCAAATGTCTGCCAGCCCAGAGCCTTTTCAAAAATTTCGCCAAAAGCCTGAGCATAAATTAAAAAAAAAAACTTAACATCTAAGCCAGGTCTAATCTCACACCATTATTTTGTATTTATTTTAGAAACGCATAATTATAACAATTAATCCAAAAATAGAAAGTCACTGCCGTTGTGTGAATAAGCAAGTTAAGAGAGAATGCAATTACAGTAAGTAATGATGTAGCGGTTAAAGTAATTACAATTATATGATACAATTTACAACATTACTACGTTTAAGCCCTTGAGGGTGAAAGTACTTATCGGGTAGTGCACTGAATACTTGACAATGTCAGCCATTTTTTCTCACAGGTCATGTCGAATAAATTATGTGTACATTTAACAGGAAAGAAAAGAAAATAATTGACTTGTCAAAACAGTTTCAAAGAATTTCGTTTTTTTTTTACCCTTTAGGTTAAATTTCACGACTCCGTACCTTACTGTTCTGATATTTAATCGTAATAATTATAATTATTACGTAAAATTTATGATCAAAAGGTTATAACGTGATAATTTTAATGGGAACACAGTGCACATAAATCCTGAGCTTTCATCCGAAGTATAAATTGATTAAAACGAATCTTTCATGAAATGTGAATAAATGCTTTATACAAATAGTAGTTACTAATCATTTACAATTCACTGATAAAATAGTATAATTTTAAAATATGACAATACTATTGATTTCAAAAACAATAATTTCGTTCTGTATGTTTCTGGCGAGATGTGAGAATTTTTAGTTAAAAAGACATCAACGCGTTTCTTGCACACTAGCAGCGCTCCGCGGTTTCACCCGCGTAATACCCGTTCCCGTGGGAATACCGGGATAAAATATAGCCTATGTTACCTGAGGATAGTCTAGCTTCCCAACAGTGAAATAAATTTTTAAATCGGTTCAGTAGTTTCGGAGCCTATTCAATGCAAACAAACAAACAATCAAACAAATCTTTCCACTTTATAAGATTAGTATAGATAATAGATATCTACACACAATTTATTTGTATTTTATTCTTGTACCGTATCAGGTCTAGATTACATGACAAGATAATATAATATGAAGCACAAGCATACGTTTCTTAATCTAGTTTGTGGGTGCCGTACTGTTCCCTAGATAGGTTACAAAATATGTTATGAGAAACAGTTCCGGTCCCCGTCATAAATGGTTGACTTATACATAGTAATCTATATATACACTAGCAGCGCCCCGTGGTTTCACCCGCGTGGTTCCCGTTCCCGTGGGAATACGGGGATAAAATATAGCCTATGTTTTTTTTTTGGGTGGGAAATCATCAAATAACTTCTCTCGCTCTGTGTGGAGCAGGAGGGCGTGTCAGACTTTTACTGACTAAAATCCACCCTTCTTTCCTCAGTAGCCCATATGCCAGGGGCTGCGGTATCTCAAATATAGCCTATGTCACCCGGGGATAGTGTAGTTTCCCAAAAGTGAGAGAATTTTTCAAATCGGTTCAGTAGTTTCGGAGCCTATTCAATGCAAACAAACAAACAAACAATAGTATCTTTCCTCTTTATATAATAGGATAGATAATAATAATGACTAGTTTCTGCCTGCGAGTTCGTCCGCATTTATTGCTTCTTGACCCACCCCGTCGCATCGTATCGCCTAACCACGTTACTACCTACTTCGCTTTCGCTTAGTGTTTTTTTCTGACTTTATTTCTTTTTTATCTCTTTAGGTTCTTAATGCTTTAAGTGTAAGCTAAATAGCTAATAAATACCTTCCTCAAAAATCAGGCTATCAAATACATTTATTTTACGTTTTAATATTTTTTAAATGCAACGGATAGTTCCAGAGATTATCGTTAACCAATTCATAACAAAAAAAAAAAAAAAACTGTATCTGTATTTTTAGTTTAGATTATGATAATATATGATTAATATGGCAATAAATAATTGATTGATTATGAATTATTGACATTTAAATAATACAGGATACAATTTTAACCAGTGCGCAAACTGTAACCATGAATTCAGCATAATAATATCATTCTAGACCCGCTAGCATATAAAAAAAAGTGATGTTCCATACATTTTGACCGCGTAGGTATTGCACTTTTCTATGAAACAGCTGACTTATTTTTTTGTATAACCGACGAAAACTTTCTGTGCTGGGGTTCAAGAATGATATTCTGAATTCATGGTTACAGTTTGCGCACTGGTCAAAATTTTATCCAGTATATTGTGCTAGGTACGTAAGTATTTATTGTGTATGTGGGTTGTTCCTGGTTGTAAAAATACTTAATTTTCCTCAAACATCTCATACAATTATGATCGGTTGTGAAGTAAATAAATTATGATAATAGCCATCATAATGATCGAATGTAACCTGTGGTCACAACACCGTGGTCAGCGTAGCTTACTGCGTGAAATCAGAATGTGAAAGTGACGCATATTGTTCCGTGGATGCTCTAAGACGATGTATTGCTTTCTATTGTTTAGGTTATCTATGTTTACATTATTAAACTAGTAGAATAAGCATAATCGGCGTATAATGTTCCCACTGCAGGGGCAGAGGCAATGAGGCACATGTAAACGTCACACATGTCTTCGAAATTTTGGTTCTAGGATATGTCGGTTTCCTTACAAAGTTTTCCTTCACCCGTTTGAGAGCACCACTGCTCTCAAACGGGTGAAGGAAAACTTTGTGATGAAATTATTTACACAAAGTAAAGCGCTAGTCTGGTATCGAACTCACGACTCGTGAGTCGGAGTCGATACCTCTAGGCCACCACTGCTCTCATGATTAATGACTTGCTATCTATGTATCATTAACAAATAAACATTAATTAACTATTCTTGTAAAATTACTATTGTTTTCCTACCGATCAACATTCTTTTTACAGTAATTATTTTCTAAATTAGCACTGATAGCTTCTTTGTTGTTTTTATAATGGTATCAATCTTTTATGTTAGTTAGTATATGAAGTGTCTGTACACTTAATTCGCACTTCAGTGCACATATGAAACTTGTTCAAATAATTATTTGATTGATTTAGTTCTTGACATTATTATTAAAGTGGAATTGCGTAATATTTCACAGTCACTCTTTACAATTCATTTTTATTGGTGTTTATTGTGGTTACAACGGAAAGCCTAAGCCTATCTTGACTCTACGAGTATATATAATAATTGGTATATATTCATTATAGTATCTGTTTATTACCGATACTGTACTTACGCTTCTTTTTCATTCATCCACATCATCTTTTCTAATATCCTTTTACGAATTTCTTATATTATTATGTTACGTACTTTGTTTTCTGTATTAGTAATCTGCGAATCGGTCTTAAACGATTCGTCTAAATTGAATTACCTGATTTTACATTACAATTTCCCATCATTTTACATAAAAATATTAATGTTATGACTTTTAAGTCAAACGTGTCAAACTGATGTCTACTTATTCTTCTAATTATTTATGCAGTATAAATTCAAGAAAGGTTGCATTAGGATTGTATTTACTAAAAATTATTTTATATGGTTTTTTCTACCTAATTACGTTGTCTACTGAATAACGGAATTCTAAATTATTATTATAAGATTCTTAAACGCACTTTCGGTTATTATCAAAGATATTTGATATGTATTGGCCGACTAGACCGGCAGGTGAGATGATCTATGGCTGCGAGAAAAAGGAAACAGAATGAATTTGGACAAGAAAAAGGGATGGATGGATGCATTGATATATGATGGATGGATGTAACAAACTGAAAAAAAAAATCTGGGGGACTGAACAGATGGCACAGAGCATAATATTATATACGACAGATGGGATTGAGAGTTTCAGAGAAAAGAAAAACATATCTGACCAGCATGAAGAACACGCTGTATCCATAATTACATCAATATTACTTGATCGTCAAGGCAGCCAAAGACAACGGCTACCTTCTAACGAAGCTCTCTGAATATTACCTTGAAAAGGTGGACCGGCTCCTAGAGTGGCATTTCAAACACATGGACTAAGTGGATCGCTCTTTTGGAAACCTAAACCGCATACCTGGCCTAACGCAATTTATTATCAAGATAACCCTTTTGCGTCGTTAAAGTTAATACATCTGGAGGGTTACTCTGTAAGTCCGTCAACGAAGATACGGGCCCGTCCATAGGTAGTTAAAACAAGTGTAAAATTCAATTTTTCAGAAGGGTTAAATCACATCGAACCTCGGGACACCTGTCAAATCGGGTTTGATTCTTTCTTAATTCGGAAATAGAACTGATCTTAAGTTCGTAAGTAAAACGGAGTTGAAAACGCCCGTAACTTCGGCCGAAGCTAAGGAATTCGTGTTTAGGGAGTAGATGTAGATGCGAGTAATGTTCATGTATTTAAAGCATTCTCACTCGAATTATAACTTAGTAACATTTATTATAAATTCAACATAGAAACATTCAAATACAAGACCACTATCTTTTGTTTTTTATCAGTTGATTTCTTTTTTTTGTTTCTTTTTTATTAATATTGTCATTTCTCTGAAATTCAATTATATTGTGTTTTCCATCTGGAAATTCTCACTAGCAGTACAGAGTCTAGGTCCACGATTGTTGTAAATAGGCTCGTCTAGTTACACTTCTAACTAACCCTTCGGGCAAATACATGCGTGATGTTGTGTCATGTTATTTAATCATATTAACAACAATCACAAAATGATTATATCTTCCTATAAAGTGAAGATTTACTGATTCAATTTGTTTTGCAAATGTTAAATAATACCCCAGCTCTAATCTGAGCCCCAGGTAATAATTTTTCACAGCTTCAAAACCTTATTTAATCTTCATTTTTATAAGCTATTTACATGCATCGCGATATTGCTTTATTCGCAAACAAGTTTTCCTAACGAGTTAGGTAATGACATTGAAAACAAAAAACCCGAGTCTGACATTGACACTAAAACCTAGAATTTCAAATGTTATGTTTATTTTTATGATTAGAGTTTTGAGTGCACTCTTTTAGCCTTTTTTATTAATCGAGTTGAATTACTTATGCGTAACATTTGAATTGTTAAATATTATTAAGCTTTTATTTAAAAAGTAGATCTGCGATTTCTTGATTTATTGTATTGATAGATATAAATTTATTGGATTCAGAAGTAGTAGCCGTTGTTTTAATAAAGTCGCCTGTTCCCAGTTACAGGAACATTTATCTATAGTCTATACTAATACAGGGTAAGTTTTTATTCAGTGCGTAAACTGTAAATGTGAATTCGCATATCATTCTAGAACTCGTTTTGCAGAAATTTTTCGCAGTCTGCAGTTTAATAGAATAGTGCAATACCTACACGGTCAAAAGTCAAAATGTATGGAACAGCTGATTTTTTTTTGTATAACCGGTGAAAATTGTCTGCGCTACATTTCTGTCTAGAATGATATGCTGCCCTAGCCGCCGCAGGATACGGAGACGCCCTGGGCGTCGGGAATCCCAGGCCGATTTCCGGCCACCGTAGGCATGGGCTTGCGGACGGCGAGTAATGGGTAGCTCGCTGTCCGAGCCCAAGTCGACGGCGCGTTGTGTTCCACGCGCGCCTTAAATAGATGTCAGCACAAAAAGTGATGGGACCCGCAAGGGTCGATGCCTGCCAGGGGTGCGGGTTTGTTTGAAAGAGACACCACAGCCCCTGGCATACGGGCTACTGAAGGAACACGGGTGGGTTTTAGTCAGTAAAAGTCTGACACGCCCTACTGCTCCACCCAGAGCGGGAGAAGTTATTTGACGATTTCCCACAAAAAAAAAAAAAAAATGGTTGCAGTTTGCGAACTGGATAAAAACGTTTCCTGTATAATATAGAAGTAAAATTTGTTTGTATGATTTTGATGAAATTCCACAAACCAGACACATCTAGACACAAGCGGATACTGAGAAATTCAATTTAAAAGAAATTCTTGCTACAACAAACGATGCAGGCAGTTCTTTCTTTCCCTCTGTCTTAAATACTTGCTCAATTAATATGAATACATATTCATTTCTTCCGAGCTCTTACTATGGCAGTTAAACTAGTAACCGTCTTATTAACCCATCGTAGAGACCGTACTACGACTAACACACTTCGACCAACCACTCGTTAATCCGGTTTCTCGGGAAGTCGTATTTCAACTGCATTTTCTATCACTCTCGATTTGCTGAGCACAAATATTATATTAACAAATTTATATAAATGCGATTTTTGATTTAGAAGTCAGCACAATTGACATATACGAGTGAGAGAATATCAATTTAAAACGTCGCAATACATACCGGAAAGTAATACATGGTATTTTTAGCTACAGTTACCTAAGATTCTTTAGCCTTTGAAATCATCCTTTCTGTAAGTTTCTTTTTTTAGTCCATACATTAAAATTGCCTGGACAGTGTCTTTAGAGAAATGTAGTAACATCTGGCACACCTCGGCTTCTACCTTGCAGACTGGTTAATATTTTTACCATGGCTTTAGCTACCCTCTTAGTCAATTGTTGAAACGAAAGAAGTCGTAGAAGGCTAGAATCCAGCTGAATACAGTATGCCCTGCACAGTCAGCCTATAATATTCCCACTGTTGGGACTCATGCCTCCTTTCTTCGAGAGGAAGTGGCATTAAACGTGCGAGTTGCTAGATGTCACACGTCTTCGAAATTTTGGTTCTATGACATGCCAGTTTCTTCATGATGTTTTCCTTCACCGTTTTGAGAGCAGTGGTGATGATATTACCACGACCAACTCGGTAAGTCGGTACGTTACCACTGGACCACCACTGCTCCGTGTTCTCACTATTTTATTACAAACACCTGTCTAAGATATAGCAAACACTAATCCTTATGATACAATAAAACCTGTCGGAAGTAATTTGCCATTGTTATATCATTATATAACTTAACAGGTTTATTGCATATCGCGTGTTACGGACTCACGGTACAGGTATTGAAGATAATATTCTTTGTATGTAGGCACGGCTGCACATCAAGCTATATATTTCTAGTATAAGCTGATCTCGCATTGTAAAGGATTTCCGTACAGTGCGAGATCAGCGTAAACTGGAAATATATAGCTTGATGTGTAGCCGTGTGTACGTAGATCTTGTTCAGTTCCGATGGAAGCCTGGCGTGGTGTGTCTGTTTCTTTACTCTTTTGAGTAGAGTAGTGAAAGGGCTTGATTTGTTTAAAACGTTTCAAGTTGGAGTGGACAATTTATTATTTAAAAATATGCAACAAAACAATTTAATTAATTTATACATTAATTAACAGGTTATTTTGAAGACAGACGGATAGTTCTAGGTATATTAGGAGCTATTGATCAGTAATATATTTTAAATGTTAGTTTATATTTTTCTTATTTTATTTAAAAAATGCAATAAATACCTAGACTGATACCTAGTCTGATTTTATCTTACATCCAGATGGACATTTAATAAATCGAGAAAGTAATCCTATTGATTACTTAGGAATGCTATAAACTTTCTTCGATGACTTTTATGATTTGCGATCTCCGATAAATCGTTAAATTAGGCAACGTATATCTTATTGTTACCGCTTGTCAATATAATTGAATAGTCTTAAGTTTATATTGATGAATAGAAGATACCTATATTTTTTGTTTAGGTTACTGTGAGAAGATTTTGCTGTTCGGAATGTTCTTTTTATTTTATTTAAGTTTTAAAAATTAACAATGACAAATGTGACAGGCGCTTAATAAAGAATAAAATATGAAAAATAATTACCTGAAACTCTTTCTGCTAACATCCAGTATTTGTTGATAATTGTCGTCCAATTACTGTCCGAATAATAATCGTCTATGGCAATTTTCACAACGCCCGTCATTTTTGCTATTTTTTTATTATATTAGTCACTGAACTATTATTAATAATATAATTATTATTGTTTCAGTCTCACTTCTCACTTGTCACTGCCACTTCACTTTTATGAAGTCTTGCTCGTTGACAGTCCTGGTAACAATTTGCACAGAGCAAGCTGTCACCTGTAAATAAATAAAAAAACACGTTATACAATGAAAGTTAGTGAAAGCATAATACAAATATGAGCTGCAACTTAAAATTGTTTGAAACAAAAAGTGTCTCAATGGGATAACTAAACGTACGTTTTTGTTTTAATGGTCATGATACTTCAAGTTCACTTTTTTATATTTTTGAATTAAACTGAATGAAACTGGTCCTAAAATCATTAATCTTTTTTCTAGCAATAAACTTTTCTTTGTGTAGTCACTAAATAACATTATTTGAATTTAATATTTTGTTTTGTAAAACATAATCACTTGATGCTATTAAATAATAAATCTGTGTTATTTAGTTTAAAATCAAACATTTTGAAATTATTTTTTAGACAATTTTTTTTTTAAATCACGTTTAAAAAAGTTGTTGTTACCGATGGTATTTCGTCGCCAGCATTATTTCTTAATAGATTTATTAATGGCCACAATACTAAACGCGTGCGCATATCATCTCAGCGGATGAAAGCGAAACCTTAACTGAAGTTTTGCGAAAGTGTGCGCACGCCGATATCCGAGCCACAATTGAATAGCCCGCGCTTACTCCACCAATCACAAGCCTTCCTACTCCCACGCGAACACAAGGACACAAGTCACACGACACCGTCAAAGAATATTAAACCTTTTGATATCTGCAAAAAGTCGGTTTTTCTTTGTGTTACAGAGCGGTCAGATTTCTTGTGGAGTTCAAAGTGCGTCAGTGTTTTCCAACTACGTAGCACAGTGTTTTGATTTTGTTTTATTTTTTGTCGATTAGCTGAAATTACTTAATACAATGGACACGTAAGAATCTTATGTTTTTCCGACATTAAAAAACTTTATTTTGTAAATGAAAATATTATTGCTTCTGGGTTTAGGATTTATATTTCCTAGAAATTTATAACAAAAGGGTTTTTTCGTGTATTGTGTTAGATTTATGTCAGCCATTTTTTCAACATTTTTTCCGCACATAGACGAATTAGCGTATTATAAGTAAGTATTTAATTCTTAACATACCTGTGTTTCTAGTAGATGGCCTTCACGAGAATACTAGGTTAATTAGACAAGAATTACAGGTAAAAACGTGAGAAATTGTCGTTAAAACAATGGCCGAAATATTTTTCCCCATGACACTACATTATCACGTATTTGGTGACAAAAACATTATTATTTTTCAATGATTGATGGTACAGGCATCATAGTCTGAATGAGGACCAATGAACTTAATATTTCCTATATATCTGGTTCCTTTGTTTCTGGCTTTAAAGCTATTTTCAGGTTAGTTATGTGCCAGTGAGCTCTTGAGCAGACAGCAGTAGTGGCACAGTGGTAGCGGCCACGACTTACGAGGTGTAGGTCGTAGCTTCGAAACCAGACAGGCGCTTTAAATACATTATTTCATCACCACTGCTCTCAAAACGGAGATGGAAAACATCGGGAGGAAGCCGGCATGTCCTAGAACCTGAAAATCGAAGACATGTGATATTACCAAACCGCACTGGGCCCGCGTGGTGAATATAACTGGTAGAATGTGGGTGTACTGGGCCTCAAGTCTGCTATTACAATAGTGTTAGAATGGTCTATCATTGATTTCATAATTGTTGATTTTGACAAGTTTGGTAATCTACTAATAATATAAATGAAATCTGGCATGAATAAATGTTAAAATTTTGTAGTACTTTTTCGAAAATCATTTCTACTAATGGGATTTATAATAATGGCAATACGACAATGCCATTATAACACAATTCTATTACGAGACCATTGACCGACCAATTATCGACCATTATGAATTTAGCAGATTGCGAACTTTTAGCAAAATGACAATGGGATCGTATTGGGATGACGAATTCATAAAAATAGCAGACTTAGAGCCCCTGGTCACCCGACTTAGACTTAGGGCCTAATCGATGTTCGCTCGGATGCAAAAATTTCGCGGTGGGATGTTTTCACGCATTCGATCTTGAACGCACAACTAAGCGCAGAGAGTTGAAAATCGAATAGTGTGTTTCTTCGGCTGGGATGCACACGGGTCGATCAATCAGGTTAAGCTGCTTTGCCACGGTTGGTCCGTGGATGCGTGGCCATCTTTGCATACCAAGACCCCTCTGTGCCTCGGAAAGCACGTTATACCGTTTGGTCCCGGCTGTCATTAGTGGATATTTGTCAGTCGTTACGGGTCGTCAGAAGCCCGAAAGTCTGACTACCAGTCTTACCAAGGGGTATCGTATTTCCCAGTAACTGGGCTGTGGAGGTTAGATAGACAGTCGCTCCATGTTAAATGCTGGTATTTAGCTGCAACCAGTTGGACTGGAAGCCAACCCTAACATAGTTGAAAAAAGGCTAGGCAGATGACTTGTGGAAAGTTTATTCTCGTCAGTATGTTTTATTCATTAGCGATCGAGTTATTATTAAGCGCGCATTGGGTTGTTTAAAGGTTGCGTAAAAAAATAACTTTGCAAAAAGGACGGGGAAAATACAGATATCCTGCAAAAAATACAGGGTTTTTTTTTAGTGTGGGATGTCACCAAATAACTTCTCCCGCTCTGGGTGGAGCGGGAGGGCGTATCAGACTTTTACTGACTAAAACCCACCCGTATTCCTTCAGTTGCCTGTGTGCCACGGACCACGGTATCTCTTTCGAATAACCTTTATAATAACCTCTGGCAGGCATCGGCCCTTACGTTCACAAGTTGCAAGTTGCATAGGTCATTTGTTTCATGTATCAAAATGATCGGGTAAAAACTGGCTTCTTTTTTACAAAAGTTATTTTTAAATCATCGAATGGTCATCGAACTTTGCAGTATTATCCTTCTTGGATAATTTATTAACTATGGTTGCGTATACAAGTTTGACAGTAAAATTAAATGTCTTTTTTTAGTGTATTTTTTATTTCTCGCTTTTAAACCACACACGTGTACTGATAGTAAGGATAACCGTTTTAAAAACTAAAAAAATAAATCATGTGCCAGTGGATTCTTTGACATAGTCTTATTAATAACCTAGAGCTACGGGATATCAAAAGGAAAACACCTTGTAGATATAATTCTTCGTGTGTATGTCACTGAACTCCTCCTAAACGCCTGGACCGAAATTGATGATTTTTTGTTTGCATTTGAATGGGTATCTGGATGATTTAAATTTACAATTTTCACAAGTGGACTCGGTAGGTGGCGCTGCGGTAGAGTTCTAAATAATTGTAACTGGGTTGTGTAGGGCAGATATGCATTCGCTCCATGTAAAATTCAGCTACATCCGGTTAGACTGGAAACTGACCCTATTATAGTTGGGAAAAGGCTAGGCAGATGATGAAGCATTATAATTTATGTATACTTTTTATCATTGAAAAATCGTAAATCTGCGCTCGCTTCACATCAACACGTCAAATATTGTGCAACCTGCACTTGGACGCACAAGTGATTGCGATTTAGCAATACATCTTCGGACTTATCGACCTTCGGATATTGTAATGTTTACTCGTTATAATAATAATGTGGAGCTGTGGAGAATTATGACTATGTACCACACGGTCCATAACCTTGGGATATGCGATAAGTTTTGTTTATTTAAATCTTACTATATCCTTACTTTTAGTAAAAACGCGAAAGTTTGTATGTATGGATGTTTGTTACTCTTTCACGCAATAACGGCATACAGATAAATTTTAACCTAAATGAACGCATTGGATACATTTTATCCCAGTAGTACTTACGTTCCCGCGGCATAATTTCCGAGCTAGTAATATCATATGTGTTTACGTATTGATTTTTGTGTCTTTATGTTACAATTGATTATTTAAAATTGTTTTATATAAAGATAATAATATAAGAAGACAATAATATGGATGTTTTAGTATTTTATAGGATTGGTCAGGATTCGAAGAGATGAACAAATTATACTACAAGAGTAGGTAGGGTACCTGCTATCAGACAAGAACTTTTATGCATACAAAAGCAAGTATATCTCAATCGTCAAAAATTTGATACAAGATTTATGGTTATAATTTCTTTAACTTATTTTTTATATACGTCTGTCATCCTACGTCAAAAAGTTAATTGTAATTATTGTTGTTTGTTACGTTACATAATTACATGATCAGAACAGAGTTAAAGACAGTGCTTACGTCATTGGATAATCCCATACTGCAACGATTATTATTTGTACAGATGATGGTGCTTCCACGTGTGAAAAATATAATAATTTTCTTTCAGCGTACAGTAATTTACTACAGTAGTACTTAACAAAATGGCTCGTAGCATTTTCATGTAATTTCAGTATCACTTTATTTGAAAAAAAAAATAGAGACAAGGTCATGACATTACGTGAATACGTTCAAAATAAAATACATAAACATTTTTTCCATACATAACTGTTTTTACACGAGTCTATTAAGCGATTATTCAATAGATAGACAAAAAAATAAGTTCCTGACAAACAAACCTAAACCTTGGCCAATTGCAGTAAAAAAAAATCATCGTCACTAGTTTGAAAATACTACCGTATCATTAAAATTAATATTGCTAATTGTACTATAACTTCCAGACGAAAAATAAATCAAAGGCATAACCTTATGCATGTTTTGATGTTATTAACCTAACAAAAATAACACTTTGTATTATTACACAAATAATCACACTGTGTCGACTTTATTAATAGCCTTATTTGAATGAATTGTTAATTTTGCGTGTTTTTGAATAATTTAAACTGTTTTTCATAACCACAACAAAAACATGGTACAATATTTTTATTTATATAGCTATAAATATCGAGATGATATAAAGTTAATTTATTTCCATATGTAAATATGAGTATCGATATATTGTTGGTTGAAAAATGGTTGAAAATAATTTAGTACTTTTCCGAGCACTTTTAACCGGACATTACCTCCAGACATATCCCTAGCATCAACGCATCGTGTGAACAGTTTGTAGTTCGTCAAAGCTCAGCTAGACGGCACCACTGGCCACTTTCACCACAACTATACATATTTGTGTGAACTTGTAACACTTCTCTCACAGTCAATGTCAGTCAGCTCAGTTTTGTAATAGAAAACGTACACTTATGTAGTCAGTGCTCATATGTTTTATTATTTGTATTTTGGTATTATCGCTGTTTGTGTTAAGTTATTTTGTGAAAATAAAAATAAAAATACGACGGGAATGGTCTTGAACAAAATGGAAAAGATACATACTAGTTCTTTTTTCCTGCGGCTATGGTCGCGTGATCACTTCGATTCTCCAGGGGCCTAAGTCTACTAATTTATAAATTAGTAGACTTAGGCCCCAGATTGTCTCTAGACAGTATGACAATTTTCTAACAACTTTAAAGCAAGGAAAATATATTTAAATAGGCTGTAAATTACTCATTTATTTGTTTTTAAAGAATATAGTTTATATGGAAGGAAACATAACTTCAACACGAGTGATTACAGGTTGATGAAATGATTGATTGATTTTTATGACGGCAATTAATTTATCAAGATCAATTATTTGCATCCATACATTCATTTTGCACCTAATAGTACTTCCTTTGCTTAATTTCCTTCCAGAACATAATTCGAATGATTTATTCATAAAATTTGTTACGATTTCGTTTCATTTACATAATGAGAGTTCAAGGGTCAAGGTTTAATGTATTTGACCTTTTGGTATTTCTTAAACTTTGATACTACATTTATTTTTAGATTGTTTATTGAGAAATTGTTAACGAATTTTGAGAAATTTTGGATGAAGTTTTTATTTTCATTAAGAAACTTTAAGCATAAAATTATGTCAAACTAGCTTTTGCCAACGGCTTCGCCCGCGCGGAATTTTCATCCCCTATTTAACCCCCATAAGGGTTGAATTTCAAAAAATCCTTCCTTACTCCTTGTCTACATTTTAAAGGAAACCTCTGTGCAAAATTTCAGCTTTCTAGGTCCAAGGGTTTGAGCTGGGCGTTATTGAGTCAGTCAGTCAGGACTTTTCTTTTTATTTATATAGATAAAAACGAATCAGGCTTGGTTTCTTTTCAGTTTTAGGTAAGTACATTAAAGATTCAACGCCATTTATTTAGATTTTTTCTCATGTCCTTCAAAGATTTTAGTTTTTTTAGGGTTCCGTACCTCAAAAGGATTAAAATGGAACCCTCATAGAATCACTTCATTGCCCGTCTGTCTGTGACTGTCTGTCAGTCTGTCAAGAACTTTTTACCTCAAGAACACGCGGAGGTATCAAGTTGTCTTTAGAGTTTTATAAGATACTCTAAAAGCTTTACAATAAATGCAAAATGCAGCCATTTACGCGACATAGTTTGATACTCGCAAATAAATTAAAACCTACAGGGTACTTCCCGTTGACCTAGAATGATGAAATTTGGCAAGAAGCAAGGTTAAGCAAAAATTAAGAAAATCGTTAATTTGTAATTTTATATCATTTTATTTAGGATTACAAACTTACCTACATTTGCAGTTGAATAATTGATTGTTACGTATATCGAGATGCATGCATTTTTTAACTACAGAGTTAAGTTTGTTCTTGGGATTAATTCTTTCCAACTACGGCTCCCTTCATTGTGCGTAGTCCGACACACTTGACCGATTTTAAAGTCTATTAACATAATATGTTAATAGACTTTAAAATTATTATTATTTTGACGGCCTATTCTATTAATAGTAATAATCTGAAATGTTAATGAACTCTTGGTTTTTGTTGATATCAATATTAATGTTGTTGAGGTAGAGTTTACATATTGTTTTAAATACGGAATAAATCGCGAACCTCTTTCAACGACTCCCGCCCCATTCTGATCGACCAATATGAGCGCAATTTCTAGAAAGTCCTAGAAGACGTGTCAGAGTCATGTAACGCGAACCCTTTTCTTGACGGGGTCGTCTGACGTTCGTCAACTGGGATGCGCATAAAAAACGTATAGTTTACTTTTTACGAAATTTGTATCTTCGTCCCAAACCCATCTATATAATCTATATAAATAAAAAGACAAGTTCTGACTGACTGACTGACTCATCAACGCCCAGCCTAAACCCTTGGACCTAGAAAGCTGAAATTTTGCACAGAGGTTCCCTTTATAATGTAGACAAGGAATAAGGAAGGATTTTTCGAACTTCAACCCCTAAGAGAGTTAAATAGGGGACGAAAGTACCGCGCGGGCGAAGCCGCTGGCAAAAGCTAGTTGATGTGTAAAATGCACAGTCTTGAACAAAAGCAACACTCAAAACCGTCCCCAATTATACGTCAGTGGTTATAGTTCTGATAAAACACATTTTTTGCAAATTAAACCTTACACGCATGATTTAAAGTGGTTTTTACAAAGCAATATCTAAAAAGACTGACTGAAAGATGAATGACGATACTATTTTCCACCTGCGCACATTGCGCACTATTTCTGCTGACGTTTTTGAGACGCTGATTGTGTCTCTTGCGTTTTTTGTATATCAATGCCCGAACTCTATTGTTTTTAAATCCATTAAATTATTGTAAATAAACCATTTACAGAACCTGCTTGTATGTTATAATATTATATTTATAACCTATGATGATACAGTATCACAAGTTGGAATCATTCCAGTAAGGTTGTAATTAATCTTTTTAACAAGATATTAATCTTTTGCAATAGAACAAAGAGTTGCATGCTAATGCACATGTGTAGCAATTACCTACGTTTAAAGATGATGTATATATATAGGAAATACAAATACAAAACAATTTGTATTGTCTTTGGTCCCTAGGTTATTTATTAACAATCAATGGACAATATTGCAAAACTTTTTGTACCAGTTTACGGAGCTTTTGGCTGCGTCGTATGTGTGCATTTTATGCTTTTTTTTTATTGTGCCTTTTGTTTTGTTTCTTTTCTGTAAATAATAGATAGAAGCTGCATAACGTTCCTGTAGGTTCTATTATCATCATCATCATCATTTCAGCCGTAAGACGTCCACTGCTGGACATAGGCCTCCCTAAAAAGGGGTTTTCCCATAATCGCCACGCTTGGCAGGCGGGTTGGTGATCGCAGTATGGTGGCTGGAAGAAATGGCATGGTGCTATTCTTTTACGTACGATACAACACGGATAGTTTTTTTTTTTTTAGATTTGGTTCTATGAAAAAACAAAAAACCCATAAAGTCTGTCTCCTTTGTTCTAGCCATTCGAAAACGTTACAAGCGTGATGTTGTGTTGTTTTAGACCAAAAAATATCGCAGGAGGATTTTGTCGTGCATTGCATTTTTTCTTTGCTTTTATCGTGCATTGCATTCTCAGCAGCTGAGAATCTCACAGAGTGCATCCCAACGCGTCGAAAAACACACTGTTCGATTTAGTGCGAGAAAAATTCCACCATAATGTTTATACGTCCGTGCAAACGTGGACTTATCTCATAACAACATCAATAAATATAATATTTCTTTCTGTATTAGTAGGTACAATAAATACTCTCATAAAATTGAAAAAAAAATATCGAATTTTTCAGGATTATCTGCCATCATACCTTCAATTTCATAAGTAAATAATATGAAATTGAAGGTATTTACAAGTTTCCACTAATAAAAATAAAATACCAACGACCTTGGAAACGTACATGGCGGAAAAACAATTTATACTCTTGTTTGTATTTAATTTAATAATCACAAAAAACCACTATGAAAATGCGCCGTTGCTAGCCTTAAAATTATAGCTTGAACTTGAATATCATTAAAAAAACATTTAAAAAGAGGCTGTGTTTAAAAAATAACCAGTTCAACATAATTTCAAATCTGCTATTATTCTCGTCCGAGTTTCATTTATTTTTTATTTTTAACCGACTTCAAAAAATCGACATGTTTTTTTTATTTATTTTTTATGTATGTTCGGGCATAATTCCGTCGCATATAGACGGATTTTCAAAAATCTTTTTTTGTTCGAAAGGAGTTTACTCCGAAATGGTCCCATTCAAATTTCATATATTATAGATCTGATGATGCGTTTCGGAGACAGACAACGGAACTCTTCAAAAAAATACAGTAAATCAACCGCGAATGTTGCTATCGCATAAATATGCATTGTTTTGACCCCAAGGATGATGAAATTTCGAGTTGGTGTGGGTAGGTAACAAAAAAGTGAAAAATAAAAAAAAAACAATTTTTTTTAAGTTTTTTATTTTATAATTTTAGAGAAATTTACGGCAAATTACTACCTTAAGGGTACACTAGTCGCGGGCTCGAACTCACTGGTGGGCCTGGCTAAAATGCACGCTATCTCACCAGGCTTCGAGACCGAGAGAGACTATTAGTACCCGTGATAAGCAGTTAGACGCTAGTCTACACGCACAACATTATTGAGTGAGCTGCAGGATCAGTTATAGTAACACTGGCGCGTAAAAAATTAAGAAAAGGCCTTCGGAAGTTCGGGTTTTCTGAAAAAACCACTGCATAAATCAGTGACCAATTAAGTTTATTGAACTTTACGATAATTGAGCTTTTTCGGTACCGACTTAGTTTTGGAAATTTTACACTTTTTTATTACTTAAACATGTCCAAAGTTACGTTAAATTATCAAGAAAAACGAATCTTTATTGGCTCATAACTTTTTAATGGCTTTTTAATTTAGTATTCTGTTTCCGTACCGACAATATTAATAATGAGAAAAAACTATACCATGTTTAAGTTTTGATGTACATTGCCAAACAGTGGAGTAAAACCCTCCCGAAGTTTGTATAGAAAAAATGTGGACTTGTTTCACCTTAACTAATAACTTTAACTCTAGTTTATCAAACAACAAGGTTAATGCCACTCTCCAACTATCGACAGATGAAGAAATTATTTGTCTGCAGTTAAACTGCGCCATTGAAGAAAACGTGGTGCGCATCACTGAGGGAACCTTCACCCACTTGATTAGTTAATCAGTATGGCATTCAAATTATTTGTCATTTCATCATTTAGTATAGGAAAATGCAAGTAAAGGTGTGTTCAAAGAGTAATGAGTCATTTAATTGACATAGCTACTCTGACGTAAAGAACACGCTTTGCTAATAAAATCTTAGAATGGCCTTAGAAATACTAAATGGGGTTAGCTGATCTAAGGACATAAAAAAAAAAGCTGTGCAAAACTAGACTGGATACAGGGAGGTGGAGGACGGTGTTATGGCGCAGCCTGAAAAAGGCCTATGTCCAGCAGTGGACTGCGATAGGCTGAGATGATCGACGGAAAACCATGAAAATACACCGTTAAACCAAATATCTTTCCAAGGAGTTCAATCTTTACATAACATCATTTTTTGTTTTTGCCGAAGAAGACGGAATTGTCGTCAGCCATGTTACAGCTAGGTTTTTTTTTAAATAATAAGCGGCGTGTCTTTATTCATTAACGAGACTACGGCTGCTACTGAGATTATTGTAATTGAAAAACGAATTCGCACTTCAACCAACCCGAGGATAAAACGAGTAATCTCAGGACCAAACGCTCAGCAGCTGTGCGGTTGCACTTACGATTAGTTAATCAAGCGACTGACAAAACGAAAACTACACGCTACACGCTAGTAATACTCAAGTCCAATAGGAGGCGAGCCTATTGCCATCAACGAGGCACAAATCCAGACTGATCCTGCTGCTAATGGGATATTCCTGATAGAAAATCCAATGGCACTTTTCCAGACTTGAGAATCAAACCCAGAACTGACTAAGCTGTAGCGCTTGCGAAAACTAGATCAACGTGGCAGAATCCATAAATAATAATGTACACAGTAAATGTTTTTTCAAAAAGTTTTGCGATGGGAGACAGGAGCCCATACTAAGTAAACCCTGTGCTACGGGTTCCTGCACCCTAATTGCGTAACTCACGATTCATCATAATCTGTATCGTTTTGAAACGGATTGTTAAACCATTGCTTCATATGTTCGAAAAATGTGTCTGTTCGACAACATAAATAACGCAATGAATATTGTTAAACTGTGAAGACGAAACCAATTATGATCAATCGTGAGTTACGCAATTAGGGTGCCGGTCTCCTAATCTCGAATACAATATGAGAGCTATGTTAAGGGAATAAAAACAGTAGCAGGGAGCGCTCACAGCAAACTAACAATATAAAAATAACAGTAACAAAAATAATAGTACATGGTGTTTTCTAACTCTGAAACTTTAAATTTCACCAGTCCAATAGGAGGCGAGCCTATTGCCATCAATGGGGCACAAATTCAGAATACGAGCTGTTACTGAGAAATTCCTCTTAGAAAAACTCAACACGACTTTTCCAGGCTTGAGAATCGAACCCAGAACTAACTTAGCAGCGGTTGCGACTACTAGAGCTACGAGGCAGTCAATGATAAAAATCTGTTTCAGATTCGCGTAGTAACAGTTTATATTCTATCTGTCTGGATTTAAAAACGGTGTCCAACTGGCCATGACTGTATGTTAATAGCACATCTGTCCAAACATCCACTTAACACCTAATCTAGTTTAACTATCGCTAATTAATTTGTAAACTACTAACCGATAGGCTATAAATATCTGAATCTAAATCCATTAATAAGCACATCAATTTTGAAAGCTGTACCAATGACTAAACGTCGTTTTGAAATGGGCAGTTTACACCTATTAATATTTTTTTATTAACACTATGAAAGGTTGATTTATTAAAAATTCAAATCATTTAAAAACTAACGGTCTAACTAATCTTAATTAATATTTTGACCTTTTCATAGTCAATTGATTCATCCGTCATAATTTTAACACTTTTGCCAAATTATTGACAACGATTTGTTAACATCTAGGAAATATGCCTACAAGATTTATTTGTTTTCGTACAACCAGACACTTAAATTGTATTTATTTGCATGTTAAGATTAAATAATTAAATTTCACTTTTTTTTTTTTATCATACCGGTTTTTTTTTTATTTAAACCCATACAAATATATGCATGCGTCATTATCAGTAGATCAAAAATGTTTATGAAGTTGCATGTGAACTCTGCACAATACACAAACGTAACAAAAAACTTGCTACATGCTGTATCCGGGTTGATTGATTCTGAAAATGACGTTATCTATTGGTACATAATATGAAATAAAGTAGCTTTAAGGCTTCTTCAAACAGACGCGACGCGGTATCGCGACACGACACTTGTAGAACAATTTCCATGAAATGTTCATATAAATTCGCCTTTACGTTTGACTGCGTTTTTCTTCTAAACTTTAGATTTTCATGCGGTTTTCACCATCATTTAGAGAATTTATGCCGAAAGGGGGTATACGTATACTTAATATATTAATTTTAAACTTACTGGACATAGGCCTCCCCCAGGCTCCTCCACTTCGACCGGTCTTGTGCTTCCCACATCCAGCGGATACCCGCGGTCTTCGCAAGGTCATCGGTCCACCTTGTGGGAGGCCTTCCTACTCTACGTCTTCCGGTACGCGGTCGCCACTCCAGAACCTTTCGGCCCCATCGACCATCTGTTCTGCGAGCAATGTGCCCTGCCCACTGCCACTTAAGTTTGGCAATTCTTCGGGCTATGTCGGTTACCTTGGTTCTCCTGCGGATCTCTTCATTTCTGATTCGATCGCGTAGGGAAACTCCGAGCATAGCCCTCTCATAAACTTACTAATAATAATACACAAATATCGATGTTTTGTCAAGTCGTAACCTCATACGAAGCTGCGGGCTGCTTCTGTAGTTCTACAATATACTTTAGTTTTACACTGATGGTGGGAATATACTTAAAGTTTGAATTGCTAATGTTATTTAAACTACTAGGTTTAAATAACTTTAGCAATTCAACTTTAAATAATTATAATTAGGCAGAGTAACTTTACTACGTAATGAAGAAACTTCAGGATATTCAATTACAGAGTAAGCATGATGCATGCACAAAGGAAATGTAAATGTTTGTTGTTGTTTCTGTTATTACGATCTGATAAAGGAATCCTCATATGTTTTTAGGCATTATTAGTCATGACAATTAATCACAAAAAATAAAGTTTTTTGTATCTAAGTCTGACAACCAGTCTTACCAAGGGGTATTGTTCGAAAGAGATACCACAGCCCCTGGCATACGGGCTAATGAAGGAACACGGGTGGGTTTTAGTCAGTAAAAGTCTGACACGCCCTCCTGCTCCACCCAGAGCGGGAGAAGTTATTTGATGATTTCCCACCCAAAAAAAAAAAAAAAAAAAAAAAAAGGGGTATCGTATTGTCCAGTTACTGGGTTATGGAGATCAGATAGTCAGTCGCTCCATGTCAAATACTGGTATTCAACTGCATCCGGTTAGACTGGAAGCCGACCCCAACGTAGTTGGGAAAAGGGTAGTCAGATGGTGATGAATGTTTATTGTATTTTATGTAAAAAACTGGTACTCAGCTGTATCCGGGTATGGTGATAATGATGATGATGAATAAATTAATAATGTTTATTCATTCAAAGTAATACATACTATTATAGAGCAAAGTGGTAGAAATCCTAAAAAAAAATTAAATTTAAAATTTTAAAAACCCCCGACCCAAACAAAAACTCTAAAAAGTAAAAAATAATATTTATAGGCCTTTCAATTTGAACGTAATATTTTGATCAGGGCATTGTCAAGTCGGGGAACGGCTAGGCCTCTGTTTGGCGTTTTCATTGACCGTCTATCTACATATAATCTATTCGTTGAGATCTTTTCAATGAGCCCAAACACGATACTTCTGCTGTTTGTTGGTGAATAACTTGGATTTCCTGGAAATTCCAAGTGTTGCTCCAGCATCAATTCAAGGTAATTTTTTTCATCTAATATCATTGAAGTAATAGAATCCCAAATTTTGAGTTGATCAGTCCCATGGAAGAGGCTAAAATCCCTTTTTCAACCAGAAAAGAGCTGATAATCTTCAAACGGCTGAACCGATTTTGATGAAACATGTCTAAGAACCCTCCAGACTAATACACCTTTCAAACAAAAAAAACTAAATCAAAATCGGTTCATCCGTTCGGGAGCTACGTTGCCTCAGACAGACACACACACACACACACACACACACACACACACACACACATACACACACACAGACACGTCAAACTTATAACACCCCGTCGTTTTTGCGTCGGGGGTTAATGATTCATAATTGTTTGTAAATAAGTTAAAGGCCGCAAAAGTCTATTTAAACAAAAATATAATCCCTGTGAACTAGGAGGCCTCTATCTGTATTGGCTAGAGAGGGCGCAATGACACAGCCTTCACAACCGGGGTAGGTACTCATGATTTGTGCTTACGTGCATTTCAAATTGCACATTTACGGCAGTTTCATTATAATCTAAGAAATTGGTCGGTGTGATTTGTGCAATTAATTGCCCTGTATCCTGAGCTTTCGTCATGTACAACCTGATGGGCAGTTAGTTCCGCTTTCAACTTGCTGGCGGCTTGCTAAACTTTCCCAGATAAAGCACTAGGAAGTGACGAAAGGACGGACGTTTTGGGGTTACTAACGGAAATAATTATTGTACGAAATTAACGCTAGCATGCCTTATTTTACGCGCTAAATAGTACTGTAGAGGCAGTTCGCTTCACGAAGAACCTCACGTACATGCTGGCAGCCAATGTTGCTGTGTCTATGTTCGAATAATCGGGAAGTTTTTTCTTTAGAATGTCTAATAATTTTACGTATTGTTGCGGAAGCTTGATTTCTATTGACAGGCGCGACGCTGTAATGAGCTAATTCCTTAAATTAAAGATGGAGTCCCACCGGTTAAAGATCATCAAGTATTTTATTTATAGATACCATAGTCCCTGGTACCTTGAGAGCTCGGCAGAGCTCTCACAGTACACACGGCGACGTAACTGTAAATGTTTTAGTACTGCACGTAATGTTTAATTATTTGACACGATTTAAATTACCGACATGACGCGGGATCTATGGAGTTTGACAGTCAAGCAAACAAGAGGTGTCGTATGTAATTTTGACGTTCAAATAGTGCTGAATCTCAGCCTAGTTTGAATAACTTACTTTCAATTTTGATTTTGATTTAAACATGAATTGATTTTATTCTCATGCTAAAATTTATGAGTTCATTATTGTTGACATTTAATACCTACTAATCGTGGCTTGACTTAACAGTAGAAGAATGATTACAACGAACTGGACAGAACATTGCAAAACTGATAGATGAATAATAAGTTCTTGAATCATTAAGCATTCTTTCTGTACTTGAACATAATCTAATATTAACGTATAGTAGTTACTCCTAGGTAATAGTGTTGTGAAATCTTAAATGTCAAAATTGAGAATAATTGAAGAGCTACACGTATTAAACATGGAGTGACAGCCTGTCTGACCTTGACAACCCAGTTACTGGGTTACACAATAAGTTTTCCCAGGCTGATTACCCACCAAAAAAAAAAGACACGATACCTCTTGGTAAGACTGAATTTCAGACATTTGGGTTTCTGACTACCCATAACCACTGTCAATCTGATCTAAGAATGACAGCTGGGACCAAGGCCAAGATATTGTATGAATGTTCAAACATCTACGGATCGACCTCGGCAAGATCGTTTGCTCCTGTTTTCTAATGATTTTTTAAGCGACGAAAATACGGAACAGGTTCTCAAGTCGACGCGTATTTAAAAAAAAAGTATGTATGACCACGCATAACTTTTTTCAGAGTAGTCCAATTTTATCATTCTTTTTTATTGCGAAGTTGGTCTCATATAAATTTGGAAAAAATGTATCTTAAGGGTGTGAAAATAGGCGCCGAGTCAAAATTATTTAGGTATACTTACATTAGTTTAAGAACTTAGTAATTTAAGTTAGGTTAGGTAAGTTTATTATTTTATGCTTTTCAGTTTTTTCGTCGGTTCAATTTTTTGTTAAAAAGTTTTTTAACAACTGTCATAGATCTACGAATGACAGCCAGAACCAATGTACTGGAATGAATTGCAAGCCATCCATGGATCGATGTCGGCAATATCTTCTCCTTTTTAATGTTTTTTTTTATTTCTACCCTCAGAGAGACCTTCAGATTCAGTTTAGCATAACCACTGATTCTATTTCGTAAATTATGAATACAAAATAATGAGTAGAATAATAATTTAACCGTACATTTGCGATGCATTTATTTCGCAACTAGTTGCATTACCACAGTCGTTATCTTGACTTGATTTATTCATTTTGTTTTGTTAAGACGTGAGAGGTTTTGCATTTAACTAATTTTAAGGTTGGTACACACGCCAGCACATCAAGCTACCCCATTCTGTCAAATTTCATTGATAGTTTTTCAACTTTTTACTAACGATTAAGGTTCATGTTGAATTGGAAAAAATGTACAGTTTGGGATAGCTTGATTTGCTGGCATCTGTACATATGGAGTGGGTACATGAATGGTCCAATTTATAGCAGAGGGGTGGCGCTAGACCCCTTCCTTCCGACCTCACCGCCGAGGTCCTCGCGCCCCGCGAAGACCCAGGGGTCTTAGGTAACGATCAGTAACGATCAGACCCCCGACCGTCCCTTGCTCGTTGATGCGCCAGCCCGCGCCGCAGCTGAGCCAGTAGCTTTAAATTCCCCGAATAATAATCAAGAAAATACTTTGAGCCAGCCTGTCCCCACTAGCTGCCCCCTCCCCCCCCACCAGTGACGCCCTGAGCCGAGTTTCGTACCCCATAGGGGGTGCCCTCAGCGTGCAGTCGCTTTAGGTTAAGTAGATTTATGCCCTGGCTGGAGGCTATTAGTATCACTAAAAACCTTCATAGGAAAGCCCGCTTAAGCATACACGGCCTCTCAAGGTCAACTGCGAGATGCCATACAAAAACTTTTTTCAAAAAAATAACAACCGACTTCCAAAAAAACACTACAAAGTTCAAAATAACTTTAATTTCGGAAGTCGGTGACTTTGGATGTGTGTTTTAATTATTTGTCACCGCCTTCCGAAATTAAAGTTATTTTGAACTTTGTAGTGTTTTTTTGGAAGTCGGTTGTTATTTTTTTGAAAAAAGTTTTTATTTTTCACTTTTTAGTTGCCTTGGCGTCAAAACATTGTATATTTATGCGATAGCAACATTCGCGGTTGATTTGCTGTAATTTTTTGAAGAGTTCCGTTGTTTGTCTCCGAAACGCATCATCAGATCTATATGAAATTTGAATGGGACCATTTCGGAGTAAACCCCTTTCAAACAAAAAAAGAATTTTGCAAATCCGTCTATATACGACGGAGTTATGCCCGAACATACATAAAAAAATAATAATAATAATATAAACATGTCGAATTGATAACCTCCTTCTTTTTGAAGTCGGTTAAAAAGAAAAGCTAGACTCCTGCTCAGTCTTAGTCTATTGATAGACTTTACTTGTTAGTGCTTAAACTCAGAAAGCACTGGTAGTTTGACATTTGAGTGATAGTGACAGGAATAACGATGAGCAGTGGTGGCTCAGTAATAACGGCCGCGACTTACGAAATGTAGGTCGTAGGTTCGAACCCGGACCTGCGATAGAATTTACACAAGTAAGTTATTTCATCACCATTGCTCTCAAACGGTGAAGGAAAACGTCGTGAGGAAACCGGCATGTCCTAGAACCAAAAAATTCGAAGACATGTGATATCTACCAATCCGCACAGGGCTCGCGTGGTGGATTACGGCCCGCTCCCTCTCATAGAGAGGAGGCCTATGTCCCAGCAGTGTGAACACTATAGGCTGACAAAATAACCACCATTAACGTGGAAATTGAATATATTTTAAAAACAACAAGAAAAAAGTGTCCACTTTGATTTGCTGGTGACAAGCCTTGCTACATTGGAGACGACTTTTAGTCTAACTTATTATCACTTTTCAAAGACATCATTTTAAAACAGGATTAATTGCAGTTATCAACTGGTTTTTTTTTACCTGACTACGGCGAAGCAAAAAGCAGAGTTATGATTTTAACCGGTATGCATATGTATGTATCTTCATCTGTTCCCTCATAATTTCTAAACTATTTATCATAATTTGAAAAATGACGTATCGTTGGAAGCGTCTTGATCGTTGCTAAATATAACTTTTGTGACGTCACATTAAATTGAATAATATGACGCCCTCAAGAGGACAAAAAGGTTAATTTATTTCCATCTTGGTTAGGTTTGATTAGACAGCGGAATTATGACTGTAATTGATGAGTAGTAGTCTTGTTTTGTGTAAATTGTAAAAACCCTGGCTTGGTTTTCGTACGTTGTTTTCGAGTGGGCACTGAAAATCAGCGCTGTGCTGTGGATCCCATAGCACAGCATCATGCTGAGTGGAAGCCTTCTTTGTCATAGTCGCGGCGTGCAGCTGCCGACTATTTATGTTAATATGCCTATGTATAAATATCTGTATTTTTTATCAAGTTTTATAAATGTTGTCATATTTCAGCACGTGTTTCTGTGACAAATAAAACTATTTTTCTTTCTTTCTAGTTACTAGCCTTTACCCGCGGCTTCGCCTGCGTGGAGCTCGAAAATTATCCTACGGGAACGTACTACTGGGATAAAAAGTATTCTATGTGTTAATCCAGATTATAAATTATCTGTATGCCAAATTTCATCCAAACCGCTCAGCCGTTTTTGCGTGATTGAGTAACAAACATCCAAACATCTAAATATCCAAAAATACAAACTTTCACATTTATAATATGAGTAGGATAATTATTTTTGGGAAACAATACCCTTAATAAAAACGACAGAAATCGATTCAGTCAACGATTTCGAACAAAGTTCATAATGTGCCCTAATTCAGTAACACATTGTGACAGAGCATACCGCGCAAGATGGCTATATAGTACATCAAAATCTGTACAAAAAATATTGCACGAAACAAATTTATTCATAAAATACCTACTTAGAAGTTTTCTAATCATTCATCAGGAACTGGTCGAAGGCCTTGCGTGCCTTTAATTATGTGTGATTGATTGAGATTCGCTGTGATTCGGTGTTACACTTCAGTGGGCACGGAGTGGGAACGTCTGTTATTCATGTGAGCTTATCACGATAGTACAGGAAATGGAAAATTGGGACAGGTTCCTTTGTAAGGTTTGGGTGAACATTAATTGTTTGGTTAATTCGATGTGTGAGTAGGTTTACTAATCAATTTGGTTATGTAGTGTTAGATGACTCGAGACCTACGAATACTGACTAATGCGTGCAATCTTTATATTACAGTGCACACACAGTTTGATGGGACAGGGCCACTCAATCTGTGTGGCTCTTTACTTAAAATACCATTTTAGACACCAATCTACATAGTATTCACATGATGTGACCAAGATTATATCTGTGGCCCTAGTGTGAGTTTCATTTAACTATCTCGATCAAACGCAGTGAGCGCGTTCGGCGCTCCGACTGGTCCGTCACCAATCCAGAGCCAATCGGAGCGCCAAACGCGCTCACTGCGTTTGATCGAGATGGTTAAATTAAACTCGCACTAAAGACTCTGGACTTTAAAAGAGACTGTGACCTCTGAGTTTGTTTCGGCCTTTTTTCTCAGAGTAGTCAGATAGGAAACGCCGACCTCATCTAGTTTAAAAAAATATGATTGACGTGTAAAAGTGTTTGTACAAACCCATGTTGTTGTTATAAAATCAATCATTAGCTTTTTGAGAGTAAATGCTCTCGCAGACATTCGCGACGCTATGGCGCGATGCAACGCAATTTCTATGAAAACTTCACGTAAATTGTTTTACCAGAATCGCGTCGCGCCTGTCTGCGGGAGCCTTAATAAATACAAATAAACGATAATTTCCAGAATCGTGTGGCAAGTTCAAAAATAGTTGGATTCAAGATATGAAAATGCCTACATGTTTATATATAAGTTCGACCGTATTTTTTGACCACATTTAAAATAAGATTAAAAGGGTTGGGTGAGGTTATTTTTAAGGTTGTTTTGTTTTGATTCATTTGAAACTGGTTTTCTAATCACATTTTTTTTCCCACTACCTCTACCGTCATCTCATAATTTTCCTGCCATTCGCTGCAACATCCGTGATAAGATTATTCAGATTTTGTTCTGTAAGCCTGTGTTTTTAAGGTTCAAACTCTGATAATTCCAGTACCTACAGATAATGTTTATAACCTGATTATTTTTGTTTGTTCACAAGATATTTAAGAAGGCAAGGTTTGAAAAACATGTCAGAACATCATTTGTGATCAAGGAAATATGGTGTTTATCGCATAAATGTGAATCTAGAATATGTAGGATTGACGTCGATTGTGCCGGACGTAAAAGAATAGCACCATCCCATTTCTTCTCGTGGGTGTCGTAGAAGGCGACTAAGGGACTTACTAGAGAATGGGCAGCAGCGTTCTCTATGCAATTTTACCACCATACTGCGATCGCCAACCCGCCTGCCAAGCGTGGCGATTATGGCAAAACCCCCCTTTTGAAGGAGACCTATGTCCAGCAGTGGACGTCTTTCGGCTGCAATGATGATGATGCTAGCAACGGCCTGGATAATGCTAGAGAGCTCAAATTGTCAGGATAAGATGTAGTTATGAAACGCATATAGTTTTATTTGTCTCGGTTTTTTACTTTGGATTTTATTAATACCATATATATATGTATACAGGCTAGGATTTGCACAACAAACAAAAAATAATTAAGAAATCCGTAACTATTGTCCTCTTCCCTGTAATGGGGGGCGCAAGTCTGTATACAACATAAATTCTCTAGAGAACTTCTACGAAGTCCTAGAAAGCTGGAATTTGGTATGCAGGGAAATTTCACCCACCAACCTGTCTGGAAGGGAGGTGAAACCCTGTATTTCATACGGATAATATCACCACTAAACTCAAAAGAAATATAGGCATACTACTATATCAGGTAAAGTATTACCTACCTAAGATGCTCTATTTCTTTTATGCTTATCTTACCGTTACAAGGCCTAACTCTACAAAACTTACAACTTGGTCAAAATGTATGGCATGGCCGTTCGATTGAACTACTGGTCGAGCTTGACACAACATTAAATACCATTGAGATGGGATGGTGTCTGTGCGACTACCGCGAACAAGCCGTAAATTTTGACCAAGATTTGACCTTTATATAAAATAGTTTTTGGTGGATGGATATAAGTTCTTGTAGGACATAAACCACCGTCTTGATTAACAACTAAATTGAGTGTATATATGTTTGTTCAATATCGGTTATCATAATCGTTAACCAAAAGAAAGATGCTTTTTGTAATAAATCCTCATGGATTAGTACTCCCGGTGTAGTCTGAAATAGCCAAGGAACCCGAAACCAATTCTATCATCCCATTTATAAAAATAAAATAAAAAAACATGGAAGTTCAGTGCTATGGTACTGTACTACCATGCTTTATTTTATTATTTGATTAATTAAGACTGTTTATACTACTACCAAAAATAGAAAAAATAGAAAATAGTCAAGTTCAGATAAAAAGTTAGCCAACACTTATCTTCATAAATCCCTCTCACAGTACTTCTGACATGCCGATGAATGTTATGGTCAATTATTCTTTCTGCCTGCAATTTTGTGTGTCTTGCAAAATGTACTCGATGCACTTTTATAAAACATTTTGCATTAACAATAGAATTGGCCAAGTTCAAGATAAGTTTGTGAAACGTTACGCTCTACATACAGTCGTTTCAGGCAAGCAAAACGAATATTTAAATAGTTGTGAGCATGAAACGTTATTATTCTGGCGTCATCGCCATCTAGTTTTTAAAATATTGACCAACAAAATGTTGACGTGTTAAAGTATAAGTATAATCATAATTTCAGCCGAAAAACGTCCACTACTGGACATAGGCGGAGGCCTATGTGCTTGGCAGGTGGGTTGGCGCTCGCAGTATGGTGGTAAAATGCATAGAGAACGCTGCTGCCCATTCTCTAGTAAGTCCCTTAGTCGCCTTCTACAACACCCACGTGAAGAAATGGGATGGTGCTATTCTTTTACGTCCGGCATGTTTTTTTCATGATGTAGAATGTCTATATAACATAAAGCCTGTAATCCTTAAAGGGAGCCTTTATTCACATTTTCCCAGTTATGTTTAAGTTCTAAACTCCCATGTATTAGTGTTTACCCCCTATTACATGAGAGTTTGGGAGTTATTGTCATCAACCGGGCATAAATTCAGATTTCAAGCTGCTACATAGGAATCCCTGACAGAAAAACCCAAGGACACTTTGCTTGACTTGGGAATCGAACACAGGACCTCATTCTCCTCGTTCTTACGACCAGTAGACCAACCAGGCATTAAAAAAATGTCCGTCTTGTTTGTAACCAGCTCTGTGTTGGTAGTTTTATCTATTTATAAAAAATCTAAAATTAATTCGTTCACTGACAGACAGCGCACAGTCTATACCTCTGGGTCTGGAATCTTGAAATTCACAGGAGTTCCTCATAACACCAAGGTGAGCACTAAAGAAGGATTTATGAAAATTTATCCCCTAGAGGGGAGAAATGGGTGGTGGAAAATTTCATTGTAAATGTTAACATATACAGTTTCATACATACATAACATTACGCTTTATTTCCCCGAAGGGTTGGGCAGATTTGTACACCCACATTTCACCAGTTATGTTTAAGTCCCATAATAGGGGGCGAGCCTATTGCCATCAACCGGGCACAAATTCAGACTCCAGGCTGCTACTGAAAAATTCCAAATAGAAAACCCCAAAAACACTTTACCCGAACTGGGAATCGAACCCAGAACGACCATAAAGTAAAGTAAAGTAACACTCATATATTATTTAAAGTACTTGAATAAAAAGATATAGGCTCGCTTGCACCAAACATTATGACTATCTAAGCTACATAAAGAATAAACTCATCACTATGGCTATGTGTATGAAAAAACTAATTCCAATGTCACGCCACATTTAGAGCATAACACATTTCAAGCACCACTTATTTAGATCTTAATGACAGGCAACCGTATATAGATAACTCGAGCATCATAAATTACAGGTACATAAAAGGTCCATTTCTTCACACATTACCAGTGAATCTTGAGCATCATAATATAAATTACAAAAGAAGTTTGGTAACTTGACCTTCATGTTGGTTGGACCGGTCTACCTCGAGTGACTCTTATGGTCAGTGTCAACGTGGCCCAGATAAGGGTCTTAGAACCCGAATTACGCGTTAATCTGAAGAATGTGTGGTTTGTGGAAAATTTAGATTTATTTATCGGGATGGATCGGCAGTCTTACCAAGAGAAATCGTATTATCCAGTAACTGAACTGTGGAGGTCAGATAGGCAGTCGCTCCATGTAAAATAATCAGCTGCATCCGATTGGACTGCAAGCTGACCCCAACATAGTTGCGAAAAGGCTAGACAGATGCTGATGACGCCGTATCGGCATTTTTGGAGCAGCCCTTTTTGCAATCATCCTACGTAATAAATGTGAAAGTTTGTGTTTACGTGTTTGGATGTTTGTTACTCTATCACGCAAAAACGGCTGAACAGATTTGGATGAAATTTGACACACTGATAGTTTATAACCTGGATTAACACATTACATACTTTCTATCCCGGTGGTACGTTTCCGTGGAATAATTTCAGATCTCCATGCGGGCGAACTCGCTGTCAACAGCTAATTATTAAATAAAAATACTGGTGTGTTTATTTCTGTAGCCAGATTATATGGTGAAGTGGTGTCTATGGAAATATTATGACATTAATAATACGAGTATATTGTGTATTCATCAAAAGTCTGGGCCAAACCCATGAAGTGTATTTTGTATGGGTATACGATATATCAAGTACACTTATTTATATTTATTAAAACGAACTAAAAATAGTTCCAAGTTTTTCACTATAAATATTCACGTAGATATTTCGAGACTCACAATATTTTGCAATGAGTCTGAACAAACTATTTCACTGGTTATTTATAATTCGAGTAATGGGTCAAATCTAGACTGAGTGGTTCAAGTACTTGCAACACACATGATTATGATTACTTTTTAGTTTTTTTACAATCACATACTTTGACGAGCCGAGAGCAACCAAATAGAGTCTGTCAATTTTTGATATTTTCTTTGTCATTCTTTGTGCTTGCATGGCACAATGAATGCGAATTATAAAACATTGTGTTATATGTATCTTTTAGATATAATGTGGACGACATCTTTCAGGGAGGTTTTTTTCAAATGTCCTAAGTTCTAAGTCAGGTTCTAATGTTATAAGCCTAGTGCGGTTTCATAGATGAACTGATGAGTTAAGACGTTGACACTAAATGATAAACAACCAGGAACAACGCTTAACTCATACTATTGACATATTTTTTCCATTTCCTTAAATGTCTAAACTTGACACCTCAAAGTTCTGAGATGCCTTTGTTTCTGGGCTTGTCTAAATGCTTTTCTCTTTGTTTTTGTTGGTGTCAGCGTTTCAATAGTACAGGTTATGTAGTACCTACATCATTTACACCGAGTCTAAGATTAATATACATATTTTTTCTAGCCACGATACCTCGTGAGAAACTGTACATTCTAGAATCATCAATGAGGATTTGGCCAGACGTGTTTTATTATGGGCTTCAACCAGACATTTTTTGCTCGGTTAATTATTTGGAATACGTGCCTTGACTGGTTTGGCAGACGCGGCTGTCGTTTTCGATAGAATACAATAATAAATACGGTTGTAATAGTGAGACTTTTTTTAATAAGTGAAAACGTGTTTTTTACCGGACCTACTAGATTTTCAACCTTTATTTTTTTGATTTTTTTATGACTCCCTCTCACCGAGAGGAGGCCTGTGTCCCAGCAGTGGGAACATTATAGGCTGATGATGATGATGATGATGACGATGACTTGAAAGTTGCTCAACTGAATTATAAATGCAAACATTTGATTCCTTATTCAAATATACCGTATAAGCTTAATAGTGCGTAGTAGGTCACACAAACCCCTACAAAGCGACCTATTCCTGAAAATCTTCAATGAAATCGCATTTAATAAAGAACGTGCATTACTGACCATTGTGCAATAGGCTCGCACAGTGGCTGCACACGCAACTAGCCAGCCGGATATTGCAACCGGTACATTTCAAGGATAGAGGCGAAAACCGAGTGAGTTCCGACTGACGGAAGCATAGTGGGTGTTAAGGATGGTCAAGCGGATTAGTGCGGTAATGCACGTTATGAATGTGAGTTCTATAAGAATAGTGACGTGAGCGCTGTTCTGATTTTTAAATTAAGAATGATGTTCAGTTTTTTTTTTTCGAAAATGTGGCAGTTGACATTTTTTAAATGTTTTTGCGCTCCGTTTATATCAGAATCGAATGATCTTTCTGTCTGCCAAGTACCTGCATTTTAACGTGAAGTAAACTGTGAACGATAAATTATAATAATTTCTTTAAATTGTTTCTACAAAAAGGCTATGCAGATTGATTGGTTCATAGAAACTCTTTTGCTCGTCAAAAATAAATAAAAAATATTTTAAAACAATGAGGTCGGTATCTCCTATCCGACTACTGTGAGAAGAAATATCGAAACATACTATTAAATATAAATAAAACGCTGTATCATTAAGGGCGCTATCACATTTTTGCTTCAATTTGAACGTTTTACTCGATATTTGATGAGTGATTATGGTTTAGATATAGCCAAAAATTCAAAACAAAAATACGTTCTCGAAAATTTCATTATTGGTTTAGGGAGTGTTCTAAACAATTTTTTTTTTTTTACATATTAAGTCATCAAATAACTTCTCCCGCTCTGGGTGGAGCAGGGGGTTGTGTCAGACTTTTACTGACTAAAACCCACCCGTGTTCCTTCAGTAGCCCTTAAGCCAGGGGCTGTGGTGTCTCTTTCGAACAAACCCGCACCCCTGGCAGGCATCGACCCTTTCGGGTCCCATCACTTTTTGTGCTGACATCTCTTTGAGGCGCGCGTGGAACACAACGCGCCGTCGACTTGGGCTTGGTCCTTACCGGACAGCGAGCTACCCATTACTCGCCGTCCGCAAGCCCATGCCTACGGTGGCCGGAAATCGGCCTGGGATTCCCGACGCCCAGGGCGTCTCCGTATCCTGCGGCGGCTGGGGTCGCGAGGGCGCATATGCTGCCTCTCCCTCACGTGCGCCGCCTCCCTCTTCGCGAGCATTACTGCTTCGCTGAAGGAGGTGACGGCTCCCCATGCCCTCTCGCTCCGTACCATGGCCTGGACCAGGGCCGGACGCGAGAGATCGCCGCCGCCGATCGCCTCCACGAGGACACGGCGGTGCTCCGCCCAAGCAGGCAGACCGCCACCGTGTGCTCCACCGTGTCCTCAGGGCGATCTTCGCAGTTGAAACACCCGGGCGTTTCCTCCCGCCCTATCCGAAACAGGAACCTCCCGAAACAACCGTGTCCGGTGAGGACCTGCGTCAGGCGGAAGGTGAGGATGCCATGCCGCCTCTCAAACCACTCCTCAAAGAGGGGACTTACCGCCGCAATCGTGGCGTGCCCAGCACTGGGTTGCGACAATCGCTCTCTCTATGTCACCATGAGATCCCGCCGGGGCTCTGTCCGCTGTGCCGCGATTTCCTGCGGCAGCGGACTTACGCCCCGGCGTTTGGCCTCCTCGCGCCACTCCCATATTTGCGCGAGGACCTTTGCCTCCAGATCCCAGGGCGGTAATCCGGCAAGGAGGCCCGCCGCCTCGCCGGAGATCGTGCGATATCACCGGATCATCCTGATCGCCATGACCCTATGGGACGCCTTCAGCTTGCGAGCTGGTTGGCGCCTCAATGTAGGCGCCCACACCGGCGCCCCGTATAGGGCCATGGACCGCACGATCCCCGTGTAGAGCCTCCGGCAGGAGGCGTTTGGCCCCCCTAGATTGGGCAAGAGCCGCTTCAACGCAGCCCCGGCCCGCTCCAGTCTGGGAGCCAAACGGCGGAAATGTTCCGCGAAGCTCCACCGGCTGTCGAGGACGAGTCCTAGGTACTTCATCGTCGACTCGACGCCGATGTGAACCCCTCCCACCGTTATCTGGGAACCCGTCGGTGGCGCATTCCGAGGACCATGAAACCACATGGCCTCGGACTTGTGCAAGGCCACCTCGAGTCCCAGTTGCCGGATCCTATCCACGATTGTCGCAACCCCGTGTGTCGCTAAGTCGGCCGCCGCCTGGTACGACCTCCCCTGCGCCAGGACCAGCGTGTCGTCAGCGTAGCAAACTACACTGACGCCGCTAGGGAGGTCGGCGCGCAGCACCCAGTCGTATCCGATGTCCCACAGATGCGGCCCCAGGACCGATCCCTGTGGGACACCGCACGACATCTCTCGCCGGTTCCACTCTCCGAGGTGACCGGGGTAGATGACGGCCCTGTCCGTCAAATAGGCCTCGACCACACGACAGAGGTAGGTCGGCATCCGGTGATACCGGAGTGCCTCCTTTATGCAACTCCAGAGCAGGGTGTTGAAGGCATTGGCGATGTCTAATGACACCGCCAAGACGACCCCACCCCGGGCCAAAGCATACCCCGTCGTGAGGGCTCGCACGCGCATGATGGCATCCACCGTGGAGCGCCCCTTGCGGAAACCAAACTGGCTCTCCGCCAAATCCGGCCCCACCCGCACCAGCCGCCCGACGAGGCGGTCTGCAATTACTCTCTCAAAGAGCTTGCCCACCTCGTCGAGCAGCACAATGGGCCGGTAAGCGGACGGAGAGTCCGCTGGGCGCCCCGGCTTCTTAATGAGGACCAGTTTCCCCGTCTTCCAGCGAAGTGGGAACTGGCCCTCCTCCAAGCATGCGCTTAGGAGCCCTCTTAGTCGAGGCCCGAGAGCCTGCAAGGCCAGGACCCAGGCTTTGCCGGGCAAGCCGTCGGGTCCTGGGGCGGTATTTTTGGCATTCAGCCTACGTACCGCCACTCTCAGGTCTACCTCGGTCACCTCTGGAGAGTCGTCGTCGTCGTCGGTGTGGTCCAAGGTTACTAAGTCAGCTTGCTAGAATTTTTTTTATTTTATTTAAAACTAAAACTAATATGTTTAAGCAGTTGTTGAATGCAACGCTGTAAATCAGTAATAAAACTCGGGACATGCGGGATTTAACTTTTGTTCCTGCAGGCTTAGCACGAGCACCGATGCAGGAGGCCAAAAGGCTCCTACCTCAGCATGATGCTGCGACATTTAAAAAGTGTCGCAGCGCTGGTATTCTGATAGGGCCCGAGCGATTTGATGTGTACTGATATTTAACAATAGGCTTCATAGATTATTTGATCGCTGTTTCGTAGCATTGTTTACTCCATACTGCTCAGTAGCCATATGTACAGTACGTAGTTTCAACTATCAAGTACAACGGATTCAGGAACCGGCACTAGTTCTATGTACCGCAAAGGATGGACTCAATGTTGATGTAGTTATGTTAATCCATTTAAATAAACAGCCAACCAACCTGCACTGGGTTAGCTTGGTGGCGTGGTGGGACAGTCCCTCTCACAGAAAATAGGCCTGAGGCCCAGTACTGGGAACGTAGCAGCCGTGATTATGCTATAAGCAGCAATTATCCATATCATCATCTGCCTAGCCTTATGTCAACTATGCAGGGGTCGGCTTTCAGTTAAACCGGATGCAGCTGAACACCAGCATTTGATATGGAGCGACTGCCTATCTGACCTCCACAACCCAGTTACTGGGTAGTACGATACCCTTGGTAAGACTGGTTGTCAGACTTTCGGGCTTTTTACGACCCGTAATGACTCTCAAAGATCCACGATTGTCTTTCTACATAGTTATATTAAACACTATTTATTTTTCTATTGTGGCGGCATCTACATCGCCACATGCGAACTACGAATCACATTGACGTCATTCTATATCCTACATCGCGCAAGCTGAGTTTACCGTATAACTAACATATACTCGTAAACAACGTCTCGACATCAATCGTCGGGTTTAATTCCTATCGAGCCCGTCCCTTGCTGCTCTTTTCCGGTGACGCCCGCCCTAAGCCGAGATCCGTACCCCACAAGGGCAACCCTTTAGCGTGTCCCTTAGTTTTAAGTTTCAAGTCCTGGCTTGGCCGCCTTAATTTATTGAGGTAGTCACAGGCAAATCCGCTTAAGCCGTTGACAACATCCTGGTTGACATGCGAGAAGCCAATTTAAAAAAAAAATCGTCGAGCAGTTGCCCTCTAGACACAACATCCGTTTGGGCGGAGGATCCTCCCTATTCTATGGAAGTTGAGTGAACTCTATACCTTGTTCCTCGTACTTCTATACTATGATAAAAAAATCTCACGTAAATTATTAATAGATCTTACTTGCATCGTCACAATATTCTAGAAAGGTTCATCTATGCCTCAATTAAGTTACTTATTATCTGTAATAGAATCTAATAGGTAATCTAGTGTGCAAAACAATATGTCAATTGCTGTTTTTCCTAATGGTGTTTTAAACAAAGTGGATTACGATATGTTTTTAATCAGTCTAATGTGGCTAATGAGACACAATTGATTTTCTATTGTAATGGAGCCCCAAGGCTCCGCGCCGCACTCAACCGCTAATCAGCTAATAAACTTCTGAAGAAATTGTAATTTTTTATTGTTTATAAAAAATCCTATCCTTATCCCTGGGAAAACGTTAAGTGATTTTAGTAAGTTGTTACTGACATAAAAAAATCTACAACACATTTCATTAATTCTAAAAAAAAACCTATGTTCAATTTGTGATTAATAAAAAATAAATGACGATCATCAAAACCTTTTTTGAATTTCGAATTACTTTTAAAGTCTGCGTGTCCAGTCCTTATTAAGATACAAGTATTTATTATTAAACAGCAATAGTTATGTACTTAATCTTCTAATACGTACTTGTTAAACAATTTATTTTAATATTGTAACAAAAACGAAATAATGGATGATGCAATTTCATAATTATCTACGTAGCAGTTTATAAATAAATACAAAAATTACACACCTACCTATATGGTACATTACCGGTCAAAATGATGTCTACCTACTTGTCATGTGATACAATAGTATACCTGTTTTCTTTTTCATTTGTACTCTCAAGTATGAGCAAAAATTATACGTTTACGTCAATATTTTTTGTAATTCTTGTAAAGACCCCCCTTTTTAAACAAAAACTTGACATTAATAGACACTTTATAAATATGAATTGTAGGTAATTGTTATTCATGTAAACAAAAAGAAAACAGTGAGGTCACCAATAGGTTTCAAAAGTAAGGAAGTACACAATTTTAATTATTACAGAAACTGATATTTTCAGGACAGCATCTTCTTCTTTATCTATCTCCGAGAAAGAAGTTTCCTTCGCACAAAAAATACATCAAAACCGGTTCAAATTTTGGACGTAGCAACTCGACGCACGCAGACACGCCCACTTTCAAATGATTAATAATAGTGTTGTCATAATAACAACGTTATATGGCGCGTCAGACTTGAACTTGACATTAGGTTGACAGCACCTTAGACAATGGACATGTTAGTCTGTGCATAGTATAAGAAATGTAAGACGGGTAATTAAAATTAGCATTTCTTTGTAAATTAATAATGTATTTCGTTTGTTTTTATTGTAATTGCGCAGTGCGACGGTCTTATGGCGACTGGTGGATGGGTACGGAAATCGAAATTTAGATAATTGGCTTAAGGGCTCATGAAAAGCCCATCAGTTTTATATCCTGGGTCCTTACTGTTACTTACTGTAACCGTGGCCCTTACACAGGCAACTGAAGGAACACCGGTGGGTTTTAGTCAGTAAAAGTCTGACACGCCCTCCTGCTCCACCCAGAGCGGGAAAAGTTTTTTGGTGATTTCCACCCAAAAAAAAAACCTGATCGCTCGACGCTTGCTGCTGTTATTACTTAGCCCTGAGCCCCTCTAAATAAAACACCATTCCTCTAACTTACCCTCTAAGTAAAACACCATAAACCCAATATTTAGATACACAATACCACACAAAGCAATTAAATGCAACACATTCTACAATTCTTTCTCAATAATTGGCGTGAAGAATCAATTAGATAAACAGGCGTCCAAAAACGAAATTTTAGTGTGTTTTTAGCATTCACATGTGCGAGCTATTTTTAGCATAAAACTGTTAGAATTAATAGAGTGTGTGCAATCAATTTTATGCAATGTAGAAGGTCAAGCGAAGTCTGGTTAATAAGAAATATAAAAAGTTGGGTTGCCTTGAGGTAGAACAAACATTCAGGATTCGTGGGTTGCGAAAGTACTTGCGTAATTTATAACTACGTTTTTTTGCTAATTAAACTTCAGACTACCTTGATATCTTGAGTGTAAGGAAAAAATGCTGCAATTTGTACAGAATTCAAGCCTGGACTAGCTGACTATTAATTAAGGTAATTCTATTTTAGAGTTTTACTTTCATTTACTAAAATAAATAAATAGTAAAATTATTCAAAGACAAACATTTAAAAAAATTCTAAAAATATTAATTTAATCCTAATTATTTAAGAAATATCCCATATATTTTTTACGCTACTCACAAGTTTATTTTATTTATAAACCTAATTGTTAAATCTACCAAGAAATAAACTGCTTATTATAATTATTATTATTTTGTTTCAAAACATTATTATTGTTGTTGTCACGAATCTCATGGAAAATTGCCATACACGAAGATTTATGATATAAACCTTACATTAGACTTTATTTAAATGATTCCTCATTATAAATTTATTTTATAAACGATTCTAGTGGTTGCAAGTGCTTAGATTTCCAGCTTGGGCAAACAGGGATTTTTCAGTAGCAACTCAGAATCTTGATTTGCGTCCCGTTGATGACAACAGACTCGCCTCATTTTAAATGGGACTTAAACATAGCTGGTCAAATATGGATCTAATAGGAATAATTCTGCCATTCGGGCATTACCGACTTCATATTTTTTCCTCCTCTTGAATAATTATTTAGGTTTTCCATTTATGTAAATTATGAACTTAAGGTCAAAATACAGGAAGCACATAAGTACCTATAAGGAAGTGTCATTCATTTTTTTTACAACTTTATTTGGATGTACTACAGTTAAAAATGTCACAAATATAGTTGACATTTAGACAGATAATTCCTTAACAAAGTTATGTTTTACACTTTTATTATACTAGAAGGCATTTAACATAGGTTTTTTTTCATTGCATTTCAACAAGTATTATTATTCATTCTTTTTAACATGATAGCCTTCATCGTTAAAGTGCAACGAATTAAATATACAAGTGACAGTTCTGTTATACTAAATAACAGAACTGTCACTTGTATATTTAATTAATGTAAATTGACTAGCCAAAAATAGTTATGCAAATAATTAGGGTCAAGTGCAAGTTTATTTTGATTTGAAAATTTAAGGAATCTTGTCTGCCTTTATAAACCTGACAAATTATCATATCTATGTTGACACATAATTTGTCACACTTAAATGACTGTGAGGCATTATAATAATGTCCAAAGACATTGTTCACATTGTCAATCTGCCCATCTATCATAATTATTTCTTCTTATATGCCATGGGAAATTAAAAATAATTTGGCTAAGAATATAAATTTAAAAAAATTAATATTCTTAGCCAAATAATTTTTAATTACATTTACATGTATGAGTTCCAAGTTATTGTACCGCCTAGTGAGCCCTAGTGGAATCTGGTTTTAGGTTTTTTTTGTATAATTTAAAAATTACGTCATTTAATTAACTCTTTCTACTTTGTGTGCTCATTAAAGTCACATTAATTTTACTTGGCAGTGTAAAAATGTTATTGAAATATATTTCTGGTTGGCAAGTCATTAATGTCCTTTCCTTGTTACCAAAATGTTTTAGGAAAAACTTGATTTTGCATTGAATGAATCACTGTACTATGTTTATGGTTGGTAATGTTTTATAATGTACTTTATCACGATGATACACCGACATATTGTTAAATAAGTAGGATTGTTAGTTTGAAGATTTTGTAGTGTTTGCGATGAGAACAATATAATTGCAGTTCTTTTTTACCTTTTCATGAGTTGCTTCTTAAGTTAAGATTTTTTTGCAAGTAAGATGTTTTTTTATATGCTGAAGTATTTTCTATTCTTGAAATTTTGATTCGATGGTTTTGCGATTTTGTCATCGACCTATTTCGTTAAAATAAAATTATGTTGTTTTTTTTTTAAATATTATTAAAATAATAATTGGAAAAAAAACATTCCTAAGCACTACAACATTAGTTAAAAAAGCTACATACCAAAAGCACTTCGAAGTCATAATCACTCACTAATCTCTTGCCAATTTACTCAAACACAAATCAGAAGAGCACTTCACTATACATCACTATAAAGTATGATACATTCTGAAGTCTCATAAAAGGCTTGCTGCGGACTAAAGATTGCACTACGTTGTATATTTCTAAATAGCCAGATAGATGCCGGTTCTGTTTGATGACAGCCTATTACTGCTTGACATAGACCACTGAACGGATAGAAGCAGCATGTCAGTAATAACTTTAAGAGAGGGGGAAACCTTGACGTTTCTCGAAAAATGTGTTTTCTACTCCGTAGTTAGTTCCAAGGTGGATCGAAGCATCCTTGTTCAAGCATTATGTTGGTTACATTGTGTTTCTAGTTCAGTCATATTCTTGTTTTCGAATGAGCGGAACATACTATATTACCGTTCTTGAGAAATTGTGTGCGGTCGTTACGTTTAATCTCATAAATATTCGGTTTCGCTGCTAGGACTTACGCGAAGCTACATAACATTGGTTGTTTACATACGTCATCCACGTCAATGAATGTCAGTGAGGAAACCTCTGTTTTAAAAATAACCTATATCTTTAGTCTGAGATATTACATAAAATAGCTGCTTTTTATATTTACTTTGACACTCGCTCTAAATAATGAATCGGTTGTTACTTACTGTTTGTTTTTTCTCACCTCACTTATCAGAAATATACACACTTTTACGACATAAAAAAAAAACATGCAAAATGGTCCTTTCCGAAATTACATTGACGCGTATATTTTGCGGCTGCGGTGCTTCTACCGCATTCATCGCTCTGCAATCTCTATAACTTGTCATGATTATTTTATTTAGTAGTTAACCTGACGTCGTAGTTAATTTGACGGAAACAACATCCTTTTGATCTTAATAGCTACGGGCGTCGGGTAAAAGTGGTATTTTCTATGATGATTGAGCGTTTTTTATAGAAGGCATACACTGTTGATGATGTGGCCTATGATCGAGGGATTACCCCTTCATTTAGTATTGTTGTTGTGTAAATATTGTTAGATTATGATGGGGTGTACAAAGAAATATCCCTTTGGAGGGATTTTTTATACGTTAAACAGGTTATACGGTAACAAAAAGATTTACATAAAAAATCCTGAATTTTTACCTGATATTTCGTAAAGAGCTTTAGGTGCTGTGTAATACTGAGTAATAGATGAACTAAGTGCCAAAATAACATTAAAAAGTGCCGATAACATCTTGTAAATTTTTAGGTTCGATTAATAAATTAAATTATAGTCTTAAATATACACTGCACCAAATTACTCCACCATCGGAGTCACACAAGTCTTGAGTAAGTTTTGCGGTGCATTTCAGCAGCCAGCTATCCAGTTTGTTGACGGCAAACCAGATCGTAAGATTGACACTAGAAAAAGATGTAGCTATCTACCTACCAAGTTGTTTTGTTCCTTGCAATCCAAATGTTCTAGACTAATATTAAAAAGCCGAAGGGTTTGTTTGATTGAACGCGCTGTTCTCAGGAACAACTATAAATTAATTTATTTAATAAAAACGGATACAAAAAGAGTACACTTAGTCAACAGTAGTAAATTTCCCATACAATTATGGTGTCTAAAAATAAAACTATTTCTAAAATATTTTTATTACAAGTGCAAGTGATAATGTTCCGGAATTAGAATGTTATGTAGCGACCCGCCCGATGTAGGTTTATTCAAACCTGTGTTTCGGACCATCACTTTACATTTCAATTAAATTGGGACATTAACATTTAAAATTTATATTATATAAAAATAATCTACTAAAAACTACGAGTTAAAGCATATTGGTAATTAAACATTAATACCTACAAACTAAGCACATGTAAATACTACAAAAGTAAATAATTACGAGGGAATAAATATTATCGTCATGACATAATTTCTAGAAGTTTTTCTGTGTCTGTATAATTGAGTAACGCTAAGTATTCTGATAAAAATAGTGTTGGATAGCGCATTTATCGAGAAAGGCTATAAGACTATAATTATTATATCACGCTAGTACTTTTAGGAGCAAAAAGAAAAAGGGTGGGTCGGGGTATCAAGAAATTTGAAGCGGACGAAGTCTTGGCCAGAAGCTAGTACATATGAAGTAATAACAACAAATTACTTATGAAGTAGATATTTTACGTCATCACAACTCCAAGTAAGATACAACAATGACGCAGTTACTTGTAGAGATCTCAATTATGATGTCTTGTAATGACAGCTTTGATTATGCTACATTAATACGTTTTCATGTGACTTAATGCACCTTTTTGTTTCTTTTTTTTTGTCTCTGGTTGGTACACTGAGTTTCAAATGCCTTCAAATTAGCATGACTATATAGGAATTCCCACCAACGATATTAAATTACATGAAAAATTGTCCAGAACGGTCATTGAACGCAATGATTTTCCTGAAGAATGTAAAAATGTATGGTTTAAGAAATTTTATCTTTATTTTGTGGTTAAGCTAAATAATCTAGCTTCATGTTTATGCAAAGATTTAATAACCTATTCCAATTATTCGTCTTAATCATCATCTGCCTAGCCTTTTCCCAACTATGTTGGGATCGGCTTCCAGTCTAACCAGACGCAACTGAGTACCAGTACATGGATCGACTGCCTATGGGATCTCAACAACCCAGTTACTGGGTCATACGATACCCCTTACTGGTTGTCAGAATTTCAGGCTTTGGATGACCATGCTTTCCGAGACACGGAGAGCTCTTGAAATGTAAAGATGGTTAGCCATCCACATACCAACCGCGGCAAGCGTAGCTTAACTTCATCGATCGATTCGTGTGGCTATTGTTACTTAGCGATAAGCCCCTCCATTATTCGTCTTAATCTTGTTGTTAATAAAACGATTAAATGCAGTGTTTACAATAACTGCATTTATGAATGATTAATAAAATGTTGTTCTTTAATTTCACTGAAATTGTATGTAGTTACATTATGAAATCAGTTTTATTTTGGCTCAAGTTTAAACGCTTAAATTTAGAAGCATGCAAAGTTATGATTGACTGTTTGAGAAATATTCCCTACAAATTGCCGATTCCTAAAATTTACGGATAGTTGTAGGTGTAGACATGTTGTATCTTTGCCAATAATGAAGTACTTACCTATTACCTTCGCATAGAAGACCTATTTGGAAGTAGAAATCACAGGTAAAATTTGCGTACGAAACTATTTATTTGCCCAGTTTTGAAATACTCGTAAAAATGCTACGATTGGTAAGAAAAACGATCCGTTTTTGTTTATATTAACCGAGCATAAGTGCACGTTCAACTTGTGGGTGCGACAACTACTAAGTCTTTTTTTTTATCGTGGAGTTTCTTGCTGGCTTCTCTCCATAAGAAACGATCACTTGGAGCCATGCAACTAGCTTCTAAAGTTTCATAATCGCCCATGTAGGTGTATGTGAAATTATTTTCAATTTTGAAAAAAAAATATCTACGCTTCTGTACGTAAAGACGCAGGATGGTGACCACTTATCCTCCCTGACCTATGATCTGTTCCTGCCGACAAACTGCGTTGAAATTTGACAGATATACAGGCGCAATGTAAGTTACTTGCAATCTGACAGGGTCTGAAAATACTCATGAATGTGATAGACTTTTATGTTGGACCAAAACTGAAATTACGTTAACCAGCAATAACTTTGATATGGCATGGTTTCATAAACACATTTTTTTTTTGAAGTGAAAACTTCTTTAGCGGCGTTGTACACTTTTTTTGTAATGGATAAAAAATGTTAAAATCGCGTCAGGACATGTGACCTGATCGAAAATTCGTAAGGCGGATGGCGGCGCAGGGCGCTTGCGCGAATGTTTGTAATGAAGGCAATATTTACTGCAGTTTATAATGTGATTCAGTAATGAACAATTATTATTCATTAGTTAATCACATTAAAAACTAAGGTAATTCACACATACTTTGAACCCGGAACGGAACATGCATGAATATAATACATTTGCCTAATCATTGTTACTGATTAATGTTTGAATCGTTATTTTGATACTTTTTGCTCATTTTGATGTAAACATCTGCTATTTATATATGGTGGTTTTTAGAACTATTTATTGAATAGCTTTTTTCTTGTGTAAAACATAGAAAGGTATGCAAGGTAACAGCCCCCAGGTAAGTCAAACCAACCCATATTTTCACGTGGAAAATGAAACGTTCTCGGAAGCCGCCATTTTGAATTTGCAGGATTAGCTCTTTGATAGAATACTGAATTGCTTTTAGAAGCAATGAATTAAAATCAGAACCGATACGAAACTTAAAATATAGTAATGATAAACACCGGAAAATGCGATAAGTACCTACTACTACTCGCAGTTTACATTTTCCGTGCCTCAGAAAGCACGTGAAGCGTGTTGGTCTCGGTTGTTTTTCGTGGATCTTTAACAGTCGTTACGAGTCGTCAGGAGCCAGAAAGTTTGACAACTTGTCTTACCAAGAGGTGGCTGGATTGCGGAGGTCAGATAGACAGTCGCTCCGTGTAAAATACTGTTATTCAGCTGCATCCGGTTAGACTGGAAGTACAGGATCATAGTTGGGGAAAGGCTAGGCAGATTATGATGATTCGCAGTTTCCGAAAATATGATATAGGTAACTAATAGTATAATCTTATTTATGAACGGATTCTTACCAGCAAATACTATAATATAATGGGAAATTAACAAAAAAAGTATGCAAAGGAAAAAGATTTGTGTAACTGTGTGCGATAAAAATCGACTAAAATTTAAATGAATTGAAGGGTCACCGGATATAATTAACATATGGATTAAAATTAACCTTCCTATACAACGTGTAACGGAAAGGGTATATACGTATCAAGGGCACGGCTTCTTTGGGTGATATCAAACCATATTGGAAGGGTTTTTAAATCCTATCTCTACATGTTCGGAACTTATGAGAATTTTTAACACAAACCGAATTTTTGAAATTGAAATACTCACATCACTCGGAAGAGATTTTTCGTAATATTGGCAAGTAACGTGGAGAGTTATTGACCTACGTAGTGTGGTGACACGTTTGTTATGATTTGAATTTAAGAAACATATGAAGCCGCAAAATTTGGTATCAATTCTTGGAGTATTTTATTTTGAGTTGAAACTATGTATAGTGATTCTATACCAGCTGTTATCTTTAGTGCTTAAGGATACCAATAGGTTTTCTGTTACACCCTGTATAACTTAGTTTTTGTTTAATCGTTTTGAATTAATTATTGTGATGATTGTTTGAACAATTGTGAAAAATGTAAACATAATCGTTTATGTTCCTAGAAATATTTAAAATAGTGATATTATACATACATCTTAAGACTTAAGGAGGCATATACGTGCGTTAAGCCTTAAGGCTATGGAACCTTCTCATGAACGTACTTATCTTACGATTAAAGGCAGACAAGTGCGACACGACGGCAAAATCCTGGTAGAACCATGAAGATTTCATAGAAAACGTTCCACTAGAGTCGCGTTATGCTCGCACCAGTCGCACCAGTTTGCCGCGTCGCGCCAGGGAGCCTTAAGTTCCCAACAATTTTTTCTTGTTCAATGTATATTCTTAAGGGTACACTAGTCGCGGGCTCAAACTCACTGATGGGCATGGCTAAAAATCACGCTTTCTCACCAGGCTTCGTGTCTGATAGAGGTAGTACCCGTGATAAGCAGTTAGACGCTAGTCTACACGCCCAACATTATTAAGTGAGCTGCAGGATCAGATTTAGTAAAACAGGCGCGTCATAAATTAAGAAAAGTCCTTCGGAAGATCGGGTTTTCTGAAAAAACCACTGCATAAATCAATGACCAATTAAGTTTATTGAACTTTTCGATAATTGAGCTTTGTCGTTACCGACTTGGTTTTTGAGACTTTACACTGCTTTTATTACTTAAACACGCCCAAAGTTAGGTTAAATTAGCAAGAAAAACGAATCTTTGTTGGCTCATAACTTTTTAATGGCTTTTTATTTTAGTATTCTATTTCCGTACAGACAATATTGATAATGAGATAAAACCATACCATTCAATTTTTGATGTACATAGTCAAACAGTGGAGTAAAACCCTCCCAAAGTTTGTATGGAAAAAATGTGGACAAGTGTCACCTTAATGAATAAAATTTATTTCTATTCAACTTGTAATATCTAGAATCATGGTCTAGAATTATGTGCTTAATTCGTGGTTAGGAACAGTTTGCTCGTTGATGATGCCATCCTGTATATCATCATCATTTCAGCCGAAAGACGTCCACTGCTGGACGTAGGCCTCCCCAGGCTCCTCCACTTCGACCGGTCTTGTGCTTCCCACATCCAGCGGATACCCGCGGCCTTCACAAGGTCATCGGTCCACCTTGTGGGAGGCCTTCCCGCTCTACGTCTTCCGGTACGCGGTCGCCACTCCAGAACCTTTCGGCCCCATCGGCAATCTGTTCTGCAAGCAATGTGCCCTGCCCACTGCCACTTAAGTTTGGCAATTCTTCGGGCTATGTCGGTTGCCTTGGTTCTCCTGCGGATCTCTTCATTTCTGATTCGATCGCGTAGGGAAACTCCGAGCATAAACCTCTCCATTGCCCTTTGGGTGACTTTAAGCCTTCTGAAAAGGCCCATTGTAAGCGATCACGTCTCTGTACCATACGTCATATTATCCTATTTATATTTTCATGAAACACCTGACCATGTTGGACTAATTGATTAACAATTCTGGGAATCGCCTGCAGTCCCAGGTAAATTAGGAAGTTAAATTTAGTTATGCCACTCTGTAAATCGGCCATTTTTAACGAAATGCAAAAAAGTAGAAGTTGCTTTTGTCTAAGTCTAGATTATTTTAATGTCAGATAACAAGTTTAATTTTCTAAAACACCAAAATATCTATCGATTTTATGCTTATGACATTCTGGTTTGATTAAAACCCCACTTTTTGCCGCATGATGTCACTGTCTATCTGGTACTGATAGCATTTTCGCTGTTTTCGTGGCTAAGTAATAAGAGCCACACTGTATGCACAGATTCCTACCTATCTTAGAAATTTTCAGGTCCTGCTTAAGACTTGGACAGTTCTTAAAATGATAATCGTAAAAAGTACTCACAAAAATCAATCAATATGGCATCGCTCTATGCTGGTGGTAGAACTCGTACTCCTCGTCTTCCGTCAGAGAACACTCCTCGAAGCACCAGAGCCCAGCGATGGCCAACAGGATCATGTATGTCGTATAGTAGAACAGGTAGACCAGTATGCTGAACAACATCGTAGAGTACGGGTGAAAGGAAGCTGCAACAACGAAAATGCATAAAATACATTAGTACGGGTCGATCGATTAGGTTAAGCTACGCTTGTCGCGGTTGGTATGGGGATGGGTGACCTTTACATACCATGACCCCTCCGTACCTCGGAAAGCACGTTAAGTCGTTGGTCATTCGTGGATATTTGATAGTAGTTACAGGTCGTCCGAAGCTCGAAAGTCTGACAACCAGTCTTATTTTGCTAAAGGGTATCGTATTAGCCAATAACTGGGTTGTGGAGGTCAGATAGGCAGTCGCTCCATGTAAAAAACTGGTATTTAGCTCCATTCGGAGTGAAAGCCGACCCTGACAAAGAAAAACCCGAAAAAAAACACGTTTGTTATAATATATGTGGTCTCCATATCCGAAACGCGTTTTTTTCGGTGTTTTCAACTTTATAATTATAATTTTAATGATTTGTTGTTATATCGGCAATAGAAAGAAATACACATTGTGAAAATTTCAAATGTTCACCTATTACGAGTACAGCCTGCTGCCTAACACACGGACAGACTGCGGAAGCTTAGTATACGGGCCCTTTGGGTTATCATCATCATCATTTCAGCCGAAAGACGTCCACTGCTGGACATAGACCTCCCCCAAATGGGGGGATTTGCCGTAATCGCCACGCTTGGCAGGCGGGTTGGCGATCGCAGTATGGTGGTAAAATGCATAGAGAACGCTGCTGCCCGTTCCCTTAGTCGCCTTCTGACAGCCACGGGAAGAAATGGGATGGTGCTATTCTTTACGTCCGACACCACACGGGTACCGAACCCTAAATATCACTTTTGTGGTATCCAAAGAGGTAGGCAAATATGTATAATGTACTATGTGAAGGTATGATGATTTGAACTAGGCTAACTAACTAACAAATCCTGACTCGGGATTACTACGGAGAATTTGAAAATTCAGGCAAACCCACGAAGCGGAAGAATAACCACTAGACGACAGAGACGACACAACGACGACGACGAGTTTTGTAACCACGTATGAAACCTTCGGATATTAGATAAACCTCTGAAAACAAATTAATGGTCATGTGTGAAAATAAACACTTTTGCAGATCCATTTCAAAACTTGAACTCATGATATGGTTTTGAAAGTGATTTCCATGTTTAACGTTCACAAAAGTTAATGTATTTTCCAGCCTTCTTTCCCTCTTCTTGTTTCGTAAATTTCTAAAGCATTTTCACCAACATTTTTTTTTACCATGGCGACTCGCAGGTCAAACTTGGAGGTTGTCGACTGCTTAACCGGACTTGCTTGTGGTTTCCTCAATAAATTACGGCCTCCAGACAGGGCTTAAAAACTAAGCGGCTACATGCTAAGGGCACCGACCTCGGCTAAGGGCGTCGCTGGCAGGGGAGAGGAGCAAGAACCGTGCTGGAAGTATTTAGAAACGAATTTAAAACTTGGTTCGAGCAACTGTCGGAGGCCTCAAAAAATAAAAATAATAATATACAACATTCTTTTTAGTTTAAGCGAAACCGGAATATAGTTTGTTCAAAATAAGTAACTGAATCGATTCCAATAATTTTTACATCATGTTATACTTTTACACGTGTGATGGAAAATATTATAACCAGTTAATTAAAATACAATCGCCATGCGGTTAGGTAACTATGGCCTAATTAATATCAATGAGCACAATACGACGCTAGAAGGGGCGGCGGCGGCGGCGGCGCGGGAGCTCCGCGTGGTGACCATTTGTGTAGACAATTAGGTAACTTAACAAGCTTATAACTTTGTGAATTTTCATGATACAGTTTTGAAATTTTGTTCTTAAATAGATTCTTCACATCAAAATATTAGATGCGAGTTTTGGGTAAGTTTGGAAGTTTTTATCCAGTGCGCAAATTTTAACCATGAATTCAGCATATCATTCTAGACCCCTTACCGCAGAAATTTTTCGCCGGTTACACAAAAAAAAAAAAAAAACAGCTGTTTCATAGAAAAGTGCACACCTACGCGGTCAAAATGTATGGACCAGCTGATTTTTTTGTATAACCGGCGATAAATTTGCGGGTCTAGAATGATATGCTGCATTCATGGTTAAAATTTGCGCACTGGATAAAAACTTCCAAACTTACCCAAAACTCGCATCTAGTATTTTGCATTAGAACTAGCGTTGCTTCCACGAAATCAATAATTTTGGAAAGGCATACAATTTTCACGTGAAATGCTTCCTTACTTGGCATTTACATTAAACGTAGAGTCGCAAACTAAACAATAAGTTTAAAGCGCGTTAACAAGCTCATTAGTAATATTTAATGGCCACTGAATAAGTTGAAGTCATCATAAAAAGGGCAATTGTTGCATTATGAACAACTGAGGAACAGTTGGGTCGCAACTAAGGAATGGCTGAATGATATATAATTCACACATACACATACATAAACAGGTTGATATCACAACGACGCACAATCTGTTACCATGGATTCTGTAACTGCGTGATTCAGAAAATCTGAACCGCTTGCATGAAAAATTTTCATCGATTTATTTTAAAAATCTATAGTAAAATTGCCAATAGGAAAACTTTACTAACATGAATAATGAAGGAAAATACTAATGCGTATAGTCTGATCATAGTGACCATGATGATCACTAGCGTTTAATCACTGTCACGTGTTTACAGCAATCCTGTGCACGTCTCCAAGACACGTGCTTTCTGAAAGGTCAATCATATTAATAATGTGCTCATGAATAGGATTTTCTGTATGCTATTGTTGTTGAGGTAATTGACTTTTTTGGTTGTAGGAAAAAGTTTGACAAGGTGCATTAGTTGGCTAGATGACTTATGGTCTAGGTAATTGTTTACTCTTCTATAACATTGCGAGTTTTTACTTTGGGTCAAAACAGTGTTTATACGAGTTACTTTCTAGGTATTCGAGGGTGTTGAAGCCAATCGTAAGGTCTAGATTTATATCCAAAATGGTGGCTGCGAAAATGTTCAAACTTATCATCACTGGTTTCGTTTTCATGGTTTTCGAGGGTGCTATAGCCGATAATTAAGTGAAAATAAAGTGTTTTAAAGATAGACTAAACGACGATACATTCGGGATAGAAAAAATAGCGTAAATGACTTCGTTCCTGACGATGACGGGGGTCCGCCGAACCCACACGTTTATTTTTTCATTTTAAAGATCGATTCTCAATCAGGACACTCAACAGCTATTTAATTGTTTTATTCTGTGATCATAGCGAGAATGGTACCCATCCTATAGCCCAGGCTACTATTCAACATCTCAATATTAAAAGAGCAATGATGTAGCAAGTAACAAAAATTTCAGTTCCGCTTCGGTCCTCACACTATTGCTGTGTTGCATAATGAAGTAATACCAGTAAACAGTGTAGTATTCTAATGAGTCAAAACCACAGTCCTTGTACCTTACTTCTGACCATGAAGAACCACAAGCATCCATGTTGTTTTTACATCACAAAAATAAAATGACATTGTTCCTACGGTCACTTTTGACTGCCTAAAAACAGTATCTCGAATAATTACCTACTGTTCTAAGAAAAGGCCAAATTCAATTACTCTCATTATGTAATATATCTCAAATTGATGTGATCTTGACATTTTTTTTTTGTACTTATTGCGTAGTTTTGTGATCAACGTCCAAAGTTTGTCGGTGACGGAAAGATCGTAAGGTATTATTTACGTGATTTTTATGCAGGTAACAAAGTTCAAAAGTGACTGGTCAGCAAAATTGTGTCATAATAATATTAATTTTTTAGGGTTCTCTTAGAGCCAAGAACAATTTCAGTATCATTTTCTTGGCCTTAGCCTGATCGGTTTATATCGTTTCCACTGCTGGGACACAGACATCTTCTTGGTGAGAAATTTTGGTATTCCCACCAAAATGCTCCACTGACCCAAAATACATTGGGATAATTTTCTGACAGGGTTACGGGTTGTTCGAAAGAGATACCGTGGTACACTGGCAACTGAAGGAACACGGGTGGGTTTTAGTCAATAAATGTCGGACACGTCTTCCCGCTCCGCTCAGAGCGGGAGAAGCTATTTGATGATTTCCCATCGTTAAACAAAAAAAAAACTCAATGTATTTTCGGTTAGCAGAGCATGCCTTGTTTTTCCGGATTTTCTATTATTCGTCATCTTAGTAGACACCCTCTTTTTATCCATATTATCTTACCAACAGTCTATGTGTCGTTTCTGTGGTCCTCACTTGTATAGCCTAATGTAAATACATTAAGGAGCGTGCGCTAAGTAAGCTCGCAAAACTCGAAATTTCTTTAAAAAAATTGCTATTTACAGGTCACGTGTTAGGTTGTACTTAAATTAGGTTTGTTCATACACATTCATACAAATCTAACGAACACACTACAACGTCGTCAACAAGCGGCGCGGCACTGCGCGGGGACCGGTACGCGACAGCTTCGCAGCATTGCAACGTTCGACACGACCGAGTTCGGACATCCACATCTAATAAACCTTTGTGAAATTCAGTCCACTTGCTTTACTTCAACATGGTTGGATTCAAATATGAATTAGAATCATTAAAATTTATCAATAAAACCGTCTTAGTTCATTCAATCCTACTGAATGACTTTTTCATGAAATAGATAGTAGTAATACTCAAAACTTTCTTCGTACGAAACAAGAACAATGAATGAAAATTGTATTGAATGCTACCGACGTACAGTGGGCCCGTGTGCTTGGTTACGACCCACTCCCTCTTACACAGAGTAGGAATACTCTAGGTTGAGCATATAATATGCTATGTTTTAGCATAGTGTTAATCAAAATTCAGTTATAGCCATTTAAGTTAACAGGATACACGTTTACACTTTATAGGATCTAGCTGTTCGTGCTTGACAGTTCTAAGTAAAAACAAAAATATAGCTTAGAATTACCAATAAACTCTTCACGGTAAAAACGTCAGGTAGGTACAAAGAAACTGAAAATCAAAAAAGTATGACGTTAATACAAAGTAATAATGCGCACTCATACAAGCAAAACTTTTTATTACAACTCTTTACTGACGTTACGGTTTTTTATTTTTATGATGGTCTAATAAAACTCAATCGGTGTAACTTCAAAGACACCTATTCGATTATGATTTGTTGATTATCTGTAATTTTTTCATGTAAAAAAAAATTACCACCATTTCTCCATAATGGTTTTTATATTTTTGAATGCAGCTATTTGATATTTTGTACAACCTACTTTTCAAAAACGTTATCCATTGTCTTTCAAGTTGCCTGAAATGTTTATAAAACTGTTAACCTAAATATTTTACTTTCACGATTGGCTGATTGCTTGTAGGTAAAAAAGCATAATTCAGAAGATTTTCGTTAAGGATAGGTATCACACCATTTATATGAGAAATAAGTTATTATTTATTTATCTGTAGAAATAAAAGATGTATGATACCCAAGGTACGTAAATTGTTTTGGGATGAAAAGTACGCTACTTTTTTGCTTGAAAATCACACTTTAAATTCATAAGATTTTCCATGAAAGAATACTGTAATATCGACAATTGATTACACACATTACGATGTAATCATCATTATAATTTAATGATTTCAAGCCAGTAAGATTCCACACTGAAAAAAAAAGCAACGGTGATCTCGGACTATGGGAATCCCTCGGCAGTTCGTCATCTCATAATGATGGGAATTGCGTCTTAAATTAATGATTATATTATTGTCTCACAACAAACTGGTTATGATCTGAAATGACTGTTCAGTTTCAGACGCAATGATACGACAAAAAATGTGGTTACTTTTTGTGTTGTTTTCAAATGTTGTTTTTTCCTGGAAATATGTTTGTTAGTTCCGTATTTTGTTAGGTTAACGTTATTATAAGCTCTGATGGTAAAACTACCGGAACTGGCAATCAAAGGCACAGCTACTGATGTAAGAAACAAAATTTACGCTAAAAAAAAAATAAGACAAGAAAAAATACTCCGTTCTGGAGCAGAACTATATATTTAACTGACGAAAAAATAGAGGAGTTGGTTTTCAAGGCGATTTTTTGTAATGTATATGAACGCATAACTCTTTGCATAGGTACACACGGCTACACATCAAGCTATGCATTTCCAATTTACGCTGATCTCGCTTTGTACGGAAATCTTATAAAATGCGAGATCAGCTTATATTGGAAATGTATACCTTGATGTGTAGCCGTGCGTACTCGTCTGATTTCATTTATGCATATTAGTAAAAATAAAACTTCATAAGCATTTAAACATCATTGCTGTATTCAATCATTCGTCTTCAATATTTGAAATTAGGTACAATGGCTGCCTCGCCGCTTCACATTGTTTTCGTAGTCCGTCGTAGCATGTTGACTACGAGTGCTACGAGGACCGTTTTCAAACGATTTTTAAAATTTTCTAACTCGCCCTGTTTGTTGTTTGGGTCAAATTTAGTACTTGAAATTTTTGGTCCTTCCTGTTGGCAGATTGATCTGATACATATTTGGTACACACCTTTAGTTTTGATCACAATACAATTTAATTTAATCAGTATCATTGTAAATCCAAGATGGCCGCAGCGCAACTACATAATGCTGATTACATTTTTTTCACAACCCCCTTAATATGGGTGTCAAATGAAAGGGCTTGACTATTAAAATACTGTACACTATAAAAAAATAACTAAATAGAATGAGAAATATTAAGTAACGAAATAAAAACTAAAAACTTTAAAATAAAATAAGAAAATTGTTTTTTTTTTCAGTTAAACGGTTTTTAATAAAAATTATGATGTAGATAAAAGCTAAAAATAATTCGGTAGGTCCTAAGTACTGGTCATCACATCACTTTCCTCATCAATCTTGGGCATTGATCAGACAAAAAAATAAAATCGAGGGGCGTAGCGTAACCTGAGTAAATATGTAAAATATGAGCGGTTGACTGTTATTAGATAAATTAATAATAGATAAATAAATAAATAAATAAAAATATCACGCGCCCACGATTTAATTTTTTGTTTCATGAATGCCCTAAGATTGACGAGGAAAGTGGTATCATGACTGGTAGCTAGGACCTACCGAATTATTGGTAAATGACCACAGAGCTAGAAGCAGAAAGGTATCTCAAATCACTAATCAATGTTCCGTATAATCTTAGATCGATATTAATTGTGGTAAAATATTTACATGACTAAAAAGCACCTTGATAATTAAAATATTAAATATACGAGTATTATAATTTTAAATAAAATATTGGATCTGACAGACGCTGCTGAAAGTGCCAAGCTCGTAGCAAAATTCTGGGCTGATTGTATTCAGATCGGTATCCACACTCTAAGAATAATATAATAATCTGTACTGAGGAGTTGCATAGTAATTAATGTTTTGATTTCCTAACATGAAAATTACTTTGTTTTCGTTCTCAATTATTATTAACGACACGTCATGACGATTCATTGTATTTTTCCCAAGGAAAACAGTTATCAAGATAAAACCAGTATTTTTTCCGCGCAATAATTATTTTATTAGGCGAAACAACAACTGCTGTAAACATATTTGCAGATTGTGACTAAATTGAAAATATCTAGGTTGGCCCCTTCAATAAACTTATACATATATAAGTAAAAGTAAGTAAGTATATGTATAAGTAGGTAAAAGTAACGTGCAAATGCATAGCAGGAAAAAGGTTTTGTTTTTACAATGCACAATGTGGCACGAGCTAATTGCGAAGGTAGGAAAAATCAAACTGACTCCTTAACTTATTTATCAAGACATCGCCAAATGATTGAATGCTTATTTACGAGATTAGAAGCCCTTTAAGAAGCATTATCGTAATGTAAGTAAAATTCGTAATTACGTCAGACCTAAGTCACTGCGTTCTTTGACGTACTTACCCGCATTCATCGAACCTAAATCGAATAATGCTTATGGAGCGCGGTCGTGGTAATGCATGCTACCATCTTTTTTGAATGATTCACCTATGGAAATCTGCAATATATTAAATGCGAAGAACTGCTCTAAGGTATTAAAAAGATACTTTTTAGATCGCAGTGCGTTATAGGAAACATAATATATATAAACATGTATATTAACAAATTTGTGAACTAAACTTATTTTATGTGGTGGCACCGAGTTGCCGTGTCTGGCCATACCGTTGTTAAACCCGCGATGATTTGTGTGGTATGTTTTTAACAAGTACCTAAATGTGTAAGATCATGTAATTAAGTAAATAAAAAAAAAAGCAGGGATCGTAACAATGCTGCTTTAAAAAAAAAAATGACTTCAGGTAGTTTAACCTTTCGTCGGCTGCTTAATCGGGCTTGCATGTGGTAACATTAATAAATTAAGGCTTCCAGTCAGCCGGATAAAAACTTAATTATAGCGACTGCTCGCTAAGGGTACCCCCTGTGGGGTATGGACCTTGACTTTGGGCATAGCTGGTAAGAGGGCAGCAAGGGACAGACTAGATCAGACTGATAACAATCCTGTTAAACTTTTGGGCAAGTTATCCGTTGACAGCGAAGTAGATATCTGTACTAATACTAGCTGACCCGGCAAACGTTGTTTTGCCTTATAAATTATTTCTAGTTTAAAGTAGATAGTAGCCGATTCTCAGACCTACTGAATACGCATATAAAATTTTGGTAAAAATCGGTAAAGCCGTTTCGGAGGAGTACGGTTACTAACAATGTGACATGGAAATTTTATATACAGGGTGTTTGGCAGAACGTTGAACATACGAAAATGGTAGATAGGTGGGGTCATCTACTACTTACTCAGCCCTAATTTATTTGGGCCTGGCCCCCTGGATATTTAAATTTTTTTTTTTGCTTTCTTCTAGTTTCACCACTTTCTTAACTTTAAAGTGTATTTTTTTATATTTTTTATTAAAAATGTGTAAAACAATTGCCTGTTTTACACATTTTTAATAAAAAATACACTTTAAAGTTAAGAAAGTGGTGAAACTAGAAGAAAGCAAAAAAAAATATTTAAATATCCAGGGGGCCAGGCCCAAATAAATTAGGGCTGAGTAAGTAGTAGATGACCCCACCTATCTACCATTTTCGTATGTTCAACGTTCTGCCAAACACCCTGTATAAGATTAGATTATAAAGCTGAAGAGTTTCCCGACCGTCCCTTGCTCGTTGATGCGTCAGCCCGCGCCGCAGCTGAGCCAGTAGCTTTAAATTCCCCGTCTAATAATCATGAAAATATCTTGATCCAGCCTGTCCCCAGTAGTACTAGCTGCCCCCCCCCCCCGCCAGCGACTCCCTGAGCCGAGGTTCGTACCCCACAGGGGGTGCCCTCAGTGCGCAGTCGTTTTAGGTTTAAGTAGGTTTACGCCCTGGCTGGAGGCTTTTAGAATCCTAAAAACCTTCACAGGAAAGTCCGGTTGAGCAGTCACGGCCTCTCAAGGTCAACTGCGAGATGCCATACACAAAAAAAAAAAAAAAACCGAAGAGTTTGTTTGTTTGCTTGAACGCGCTAATCTCAGGAACTTGTAGTCCGATTTGAAAAAATCTTTCAGTGTTAGATAGCCCATTTATCGGGGAAGGCTATAGGCTATATAACATCACGCTAAGACACTTAGGAGCCGAGAAATAAGAAAAAAGTCACGAATACGAAGTACTCGCACTGCAGGCGATTGGAAGCGACGGAGTGGGTCGGGGTAGCAAGAAATTTGACGCGAACGAAGTCGCGGGCAGAAGCTAGTACAGGATAAGATTTTAACCAGTGCGCAAACTTTAACGATGAATTCAGCATATCATTCTAGACTCCCTCCCCGGCGCAGAAATTTTTCGGCGGTTATGCAAAAAAAAAAAGAACTGCTGTTCCATACATTTTGACCGTGTAGGTATTGCACTTTTTTTATGAAACAGCAGATTTTTTTTTGTAGACGCCCGTCTAGAATGATATGCTAAATTCATGGTTAAAGTTTACGCACTGGTTAAAAACTTATCCTGTATATCGTTTCGTCTTTATCATCTTGGGTCCTCCATAGACGATCAATAGCATCACATCAATCATAACAAACGGATTGAGACTAATTAAAATGTATGGAAATTTTGTATCGTCAATCTATAATAGGCATTACATGGTGAATACGACTTAAATCTAAGAAAAATCACGGACTAACTCGTGACTGACTGACTCACCGTGTAAAATTAGGCGAAGTGATACTAAATGATTGGGTCAATAGTGTTAATCCGGGTTATGTTGGACACCTACTGATTAACCTCACTTTTCTTTCTACTATCATAAGTCAGGGGCCTGGGAGATACATTTACCTTCGCCGCATCTCCCACTTATATCAAGTCGCCATGATTAGCTGGCCCCGTCTCCAATTGTGGCCGATCTCACGACCGTACTTGCCACAACTATGCGTGTTACTTCTTTGGGCCTGACTATTCGAGCGATGGTACAGCTCCAGTTTATCTGTTCTCATGGTGGCTGGTGATCATTAAGCACCCTTCGATGCCCAGCTGGTTTTCTGGTACAGGTGGAGTGAAAGGTATGCTCTCTCTCGCGTCACCTCCTCGCAAAAAGAAGTGGCAGCATCACTTCTGACCATTGATTAAACTACGGCTGGAAGCGAAAGATCACCCGTACCAAGTGTCATGACGAGGGCACAGCGCTGCTGGGCCCAAGCTGAACCTCACTTTACCTACATTTCACGATGAGGTTTTTACAGACGAGATCAGCTGGTGTCAACTGTGTATTATACGCACAAAAATATTTATCGATGATCGTGATGCTGATGAAAGAAAGAAAAGAAAGAAAGAAAATACTTTTATTTCACTCAGACTAAAAGGCACAGGATATGCATTTTTGTTTATTAAAATCAAATAAACGGTGTGCGTGGGTATGGTTGCGCGAAAAAGGCCCAGTTCAGCAAAATGCCAGATAACTAGTGCCTGACGCTGAGTTGACATCCATAAACAAGTAATAGACATGTCAGACAAAGTAACAGTATAAAAAGATTAATTGCAGTTCTAGTTTTACCAAACTGTATTTTCAATTCTTGCTACGGTACACTTTTTTGTTTTATTCCAACATTTCATTGACGTCATATCCTCCTGACAGGGCATTGACAGTACCTAATTATAAGTACATAATTACAGGATTTTTCTATGTTTCAGGTATTTAGTTCAACAAACCAGACATAAGTTGAAAACTGAAATTTTGTAAAATTGACACAAGAAACGAAATAAAGAAAAAGTATGTGTTGTGACTCGCACAGGTATCACAAACTAAACACACTACACTTGATAAAATACAATTTAAAAAAGCATAAGTAAAATAAAAATAAACACAGAAAGTCCTGTACGGGGCGAACATTACAAAAAAAAAAAAACTCGGCGCCTGTGTTCTGATAGGGCCCGCTGTGATGTCATAGGCAGACAACATACCACGATTTCAAGACAATACCTATACCTGGTTGATTAGAATTTTTATTAATTTATATTTTGTTTCGATATTATAAATTTTGTTATTTAATTGATCTCACACTGATGATTTTAGTTTGCTTTGTTTGATCTCACGCTAGTAGCAATGTATATTTTAAATAGAGATGGGCCGATGTATGATGTATAACTTTGGCCGTATGACTTTGGTCGACTAGCCGACAAGTCAGCTGCAAAATGGCCAACTAGTCGGCAAAGCCGATCATTGCTTTCGGTTGAGTTCGGGTGACCTCAGTAATTTTCGTGACTACGCTTTCGGCTCGTAGGTGCCGCGTGCGCGGCGCTCGGCGACCAGGTGGAATTGTGTACTTTGCATTTATTCTATCATTTTTAACGTGCGAGCCGGCGTTTTTACCTTTCCCATTCTAGATTGCACTGAGAGTAAACTGTAAAACTGATTCTATAATAAAAATAACAACAGTAAAGATTTTAATTTCATTTCAATCACCGTCATTTTAATATGAGTAAAAAATACGACTAGTCGGTACATCACTAATCTTAAGTATTTTGTTAAAACGGCAATAGACATATACACGGTGAAAATTTCAACTCAACTGTTTAACCATTACCTCAGTATAAATACGAATACATAAATTTAAACTCAACTGTCTAACCATTACCTCAGTATAAATACGAATACATAAATTTAAACTCAACTGTCTAACCATTACCTCAGTATAAATACGAATACATACATTCTCAATGCTCGATTCAACACCGTAAGTTGAAAATTCAGTGCGTGAGATCATTCTGTCGCGATTTTATTACGTCCGTCTGATCACCGACTTAAAAACTTCGTTCATATAAAACATTTTTCAATTTTACAAACACTGAGAGCGTAGGTAATAATATCAAAAAGTAGGCCTAGTTTCCATACTGTCCATATTTATACTGTGCTATTACGGTGCTTGAGATATAACCTACTGACAGACGGACTGACGGACCCGTTGGCACCCTTTAGGTACGCGACCCTAAAAAAAGCATATAAAACTTTTAAAAAATTAACATAATACACATTCACATTCTCAAACGCAAATTGTCCCTCAACTTGCTTTTTGTTTATGTTTTTGTCCTTTTTCTGTATCATGTTAACGGCAAAAAATGACTTTTTTATTTCTTAAATCTGACTTTTTTGGAAAACTTATTTATATACGAGAGCCATTGAACCTCTTGCACTTAAAATGCACTGCGCAAACCCGTTGTTAGATTGAAGAACGATAAACCAGTAAATTAAAATACTGGTTTTAGGGGCAGAGGTCCTAAGGTTTAACCTTTTAAATGGTAGAGTACGAATGTAATGGTATACCGTTCCTTTATATAGCATGAGCAGAAAATCTAGTAGAATGTAGTAAAATAATTTCATCACTTCTAAATTATTCGATGTAGGCGAAACAGAAGATCTTATCCACTTTTTATCTTTAGTACCTACCCATCTATATCGCGTGCCCTGAACTCATGATAAAACGAAATGAAATGTTTATTTTAAGTAGATCTTCTAAGACCCTTTTAGACGTCAATATTTTATTCGTGAATATCATGATAGTGAAGAAACTAAGATGTTTCAGTCGATAGGAATCCAATATAACCGTCCGTTCTCCTCAGACGGAGAATATCCATGAGGAAAAGAGTGGCTATTTATAAAGCTTCACATTACAATGATTTAGTATCTGACTGAATGCGTCTGCAGATTTTAGTCCGACGGGGACGGACGTATTGCGATCTTTATTCTTCATTATAAGGTTACTTTTTGGAAAGCTAACCTATTTGTTTCTTTTTTAAGTACTAATTGTCTTAAAATATGTTCATAATTTAAAAGCCAAGTCTTAAAGTAATAATTTTGTAAAAGTATTAAAAAATAAAGAAACATAGGGCAATAAAAATTCATCCGCATTATTGTCAACAGGAAAAGTGTCTAAAAGGCTTGCAGCATTGCCACGTTGTATGGCAACACTGCCAGCTTTGTCTTATCTTGTCCGAATTGAATAACTTAGCTATTCAGATGACTGAGTTTCGCCAAGTGAATTTTCCGCTTAAGGTGAATCTAGTTCACATTTTTTCCTTACAAATTTCGGGAGGGTTTTACTCCACTGTTTGACAATGTACATCAAAAATTTTTTTTTTTTGGGTGGTAAATCATCAAATAACTTCTCCCGCTCTGGGTGGACCAAAAGGGCGTGTCAGACTTTTACGGACTAAAACCCAGCCGTGTTCCCTCAGTATCCTGTATGCCAGGGGCTGCGATATTTCGTTTCGAACAAACCCGCACCCCTGGCAGGCATTGGCCTTTGCGGACCACATCGGTTTGTGCTGACATCTCTTTGAGGCGCGCGTGGAACACAACGCTCCGTTGACCTGGGCTTGGTCCTTACCGGACAGCGAGCTACCCATTACTCGCCGTCCGCAAGCTCACGCCTACGGTGCCCGGAAATCAGCCTGGGATTCCCGACGCTCAGGGCGTCTCCTGCGGCGGTTAGGGCCGTGAGGGCGCATTTACTGCCTCTCCCTCACGTGCGCTGCCTCCCTCCTCGCGAGCATTACTGCTTCACTGAAGTAGGTGACGGCTTCCATGCACTCTCGCTCCGTACCATGGCCTGGACCAGGGCCGGACGCGAGAAATCACTGCCACCGATCGCCTCCACGAGGACATAGCGGTGTTCCACCCAAGCCGAGCAGACCTCCACCGTGTGCTCCACCGTGTCTTCAGGGCGATCTTCGCGTGCCAACAAAGTTCTATTATCGAAAAGTTCAATACATTTTATTGGTTACTAATTTATGCAGTGGTAGATTAACTAATAATTACAGAGTATAATACAGCCTTATATTAATTCAAAAAAACCCATATGTTTATTTTTATTAAGTCGCTAAGTTTGTTAAAAAATATTATTACGTTGCCGTGCCCTAACCGGGTTTCATGTTGGAACTTACTTATATTTATTGTAAAACAACTCAATGTACACATGAATGCAATAAAGAAATTTGATTTGATTTGGTTTTTTCATAAAACCCGATCTTCCGAAGGACTTTTCTTAATTTTTACGCGTCTGTTTTATTATAACTGGTCCTGCAGCTCACTCAATAATGTTGTGCGTGTAGACTAGCGTCTAACTGCTCATCACGGGCACTACCTCTGTCGGACACGAAGCCTGGTGCGACAGCGTGCTTTACAGTCAGGCCCATCAGTGAGTTCGAGCCCGCGACTAGATTCCCCTTAAGTAGCGGGTTATAAATATTTTTAGTAATGTACTTCTTTGTTCTACAATTTGTGTACCTACATACATAATATTTCGTGCGACGACCAAAGCATTTGATATATGATTAACCGCACATTTCGCAAGTACGTCAACCTCGGACGGAAGGACACACAGATTTTATATAGAGATAAACGTAATCACGAAAATACGTATTATACATGAATGGACGAGATTTGCACGTGTGATTAGACTAGTGCAAAGAGTTTTTAGTAATCGGAGTGGTCATTCGAGCTTGAGTGTCAATATGACCGTGAAAGTACTTTAGTATTTCGTAAAACTGAAAGCTGAAGCTGTCTATGCTTTGGTGATGTAGTTTGTAAAGTCTAAATTTAGTCTTGGTATTTTACTATGTTTTAGAACAACGAGTTAATAGAAAATCTGAAGTGCTTCCTATTATTTTTTTGTTGTATTTTAGGGTATTATGGAGCGATAATTTACAATTAAATTGAGTAAATATCCATAAATTAATCAAAACAGCGAAATATCAAATACCTACCTACCTACCTACCTACCTGGCTTACTATATTTTTATAACATCATTATTGTACAATACCTACATTCTATGCGAATAAATGATTTGATTTGATTTGATTTCATAAATATTATAACCTATGCTGCATCTGATAGATAGTCCCAATTTAATGGTCCGTTCACCTTCACCCTTGACGATCTGAACAAAATCTCCAATGCCGCAATTAATGTGGCGATCTACTGAACCAAATGGTTTATGCAAAATAGAGATATTGTCGATAGGAAAAAAAAATAGACACCTATTTACAACGTTGCTAACTTTTCAAATATTCTTATATCAATGAACACATTTCTTTGACAGCCGGATATAAAATAAAAACCAGGATATAGCACTCCATTTACTCATTACTCCGCAAAGGCGTATACGACAACAATATTTTTTAGCTCTCCGTAAAATAAAAACCATATTAAATGTGTTTTAACAATTATTTTTGTTTCTGGTCTTTAGGGAGTTAAAAACTGTCGAAGCATCTTCATTATAAATTATACCTTTGGAACTACTTATTACGTAAGGCGTGTTTTTTTTTTTGGGTGGGAAATCGTCAAATAACTTCTCCCGCTCTGGGTGGAGCTGGAGGGCGTGTCAGACTTTTACTGACTAAAACCCACCCTTGCTCCCTCAGTAGCCTGTATGCCAGGGGCGGCAGTACCTCTTTCGAATGAACCCGCACCCCTGGCAGGCATCGGCCCTTGCGGGCCCCGTCATTTTGTGCTGACATATCTTTGAGGCGCGCGTGGAACACAAGGCGCCGTCGACCTGGGCTTGGTCCTTACCGGACAGCGAGCTATCCATTACTCGCCGTCCGCAAGCCCACGCCTGCGGTGGCCGGAAATCAGCCTGGGATTCCCGACGCCCAGAGCGTCTCCTGCGGCGGTTAGGGCCGTGAGTGCGCATATACTGCCTCTCGCTCACGTGCGCCGCCTCCATCTTCGCGAGCATTACTGCTTCGCTGAAGGAAGTGACGGCTACCCATGCATTCTCGCTCCGTACCATGGCCTGGACCAGGGCCGGACGCCAGAGATCGGCGCCGCCGATCGCCTCCACGAGGACACGGCGGTGCTCCGCCCAAGCCGGGCAGACCTCCACCGTTTGCTCAACCATGTCCTCAGGGTGATCTTCGCAGTGGAAACACCCGGGCGTTTCCTCCCGCCTTATCCGAAACAGGAACCTCCCGAAATAACCGTGTCCGGTGAGGACCTGCGTCAGGTGGAAGGTGAGGACGCCATGCCGCGTCTCAAGCCACTCCTCAAAGAGGGGACTTATCGCCGCAATCGTGGCGTGCCCAATTATATGAGGCGTTGAAGTTAGTTTGAGTGCAAAAAAAAGGATTATAGGAAGTATAATATATATAGAAATATAAAAGGAGTATAGAAAGACAAATCAACGAAATAATGATGCTACTGAGAACTTTAGTCATCGGGTTATTTCAGGCTAGGCCAACATTAATTTGGGTTTATTAATTTAATTCGCTGGTCGCATCAAGGGATATGTAGAATGATTGTTGAGAGGAAAAACATTCTCATAAGCTGACAATCTATAGTTCGACTTTTAATTGTAAACAGTAACTTGACAGTTGAAGGGCTAACCTTTAGGATGGTGGGATGTTCAAGTCTTTAAAAATGTTGGTGCACAATTCTTCGTATAACACACGTCATATTTATCTTTGAATAAGAGTTTTGGACGTTTTGGTGAATAGGGCTTGTTTTCTTTGAGTTCTTTTAAAACAGCATACACAGTTCGCGAGGTGATACCCCAATATTTCAGCTACTTTGGCCACACTTTAATTTTAAATTAAAATATTTTCACCATTCGTTCTTTACGCAAAACCATTCACTATCTAAACACTATTAGTTTTAGTATAGTAATATTATTTTTCTTTGAACTGTCAAGGTGATGAATACAATTAAAAGTCGAACTATAGATGGTTGGTATTATTTATGAATGTTACTAGGGTATCTATAGGTAAGAAGAAGGAGTTGCTAGGGAAAAATGGTGTACATAATGTACACCATTTTTCCTTTTTATAATTTTGTTTAACAGAGCGGGATCTCCTAGCATAAATATATCTTTAACTTCAAAGGAGATCACAATGTAAGATTAAATGTAAAAGTTGTACAAGTTTCTGAAATAACCTTTAATTTTATTTAGTTGCTAGGGGACTAGTGGTCGCAAGCGCTACTGCGGAGCATGAGGTCGTGGGTTCGATTCCCGGGTTGGGCGATCCCATCTGTAATTCCTCAATAGTAAACCGGAGTGTAGATTTGTGCCTGGTTGATGGTAATATTCATATTGCATGGGACTTGAACATAACTGCTGAAATTTTGGATGCACTTTCGGTACGCTTCAAACTAACTCTTTGAGGAAACAAGGCATGATTTTATGTATATTTTAAACTAGCTTTTGCAAGCGGCTTCGCCCACGCGGAACTTTCATCCCCTATTTAACTCCCTCAGGGGTTGAATTTCAAAAAATCCTTCCTTGTTCTCAAATTATAAAGGGAACCTCTGTGCAAAATTTCAGCTTTCTAGGTCCAAGGGTTTGGGCTGGGCGTTGATGAGTCAGTCAGTCAAGACTTTTCTTTTTAATAGAAAGATAGACTAAATGGGCCTGCTCTTGACCTTGATCGCGCCTGGTGGAAAGCGGTTGATGATGTCCATGATGGATTGAGCGTCCTCAGAAGATGCCTGTTCACTCACTGGTTGACTATACACACTTCTGCAAGCTTAATGTTATTTAAGCTGGTAATGTAACACATACCTACTCGTAAATGTAACAAGGTAAAATAAAATGACCTTTGAAGTAATAAAACAAAGCATGGTATTATTTGTATTACTAATAGTTGTAATAATGTGCGTAATTAAGTTACCTTAATTAAGCTGTTAGGTAGGTACCTACAGGTCATTAATTCGTTAACAGAAGTGACTATTTTAACACCTTAACTTGGTTCTATAGGTCACTAGTATAGAAGTCATAAAAATACGCACTTTCATAAAATAGAGGTGTTAATTGATGTTCGGAATGTCGATGTTAATATGTTTCATCAATGAAATAGTGTGGTAAGTTAGTTCTAAGCAGAAAAATTCTACGCCTCTACGTTAATACTCTACGTTAAATAAGTGAAAAATAAATAGCATTTCTAGTAGTTTTATTCGATTTTATGTTAGCGATTGTATGTTAGTTTTATGTACCTATGTTTCTATTCACTTTACAGATTTTTTTGTGCACTTTTCCTTACCAACACACGTCATAACATACCAATAAAAAAACACTACGTTTGAAGTCAGCATATATACCTGAACCTTTTCTTAAAACCTTGAATTTTAAGAAAAAAACCTCGTATTGCAAAACGAAAAAAATAAATAAATACAAAATATTCAAAATTCGAAACTGTTCCAAGGATACTAATAAAAGCGTACTCACACGGTCACAAGCGATCGTCACGGGCCGCGGTCATTCGGATCTCGCTCCCGATTGCCAGTTTGCCACAATTCAGTTAACCGGTGGATATATCTAGAAAGGTAAAGTTGCGACAGTGTGGACGGTTGCAAAACGCTCGATTCCGAGTCGTGTTGCCGGTTCCCGGCTTGTGGAATGCTGCGAGATGGATTTTACGGTTCGAATTAAGGCTATATCATTAATTATGTTAAGTTACAAATATAAATCTATTTATGTAATTTCAAATAAAATTTTGTTTGTTGTTAAACGTATCGCTTCAGAACGGCTAGACCGATTCGGGCATTTTTATCGAACCGACGAAAAAACGGAGGAGGTTACTCAATTCGACGCGTATATTTTTTTTTTTTTTTTTTTTTTTATGTATGACCACGCATAACTTTCTCCAGAGTAGTCCGATTTTGATAATTCTTTTTTTATTGGAAAGGGTATACCTGGAAGTTGGTCCCATATAAATTTCGAAGAAAAATTCCAACCCTAAGGGTAAGAAAACAGGGGATGATTGATTGTTTACTCACAGATTTAATACTGAGTCGTGTATTAAATCAAAAATTAAGGACGTAGTAATTAGTAGATTACAGCCACAAAAAATTATAAAATAAAAACTTTTTAATAAAAAAATTGAACCGCCGAAAAACCGAAAAATAAAAAATAATAAACTAGCTTTGTCCAACCCCAATAAATAAGTTCGGAAGTCGGTGACTTTGGATATGTATTTGATTATATGTCACCGCCTTCCGAACTTAGTTATTGGGGTTGGACAAAGCTAGTTTATTATTTTTTATTTTTCGGTTTTTCGGCGGTTCAATTTTTTTATTAAAAAGTTTTTTTAAAAAATGTTCCTAACAGCCTCAATTAGGTTTTTCTGGTTTAGCAAGAAAAATCGGAACAGGTTTCAATTCGGGAATAGTTAGTCTTTTCTCCTATGGCATTTGCGTAAGAAATCTACCATAACTGGGCAGGGCAACGTCTGTCGGGTCCGTTCACTTTCCAGGTGAAACAGTAAACACCTGGACAGTGGACAAGAAACACTTAAGTTAAGCGAATCGTCACGTTCAAATAGTATAATGTTTTATGTAGGTGACTTGCACTAAATTAATTTATTCATGGGCGAATCGACAATTCCAGAAATATTGGCAATTAGCACGTTTTGAATCCAAAGGAGACAACGATAACTTAAGAAAATGTACTAAGTAACGTTAAGTAAGTTATTACATAAATACAAAACGTGACAATTGTTGCCTAGTACGTATTACGGGAGTTTCCTTACTTTCTTTATTTTTATGAATCGCGAAATAGGTCGGATTCTAGGGAAATCTCTATGATAGTGATAGTAGATAATCTTAGGCCCATTTCTGTACAGTAGGTTAAATAGAAAACTAAGTAACTATAAATTAAATTCCCTACCTACCAAACAAAACATTATTTTCAAACTCCAAATCATAATATGGTAATTAAAAGAATTTGATTCAAAATCAAAATCAAAAGTCATTTATTCAAACTAGGCTGAGAGTCAGCAGTTTTCGAACGTCAAAATTACATAAGACAGTCCCCCAAAAACGCCCACCCTTCGACACTTCCTAGTGCTTTAGCTGGGAAGAAGAAGTGGCGCAACAAACTCCCCAGCAGCACAGCTGTCTGATAAGTTGGAAGAACTTGACTCTATACAGTAATAGGTAAGTAATTAAATTTCATCAAAAAAATGGAAATTCCATTATTAAAAATTAAAAAAAAAATGGTTTATACAGTCAAATAAAACAAACAATGCTATGGAGTAACTCATATAACCTAGGTAAGCTAATTCTGGTGAAAGAACACAAACGTTGTCTTGAGTTACGGTTATTGACATATTTTACGGTTCATCATCATCATCATTTCAGCCGGAAGACGTCCACTGCTGGACATAGGCCTCCCCTAATTTGGGGCGGGTTACCATAATCCCCACGCTTGGCAGGCGGGTTGGCGATCGCAGTATGGTGGTAAAATGCATACAGAACGCTGCTGCCCATTCTCTAGTAAGTCCCTTGGTCGCGGTCGCCTCCTATGACACTCACGGGAAGAGATGGGATGATGCTATTGTTTACGTCCGGCACCACACGGTACGTATACGGTATTTTACGGGTATTGATAAAGAATAGTTTAAACACTATTCTTGCGAATTTAAAATTCGTGCGAATAGACTGATAAGCCGATGTCCGAGCAAAATTACAATATCTATTTTTGAATATTTATTTTTAGACACACGATTTTGAATAATGTCAATAGTTGTTGTCCTTGATTATAAATAGCCAATAGCCGGTAGGCTTTGAAGCTATTTTTAATATTAATTTTATTAATGAAATCAACTGCTTAGAATGTCCATGCATAATAAGAAACTCTTGCACATCGATCTTTTCTCTGCTTAGCTATACAAGGCCGACGCGGTAATTTGTATTTCTATTTCAGTACCTAAATAAATAAAACAAACGAAATAAAAAACAGCAAATGAGTTTCATGTATCAATAGTAAACAATAGGCTTTTTGAAAATATTGACGCAAAAAGTGCTTCGAGAATGCAAAATGCCTTACAATATTATTAATTAAAATTGGGTAAGTCCCAAGTTGGTCAAAATGATATCGTAAAAAAAAAACAAAGGATGGAGTCCATGCATAATATAATATGTTAAAGCATAACAAAATGTTAAACGTTCATTTATGAAAATACAAAGGGTGTTGAAGACGGATGGTTAAAACTCCCGTTCATGTTTTGCATGATTTTCTGGAAACCAGCCTCTTGTTGATATGCAGGATGTAAGAAGATCCATCATGAAACCGTCATCTACGTATTCTACTAACTAACTAACTAACTTTTATTTTATTTTTTATTGAGAGGAACAGCAAACAGTTACATTATATGTACTTAAAACTAGTTTAACAAAATAGCAATTTGGTTATAAAGTAACCCACAACGCTTTAAGTTAAGTTATAACATTTGCACGAACCCAGATTTAGTAACGAACTGTCTGCAATAAAAATAATTACAGTTCTAAAGAATGCAAAGGTCAAACAATACATTCCAGAGAGAAGATGTTATTATTCTATTTTAGGCGATTCCATTGCACAACGCTAATGGCTATGGTTCTATTTTGAAAAGCAAGGTCGAAATATTTTTAGAACAAGTCAGTATTGAGTTTGGTTAAAGATTGCAACAGAGATAGTTTGGACAAGTAATGCTCACGCCCACGTATATTGTGGGTATTTTAAACTTGTTTACGTCCTTCAGACAGTCTTCAAGACTTAGGGATAGTGCATTCTTACGCAAAATACGCGCTTTGACGTGGAGTTCCGGAAAACAGCCCGTTTTACCTATTACCTTATTACCTGTAGTGCATTCTTTTGTTTTATTGAAATATTAGCTTTTTCCAACGGTTTCGGAACGTACTACCGGAATAAAAAGTATCCTATGTATAAATGTAGGTTATAAACTATCTGTGTGGTAAATTTCATCTAAATCCGTTCAGCCGTTTTTGCGTGATCGAGTAACAAACATTTAAACACCCAAACATCTAAAACAACCTTTGTAATTTTGCAGGCTTTTGATCGGCGGATTTTGATCGTCTGACCATTGTTTTGTTGTTGTTATTAGTAATAAACTGTTTATTCATTTATCTTCGATGGGCCTAGTTTATTATTTGTGATTTCGAGTTACAGCTATGTGAACATAATCCAGCACTGCAAAATTATGTAGGCTATCACGCCTTTTATGCTTGGAAGCTTTTTTTTTAGGTATTATGTTTTGTTATCATTTGTATCTTTTTGCTTGATTATAGTTATAATTGTTGGTATGTAGGCATTTCTAGCTGACATAGAGCTCGTTATGTTAATTATTTTTTATTCGTACTGTTATATAAAATCAAGTTTTTCTATCTGAACAGACAGCTGTGCTGTTGGAGAATTTCTTCTTCTCAGCTAGGAAGCGGCGAAGGTCAATCGTTGACTTTTGAAAAGTTGATGTTGATTCACAGCCTAATTTGAATAAATAACCTCCTTCTTTTTGAAGTCGGTTAAAAATGGGTTTTGATAAAATGTAAGAATGGGCATGGAGAAAAATACTGGCTGTAGTCGCCAGAAACTTGTTTTGAATCCTGGTCTTTATCTAAGTGCTCACCTACTACACTCAGCCTGCTATTTTCAATTAAAAAAATGTGGTGGACACTGTTGGTGACGTATTTCCAATACTCAAAACTAATTATTGTGACCAATTACAAAATTGTACATACCAAAGTATTGATTTGCCAATGAAAATGCCAGAAAAAGTATGAATCAGCTACATCTCACGCGAGTTGCATCAGTGAGCGAGGAAAACTGGTAGTTTTTGCGCTGTTAGCGACTTGCAACCTCCACCAGTGCACTACAGGTATTGCAATATTACTATTAGATGGTACTTGAAACTGGATAGCTTAAAATGGCTCACTTATTGCAAAGCAGGCACAAATAGTTGTAACTAGATTCTGCCAACGGCTTCGCCCGCGTGACGGTCGAAAATTGACCACCAGAACGTATTATCTGGTTCAAAAATATTTTATGTATTAACCCAGGTCATAATCTATCTGTACGCCAAATGTCACCATAATTCATTCTGCCGTTTTTGTGTGATTGAGCACGAGACAATCATCGAAACATCTAAACATCCTATTAATAATATTAGTAAGATATTACTATTATTAGATAACAGAACTAAACAATTTGAATGAGTGTAGTGTATAATTATAGTGAATAATATTGACAGTGATACATGTAACACATGAACAAAGTGTTTTTTTTTATTATCAGACTCTAAGAAAGTGCTACGGAATTGTGTAAAAGTGCAAAATAACACTATTCTTAGTTATAACGTAATCTACCACGTAAAATATTAAGTTAGTTAAAGTGCTTACTAGTATAGACTAGTAAGCAATTTAACTCTAACTTAATATTTTGTCTAATAGTAGGCTATACTGTAAAAAAATACTAAGAACTTAAGTCTTATTAATAAAGAAAAGAAAAAAGTAAGATGTTACATGGTGGGTTTTTTTTTTTTTGGGTGGGAAGTCATCAAATAACTTCTCCCGCTCTGAGTGAAGCAGGAGGGCCTGTCAGACTTTTACTGACTAAAACCCACCCGTGTTCCCTCAGTAGCCCGTAGGCCAGGGGCTGTGGTATGGGCAGGCATGGTAGGATAGTAGGACGATTTGGATTGTCATTGAGAGTAATCAAAATGGACTAAAATCTAATAGTGAAAAAATAACTTAAAGTTCTGAAACATTAATGAAGTCTACCATACCACATACAGTGCTACAAGACAGGGGGCGTTGTGGTTGACGATTCTTCTTACAGTCTAGTGTATGGCCAGTATCTGCCTCTTGTTATACATATTCAATAACGCAAACAACTCAGAAAGTCAGAAAAAGAACTCTTTTAACAAAGAAGATTGCCTACATGACAAACTTGTGAAACTATGTAGTCTTTAGTAGCCATTGAGCAACTCCTCATTAACGGTTTAAATTATTTATTTGAAGAAAAGGTTGATTTAATTAAGAAACAATTATATACAGTAAAACACATACCGTTATATAAAGTTTCGGAACCATAGACATTAGATATCTTCCACCACACTTCCAAAAACATAAGCCACAGCCTACTAAAGATGATCACTACACAGTTAACACGTTAATTGCATGCAGCATACCCATCTGGAGGTACTGGGTCAAGGTTGTGTGTACACGCCAACATAATTCTCTGCTGTGTCCGTCCGTCCGTTTCGTCACGGTGACAGAGTTCAGCACGCATGATGACTAGACATGCGTCACGAATTTTTGTCGAATATTGAATGGATTTTTCTTTGTTTTGGTTGAAGAAGTGATGACACTTGTCTTCAAGTTCTGCGGTAAAATAATTTTGGAGTTTTCAGTCAGTTTAGATAGTTGATAGAACTAACATAACCAATCCGTTTGCAACACGAGATTGTTATTAATGGAAATACTGTTCAATAAGTTCTGAGTTGAGCTGCAAGATTATTGATAAAGGCGTGCACTGATTGGATAGGTCAACTCAATCTGTGTGGTTATTTCCTCAAAAGACCATTTCAGACTCCAATCTACATGGTCTTCACATGATGTGGCCAAGATTATGTCTGGATTTTAAAAGAGAATGACCTCTAGGTTTGTTTTGTCTTTCTTTTCACAGGAGTCAGATAGGAAAGGCCAACCACATCCAGTTTAAAAAAATGTGATTGACGTGTAAAAGTGTTTTTACAAACCTACATACAGGAACTCTCTCCAGTAGTAAGAAAATTTGGTATTCACATATAGTTGTTTTGTTCCATTTGTAGACAATAATACGTTTGTCAGATATCCGATATCTGTGTGTTATCTAAATAGTAGAATTTGTTACGTCAACGGCCATAAAATGATTGCCATATTGTAGGCCAATAATTTCAAGGTATGCAACTTTTCTATTAATAGATTATTTTCAAAACAAAATAACGTTATGCATACGATATTAATTTGCAAACGATCGAACCGAGCAGGAGTTCAAAGACCCAAGTGAATGTCAAAAGGTGAGGCGGCTGACAAATTGCTGCATTAAGTTAAAATGGAAGCTGACCAGGATAAAATTGAGAGATGGCAAGGCGGGTGGTGAATTCTGAAATGTATAGTGGCGATTTAGTTACTTCTTTTTACCACCATTCGCCTAGTAGCTCCACCGGCCATCGGTCCTTCGACAAACATAGCCAGCTTATTGTGTTTGTTAAAAAAATTTGTACATCACATTACCAGACTTGTGTATGTAGATACAGGATACATTTTTAACCAGTGCGCAAACTGTAAACATGAATTGAGCATATCATTTGAAGCCCCCTTGCGTAGAAATTTTTCGTCGGTTATAGAAAATAAAATCAGCTGTTCCATACATTTTGACTGCGTGGGTATTGCACTTTTCTATAAAAAGGTGATTTTGTTTTGTATAATCGACGAAAAATTTCTACGCTATGGCTTCTAGAATGATATGCTGAATTCATGGTTACAGTTAGCGCACTGGTTAAAAATTTACCCTGTATTTCTAAATAGCATTGCACAATCAAACACGAGATAATTCAGATACAATAAAAGCAAATTAACTACGAGTATTACAATACAATCTATTGTCAATTTATGTCTTAATTAGAAGTCGTGGGACCTTACGCAATCAAAAAAGCCTTAAGTTCATTGTTCAAGTTTACACTTTATGTTGCGTGAGTCTAAACATGATAGACAATTACAATTTTGTAGTGGACACCACAGAAATAAATATCATTTATCATAATTATGCTTTTATACTATAAAAAAGAAAAAAATGGACGAACTAAATGGCAAAAAAGACAAAAAAAAATTTAAACAAAAATGGAATGATAGTTTTCAACCTGCAAGAACAACTCGGTCAAACGTAGTAAAAAAAACACACCCAATTATGGTCAGTTCATTTCAATTCCATTACCCAGTTTACCGGAGCTTTCCAAATCCCAAGCACGAGAGAAACCAATAAATCATAAGCACACGAATAAACATTTATTTTTAGATGACCACGCAATTTTCAACATTGACCCCGCCCTTTGGTCCAAGGTCCAACCGATCAAACATTACAGGTCAGGTTGAACGTTTGGTCTCTTGCGAAAATGTGATGGCATACTTTGATTTGACGTGTTTAATCATTATCACGGTAAGTGTGGAAGGGTGTGTGTTTGCAGCAAAAAGGTTGAGTGATACCTGAGGTCCATTTAATAAATCCAACAGGCGCTATGTGACAGATGATAATCTGACCATTTTTTTAAAGATAATTTCGTAGATTTTTTCTGCATCAAAACATCATCTTTTGTACAAATCTGACAAGTAATGATTTGACAAATAAATATGTACAGACGCCAGCACATCAAGCTACCCTAAACTGTCAAATGTTTCCCAATTGAACATGAACCTTATGCTTATGTGATAAAGTTGAAAATCTATCAAAGAAGTTTGACAGATTGGAGTAGCTTGATGTGCAGGCGTCTGTACGTCGCATTGTAAGTGATTTTGGTCAATTTTTGATTACTGGCTTTTGAGTTAGCTTAAATAATACTTATTTTTGGAAAAGTAACTAATATAACGCTAGATTATGCACAAGTTTTACCTGAATTCAAAAATAAGTGTAACGATGACTGGAAGGAATATTTTGACAAACTTTCATTTGAAAAAGGTATCTGATATAAAACATGCAGGGGTATAAACCAGGGCATACGAAAACTCAGACTTTTCGTATGCCCTGGTTTATAAATAGAAATTAAGTAAGTAGACAATTTGTAATTACAGCTCATAGGCTCCGAACTGGACGAAGACTTCCATCACTTATTGATGGATTGTGTTCGGTAAGAGTCTCAAAGAAATGATCTGTTTAGGGACGAATCGACTTGATATGGGCACATTTCATAAAATTCTGTGCCAAAAAAATGGTGATGGTGCGAAGAGTCTGTTCAGGTTCATGGCACAAATGTAATCGGAAGCATTGTATTTAGGGTACGATGAGACTGTCATACCCATTCCGGCTATAAAAGTCCCTGATTAAATAAAGATTAAAAATAACATTAGTTTATGGCGAAATATTTAAGTAACAATTTGCTTTCACCATTATTTCCGTTGCAAACGAAAGTAAACGAATTTGTGTGGGGAAGGTACCACAAAGTCTATTAAAAAAACGACTTCCAAAAAAATACATTATACCTAAAGTGAAAAATTATTTTAATTTCTTTGGTGTCGGGTTTTCGCTCTTTTGCTACCGACTTCAAAAATCGTTTTTTTTTCATAGCCTTTTTTATAAAATGTTTTTGTTTACGGTCTTATTAATGTTTTTGGATTTCCAATCATGAACCGATGACGATGTTAGGATCTTTTTTAAATCCTGCCACGTCTCAGACCAGTTATACGGAACTTTTATTAGTTCGGTGAACCTCAATTATTTGGCAAACGAGTCTCCGCCCCAAAGCCTCAGTCTCAATGCATTTAATCAATTATAACTTTTACTTGGCACTATTGATTTGTCAAGGAGTCAGTGAGATGAAGCTAGTTGCCCATTGCAAATCATTATAGGTTTCTATGGAGAAGCATGGGCAAGAAACTCCACGGACACTCTTTTAAATTAAATTATAGATGCTTGCAATACCTTTGCCTTTTCACAGTCACTGTGTGGAGATTTCAATTTATTTATTTTTAATTTTACTGACGAAAATACATACCACACAAAAACGGTTTGACGGGCGATATATCTAAAAAAGTGGAGGCATTACCCCAGACTTCTAAAAAAAGAATTGCAATATAAAAGTGCCTGTAATTGGTTTATTTTATATAATTGTTTCGAGTTTGCTTTGAGTCGAGTTTGTAAATAATAAATGATGACGATTTCAAATACATACTTGATTTTGACTGCGTTTATGAAAAATAAGCCCATATAAACCGAGTAGCAAGAGTTCAAACCAGTGCAATTATAAAAATACAGTCCCAGAAATATAAAAACTCGAGATTCAAAAATACAAGTTTTTCAATGCCTTTATGCTGGTTATTAAAAAAAAGTGTTTTTGTAATGAAATGAAACTGCTGGTATTTCGAAAATAAAATATTTTTAACTACATTAGATTTGAAGTATCCAACCATGATTGCAACATACATTTTTAATGACGGACACAAAACGCATATATTTGTTGACCCAACACTGATGAAATGCAATTAAACAAACCGGGTGCGTGAATTTATGAGGTTCACTGTCGAAGTATTTACGTATTGAATTACTAAGCTGTGTTTTGGTATTCGTATGAAATTGTGCCATCGTAATTGAAGGGGTGAGTGGACAAAGGTGTTATCTGACAAAACTGAAATAATCTACTTTTTTACATGAACATAGGTTTTAAGTGATGATAAATCGACTGATGAGCTCAAAACACGGAAATTTTGATTCGTATCAAAAATACAGACCCAAGTGAAGGTGTTAACTGACGAACTTACATACAACAAGCTGTAAAATCTACCTTGATTTTATGATTTATATTTCGAACTTTTTTTTAGTTAACACCTTTGTCCACTCACCCCTTCAATTGTCATAACAGTGAACCGCGAATAGTTAACGTGACGACTTACGACTGAGTCAAAAGGGATTAAAAAGATTTACATTTGCGTATTTTTGACAATTCAACAAAATTCATTACGTTATTTACATGCTTAATCAGACAAAAGTTTCAAACATAATGAACCAATATTCTCTAAAATGATTCAGGTTGTGATCGATACTGTGTTACGCAATTAGGTTGCAGGACTCCTGTAGGATGTTTCTTAAAGGCAAAACTTTTAAAACCAGTACGATTCGAATTCTAATAAAATTGTGATTGAATTTGCAAGCCAAAAAAGAAGACTGCACTAGTCTAATTGTGTTCCACCGATTTTTATGACAGATCTCGCCATAGATCATTATTAGTCAGATATTTGCGCCAAACATCATAGCGTTAGTCACCATATGTAACTTAGCTAGGCAGCACTTCTTCTCATTTTGATTTTTTTAACTTATGTAAGTCAATAGATGTTTCGCATTACTCGCAGAGCAGTGGTGGCCAAGTGGTAACGGCCGCGACTTACGAGTTGTAGGTCGTGAGTTCGAACCCAGACAGGCGCTTTACTTTGTGTAAATTATTCCATCACCACTGCTCTCAAAACGGTGAAGGAAAACATCGTGAGGAAACCGGCATGTCCTAGAACCAAAAAATTCGAAGACATGTGACATCTACTAACCCGCACTGGGCCCGCGTGGTGGATTATGGCCCAATCCCTCTTACCGAGAGGAGGCCTGTGTCCCAGCAGTGGGAACATTATAGGCTGATGATGATAACTCGCAGAGCCGATGGCCGATGAGGAAGAGGGAAAAAGGGATATGTTTGGCAGAAATGAAAATATTTGCAGGAAAAGTAAGCTAACAGACATACCCCGAAGATTTGCCAAACTTAAGTGGCAGTGGCCAAGGCACATTGCTCGCAAAATGCGCTGATGGAACCAAAAAGTTCTGGAATACCGACTACGTACCAGAAGACGTAGAGTTCAATGACTTCCCACAAGTTGGATCGATGACCTTTTGAAGCCGCAGGAATTCGCTGGATGCAGGAAGCACTGAACCGGGCGAAGTGGCGGAGCTTGTTGGAGGCCTATGTTCAGCAGTGGATGTCCATCGGCTGAAATGATGACGATATTGTCAATGACTTACGATGTCCACAAGAAGACTGGAGGAACAACTCTTAAATATCGGAAAATTGTGTGTCATCAAATGATTCTGCTTTCATATAATTATTCCATTACAACACACCTAAGTTCAAATAGTGTGAGGTTAACCTTCAATATTACCTAAGTGACAAGTGTCTGCTAAGGCTTGCGACACACCTGGCGACACACGATCGGACATTAGACCGGATATCTGTTAGTTTGGAACAGTTCTTACCAGACTAAATTTGTAGTAAAACTTTGTGGGCTATAACTGAGTAAAGGAAAGATATTTGATTGAAAGGCGTATAAATATAAGTAAGGTTACCCTTAGCTGATAGTTGAGACCACTCGCGTTTCAATCGTTTTCATTTGTATTGCATTGCACACACTGGATTTTATTTGCTAAAAGACAAGATGTCACACTCGTCTTTGTAAACGAACCAACGCGTGCGCAGTGTTGCTCAAAGAAATCTTGATTTAGATTACTAGCTATGATTTGGGCTTTGTCTCCTTGTGTTTTTTTATTAATTCTTGGAACAAAAAAGATACGTGTTACCTTTTCCCCTAAATCTAAAATAAAATCCTTCCAGTAATGTAATTACACTGAGGTAAATCTCTTGTTGGAAGGGGGACGTGTCTTCAACTTCTTCGACGATTTTCCATTTTTCTCGCTTGGGATCAACGGTTGGTGCGGATTAGTGCTCTACATTTGGTTCAAACACAATCGAATTAGTTTTCTACGTCAGAAACAATAAGAAGTCATCGTCATCATCGTCAGACAGTCGTCAGTCGTCAATAAGAATATTATCATTTTGACCATTTAGCTGTAAATGTGAAGCAAACACGTAGACACATTTTTTTTTGTGTGTATTTATCGTCGATTTTGTTGTGATGCAATTTCAACTTATGTCTCGCCACTCCTTCGTTTTCGCGGTCCTTATTCAGCTGTTGTTTGTGTACAAAACCACTATGGAATTAAAACCCACGTTCATTGTAGACAAGGCTTAGGTACGGCATGAATTATTATCGATTATTCATCACTAGCGGCCCTTGCGACTTAACAAAATACCAAAATTTGTCTAGGATATGTAAGTTTAATATTCATGATTAATACACATTTATCTTCTTGAAACAAATTCTCTAAAATATGGTGAAAAAGGCATCAAAATCCGTCGCGTAGTTTCACACAGACATACGAAAAGGGACCTGCACCCTAATTGCGTAACTCACGATTGATCATAATTGGTTTCGTCTTCACAGTTAAACAATATCCATTGCGGTATTTATGTTGTCGTACAGACACATTTTTCGAACATGTAAAGCAATGGTTTAACAATCCGTTTCAAAACGATACAGATTATGATGAATCGTGAGTTACGCAATTAGGGTGCTGGTATTTATTGACAGGCCTGCACTGTCCCCCCATACCTATTATCACTGTAATTCGAAAACATTGTTAAAGCCAATTATATTTAAAAGAGTAACCGTGGATTTTCTTTCCGGCACTTCTCCTTAGGAAACAACAATTTGGAACCGTGCACCTAGCATCTGACGTTTTATAAGTGCCCATGCAGGTTTATATGAAATCAAATATTTTGATTTGATTTGGACTTTAAGCCCTATTTACCTATTAATAGTATAAATGCGAAAGTAACTCTGTCTGTCTGTCGCGTTTTCACGCCTAAACCGCTGAACCGATCGTCACGAAATTTGGCAAAGATATAGCCTGGGATATGGAGAAGGACATAGGACATACTTTTTACGCGATAACCGACATACACGCGGGCGGAGCTGCTGGCAAAAGCTAGTTTATAATAATTTAAATCAATACCAGAATTTTACTCTATGAGGTAAGTAATCGGAAATTATGATATTCCACTTAGTTGTTACACAAAAAAAAAAACAAGCTGCACCAATTACACCTTAATTCACATGGTGAAAGTAGGTGGTCTGCTATCACCACCCAGTTTTGAAAATAAAGTTCACAAATATTAGGCAACGTAATTTGAGATTGGGTAATTCTTATATGAGTTTTTATAAAACATTGCGAAATTACTCTGTGACAAATTCCTTCGAATATTAATATTTGTTGTACTCGATTTCCTACAACATAATGACACTAAATTAAACGTTCAAAATAATTACATCGAAAATAATAATTATTGTCTTGTAATATGAATTTTACGACAAAAAGAGTTCATTGACTGACGCATACCTCGACAAAATGCACTCAAATTATCCATTGTCCTTTCTAAAGTAGCTCGATTTCTTTATTCCGTTCAAGGTTAGCTACTACATTTGCTACATTAAAGTAAATCAGTTGATTTGGTACGTACGTTGGAAGGTAAATTATGTTTTCCTTTTAGACCTTGTGGACAGTACTTGATAGCAAGTGAAAGATAAAATCGCATTGAATTTTTTGGTTAAAAATGCAACGTATTGCCGGCGTCGTTTTGGTTTATTGGAAGCAAGATTGTGGAATATTCCAATATGAGTAAACCCACGATGCACGGACGACAAAAATAACGCGACGCACGGGATTTTCAACTATCGGTGTTGACCCGAGAATAAAGAATGCAACAGAATGCATCCCAGCACGTCGGAAAACACACTGTTCACAACTCTCGGCGCTAAGGACTACATTGGAGATAAAGTGCACGAAAAAATCTGGCCGCGATTTTTTTACGTTTGTGCGAACGGGGACTTAAAGACGAATGAAAGAAAAAAAAGAAAGAAAAATGTATTTATTTGTCATAGAAACACGTGCATATAAAAAGATGAAATAACATATTTAAAAAAAACATGATAACAACACAAAAATTTTCATACAGAACATAAATAGTCGGCAGCTGCACGCCGTGACTGTGACAAGCAGGCTTCCACTCAGCATGATGCTGTGCTATGGGACCCACAGCACAGCACGTTGTGTCAATGAAACTACATATGTTTTCGAACGGGCTAGTGGAGCAATTGTGCCGCTTTACTCCTAAGGGAATCAATAGCTCGGGAGAGGCCTATGTCCAGCAGTGGACTTTCGGGTGGAATTATGATGATGACAAAATTTGCCAGTTTGTGTGCCTTATTGCTAAGAGTGTTTTTCTCCTAGGAGAATAATGACAATTTTCCCAAATTGTGGTATAAAAGTAGATCTATTTAAATATGAAATAATAGCGTCATATGAAGAAAAAAAAAATTGTTAAACTGGTATTTCTCAACAAAAAATCCGATGAGTCCGACTAGGCTAATTACGACATATCGTTAATTTTAAACAGTTTATTTCAAATCTGCATAATACTACCGTCTGAACAAGGCCATTGAACCATAAAAAACCAGTTTGGTTGCCGTTCAAAATTCAAAATAGCGCACACAGGCTAAAAATAAAAAATGATCGATGGTTTTCGAAAACTAATACAGAGTCATTTAAATTCAACTTTTGATTACCGAATAGGGCAAGGCTGTGCCAAAGAAGTCGTTATAGAAATAGCTGTAGGTTATTTTTGAAAAATCTATTAATAAACGTTTCTATTTTCAATGCCATAAGGTTAACAACATTTAAATAGTTTGCCTTCACGGAGTTTATTGGCCCCAATGTTTATGGAATGTTATGCTTTGACGGGATGAAATTGAAAGTGGACTACTTAAGAAGGGTACTTATTGTGCTGAATGCATTAGTGTTGTTTTTTTTTGTGTTTCTACTATGATTAATAGGAAAACTAGAGAAAATAAAAGAAATAAACTACTCAATCTAGAAGAGACTGGAGCAGGAGCTTGGAGATCGACATGCAAGCGAAGAGATTTTTGACCAACAGTAGATGAAGACGCGCTGCGAATATGATGATAAAGACTACATTTATAAAATACTAGCTATTGCCCACGACTTAGTCTCCGATCCAGGATAAAAAGTAAATCTGTGTGCCAAATTTCAGCCAGGATTTAAATCCGGTCAGCCGTAGCAAACAAACAAACAAGCTTATTTTCGCATTCATAATATTTGCTAGGATTCCACCCAACTTTGACTGAACAAAGGAATGTCTAAAATAAGGAAATTTCAACACTAAACAGCTAACAATGGAATGTCGTCTATAATTATCACTCAACTAGTCACTCTGATTTAACACTATAGTCCTAAATGTTGCAGAAATACGAATTATCTTCTTTCTAGCCTTTCCCAACTATGTTGGGAACGGCTTCCATTCCAACCGGTTGCAGCGGAATACCAGTATTTTACATGGAGCGACTGCCTATATGACCTCCACAACCCAGTTACTGGGTAATACGATACCCCTTGGTAAGACTGGTTGTCAGACTTTCGGGCTTCTGACGACCCGTACCGACTGTCAAAGATCCACAAATGACAGCCGGGGCTAACGGCTTAGCGTGCTTTCCGAGGAACGGAGGGGTCTTGATATGTGAAGATGGTCATCCATCCACGGACCAACCGCGGCAAGCGTAGCTTAACCTGATCGATCGACCCGCGCAGCTATGGTTACTTAGCCACAAGCCCCTCTTATTATTTATTTTTTAAACCGACTAAAAATTTATACGCTACGTCTAAGTATCATGTGCTTATTTTAGGCACACTAAAATTTGCGCATCGATGTTCCTGCCACATTGTATACTTATGGACAAGTTTTTAAAATTCAGAAATAATGTAACCTTGAATATTAATAAAAAATAAGCGTTGGGTACTCACATGCACTTAACACAATTTCAACACTCGCAAACTTTTTCAATACACATGTTAATATTTGTTTACTAAGCATAGAACACGCCCTTAATTATCACTTGCGACTGGTAAGTCCGCGTTAGCACTAACTTACCAAAACGTTACTGAAACGCGACGCGTTACGTAACGTTACAGAGGTAAGGGGTTACAAAATACGACCGCGAAAAATTCGCAATTATTTGCGACATTGCATCGGTTTTGTGATTTTATCTGAAGTTACTGCATTATTTGATTACGGGCATTTTAATTCGTCAATTTGTAGGTTATTTTTGGTAAATTGATACCAATCTTTGGGATAAATTATTTTCAGTATCAGTCTTTCTAAGGTCGATTATTGTCTAATCAATAGTTTGATAATAATCGTCCTTAAAGTGACCAAATTTAATGTCGGTCATTCTACGGGCGATTGTTATCAGAAAGAATTAATTACCAGGTTGGTTGTGACGTCACAAAGTTCAAAACTCAGAAGTCACAGTCTCTTGTAAAGTCAGACCATGTAGATTGGTGTCTGAAATGGTCTGTGTGATGAAGCCTGCTTGTGGTGAACGTTGGTTCATAGAAAAGGATAAAAATTATTTAGGAAGATTTTTGCAATGCATTAATAATTAAATTATGCAATAATTTAAATTAATATACTCGTAATAATTATAATAATTAGCCGAAAGGTTCTGGAGTGGCGACCGCGTACCAGAAGACGTAGAGTGGGAAGGCCTCCCACAAGGTGCACCGATGACCTTGTGAAGGCCACGGGCATCCGCTGGATGTGGGAAGCACAAGACGGGTCGAAGTGGAGGAGCCTGGGGGAGGCCTATGTCCAGTAGTGGACGTCTTTCGGCGAAATGATGATGATCATGCAATATTTTTTCTTGGCAATTTATGACTGCCAATTAAAATATTTAATAAAACTATTAAATCGTAGCCGTTATCTTAGCTGCAGCCAGTATACACTGTATTAAACAAAAGCCGTTTTGCGTAAAAAAAAACACAAAAAAAAAAATTATTCCATATTGTGATCCAGTTTGAAGATTGTGGGTGAGCGGGTTCATCTGTGTTGACGTCGGACATTATTCCACGCGATCGCACTAAGGAGACAAAATAATGATCTTATGTCCTAGGCTATGCTCTACCAGGTGCCAATTTACTCGAAATCCGTTCAGCCGCAAAGCAGACAAAAACAACATCACAAAGACAAAGTGTTTATTTCAATAAAACCATTTACAGACATTTTTGAATTGTCAAAGAGTACGTAAGTCAGAAATATAGTCTAGAACCACATGCTGATTTTTTTTTTCACTTACATTTATTATGGATTGTAAAAATATGAAATCGCAATGTTACGTAGGCTTAGGTGTATCTAAATACCGCATTATACACAATCGCCCAAGTAGCATATTATCAGATCGGAAGACACCGATTTTGTCCAGTAAGTCGAAAATAATAAGAAGTTACATCACTTTTACATAACACATTTAACCATCAAAATGCCACAGCAAACTACCGACAAAGATCAAATCGTAGGTATATCTACAGCTGGAATCGTTAAGAAAATGAGTAGCCACGCGACTGTGCCAAAATCGTAACCGAAAGGAACAAAAAGTATAACGTCAGTGACAAAACTGATGCAAACCGTTGCAAATCTATCGCAAACTGATCATTTTGTAACTTAAAAGTAACATTTGGTTGATGTTATATTGTGACTGAAATTCGAGCAATGGAAGTAATTTCAATTTCGTCAGTGATTATTTTAGTCTTATTTTCTGTCTTAATTACACAAAGGAAATATTGTACAAAGAATAAAATTACGATTCGTGTAAACGATTGCATTCATGATTGCAAATTATCATCAGTAATTAACCAATTATTAATATTTTTGTGTTCATTGATTAATCAACTCAGACTATCAAGGTCTTTATCGGGACATACGTACCTGCTCTTGCATGATGCACTTTATCTTAACCCCGTGTTTAAGCACTCATATTAACAGAAGTAATGTTTGGATATTGATAATCTTTTGATACACATAGTATAAATGCTCCGATAATTGTAAATGCACCCTCTTTTAATCTAATTCACATTAATACTGTTCGGTGGCAAAAAATATATCTGGTTATAGCATTTTTTGCACAACTACTTTTTTTTTGATGGTGGGAAATCATCAAATAACTTCTTCTGCTCTGGGTGGAGCAGGAGGGCGTGTCAGACTTTCACTGACTAAAACCCACCTGTGTAGCCTGTGTGCCAGGGGCCAAGGTATCTCTTTTGAACCACCCGCGCTCCTGGCATTACCTACTGCTTACATTCTCTTTTAATCAGTGCTTTATTACAATTGCCTTTACTATAACGATAATTGAATCGTGGTGGCTCTGGCTGTTACTAGCGGTTCAGGCGCTAATTTAAGTATTTCTTCCGTATAGACAGGATCAAATTTTAACCAGTGCGGAAACTGCTACTCTGTAAAAAGTTATGCGTATGCGAAAACTTCCGTTTTTTCGTCGGTTAAAAGGCTGACCTGCCTTGAAGCGTTTACGCGGTTTATTTTGTTCTTTAGATATTATTTTGGATTTTTTTCTGTAGAAAAAACGACATGTAATTTTGTTTCTAAACTGTAGGTATTATTTGGAGTGAATCTTTAAATTTCTTTCATAATAATTGCTTCGTGTTTCCGTGTGGTGCCGGACGTAAAAGAATAGCACCATTCGATTTTTTCCCGTGGATGTCGTAGAAGGCGACTAATGCCCGTTTTCACAAACGACCCCTAAATTTTAAGTAGCCCTTATGACAATTTAAGAATCACTTAACACAAGTTTTATTTTCACCAACGTATAAGGGACACTTAAACTCATAAAGGATCCCTTATATTTACGGGCCCGAATGTTCGGCCCCTAACCGACCCTTAACCTAAGGGTTAGTTTTAAAAGTTGTTTGACAGGTCGCGAGTTCTTGATTTTTTTTTTTAAATGGAAGATCTATTAAGTGAGTTTTTTGATAGTATTAAAACAGTTGAGACCGTGGAATTATTGGGAAACCCAGGTTATTTACAAGGCATCGTACTATATAACCAATTAAGGTCTTTATTGTAAAATTTAAGATGATGCCTCCGACTGCATGAGATTGCTTATAGTATTCACAGTTTCTTATTTCCATCTTTATTAATTACAGTTCACTTTTTAGGCAGTCGGGTTTTTTATTTAGTTTTTTTTTTTTTTTTTAAGTTTTTTGTTAATATAATTATTTTGATGTTAAGGAGACCTATTCATGAAACCCTTTATTTTGATACCCCACTCAATATGATTTGAGAAAAAAAAAAATCTGAAGGCACTTTATGGCGCAAAAAATCGGCCATTGTTTTTTCAATTTTTATGTACCCAGTGTCACTCTCACAATGACGAATCTAACGGCACCTCTCAAGATGAAATCGATCAAGCCGTTTAGGGTACAGAGCATCACAAAGAAAAATACTCGAAAAACATAACCCTCCTTCTGGCGCAGTCAGGTAACAACAAAAAAAATGGTACGGGAACTTCGTCATGCTGCCAAAAAAAAAACGAAATAATGTTGCTAAAACGTTGTTGAGATGAAGTTTTGCAACGTAATTGTTGTTAAAACATGTTCCCAATGTACAATATTTTTATTTAGTTCTAAATTAAAGTAAAAATGTAACTTTAAAATGTTATCGATAAAGTGCGGTTCTTGGAATGACGATGACATAAAAAATCTGTCACTTAATTAAGTAGCCCCTCTAAAAGTGTCCCGTAGCATTGTGAAAATGAATTTAGTAATGGGATGCATTTAAGGGCTACCTTAGCCTAAGGGACTCTCAGCTAGGGTACAGTTTAAGGGTGGTTGGTGAAAACGGGCATAAGGGATTTACTAGAGAATGGGCAGCAGCGTTCTCTATGCATTTTACCACCATACTGTGATCGCCAACCCGCCTGCCAAGCGTGGCGATTATGGCAAAACCCCCCATTTGGGGGAGGTCTATGTCCAGCAGTAGACGTCTTTCGGATGAAATGATGAAGTAGTAACGATTCAGCAAGGGATCATACAAACGATATAATTTCGCGAATCCCTCGGTGTGCCCTTATGGATGTTTGACATACTCTAGGTAGTCTTTCTACCAACCATGCTGATAGACAAATTAATTTACCACGTAAAGAGAGCTGGGCCACAAAATACATTTCTGGGAATGACATTACCTGCGAAAAGGTTATGTCGTGTCCTTTTCGCAGGTAATGTCATTCCCGTACATTTTGGTGTAGCGTTTGGCGTGAATACTAACAGAAATGTGTTTTATCTAGGCCTGCTGTGCCGTTTAGCACAAAAGAAAATAAAGAGAAAAAGAAGAATGTTCCTAAGAGTCAAAAACACTGCTTTCATAACACACTATGAACGATTGAGGCAGCGAGCTCAAATACGAGACAAATAATAATGACGTCGAGTGTAACGCACTTAAAGTGGAGTCAACAACCAATTGTATTCACCCTATTCATTATAGTAATAATGACCTTGACGGCTGACAGTACCATAGTGGCGACTTACCAATGTTGCCACACTAAAGTGCATGACAAGGTTTTCTTTCAATGTCTTTAAAAACTGCGTGTTTTAATGACACATTTTTTTATACTGGTTTTTGACAGCGGTTTGGCCCGCATGACGGTGGAAAATTTTTCCACGGGCACGTACTTCCTGGGATAAAAAGTTTTCTTTGTGATCTAGGCAATAAACTATATAAGTGCCAAATCCGTTCGGCCGTTTATGGGTGATTGTCACATTTCAGGACGAGTAGGATTACTTTATTGTACAACAAATAGAATCATTATTGCCCTATTGCATTTTAAGGTGACACTTGTCCACATTTTTTCCATACAAACTTCGGGAGGGTTTTACTCCACTGTTTGACTATGTACATCAAAAATAAAACATGGTATGGTTTTGTCTCGTTATTATTATTGTCTGTACGGAAACAGAATACTAAAATAAAAAGCTATTAAAAAGTTATGAGCCAACAAAGATTCGTTTTTCTTGCTAATTTAACCTAACTTTGAGCGTGTTTAAGTAATAAAAGGAGTGTAAAATCTCGAAAACCAGGACGGTACCGACAAAGTTCAATTAACAATAAGTTCAATAAACTTTATTGGTCATTGATTTATGCAGTGGTTTTTTCATAAAACCCGATCTTCTGAAGGACTTTTCTTAATTTTTTCGCGACTTTTTTGCCAAAAATGCTCCTGCATCTCACTCAATAACGTTGTGCGTGTAGACTAGAGTCTAACTGCTCACCACTGATACTATCTCTGTCGGGTACGAAGCCTGGTGAGACAGCGTGATTTTTAGCCGGGCCCACCAGTGAGTTCGAGCCCGCGCAAAGTGTCCCCTTAAAAACATAAAATTACTAGTTTCTGCCCGCGACTTCGTTCGCGTCAAATTTCTTGCTACCCCGACCCACTCCGTCGCTTCCAATCGCCTGGCCGTGCGAGTACTTCGTATTCGTGACTTTTTTCTTTTTTCTCGGCTCCTAAGGGCCCTAGCGTGATGTTATATAACCTATAGCCTTCCCCGATAAATGGGCTATCTAACACTGAAATTATTTTTCAAATCGGACTAGTCGTTCCTGAGATAAGCGCGTTCAAGCAAACAAACAAACTCTTCCTCTTTATATATTAAGTAGTATAGATTAGATTAGATGTATTGCCATCAGTATCACTATCCTCTATAACATTTGTAAAACATAAATCTATACTATAATAAATTAGATAATGTTTTTGTGTTTGTATGCTGTGGCTATCTTCGGAACTGCTGGTCTGATTCCGAAAATTCTTTAAATAATAGGAAGCTACGGTATTGCCGAGTGTTTTTCTACTAATATTATAAATGTGAAAGTTTGTATGTTTGGATATTTAGATGTTTAGGTTTGGATGTTTTTTACTCAATTATACAAAAATGCCTGAACGGATTTGCATGAAATTTAGCACACAGATAGTTTATAACCCCGATTAACATTTAGGATACGTTTTATCCCGGTAATACGTTCCCATGAGATAATTTTGACCTACACGCGGGCGAAGCCGCTGGCGAAAGATAGTATTATATTTTATGACAAAACAATAAAACCCGCGGATGAAATCACGGGCCGAAGCTTCTTGTAATTTTTTTCCCTTAACTAGAGTTCACCACTCAATAAGGGGTTTAATTAGAAATATGAAAATGAAAAAAAATAAAAAATGCTTTATTATTTAACAAGTAAAACTTATCAACTAGTGATTGGAGCCAGATATGCCTGTGTTAGGAGACTCCGCTCTTCCATAATTTAAATTAATATCTTTTACTTGTTTTATGCAAATATAGTTATCTAAGTAAGGAAAAAAGTAGTACTAAAAATAAAGAGTTAAAAGAGAAATAATAAAGCTAAGCATGCCAGTACAGACAAATATCTGGGTGACCAAACTTTACTAGTACTCTGTTTTTTTTTTATTTGACGTTTTCTAAAAATGAAACCTAGCTAGATCGATTTATCGCCCCCGAAACCCCCTGCATAATAAATTACATGAAAATCGTTGGAGCCGTTTCTGAGATTCAGATTATAAATATACAATAATTTAATTGACGGCACGGTTGGCGCAGTGGTTAAGCGATTAACTGCTGCGCGGCGTGTCGCGGGTTCGATTCCCGCACGGAACAAATATTTGCATGACCTACAAGTAGTTGTTCCGGGTCTGGCCGTTTGTGTATGTGAGTTTAAATGTTTGTAAACGCACCCACAATACAGGAGAAATTCCTAGTGTGGGGCAACGGTTTAAAAAATAAATAAAAAAAATATAAATATAGATAGTAGTTTGAGGATACGAGTTTCCGTTTTTTTGAGTCGGAAGTTACGAACTTACGTTTTATCAACTACAAATAATCATCCAATAACAATGTTGTTCTAATCAATTACTTGACTAAAATTTGTTTCATTGTATTCAAATCAATTTACGTTACTAATCAATTTTCGTATAGGTACGTATACAGAGGTCAGAATAGATATACTATTCTGACCTCTGTATACGTACCTACGTGTGATTTTGTGTAATGTAATGATTAATAATAATACGTAGACTTTTAGCTATCGAGGAATTTATTCAACCCAACCTGTGTTTACTAAACGATTCTTGGGTATCGAATTTATTTTTGAAACTAATTCATATACAAATTCAATCAGCCTCATCCTCAATCTGCCTAGCCTTTTCCCGATTAGTTTTGGGGTCAGCTGCCAATCTAACTGGTTGCAGCTGAATACCAGTATTTTGCATGAAGCTAATCCCTATCAGACTACCGGGGTCATCAGCTTAACGTGCTTTCCGACACACGGAGGTCTTTATACTTAATGGATGGTCACCTAACTACAAACCGACCGCAGCAAGCGTTGGACCCGTGTGGTTCTTATCATTTAGCCATGAGCCCCTGTAAGTAATAATGTAATAAAACTAGTAGTAGTTAACGTTTTCAAACCTTCATAGTCGCTTTAATATAAATAAGGGTGCCAGCTAACGTAGGTAATAAGCCTTCAAATAATAAAGCGAACTAGGTGACAGAGTGGTTTTCATTTTAAAAATTCACAGTCGTTTTTGTTTTAATAAGAGTGTTAATTATCGAAAATAGGTGTGCATGGCATCAAAGATAAAGCGAAATAAGCGAAAGTAGTTTTCTTTTGGGAAACTTAACAGTCGCTTTTGACCTATCCTTATAAAAAAAAACTACATGGCGTCGCAAAATTCTTCCGCATCGCTATTTTCTCGTAATGTGCGCAGGAGTGCAGGAGACCCATGACATTATTTGAACGATAAAACGTTATTTTGTAAACTTCATGTATTTTATGCCGTGTTGCTTAGACTGCAGTCTAAAGTATCCATCTTGATCGAATGTCGTAAGAAACTAAGACGGGAATACTTTAAAGTCGTTTTATCCGAATATGGAGACAAACACCTGCTTCTCACTTAGTAGGTACCTAGTATTTTCATTTCATTCGACATGCTCAGAGAGCTAGGCTACTTCAAAAACATTTTCACTGACATTTTTGCAATGCTTTGAAAAACTAAATAGTGTGGATAGTGGCAAAGCAGTGATGAGTTGTATTGGCCCTGACTTACGAGTACTTTGCGTATTTCATTTCATCACCGCTGCTCTCAAAACGGTGAAGGAAAACATCGTGAGAAAAATGTCTTAGAACCAATCTTTCAAAGACATGTAATATCTGTCAACCAGTACTGGGCCTGGGCCTACTTATGTAGAGGAGGCCTGTGCCCAGCAGTGGGAACATTATAGACTGATGATAAAGGGGGATAAACGTACCTTAACTATACAGGGTTACTGGTAACTCGACGTATTCCTTGCAGGACGTCATAGTAGGGTTAAAATGCAACAAATTAAGCCACCAAATGTTCTACCGAAATTCAGTAGTTTTTGAATTAGTTAGAGTTTTAGTTTTTTTATGAAAAATCCCAGATTAAATCATTTGAAACCAATTTAAAAATTATTTACGGCGCGACTGTACTGAAATTTAAGTTATTATCATAGTTGACGCCGTAGCAGACCTTTGTTAATAATTAAAAGTTCAATAATGCCTAAAACTTTGGCAAATATCACTAACCAAACATTTAATTTTTTGTAATTTTTGCTATTACTTCATAAAAAATTTAGTCTAGTGCAAAAAAAAAATACTACACCTGGTGTACAAATTACTAAATAATACTAATTAATTAAAGACATTTTTCTCACGATGTTTTCCTTCACCGTTTTGAGAGCAGCGGTGATGAAATGAAATACGCAAAGTACTCGTAAGTCAGGGCCAATACAACTTGACACTGGTCGTTCCCGGAGATACACGGCTGAGGACGAGGAGCTTATTCTTCAACGTTTTATTGACGATCCTAACACATCGACAAATATCGTAGCGAGTGAGCTTGGTATGTCACAGTGGAAAGTCTGGTCTGTAGTTCACTTGTCAGGCCGACATCCATACCATTACCAACCAGTCCAGTCATTAGAAGAATGAGATCCGCCGAGACGGCTTGAATTTTGTCGTTTTATGCTAAGTGCCGACGCCGACAGCGAAAACTTTTTAAAAAACATTCTGTGGACCGATGAGTCATGTTTTGATCGTCATGGTATCACAAATTACCACAACTTACATTACTGGGCACCGAAAGCAGAAGCAAACCCTAAAAAACTGAAATCAACCGCATCCCAGCGAAGGTTCTCGCTTAATGTTTGGATGGGTATTATTGACGACAAATTAATTGGCCCACATTTTTACCCTGAACACTAAATGGGGAACTTTATGAAGATTTCCTCAGAAATCATTTATCAGCACTGCTCACGGATGTACCGGAAGAAAGAAGAGCAAACCGTGGCCTGCACGAAGCCCTGATCTGACACCGCTAGACTTTTACGTCTGGGGTCATATGAAAGGTCTATTTTATGTGACCCCAGTAAATTCAATTGAAGAACTAAGGGAGAGAATTACAAATGCGGCGGACCAGATGAGAGCAACAATAACATCAAGAATAACAAAAACCGAAGTAAGGAAGCGAATAAGAACATGTATTCGAAACCGAGGGCAGCACATCGAACAAGACGTGTGAAATGTGTGTAATTAAAGTTTTTAATATTGATTAAAAAGAATAATAATGTTCACGATTTTGTTTTTGATTTTTCGAATAATCACCTTTTTGTGAAACGCACGCCTGTACTAAATCAAAAGCGATTTTAATAATGTAGTCCATGATTTTGTATTAACTTTCATACCTTTTTGGATAGCTGATAAGACAAGGATATTTTCTTAGTAATTTGTACACCAGGTGTAGCATTTTTTTTTTTGCACTAGACTACATTTTTTATGAAGTAATAGCAAAAATTACAAAAAATTAAATGTTTGGTTAGTGATATTTGCCAAAGTTTTAGGCATTATTGAACTTTTAATTATTAACAAAGGTCTGCTACGGCGTCAACTATGATAATAACTTAAATTTCAGTACATTCGCGCCGTAAATCATTTTTACATTGGTTTCAAATGATTTAATCTGGGATTTTTCATAAAAAAACTAAAACTCTAACTAATTCAAAAACTACTGAATTTCGGTAGAACATTTGGTGGCTTAATTTGTTGCATTTTAACCCTACTATGACGTCCTGCAAGGACAACGTCGAGTTACCAGTAACCCTGTATAAAGTCTCTACGCACTACTGCCCAACAATCAATCTGATCCAGTCCGTCCCTTGCTGCCCTGTACAAGTGATGCCCTAAGCCGAGGTCCATACCCCATAGGGGTGTTCTTAGCGAGCAGTCACTCTCGTTGTAAGTTTTTTAAGCCATGGCTGGTAATCTTAAATTATTAAGATTATCACAGGCAAGTCCGGTTAAACAGACGACAACCTCATAGGTTGAACTGCGAGATGTCACTCCAGAAAAAAGAACTGTCCAACAACGCAAGCAATATTGAATAATTTGATTCAATTTCCTACTTATTACTGGCACTAAACATGAAATAACATCACGCCTGATTTTCCCGAAGAGTTAGGAAGAGGTGTACCAAATTTCGCCAGTTATTTTTAAGTCCCATGTAGGTAATAGGAACGACCGTGTTCCCAGTAACTGGGTACAAAATACAGATACCGAGAATTTTTTTACGGAAAAGCCCTTTGCACGACTTGAAAATTGAGCCCAAAACCTCATGCTCTGCAGTAGCGCTGTGCAACCACTAGATCAAGGACTTGGTGCCAAAACCAGATTTCACTAAAAATGTATTCTCTATTTTTCTACTTAAAACACTTCAAGATATCCTTTTTGCACTAATCTCTAAGCCCATTAACATCACGACACATCCACCAGAAGTGTATGTAGCAATCTTTTCCAGATACAGCCAAGTGGTTTTATACTGCAATAGTGCATACATTAGGTAGGTCGTTGACTATCGCTAGCAAATGTTAGATATGCTGAACTTGCATTTTATAGTTGGTTTTGCAATATGTTGGGGTTTAAAGGCAGTGCTGTACTCAAGCTTGATACTAGGAACATTTCACTATATATAGAACTCAAATTTGGTTACAGAAAGAATATACAATCTATACTAATATAACCAGTACTATTCTTTAATTTTACGGATATAATGCTCTGCTAACGTTATATAAGAAAAATATTATAATAACGTTTTCCATACTAAAATATTTTAAAGAGGTAAAGTTTGTTTGTAAGTTTCTATGCATGGGGTAGAACCTGGAACTCCTAGGCGGCATGGAATAATTATTTTTGCATAAGAGAGCTCTGCATAAGAAAAAAAAAAGGCAGGAAGAATGCTGAGAAAAAACGAAGTAACGTCTCAGGAAATTGATGCAATGCTATAGTATCTATTAAATACAATTAAAATTCATAATTATCTTCCAGCGCGGCGCTTGTTCAATGTTACTTGGGGTTGGCGTAACAAGTATTCTGGTCCGCTCTTCCCGTCACACTATTATTTATTATTTTTTCGTTCATATTCAATTCCTCACAAAATTCATTTTTCTTTTTACCTTCCTCTCACTCTCCGTCCACATTAAGTTAAAAGAAGCAAAACAAATAGGTTTAAAACCAACTCATTATTTCTGAATTTAAATCGCTTTATCGATTCTAAAATTAAGTTTAATTGAAGTCTATTTCAATTTTAAATTGTTTGTAATAGTCCGAATTTGGTTTTTTTTGAAAAGGAAATTGGAAAAGTGACCCGGAAAATTGCATGAATCGGGTAAAACTAAAAGTGGTTATTTCTATAGGATTTTTGTATGAACTTAAAATATATTGAAATTTTGATGAAAACGTCTGTTGGGTTAGCTAGTAAGTACCAAATAAATATGGCAGATTGAATTTAAAAAGAAAATCATTATATATTATTAACTTGCGTTGAAAATGAATCTCATTCACCTATCATTCTTAAAAAATACCAAACTTATAGCAAAAATGGGTGTTACCCCGTTATCATTCAAACACTTAATCTATTCAATTCAATTCCATACAACAGATTTTCTTTCACTCGCGGTCTACATAAAGGAACCTTGCAAAAGAACTCAGTGAGACAATATATTACAAAGAGACACGTGTCATTGTCACATTGTTTATGTTTGTGACGAGGACTCATTAACTTTGCCGTAATTGAGTCTGCAAAACCATTATACTGTGCTATGGCCCCCATAGTACAGAGCAAACAGTAATACAAGTTTTAATGATGCATGGTTTGTTCGAGAATGAAAAAAAAATGTTGTGCTAGGTTAATGTTGGCTTATCAAACTTTTTTTAATTGGCAGGATTCTTTTTTGTATTTTATTTAGTCCATGAAAGAATGTGTTAGCTTTTTATCATGTTAACAATAAAAATATATTGCTGATAAAGATATCGCCATGTAGGTGCCTGTTTGAATAAATAATTTAAAGCAATAAATTTACAAAATAACAATCTTACGCTACATGACCTTCAAAATTTAACAAATCCGCTCAGCAACAGATTTATATATTTTGATCATGCGCTTTGCACACTAACATCTTAAGGGGAAACTAGTCGCGGGCTCGAACTCACTAATGGACCTGGCTAATAAGCACGCTGTCTCAGCAGGCGTCGTATCCGACAGAGGTAGTATCAGTGATTTGATTTTGTTGAGCAGTTAGACGCTAGTCTACACGCACAACGTTATTGAGCGAGATACAGGATCATTTATAGTACAACAGGCGCGTAAAAAAATAAGAAAAGTCCTTGCCCGCTTCACAAAACTGGTTCTCCGTCTAACTAAACCACAGCTGCGTTCAGTTACAGTAGCTGTAACTGGCCATGGGTCATTTAACAAACATCTCTTTGTCATAGGAGTAACAGACAGTTCGCTGTGCAGGGCCTGCATGGAGAACGACGAGACAGCGGTGCATGTGCTGTTAAACTGCTCGGTGGTTGCTAATTACAGGCCTAAACACTTCGGTAAACCAGGTACAGTCACGAGTACTACTCGTAATATGTATACGCTTACCAACTTTTTGGCTATGTATTTGCTCGTGACTGTACCCTACGTTAGATTGTCAGCAACACCAAGGCGTTGCTGGTCTTTCTCGAGGAGCTAGGGTGGATCGTATGACCGATTCTCCCACCCGTAGGCAAAATAAGCGCTTTTACGTGGAGTTGCGGACAACAGCCTGTATTACCTAAGAAAAGTCCTTCGGCAGATCGGGTTTTATGAAAAAACCACTGCATAAATCAATGACCAATAAAGTTTATTTAACTTTTCGATGTTTGAGATTTGTTGGTACTGACTTGGTTTTGGAGATTTAAACTTCTTTTTAACCGACTTCCAAAAATGGAGGAGGTTATATGTTCCACCGAACGTATTTTTTAATTTTTTTATGTATGTTCCTCGATTTCTCCCCCATTTGTGGACCGATTCTCAAAAAAAAAAAAAATTGAAAGAGTATACTCTTGAGGTGGTCCTATTGGTACCAAGTCAGGATCTGTTGATGGAATCCCAGGGAAATCGAGGGCAACCCTCAAATATTATAGGTATTAACAATGTTTTTCCTATGTTTTCTAATGCTATTGAGACATTTGCGTATGGTCATCATCATCTCATGACGCTGAGCTGATAATGGAAGGTACAACTCTTTAACTTAGGAGTTAGGTGCAGATTCGGGCATAACTCCGTCATATGTAGACCGATTTGCAAAACTCTTTTTTTTAGAAAGGGTTTTATGCCGAAATGGTCGCATTTAAATTTCATATAGATCTGATGATGCGTTTCGGAGACAGACAACAGAACTCTTCAAAAAATTACAGCAAATCAACCGCAATTGCTGCTATCGCATAAATATGCATTGTTTTGACCCCAAGGATGATGAATTGGTGTGGAGTGGGTACTATAACTAAAAAGTGAAAAATAAAACTTTTTCAAAAAAAAAAAAAAACGATAAAAGAAAAACAACCGACTCCCAAAAACATTAGAAAGTGAAAAATAACTTTAATTTCGGAAGTCGGTGACTTCGGACATGTATTTTATTAATTTCTTGTCACCGCCTTCCGAAATTAAAGTTGTTTTTCACTTTCTAATGTTTTTTAGGAGTCGGTTGTTTTTCTTTTTGAAAAAGTTTTTATTACCTAAACACGCCCAAAGTTAGGTTATATTAGCAAGAAAAACGAATCTTTGTTGGCTTATAACTTTTTAATGGCTTTTAATTTTAGTATTCCATTTCCATACATACAATAATAATATTGAGACAAAACCATACCATGTTTAATTTTTGGTGTACATTGTCGAACAGTGGACTAGATTCACCTTAACTCTCGATTATAATCGTCAAAGTAACAAGAACGTATGAAAATAAACGACTAGATGTGACACTTCAGTAATAATTGGACTTTGGAATCGTCAATTCGAGACTTCTATTTTTTACCAAGTAATGAACGGGTGTTATCACCACACTGAAGAACCGACATTTTGGCAAGTGTGTACAAAAAGGCCGTAATGAAATAGTAATGTGATAAAAGAAAAATTCATTATGCGAAGGAAATATTCACTGAGTAATGAGTGTGAATCTTGCAAAATCCATGAAATGAGCGTTCTGCCGTGTCTTGTGTCAGGTCCTTAAGTCGTCTTTTTATTCATCGTGATAATTACACTATTATATCTAATTTGTCTCTGGATCAAGGTCTTTCACGGAGTGTTTTACCAGGGCTGAATATTGAATAATATAAACAACACAACCCATAGAATAATTCGTAAATTCTTAAATGTTATTGTTAACGAACTTTTATTTAACATTATATTTTGTACTAGTGGCCCGTCCCGGCTTCGCACGGGTGGGATCTCGAATTTTTTCTAATAATAAATATAGCCTATGTTACTCAGGGATCATGTAGCATTATTATGGTGAAAGAATTTTTGAAATTATTCGTTTTGAGTTTTTGAGTTTATTCGATACAAACATCTGTCCTCTTTATAATATTATATATTATTATAGTATAGAATAGAAAGGTGATTCGCACGAAGTTAATATTTTTGTGGACGAGAAAACAATATACTGGAAAGTTTTTATCCAGTGCGCAAACTGTAACCATGAATTCAGCATGTCATTCTAGACCCACCAGCACAGAAATTATTCGGCGGCTTTACAAAAAAAAAAAAAAAAATATCTGCTGTTCCACACATTTTGACCGCGATTGCACTTTTCTATGAAACAGCGGATTTTTTGTATAACCGACGAAAAATTTCTGCGCTGGGGGGTCTAGAATGATATGCTGAATTAAAGGTTACAGTTTGCGCACTGGTTAAAAACTTATCCTGTATTATCTAAAAGGCTCGATTCTCCCGATTCTGCCGAGTAAATTCGTGCGAATCCACAAACAAGCCAAATATTTATTGTAATCTAGGTCAGCTAAAATCCTCTCATCATTTCTCAGAAAGCTAAAGTCATCATTGTCTTGTTTTACTGTGCAGCATCCGACTGTGTATTAATCACGTTAGACGGTAGGTATGTTCAACCTTGACCCTTCCCATCAGATGTTATGACATGTCTTCGCGTGCATGAGAATACATTTCGTGTTTACAGGGTAAATTTTTAACCAGTGCGCCAACTGTAACCATGAATGCAGCATATCATTCTAGACCCCTTAGCGTAGAAATTTCTCGAAAGTCATACAGAAAAAAAATATCAGCTGTTTGATAGAAAAGTGCAATACCTACGCGGTCAAAATGCATGGAACAGCTGATTTTTTTGTTTCACCGACGAAATGAGGCAATTTCTACGCAAGGAGGTCTAGAATGATGTGCTGAATTCATAGTTACAGTTTGCGCACTGGTTAAAAATTGATCCTGTAGAAAATTCTAGGTTCTTTAAGAGACATCTGTTGGTCTCTTTAAGACCGCAGAGGTGAATCTATAAGTACACCTCACACTTCGTCAGATATTTTTAAGTCCCATGTAATAGGGGGCGAGCCTATTGCCATCAATCGGGCACAAATCCAGACTCCGGGCTTCTACCGAAAAGTTCCAGATTGAGAAACGCAATTACACTTTGCCCGACCCGGGAATCGAACGCAGGATCTCATGGTCAGCAGTAGTATTTGCCACCACTGAACTCAAAAGGAACTCACATAAAAGATAAATAATTCATTTAATCCTATTGATCAAATGGTTTCAAATTCAAATCTTATAAAAATGTTTTGCTTGTGTAACTTCATTATATAAAAAATACAATTCACGTAACTAATGTTAACATAAATAAAATATATTGTGTTTTATGATGTTGATACTATAAAACAACTTTGTACGTGTTGATTAATCGACCGATTATTCTAACATTAATCTTAGCCTTTATTTTTATGATTGCATTAGATTATTATAAAAATCGACATCATTGAATGAATTTAAATAATCTGTTCGTTTGACTGACTAAGCTGGGCACCTACTACCGTTAAAAATTGCTTGACTGCCACATTTTTGGCTTTATAAAAAATATACCTGACACTAAACTCAAACAAGGTAGATACTTACTAACAAACTCACCCGTTTCGACCACCGATTCGCATAAACTCATGAAAAACTAAAGGCTAAATTCTCATGCTACTATTAATGAGCAAACATTAACCGCTGACCTACCCCAAGACTGGCTAGATTGTACAAGTACCTACCAATGTACGTACATTAAAGGAAACTATATACAATTTAAACGTATAATTCGTTGAATATAATGTTCTTTCAATGTAGAGTAGAAAGCTTAAATACACCCCATTAATCATTCTAAATTACCCACAATTCACATACAAAAACGAAAAGCAATCGAAATTCAAAAACAAAGTTATAGCTCTACAAATATAAGCGTCCATCCATCAAATATAAAATACAAAATTAACCAAGGTCAAGTTCAATTGCGCCACTCACCCAAGGCCGTTGCGAAGGTCGTATGCGCAGGAGTTGCACAAATGTTACCGTGGCTCGTTCACTACTGAGAGTCTTAACGGCTCGACCGGCGTGTTTCACAACCCCGGCTATGTCTTAACCAGTGATTGTGGCAAAGGGATTGTATTAGAACATGTTTCGATTTTTTTCTATTTTTCCAGTTAGAAAGTTGGGGTTGGAATTAGATGATTTTTTTAGGGTAGATACAGAGAGTGGAAAGGGTTGTGAAGGTAGTTTTCTTGGTTTATCCTTCCAAGGTCATTTGCCGAAACATAATGATTATGCTTGTCTGTATGATTCTGGTGGAGGCCATATTTATTTAAAGGGATTTTTTCCTGAGTCCTGATTTTCCTAGGGATCCTGATGATCTTGGTGTAAGTGGAAATACTCACTAAAATATTCTTTATAAGTAGCAATTTTCAGCACACTTTTATTCCAAACCTACCACACTGCCATCTATTCAAGAGTGCCATCCATTGCTACTCTTGAACAGTTCGAGGCAATGAAGCTTGATGAGTCCAGGATAAACGATTTTACACTACATGATAAAAAACTTCAAGAATTATGATGAAACCCACTGATCCAGTTTAGGGTTGGTTAATTAACGAAGACAAAACACATACTTGAGGAAAATTACCTTTTTAAATGTACTCGTGGTCGCCCAGTGGTCGAAATACGCTCATATTTGAAAAATATTAGGTCTTTACCTATGAAATTGCCGTTCTGCAGTACTGGCCATTTCAAATCAAAATAATTTTTGTTTGGCTAAGAATTCTAATTTCAAATTAATTTTATTTTAAAAACATGGATTTTTTTTTCCAAAAAGTAGTCATTTCTTTATTGATTAGTGTTACATTTTCATCGCATTTCAATCTTTTTCGTCATCATGGATACGTTAAAAATTCGAGTAATTATGGAATATGAGTACCGTCGTGGCAGCAACGCGGCACAAGCGGCACGCAACATCAACGACGTTTACGGAGCTAACACTACAAACCAACGCACCACCTGTTATTGGTTTGCTCGCTTCCGTTCTGGAAATTTCGACCTGAAAAATGAACCTCGCGGTCGTCCGAAGACTTTGGTCGACAATGACGAATTAAAGGCGATTGTGGAAGCTGATGATACACAATCTACGGCTGAATTAGCAGCAGCTTTCGACGTTAGCGTCAAAACAATATTGGTCCATTTGCGTCAAATTGGCAAGGTAAAAAAGCTTGACAAATGGGTGCCCCACGAACTCAATGATCGCCAGCGCGAAGTACGCGTCGAGACGTGCCTTGCACTGCTCAACAGACACACAAATGAAGGAATTTTGAACCGCATTGTTACCTGCGATGAAAAATGGATTCTGTTTGATAACCGTAAGCGCTCAGCAAGTTGGTTGGATCCTGGTTCAGCACCTAAACAATGCCCTAAACGAAAACTTACCCCTAGAAAAGTGATGGTCACTGTTTGGTGGTCTAGCGCCGGTGTGATTCATCACAGCTTCTTACCAAACGGGGTGAGCATTACTGCAGATGTGTACTGTGAAGAACTGAACACAATGATGGAGAAGCTGGCGCATCTCCAACCAGCATTGGTCAATCGCTCGTCTCCGCTGCTCCTGCACGACAACGCGCGACCTCATACTGCACAGCAGACGGTCTCCAAGTTGCAAGAACTGGGGTTGGAAGCTCTCCGTCATCCGCCCTACTCACCAGACCTTGCGCCTACAGACTACTACTTTTTCCAGAATTTGGATAACTTCTTGGCGGGAAAAAAATTTAATACCCGAGAGGCAGTACAAAATGCCTTTGAAGAATTTGTTGCCTCCCGTCCAGCTGATTTCTTTAAGAAGGGCATCAATAAACTGCCACTGCGATGGCAAAGATGCATTGATTGCATGGGTGATTACTTCGATTAATACAAATAAAAAATTCATGAAAAAAATTCGTTTCAATTTTTTCATACAAAACAGCAATTTCATAGGTATAATTATTAAGACCTATTATAAAATTTGCCCATAATTTATCAAATATTAGCTTTCTGCACTCATTTTCCATATAAACTTCAACAGTGCCAAATACTCCTCCGTCCGTGTGATTTTCGTTAAAAGGGATGAGTACAAAGTTTTTGTTTCACATTTGAATACATAAATAGATAATCATTTTTGAAAATAAAATCCGTAGCAATGTTTAATTAAGGGTTAACATTGTAAATAGTATTCTGCAGAGAAACCATACGTTATTAGTCTATAATGTACCTCTATGTTCTCAGGCTTCCTCTCTGTGAGAGGGAGTGGACAAAAATCTACCATGCGAGGCCAGTGCTTTTGTACATGCTTCACCGTCATCTACACAATGCTCATTCCTCAAAATAAATTAACATGCCTATCTCATACATTTTTGAGATGGTTCACACCCATACTTAATCATAAATTTGTCTGATTTCCTTCACCTACTTAAATATTTTATTTACATGGCAAATTATTTGCATTTGTTTAAAAAAACATTGAAGAGGTTTAGGCCTTAGGCAACTGGGTAAAAAAAAAACTTTGGCATTGGTTGGTGATTTACCAGTAAAAGAGGACAGGGTTTAAAGCATTGTCTACAAACGAATGCGACCCAATCAATGATTTGATTTGATTTTAATTTGTACTAATATTATAAAGAGATAAAATGTGTTTGTATGTAGGTGGTAATCTCTGGACTGGCTTGGCCGATTTTAAATAAATTTGATGTGGGGTCAGTTTGATCCCTAGGACAAAGGACAAGGACATAATAATGTACTGCTTATCGAAATTCCACATGGGCGAAAGCTAGTAAATAATGTAGACGTCTTTTCTTCTGGTACCTTATTTTTTCCAAACCCATTCTGATGCAAAACTTTAAACATCTACTAGAGCAAATTCCTACTCAATCCCATAACTGGACAAATGCGTCCCGCATATTCTTCCAGGTATTCTTTTCTGGCCCCACCTTGAACAGGTTCTTGTGGCGGCTCCAGGTCATCTCACCCCATTTTCTGAAAGAACTGAATTCTTTTACTTTCCTGTGGTACCTCAGGCATGATTAAGAAACTGGTACAAATCTTTTCTTGTTGATGTAATAAAAATAGTCTATTGAGAAAACTATGATTTTTACGTAACTAATGCAGCATTTAAAAGTAATTCGTTACTGCAAATGGGAACTACCGCTACTGTGTCATAACTTCTATTTATAAATAAAAAAACATTCATATCTTCTCGATATTGACTATGCATTTTGTACATTATAAAAACAACAGAAATTGAGAATTGGTTTCCGTATTTTGATAGTCAACACGTCCTAAATCATATGCTAGAAGATGCAATTGAAACCGTAGGCAAAAATATCGGGACTGCCCTAGTAGGCCTTGTAGGCTGCCCTAGAAACCAGCACATAGGGAAAAAGAATTTACTTTTACTCCAGCCGTTTGAGTACTTTATATTTGAGAACACAATATAAATTCCTTCAAATAGATCGCAAAGAGTTCCTAAATTGATGGACCTATTTTCAAATTGACCTGTTTTTTTTTCTACCCAGCCAGGACTAGCGCAGCAGTACGATTTCTGGAGTGTTTTAGCCATTTCACCCATATCTGGATAGTTAATAGCAATTGCAGCTTATCCTGGTATTTGCCGGGTTCAATTAGCGTGGTCATGCATAGATCATCAACCCTTCACTAATACAAATAACAAATTGCTAGAGTATAAATGTGGTTCAGTTTCACTAATGAAATAATAAAACTCAAAACTGTCACTGTACAACAAGCTCCTAATCTATAAGGCTGTCATAAAACCGGTTTGGACCTATGGGATTCAGCTATGGGAAGCCTGCTGTGATTCCAACATAACTATAATCCAAAGAGCTCAGAACCACATCCTTAAGCAAATAAGCAACACACCCTGGTTCATTAGAAACAGTGAAGTACATGAATACCTGAGTATGCCAACAGTGAAGGATGAAATAAAGACATTTGCAGGCAAATACAAAACGAGACTGGACAACCATCCTAACCAGCTCGCTGTCCAGCTCACATTACCCGACTGTCTAAATCGCCTGCAGCGGTGTAGAACCTTGAATCTCGGCGTCGCTAATTAAGCCAATGTATTGATATGGAGGATATTCCTATTGGGGAATATCTCCTCATGAATAATAGTCGTTCAACACATCTGCTCATAGTCAGAAGGACTGATTGCATGATAAGAAAAAAAAAAAGTTCCCCTAATGATTGATCACTTTATATCGTGTCCTGCGAGTCATGTTGTCAGCACGTAACAGGAACTGATGTACGTTACTGAAGATGCCAAACTCGTAGCCCTTATTCTGGGTCGCCTCCCTTTAATTTGCCTTTGACTTGCTTATCATCTATCTGCCTGGCCTTTCCCAACTATGTTGACGTCGGCTTGCAGTCTAACCGGATGCAGCTGCATACCAGTATTTTAAATAGAGCGACTGCCCAGCTGACCTCCACAACCTATTAACTGGGAAATCCAATACCCCCTGGTAAGATTGGTTGCCAGACTTTTTAGGCTGCCCGTAACGACTATCAAAGTTCTACCAATGATAGCCGGGACTAATTCCGAAGAACGAAGGGGTCTTAGTATGTAAATATTGTCACCCATCCATGGACCAACCGCGGCAAGCGTATCTTAACCTGATCGATCGACCCGATGGGTGGTTATTACTTAGCTACAAGCCCTTCGAGTCACTAACATGAACAAATTGCAGTTAGTATACCTTCAGCACCATAACAATCTCAACTCAACTCGTCAAAATTTGTCACACCATACATTGTTAAGTCTGTAATCTGTATGTCCGTTCAGTAAGACTTTAGAGTCTGACACATAATATATTGTACAAAGAAATGATTTTGTAAGATGCGCGCACCATATCGCAAGTCAGGGCGCTCATGATGAAACTGTCCAATGCAATTTATTGTGATATCTCTCCACTCTTGCCAAATCCTTGTTTGCAATTTGTTACACTTGCACTTACTGTCCCTTTATGGGTTTTTGTTCTTTGTTTTTCCAGTAATACAATTTTGTTGAGGCAAACGATTTTATTCGCGATGTGACAGGCAAATAATCTTGCATGGTTAACCTACCTATCTTTGCCAATTTACATAGTAGCTTAGTTTTCACGAGAGCATTTCATCCTCTGGAAATGCTTACAGGTAAGATAATCTTTATACATAAATATCATAGTTATCACAAGAACATTCTGTCCTCAGAAAATGCTTTAAGGTAAGATTGTAAGTAGTACCGTAGTTTTGACGGAAGTATTCCATCCTCTGGAAATGTTTGTAGGTAAGATTGTAAATGTATATAGCAATATGAGGTTCTTTATTGGAACAGTTTCAGACATTATCAAATTGTACGATTGGTATGCAACACTCTTAAATTCATTCAGACAGGTGCATCGGTACGGAATTAATTTAAACTTATTTTTAATTCCACATTGGCCTTGTTGGAGTCTGCTCTTACTGCAAAAAAATAAATCATTCAGACGGCATTAAGATCTTTTGACAACGAAATATGATGTTGAAAATGTAATTAAAAGGCTATTCATCACCATCATTTCAGCCGAAAGACGTCTACTGCTGGACATAGGCCTCCGCCAAAAGGGGGTTTTGCTATAATCGCCACGCTTGGTGAGCGGTTTGGCGATTGCAGTATGGTGGTAAAATACCTAGAGAACGCTGCTGCCTATTCTCAATAAGTCCGATAGTCGCCTTCTGCAACACCCACAGGAAGAAATGGGATGGTGCTATTCTTTTACGTCCGGCACGACACGGTACCGTCCGTTCGTTCATCAACCTATGAATATATTGAACTGGCTGCTGGCCGTGGCTCCACTCGCGTCAATGTTGTAAATGATCTGGAGCAGGCTTCTCTAGCCCAAGGAATAAAACCTTTCATACAAACTTCCACCACCTATTTCACACCTTTACGACGGGAATTTCCTAAAATGCTTTATTAGCTGACGTCTCCTACAAATAATCTACCTCTGTGTCAATTTTCATCTTCACAGGTCGAATAGTTTTTGAGATTTCGTTTTAATCATTGAGTGACCTTTCGCTTTTATTGAAATAAATATACAGGAAAAGTTTTTATCCAGTACGCAAATTGTAACCATGAATTCAGCATTTTGTACAACCGGCGAAAAATTTCTGTGCTAGGGGTTCTAGAATGATATGCTGAATTCATGGTTACAATTTGCGCAAAGGATAAAAACTTACCCAGTATATGAGAGAGAGTGTTATTTCTTTTAGCACAAAAAATGATGTTGTCGAATCAAAGTAGACTGCCTTGTTGGCGGTTGCAAGCACTCTACTGAGAAAGCTGTCCTGGGTTTTATTCCCAGGTCGATTCTCAATCTGAAATTTCTCAATAGCAATCCGGAGTCTGGATTTTTTCACAGTTGATGATAATAGACTTACCGGACTGTATCATGGGACTTTTAACTGCCAAAATGTTTGTACTCAGACGCTCTCCCATTTTGAGACACAAATATAACTGCCGACATTTGAGAGTATAATAGGCATAACTCTGCCTTACCCTTAAGGGGTACAGATTTGATTTCATATTATGCTGCATTATTACTGATAAATGCGTGCACTGATTGGACATGTCCACTCAATCTGTGTGGTTCTTTCCTCAAAAGACCATTTCAGACACCAATCCACATGGTTTTCACATGATCTGACCAAGATTATGTCTGGACTTTAAAAGAGATAGTGATCTCTGAATTGGTTTCGGCCTTTCTTCTCAGAGTAGTCAGATAGGAAACGCCGACCCCATCTAGTTTAAAAATATGATTTACGTGCAAAAGTGTTTGTACAAACCTACTTACACAAATAAAATCATTTATCATAAACCTATGGTAGTCAGTAACTTTTGGGACCCAACTGACGCAAGCTTACAATCATCAATAACAGACACCAAGTTGTTCGAATATTTGCACTGAATCGAAAACCCCACTTCACACAGTGCTCCGTTCCAATATTTGCTTACAATTCGTTGAAGCACATCGGTATCTCCGAAATACTTAGGAGTAAGTAGGTCATTACTGAGATGAGTTGAATTAGCGGTAGCATGGCCTTCTGTTCCGACTGTGATAGTTACCTTGGTTTGTCGTGTATGAACGACGACATCTAGCAAGTCATAAAGTATTGACCAATTTTTAAAGGTATTGATATAAGCCGCTGTCTCATGTAAAAACAGCCTGTTTCATTGCCACGAAGGAAGTGTTATTCAAATTAAGTGTAAGTATTGGTAAATTAAGGAAGGTTCAGAAACAAGGGCAGGTTTTAAAATCTGTAAATGGCCTTATCGTAGACCAGGTATCACTAATTAGTTTTGGGTATCCCGTGAAATTTAATTTTGATACGGTCGTGAATAACATTTTATCAACAAAAAACCTGACACTACTATGCAAATTAAAAAAAATAAGTTTGAATTTCGCAGGGTACCTTAAGAAATTATTAAACATTTATATAGTTCGTAAAAATAAATAAAAAAAAAACAAAGTATTAATCACTAAGAATGAGGAAAACGATATTTTTTACCATGAACTATCTGTTTGAAGTGTGGAGTAAAATTGTTGCAAGCATAAACTCGTTTCTTTTTTAATATTTCTGTAACTTAAGTTCCGCATAAAACATGTCGGCGCCCCAGATCCGGCCCACGATCCGCCATTTGGTGACTAATAACGTAGACAATGCAGAACCAATAACTTACTACCTTTACCTATATTTAACGCCATATCAGTGGAAAGGAGCGATGACCAAGCGGAGTGGTGGCAACGGAACACCGTTACAAATGTTCGTTGGAACCGCTTCACGACTGCTTCACTAGTTGCGCTATCGCTTTACTACTTCCCGAAAAAACTCGGTGGCCGCTACACAGCATCCGCATTTTACCGTCGTATGACGTCCCTGAAATGTTATTTATGAAAGTAACTTGACGTGTGTTTAAAGAGCGTTTTTTGATACCCATATTTTTTATTAAGTATAGCCGTCTGTGACCTATATGTGGCGTAGTATTTACATGCCGTGGTCAGAATCACATAATTTTGTTCTATAAATAAAGTCCTTTGTATTAAAGTTTCCATCTTTAAATCCGTTTCAGGACGCCTACTCCATATGCACAAAATTCGTAGTTTCGGCCGAAATTACGAGCGGTTCCAACTCCATATCACTTACGGATTTGTTCGGGACCCGAACTAAGAATGAATGACAACATGAATGTCATCAGGGGTAGGGACAGTCTGTTGTCCCTACCCCTGATGTTTAGTTAAGTTAATGAATCGGCTGTAGGCATTGATGTACAAAATACCCAAAATACACAATCAGCATCTCAAAAACGATAAATAAGTAGGCGCAGATTTTTTTATGAGAGCGGTAAATCATCAAATAACTTCTCGCGCTCTGGGTGGAGCAGGAGGGCGAGTCAGACTTTTACTGACTAAAACCCACCCTGTTCCTTCAGTTGCCTGTGTGCCACGGGCCACGCTATCTTTTTCGAACAACGCGCACTCCTGGCCGGCATCGGTCCTTGCGGACCCCACCAGTTGATGCTGACATCTCTTTGAGGTTCGGTGGAAAACAACACGCTGTCGACTTGGGCTTGGTCCTTATCGGACAGTGAGCTACCCTTAACTCACCATTCGCAAGCCCGCTCTTACGGCAGCCGGGAATCAGCGAGGGATTCCTGACGCCCAGGGCGTCTCCTGCGACGACTAGGGCCGTGAGGGCGCATTTTCTGCCTCCCTCACGTTCGCCGCCTCCCTCTTCGTCAGTCATTTTTCAGTCAGTCTTTTTGGACATTGTTTAGTAAAATCACTTTATCTCAAGCGTTTACACGCTTTGAATTTGCAAAAATAATGTGTTGTGCATCTTGGGTTTTTTGTATGTATGTCAATGACTGTAGGTTTCACTTCGAAGTTTCGAACTACTTTCGGACGGGTCCATAGTTCGTTGATGTAGTTAGATAGTAGGCGGGTGGTTACTGTGACATTTGCGGGAATCCGTGGGTTGGACGTCTGTTGTAGCGATCCCTTATGGAAGATATCTTTGGCCTTATATCATAACGATGTTCAAAAGATTTTAAAACCTGAGCAGCACTCAAACCCTCGACAACAGGCGGTACTGGTCCATTGTCACTGAACTGTTGAATTCATACGCCAGTTTAGTACCTACCTACACTATCTACCGCAACTACATAAGTCTTTTACAAACCGTTATGCCTCGCATTGTAGGTCATTACTAAGAAGCTCGAATCAGCGGTTATGCGACCTTGAGTTATATGGTTGTGTGGCCTTCAGCCTTCAAAGCATGTCATGTGGTGGTGTCAGATGGTTGTAACCGTGTTTGTTGACAAAACTTTTGTACATGTGAGAGGTGGAGATTTGTGTCAATCAATTGAATTTATGATGGCTATCATAAATTCAATTGATTGTGTCACAAAGAAGTGTTTTGAATTTTGAATTCAAGTTTTCTCGACGAAGATGAGGTGGCTCTAGACACATATGACTGGAAGGATTCAGGACAGGCCTTTTTGTCAGCAGTGAGACAGTATAGGATGACTTAAAAAAAAAAATAGTTCCCTAATCTGATTTTTATGCGTATTTACATAAGGGTCAAGGGGGGGAAGGGTTAAGGGGCTATAGATGTTGTCCCTGATGATGGATGCCTTTATAAATATCAAAATTTAGTGGCCCATATACTTCTATCAAAAGCGTATCACTTCTTGGTCATAGACCAAGATTGCCCAATTTGTTTGTGACAAACTATTAGATATTTTATTAATGTTTTCTTTCGAGAGACATGCGTAAAACGCCCAGTTAGTTCTTCCTTTAGCACTCCTTTTTCCTCTTTTTTGATAAGCTCAAATTAAGGAATATTTGATGAGTAGGTAATTTCAATACCAAATCATTTCGAAGATATTGAATCTTCGATTATTTACGATGAGCCAGAAAAATAAGACCACAATGGTTATTGTCTTATTTTGCATCATCGTTGTTTCAAACTTATTGCCCTGAAATTACGTTTTATTTCCATAAATATTTTTGTTCTTAATTAAAAAAATACGTTTACTTTTCGATCAAAATAGTAAATATACAGGAAAAGTTTTTATCCAGTGCGCAAATTGTAACCATGAATTCAGCATATCATTCTAGACCCCCTAGGCTAGAAATGTTTCGCCGGTTATACAAAAAAAAAATCAGCTGTTCCATACAATTTGACCGCGTAGGTATTGCACTTTTCTATGAAACAGCTGATTTTTTTTAATAACCGGCGAAAAATTTCTGCGGTAGGGGGTCTAGAATGATATGCTGAATTCATGGTTACAATTTGCGCACTGGATGAAAACTTACCCTGTATTGCAAACGATAGTAATTTTTATATTTAAGTGTTAAAGTTTATAATCCAGCTACTTATATGTAGGTAATCGTGGCCTCTTGAATGTTGTTTTTGTTCCTAATCCTTAATCTAGCGGTATTGTTGGTCGAAGTATTGAAAAATCATAATCAATGAAAACAATAGTCGTCCACGGACTTAGTTAGGAAACTAAAAAGCCCGTTAATCGCACGTACACACGGCTAAACATCAAGCTTTAAATTTCCAGTTTAGGCTGATCTTGCATTGTACGAATCCTATGCAATGAGAGATCAGCTTATACTGGAAATGTGTAGCTTGATGTGTAGTAGTACAAACAAAAAAACGTAATACGTAACGGGAGTGACGTTTTGACGTTTGTACTGGTGGGATCGTCGACTGATTTTTTTTGCGATAATAAAACAAAATAAGGACGATATTATTTCTAAAAGTATTTAATAAAGTGCATAGTAAAACAATACATAACATACATTGTAGTGAGATCTCGTGAGGGCTCCTAAAGTGCATAAATTCGTGCGTAAATAAATACGAAATCTGCAAGTCATATTTAGATACCCACCTTATTCAATTGTTAGTGTTTTGTAACTGTCAACGGTGTCAACGTTTTTTATTGACCAAAACGTAAACAAACATTGTGTTCTAGAGGTTCATTGATCATTTATCCAGCCCTAGCAAGAATGCCGGTAAAGTGCGGTGCCTGCGGCAAATTTTTGTCAACAGTGGAAACAGCAAGGTGCACAAAATGTAGTCTGCCGTATCACAGAGTGTGCGTCGGCCTCCCTACGAAGGGTCCTTTAGTCTCCGCTTGGAATTGCCCCGAGTGTAAGAAAAATGTCCGCAGGGATAATAAGGCCGAAACGCCGGTACGAGGTTGTATGGCGGCAGTACAGGGTGTGGAGCTGGCGTCCACATCGATGCCAATGCCACCAGCTGTGGCGACGCTTGCCCCCGGGGCGCCCCCCCCGTCAACAGTGTTGGTGCATCCAACGACACCTTCGCCAACTGCCGAAACGCCGACATCTCCGTCTGCTGCTGCTTCGCCAACATCTATGTCAACTGCCGCACCGTTGACGACACAATCAATTGCTGCCCCAGCGCCGCCTCTGGTGGTGGAGCCGCTCTCGTCTGCCCCAACCGTGACCGCTTTGGAGAAGATGCCCGAATTCCCACAGGACGTCGGGTCCGCTTTGAAAATGGTGGGTGAGGAGCTACGCACTTTGCGATTTGAGGTCATGGAGCTGAGAAAAGACGTAGCGGAGTTGAAGGCGTCTAATGACTCGAGTCATACCCGGATGGACGGGATTGAGTCCAGGTTGGAGGCGGAATTACTTCTTCGTACATCGAAAAGAGCCTTGATCCATTCGGCCCACTAAAATCAAAATTATCCTTATTATTACTATTAAGCTGTATTAGTAATAAAACTACGCTTTGACTGAAAAGCATGCTATGCAAATGCCGCAAATGGCCGCCATACCATCGCAACTCCCATGGTACACGACATTAAAGTAATTATTTAGCATTTATATCTATTAACACTGTATTAATGTCTTAGTCTATGTATTTTATTGATTTCTTATATTGGATTCCGTTACTATGGATATGTTTATATTTATACATGATAGGTTCGTCTATTACATAATTTTTTCGAGGAAAATTGTACTTACCCGATAACATAACATAATTATTAGATCACACGATGAGCGTCTTTACGTCACTCCAGAAGGTATTTGCAGAATACCAGCGCTGTTGACAATAGGTCCGTCCGAAGTCGCAGCATTTAGCTGAGCAAGGACCTGTTCGTGCACAGATGCGACGCACGGCCTAGTTGTTTTTATATTTGTGATTTTGTTGAAATAAAAGTAGTCAGTAATGCACTCTGCTTTCGGCATTTTGTTTTTGTTTTCTTGTTAATAATTATATAATTGCATGTGTCGTACGTAATTCATTTGTCTATGGTCGGTCCCAAGCCTCGACTGACACTATCAGTCAAGTCAATGGACAATATTGTTAAAAATAATCGACTTGAATACGGGGCTTTTGGCCACATTGCATGTGTGCATTTTATTTCATAGTTGATTTTATTGTATGTAATGTGCGTTTTGTTTGTGCAGAATAAACATTTTTTCTTTCTTCTTTCTTTCTTCTTTCTAATACAAATTGTCGTAACGTTCCTGACCAATCTGACAATATCTGGTCAAGGTATGTTTATTAACTTATCGTTTCTTCACCAAAAGATTATTCATTTATGAATAACAACAAAAAGTTCGATAAATAATAGTTCCAATTGGGTAATTCCAGTAAAAACTGCCTGGTTCCATACCGATTTTCTCTGTTGAAGCCTGGAATCTGGATTAGTGCCCAGTTGATGGCAATAGGCTCGCCCCCTATTACATTGGCGAAATGTGGGTGTACTATTAAGTACCTCTGCCTGACCCATCGAGGAATACAGGCGTCATGTTATATTAAAAGTTACGGATACAATTTTATTAGACATGACAGCGTATAAAACTCTGCTACATTACGATTACTTTGCTTTTACGATATAATGCACAGGTTTAGACACAGGCGTTTGATTGCATATAACTTAATTTAAGTCACATAGCAATCGGTTACAAATTGCTTAATCCATAATACAACTTTTGCTTTGAGGGCAAACAGTTCATTCATGGAAGGATGAAATTATAACGTGAAAGCATTGTTCGTTTCTACGAACAATCGCAGCCTCGTAGCGCCCTCTCTTGGCAGTAACGGTACAACAAACGTGTATTTTAGATTCTCACTCTAAAACGAAATTCGCTGCGTTGAAAAAAAATTACGCACTATTATCATATAGCCTATAACATTCCCACTGCTGGGACACAGGCCTCCTCTCTGTGAGCGGAAGTGGGCCGTAATCCAACACGCGGGCCCAGTGTGGGTTTTTTTTTTTTTTTTTTTTTTTTTTTGGGTGGGAAATCATCAAATAACTTCTCCCGCTCTGGGTGGAGCAGGAGGGCGTGTCAGACTTTTACTGACTAAAACCCACCCGTGTTCCTTCAGTAGCCCTTAAGCCAGGGGCTGTGGTGTCTCTTTCGAACAAACCCGCACCCCTGGCAGGCATCGGCCCTTGCGGGCCCCATCATTTTTTGTGCTGACATCTCTTTGAGGCGCGCGTGGAACACAACGCGCCGTCGACTTGGGCTTGGTCCTTACCGGACAGCGAGCTACCCATTACTCGCCGTCCGCAAGCCCATGCCTACGGTGGCCGGAAATCGGCCTGGGATTCCCGACGCCCAGGGCGTCTCCGTATCCTGCGGCGGCTAGGGTCGCGAGGGCGCATATGCTGCCTCTCCCTCACGTGCGCCGCCTCCCTCTTCGCGAGCATCACTGCTTCGCTGAAGGAGGTGACGGCTCCCCATGCCCTCTCGCTCCGTACCATGGCCTGGACCAGGGCCGGACGCGAGAGATCGCCGCCGCCGATCGCCTCCACGAGGACACGGCGGTGCTCCGCCCAAGCAGGGCAGACCGCCACCGTGTGCTCCACCGTGTCCTCAGGGCGATCTTCGCAGTGGAAACACCCGGGCGTTTCCTCCCGCCCTATCCGAAACAGGAACCTCCCGAAACAACCGTGTCCGGTGAGGACCTGCGTCAGGCGGAAGGTGAGGACGCCATGCCGCCTCTCAAACCACTCCTCAAAGAGGGGACTTACCGCCGCAATCGTGGCGTGCCCAGGCCCAGTGTGGGTTGGAGCCTGGCCAAGTTTACTTCTAACTGGCTAATCATCAACTAGGACATGGAGTATTTTTAGTATTAGCTGAAACTGACGCAAAAAGAAGACTGCTTCCTACTGAGGAAGCAGTTTTCATCTTTTGTATCAGTACAAGACAATTCTTGTATTGATATTGCAGTATACAAATCGACTAGCAAAGCAATGGGATCAGTAAGCTTGATGTTCTTACATAGCTCAATAACTCGCATCAAAATAAGACGCACATAAAAGTACATGAACTAGGTACTACGCATAGTTAGTACACATATTGAGACACGGATGAGGAAACTAGTCCAAGCAGCAAGCTAGTAAGGCACCACTATATATAATATCCTTACTTCCAAATTATCTCTGGCATCTAAATCGGTGACTCTCACGGAATACTGAGCACAGTTGCACAAGCGAGCATGGAGTTCAGATATGGACACGCTCATTTCTTGATACGCGGTGAGTGAAATTCTTAAGTGGAAAAATTACAAATCCATTGACGTAGTAAAACAGTGGATGATGCTTGTGAAAACGTCGAAGATACTCGTATCAGTGAAGGCCGAAAAACGATGATTTGTAAGATGATCGCCGCGACACATATTTATTGATGACTTGCTTCTGGCTGCGACTTCTTCGGCGTGAAATTGCAGCTCCCGAATCAAGGCATCGTATCCTATGGCTGCCCACGCTAGTACTTTGTTTCTGGTTATAATTTTTTGCTCGTCCTTCTAATGGTCATAGCGTTATGTTAATTTCTCAAGTACAATGGGCCTTAATAAAAGCCACTCAAAGGAGAGGGCTATGCTTGGAGTTTCCCTACGTGATCGAATCAGAAATGAAGGAATCCGAAGGAGAATCAAAGTATCCGACATAGCCAGAAGAATTGCCAAACTTAAGTGGCAGACTGGCTGAGCAGGGCACATTGCTCGCAGAACAGATGGCTGATGGGATGATGGTTCTGGAGTGTACTGGAAGACGTAGCGTTGGAAGGTCTCCCACAAGTTGTACCGATGACCTGGCGAAGGCCGCAGAAATCCACTGGATGCGGGAAGTGCTTATGTCCAACAGTGATTTATTTCAGCTGAAATGATGATGATGAAATTAACAATGAAGATAAGCCTTCATAGCATTGGGGAAATCAACAACGTAGCATTTTGAATGCAAGTGAATCTATTGGGAATCGATGACCATCGGGAAATAGCCTGACTTTAAGATCTTAGTCCTTGTTTTGTGGATCATGTAATTTAGCGACTGTCAAAAACGAAAGGAAGAAATTGGTTTAAATCAAGTTTGTTTTGAAATCGAAACAGCTGATTATGACTAAACTATATCATACATTTGTTCGAGTAGATTTTAATAAATATTTAAATATGAAAGATTTATCTATGCAAGTTTATTGCATAAATATATCAGAAATCGTTTCGTTTCTTGACCTTTTGGAAATTGCAATGTTTTAATAAATGAGGTCAGAGTCAAGGTAATGGTGAGGTCATTGATTTGTTTTCTCTGACCTTTAGAAAAATGTTTGTTTTTTAACATATAAAATGTCATCATTATCATCATCTTCCTGTTTTTCCATGTTACTTGGAGTCAGCGCAACGCGTTTTTCTCTTTCGTTCTCCTCTTTAAATCGTCACGTTATCATTCACTACTTTATCTTTAATATCATTCTTCACACCATCCATGCCTCTTTTCTTTGGCCTTCCTCCACTTCCAGTGTGTATTCCAAATGTATAAAGATGGAATGATAATGAGAATGTAAGTACCGAAATAAGCAGGGGTAAAATATCAAAATACATAATTATATAGGTTGCGCTAGCTCGATGATCAACTTCAGTCTCGCGCAACTAATCTGACATTCACGCAACTTCCAGTTTATCTCTCTAAACTTTCTACTAAGTCTAGAAGTTTTCTGACTGAATTATTTCATCTACAGGGTGGCTAACTCGAATGTATACAACTGTAAAGCCAGTTGCAGACCAAGGAGCAAAGCTAAGTGTGTAGAAACTCTATTTAGGAACACTCTAATTCGGAAATAGGAAGCTAGTGATTAAACTACACTAAATTGAGTTCTAAATCGGACAGACGACTCAGTCATGACGTAGAATTACAATGGGTTGCAGCAATTTGGGAAGTAGTGCAGTCGGGACCTTCCAGTCTCACTAAATCGGATCCAACTGTTCTTACTATGATTACAACTTCCAATTTCCTAATTAGACTCCCTGCCAATTGGATAGTGTGATACGCACGAGAGTCTAGCTTAGCTCGCATAGCTGATATGATCATCTATCTATCTATATCTATATATAAATAAAGAGAGAAGTCCTGACTGACTGACTGACTCATCAACGCCCAGCCCAAACCCTAGGACCTAGAAAGCTGAAATTTTGCACAGAGGTTCCCTTTATAATGTAGACAAGGAATAAGGAAGGATTTTTAGAAATTCAACCCCTAAGGGAGTTAAATAGGGGATGAAAGTTCAGCGCGGGCGAAGCCGCTGGAAAAAGCTAGTTTTTATACTTGTGCGCAGACCGCAAACTATGAACTATGTATGAAAAATTATCACATCTATACGAGCTAACTTAAACCACACTTTAAAAATATAAACTAACTCAGTTGAGCTCTTGGTCTGCAACCGGCTTTACCGTTGTTTTATGTCCACAAATCAGTTAAAATGTAGCTGATACGTTATTACAACAACTTTATGAAATATATATTTTATTGTTTATGGAAATTACAACACAGCGTAGCGAAGTAGCATGGACTCAAAATAAACCTATGGAAATATGGAATAATCAACTCGCATTGGGCCCGCGTGGTAGATTACGGCCCATAGAGAGGAAATCTGTATGTTACTTCACACGTATCATCTTAATTTTTTGTGGCTATAATCTAATAATTAATACATGCTTAATTTTTCATTACTTTTTGGAATACACAACTGAGTATTAAAATCTGTGAGTAAACAATCAATCATCCCCTGGTTTCCTACCATTAGGGTTGGATTATCTTTTCGACCAATTTAGGGGTATACCCTTTCCAGTAAAAAAAGAATTATCAAAATCGGCCTACTCTGAAAAAAGTTATGCGTGGTCATACATAAAAAAAAATATACGCGTCAACTTGAGAACCTCTTCCGTTTTTTCGTCGGTTAAAAAAAGCAGCGCTGCGAACCTTATTATTAAGTATCGAAGTATCATGCTGAGATACTTGCTGGGCTTTTGGCCTCGTACAGGACTTTCTCTTTTTTTTTCTTTCTTTTGCCCATTAATAATTATTTCATTAATTTTATTCTAAACTTCCTAAAGGGATTATTTTTGACCACGTAGAACACCTAAATTCTCTAGTTGGAGTAATTATACTATTCTTTCTTGGAAAGTATACATGATAAGTGCAACTGTTATCGCGACTGGCAGTCGCAAGAATGTAAGTTTTTTATTTTATTTTTGATAAAAAAATTGCCAATATACCTGAAGGCCAATTCTCGTAATTAAAAACGTTCACAATCTAGTTGCAGGCTCATCTCAGCGACACTCAAACGTCAAGAAGTTGTCAAAAATGTATTGAAACTAGAGGTATTTTTGACAGATTGAGACAGATCAGAGTGTGAACGATCTAAAAAATTACGAGAATTGCTCCTCAGATTGCGAGCTTTTGCCAGCAAAATGATCCCAAGGTAGGACATTCCCGACATACCGGGATAGAAAGTGTTCTATGTGTTAATACAGGTTTGAACTATCTAAGTGTGAAACATCTAAATCCTTTCGGTCGTATTTGCGTGATTGGGTAACCATCATCCAAACATACAAACATTCACATTTATAATATTTATTATGGGAAAATATTATTTTAGTGATTTTCTTTTGTAGTAAAAATAATCTTAATTTTAACTTGTAGTTTCCAATTAGCTACCCTATATTTCCGTCTGACCGTGAAATGTAATGATTTCTTCATTTTGTTTCTGTATTCGTTATATCTTTCTTATGTTTCTGATATTTATATGTTTGGGGAGATTTCGCAATAAATGCATACTAATAAAGATCGGGCAAAGGAAATGGCTGACTAAATTGCATGACAGCTAGGAAACAAAATGGTATTAGAGGCTCTAGTACGAACGCACGGAATAAGCATGACGTAATGAACAATTTAAAAAAATGAAAAAGTCGTTTCACTCAATACCTACTACTGTGGTGGAATCTACAGGGCGACATGCAAACTACGCATCAAACTAATGTCACGCTAAATCCTGCAACGTGCAAGCAGAGTTTACCTCGCAACGGTATTTATGTAACGCTCAAAGACAAAAAACCCCGTCGTGAAATGCGTGTTATGGCTCTTATGAAAACGCTCACGAGTGTTGTAATTATCACAGAAAGACTTCATAGGGAAATTCGTATCGTGGCCACCATGCTAGACAACCACAACGCGTTGTGGCAATGAAGGCATGCCAAGCCATACAACGTCCCTAAATCGATCGTCGGGCAGTTGCACGCCCAACACCCGTCTGGTCGTCCTTTTCTATGGACCAAGATTGATCTTTACACCTTCTTCGTCACCTTCATAAATACTACCTATTAAGTTTTAAGACTGTATTCATATCTTAAGATATTAATTGTGCTTGCTGCATAAATTAAAACTAAAATGATTTTGGAAACTTTTTTGTCGACTCAGAACTCGTTCGAATTTATGTTTTCATCGCCCGGTTGTGATACGGCCTCTGTTCCTTTGCTTTGGAGAGAAAACACTGGATGAGCTGCTGCGCTTATTTAAATACACATTTACAACATGTTTGTAGGTACAGACGCCAGCTTAACGATGGACGATTCCGAGATGTTTTGACAATCGAAAGAATCGAAGTCGTTAAAATAAACCATCGAGTCAACCATCGACTCGCCGTTCTACAAAACAATCGAGATGTTTTTCGATTGTTTCGAGTCAGTGGAATCGACCGCTAGTTTTCGATTGTTTCGAGTCAGTGGATGATGATGATGATGATGATGGGACTCCCTTTTCCGCACGTAGACTCCCATTCGGTCCGTTGTGCGTGGTGGAGTCAGTGGAATTGACGATTGTTCGAATCGGTCACTCGAGTCCAAGTCGAAACAATCGCGAACCATCGAGATGTTCGAACAATCGAAACAATTGAATAAAACCTCTCGCCATCGCACATCGCTACGCCAGCTCATCAAGCTACCCCAATCTGACAAATTTCTTTGATAGATTTTCAACTTTATAATATAAGCATGAGGTTCATGTGCAAATGGGAAAATTTGACAGTTTGGGGTAGCTTGATGTGCTAGTCTGTGCACTTGGCAACGAGAAGAAAAGCGCGCGTCGCGCGTCGCCTTGTGAGATTAAAATACTGTCTGCCTGTACCAGTCCATGCGTTTTAGCCACTTCGCATGTCAGGCTGCACAGACTATACGAGAACGTCTTAATGAATTCTAGTTGTAAACATGTCGAAACGTAACGTTCACTTGTTGCTAAAATTAAAATTTTAACGTAATTTAATGCTGTTTCTAAGTATTTTAGAGCACTTCTGTGCATTTGGAAACACAAAATAATTCTCGAGGTTTTATAATCTAGGTCCACTGCTGCACCTAGACTTCCCTCAAGCTCCGCAACTTCGACCGGCAAATATATCATCACATTACGCCTGTATTACCTAAAGGAGTAGGCAAAGGTGTACCTATAGGGTTCCAGTACACCCACAGCCAGTTATGTTTAAGCACCAATCCAGACTATGGGCTGTTATTGAGAAATTCCATATAGAACACCCCATAAAACACATTGTCCAACCCCATGACGAACCCAAGACCTCATGCTCATCAGTAGACCTCTATACGTATATCAACGAGGCAGGCGGTTGGTAAAATGTCTATTTCATCACAAGAACTACATCTGTACATGGCCGTACCTTGTAGTATCTGTTTATTACTGATACTGTACTTACGCTTCTTTTTCATTCATCCACATCATCTTCATGTTTTAGAGTGTTTTAGTATCCTTTTACGACTTATCCTTTTACATTATTTATATTTCACATACTGTTTTCTGTATTAGTACTCTGCGAATCGGTCTTAAACGATTCGTCTATTTATAATTACCTGATTTTACATTAGAATTTTCCATCTTTTTTACTTAAGTAATATATTTTTTTTCTCTCCTTTGTTATGACATTTAAGTCAAACGTGTCAAACTGATGTCAACTTATTCTTTTAATTGTCTATGCAGTCTATTCAAGGAAAGTTGCATTAGGATTGTAATTACTAAAAAAGATTTTATATCGTTTTGGATAGCCTAAATTTGGTTTTTTCTATCTAATTACGTTGTCTAATAAATAACGGAACTGTAAATTATTATTATAAGATTCTTAAACGCACTCTCGGTTTTATCAAGAAGATTTGATATGTCTTGGCCGACTAGACCGGCAGGTGAGATAATCTATGGCTGGTGAAAAAGAAAAGAAGAAAAGAAGGGAAGACACAAGCTGAAGAAAAATTAATAAATTCGGGGGCTAAAAAAAATGGGATTGTGAGTATCGGATCAAAGAAAATCATATTTAATCACTATGATGAACACGTTATTTCCATAATTGCAACATTGTTAACTACTACTACTTTATCAGCCAAAAACGGTTACTAGCGAAGTTCTCTCTTATCAAACGATGACCTTGAAAAGGTTGACAACTCCGGTTCGCCCTACAAAAAACACTAACGCCATCTATTAGAACTACGATGTCAATCGGCGTGTCTGCTCCTAGACGTAACCTTGTAAGAGCGGAGTGTGGTATTTTTCGAGGTACAAAGAAATAACATAAAAACCTTATATTTTTCAAAATTTGTTTGTTGCAGTTTGTTTGTGTTATTAAGTTTTCATTGGCCGTCGAATGAAATAATTTCTAAAAAAAATAGTTTTTTTGATAATCTGGACATATTTTCCATTTTGGATTCATAGTGTTTTCTGACGTTGGACATTTTAATTTGCTTTTAATAAACAATAAAAATCAATTTTGTATAAAATTTAATCTTATAGTAATATTATTAATTTACGCGGCTTCGCGTCGGCTTTGCCAAAGGTTGAGACAAATAAGAAAGAAAATTCTTTTAAATAATGTTACAAGTCGATTTAATGACATATTTTTAACTTACCGGGGATTTGAAATGTTATCATATTTTTTTATGTGCTTTTTGTCGTAGTTCACGCAACCCTTCACGGCACAACTTGGCATTTTTGCTTGCAAAAATGTACGACCACTCCGAAGACAGCTGATCGCGTTCTAGTTCACTTCGCTATTGAGTACGAGCGAGGCGTATGGAAGGGATATAGTAAGCGATGGCAGCGCACGGTGTGGCAGAATTGTGTAACAAAAGGGGTTAGTGAAACTTATCAAACGCTGTTTTGAAGATGGGTCATTATTCTTGTTGTGTATGTACTGCAAACTGTATAAACTGCAAAAATACCAGTGGAAATAGTCAGTGTAAATTCTATATTTTTCCAAAAGCAGCCTGGAAAATAGATCAGCGAATGTTGTTAGGTTAGGAAAGTACTTACGTTTAAACTTGTGTTATAGGGTGTTAAGGTCAGCGAATTTTGACGAATGATGTTTGCTCGTATTAAATAACTATTGCCATTAGTTCTTAGTTCTTCGACATTCCTTACGTGTTCAGCTAAAACCATTTTTTTCCCCTTCAGCATAGTTTGAGGCTGGAAACTTATTTCATGTTTTACGCTCTCAAAACTAGTTTTTATAATCACATCCATGTTCCCTTTAATTGTTTTAACAAATATCTATAAAAACACTATTTATTGTCTTTCTATATATTTACTTTATTTATTTTTTATCAAAAAACATTATGCACTTGCCATTCACTGTTTGACATATTCCCCTTTTGTTGCGTTTACATGGTGGCGCTGGTGTCGTGCACGTTCCCAATAGCCAAGACCATTTTAAGACCAAGTTCGAGGCGTCATTGTAGCATGCGGTTCGCCCAGTCCTTATTTATATGTCAATGGTTGACAAGCTCCTAAAGTGGCCTCTCAAATTTATGGACTAAACGGATCGCACTATTTGACATCTGAACGACGGCTCCTATTGTGGCATTCCAAACATATAGACTAAGTGGATCGTACTATTTAACACTAAAACTGAAGACATCGCCATTGTCAAGTTTTACCTTCTACTTTCCTTACCTCTCCCTTGAGTGCGTAATTTCTAGGCAGGTACCCCTTTTTATATCATCACTATTTTGTTTTACTTATTAAATTGAACTGTCTACTCTATTTTTACCTTTTATTTGTTAGGAATAGGTAGACACGACAGTTTTCGAAATAACGTGTTCTTCATGTAGATAGATTATTATTTTCTATAGTCCCAACTCCCTCAAGCCCATTTTTTTAGCCCCCGAATTTATTAATTTATCTTCAGCTTGCCATGTGGCTTCCCTTTTTCTTATCCCAAAATCCTTTATGTTTTCTTTTTCTCCCTTTATTTGTTTTGTGTATTTCACCTTTTATTTTTTAGGAATAGGTAGACACGACAACCTTTACAAGCTTTGTAAGGTCAGTTCCCACAGATAATATCAGCAAATTGTTTACCTTTTGACTTCCTCAAACTTTTTCTTCTTATTATAATAATCTTAAAACTTATAACAAAATGATGTCGTTTACCAAAGCGGTCCGTCTCTAATTGGTCTTCAAAGCCACTTTCCGTATTCACTAACAAAAAGCGACACTTAAATAAGTGCTTAAATAAAACCACGTTGTTAGATTTTCAACTTACGGCACTAGAATGAGTGTTGAAAATCGATAGAAGAATTTTGTCAAAATTATGTAAATGTGAGTACCATGCATCCTTTTAATATGTTGTTTTGATGTACGTCGACTTGAAAAAACGTGGTAGTTGAGAGTATGTCATGCTCACTTAAATGTCTCACTGATGGTGGCGCGTGTGTTTGGATCATTCGGTTCCCTAGAAAATGGTTGAGCTGGATGGTGCTGATCCACGCGTCAAGTTCGTGAACGGGCGCCGTCGGTTGAGACTGGTCATCTCCTAACTGCCATGGCTTATTTTGAATCTTATCTTTTTTATTTATTTTTTACATTGTTCTCACATATAGAAGCACCAAGAATAATGTTCCCAAAATTTTGTAATACCCATGATTTAAAGAGTGTCCTTGGAGTTTCTTGCCCGTTCTTCTCCATAGAGATCTACGTTTTGGAATGGGCTTCAGCTTCGATTTTTGTTTGACAATTCAAAAGTGCCTCTAAAAGGTTTAATTGAAATAAATGCTTTGAGTTTGAGTTTGATCAGCGCCATCCTGTTGCCTAGTGTTAATGAAAACTGGCATAGGCGCATTTTTTGTCTCTGTGCGTAAGCGCAAGAGATGTACGCATGGAGCAGTGGTGGCCTAGTGGTATCAGCCCCAACTTTCGGTCGTGAGTTCAAACCCAGGCTGGCACTTTACTTTATGTATTCAATTTAATCACCATTGCACTCAAAACGGTGAAGGAAAACATCTCGAGGAAACCGGCGTTACTGAGAACCTAAAATTCAAAGCCATGTGACATCTACCAACCCGCTCTAGGCTGGCGTGGTAGATTATGGCCCGTTCCGTTTTAAAGAGAGGAGACCTGTGTGGCCCAGTAGTGGGAACTTTATAGGCTGCTCATATAAGTTGACCATTAGAAATCTTTTGACTTCCAATCTATGGCTGCATTTTCAAAGGACATCTCCTTTCCAGCTGTGCTAAGCTGAGATTTGAAAGGTAACAAAAGAAGTCTTAGTTTTATTTCTTCAAGCAGTTGTCTTTGCTCATCATCATCATCATTTCAGCCAAAAGACGTCCACTGCTGGACATAGGCCTCCCCCAGGCTCCTCCACTTCGACCGGTCTTGTGCTTCCCACAACCAGCGGATTCCCGCGGCCTTCACAAGGTCATCGGTCCACCTTGAGGGAGGCCTTCCCACTCTACGTCTTCCGGTACGCGGTCGCCGCTCCAGAACCTTTCGGTCCCATCGGCCATCTATTCTGCAAGCAATGTGCCTTGCCCACTGCCACTTAAGTTTGGCAATTCTTCGGGCTGTGTCGGTTTCCTTGGTTCTCCTGCGGATCTCTTCATTTCTGATTCGATCGCGTAGGGAAACTCCGAGCATAGCCACTATGGTATTTGGGACGAGAAGATATTCAGGTCTTTGCTCAGTGATTTCAAAATGCTGTGATTTTTGGCAGGTATGTGTTAATTGTATGTGTTAATTTTTCAGATTATTACGAAACTAAGTTATGCTAAATTTAATCAAATATGCAACATTACAGTTACATTATACGCTATGTAGCTCAAATATTACTTGAAGCACAGCTTACTTATGTGTTGTATTGTGTACACACTGTTGTTGTTATTTATCTTCACTTTTTTTACTTTGTTATTGTATTTTGTGTTTCACGAACTGTTTCCTTCTTTCTGTCGTGACTCAATGAAGATCTTTGACTCTAAACTGTTCAATCGCAAGCCTCACAGATTTTATGATGCACGGAATGAAAGGTTTAAGGAATGGCAAATATATTGTATGGCGTATGTATGGTTTGTGATACTAACTACCTAACATATCATCCCAGGCATAGGCATCCCATAAAACTTCCATTCAATTCCATGCATCATAAATTGGGAGGCTTGTGTATTCTTAACGGTAAATTACCGCTTCGCTTGCATCTTTGATGTTGTAATATCTTGCGATAAAAAGAGGTATTATTTTGTTTCAATCAGTAGTTAGGAATCATAGTTAGTGACATAGGTCACTAGTATCGAATGTCAAGTTATGTAATAGTTTAGTGATTTTGTTGGCTATGTTGTCGTAAACATTTTATAAGGTACTCAAACGTTTTACGTTGTTTTACGATATTGATTGTATTGTGTACTTTTTGTCTCACTGGTCCTGTTTTCTACCAGAAGCGTCTAATCAAGAAACGTAGAGACTTCAACCTACCCATAAGCACTAAACAACCTGATATGGACTTTAAGGGATAATTTATTCAAAAACATTGGGCAACAAAACTTAAATAAAAAAAAATACACCTAAACCTTCCTCATGAATCATTCTGTCATCATTCATCATTCTCCTGCCCTTATCCCAATTTATTTGGGGTCGGCGCAACATGTCTTTTTCTTCCACACTTCTCTATTAGTCGTCATCTCCGTAGTCACACCCTTTCTAACCATATCATCATTCACACAGTCCATCCATCGTTTTTTTGGTCTCCCCTACTCTTATAGCCATCGACATTCATACTCAAAACTTTCCTCACGACATTTTCCTCATTCCTCCGTATCACATGCCCATACCATGACAACCGATTTCCACACAACTTTTCATTTATCGGTGCCACTTTCAGGCTTCCTCTTATGTACTTATTTTTTATTCTATCCATTCGTGGAACACCACACATTCCTCTTAACATTCTCATCTCGGCTACATGCAATTGCCTTTCATTCATCTCTTTTGTGGCCCAACATTCTGACCCATACAAGACGGCAGGTCTTACCATGGTTTTATATATCTTCCCCTTAAGTTTAAGGGGAATATGGGAGTCGCAGATGGTTCCCGTGACCTGCCGCTATTTCATCCATCCGGTGTTAATTCTGTGCTTAACCGTCCGATCTACTTCGCCATCGCTTTGCACGAGTGAACCGAGATACCGAAAGTCGGAGCAGACTGGGAGAAGCACGCCATCAAGCACTATGGCTCCAGAGCTGGAGAGACCGCCGAAATCGCAGAACATATATTCAGTTTTGGTTCTGCTGATTTTCAAGCCAACATTCTCCAGCTTCTGTTGCCACTTCTCCAATCTGCTCTGGACCTCGGACACATCTTCACCTCATGAATCATTCTGTATGTTGGTGAAAACCCCATGAAAATTTGTTCCGTACTTTTTGAGTTTATCGCGAAGACACAGTCAAACAGATGCGGCTAGGGACTTTTTAATAATATGTAGTGACGTACAAATGAATAAAAATGTACCTAACCTCCGCACGCCTGCCAATATTTTTATAACAAGGCACAAGAAGCGCAGAAACGCACAGTTACAAAGCCAAAAGTAATTTTGGCTTTGTAACTGTGCGTTTCTGCATTGCATTTTAAATCCATTAATCAAAGATTGCCTTATTCTTAGAACTGTTTTTTAGATATAATGTATTGTTGATAGCAACATTACCTGAATATAAACAAAATCATTTTCTACGAAGCTATTTGTGAAAGAAAAAAAAAAACGAATAGCAACAAGTTGTATACTCGCAAAAAACTCTGAGTTTAAAGTCAGGCTTTATTTTCAAGTTATTGAAATCACAAAAATAGTCCCTACTTATACCCCCTTATTACAAAACAAGGTTTTTCTTTAGGTATGGTTTAAACCGTCGAGCCTGGTTTGTAAATAAGAACCTAACTGAAATCGAAATACAGCTCCTTTTACAAAATTGACAAGTTAGTCCAGTGCTAAATTGTCAGTTTTGTAAAAGGAGCTGTAATTCTATGTCAGTTCTAAGTTCTTATTTCAAAAACAGGCTCGGTGGTTTAAACCATACCTAAAGAAAAACCTTGTTCTGTAATCAGGGGGATAGTGTCTACTTAGAACATGACAGTCTAGCTGAAGAATATAACTTACCTCCATTCTGTTGATTCCTCAAGAATGTCTTACGCTGGTAGAAATGTTTACCCTATTTGATCAACTAGGACCATCTGCTCACGGCTCCAAATAGAGCAGTCTTCAAACAAAATCAAAATATTTTAATTCACATAAATGGGCACGTATGAAACGTCAGAATATAGGTGCACGGTTCCAATTGGTTGTTTCATAAGGAGAAGAACCGGCAAAAAACTATACGGTTACTCTTTTAAAATCATTGGCTTTTACAAAACATAACTCATCACCTATACTTAATTCATCGGCTGCACATGTGGTAATTATGCTGAGTGAAGATGCAGCATGTTGACTCAAAGGTGTCCAATAGAATTCAGTTCAGATCAGCACTGCAGCACTGGTACACCTAAATGAGCAATGAATTGGCGGGTAAAAGACATTCAACCACGTGTTTGTCCCACATAGAATTACTTCAAGTTTTGGCTCAAACTCGAATTAGAAGAAGGTAATTATAGATCAAGGCTTTAATTATAAAGAATAGCAACCGCTGTGGTGGCCATTGCTATCTGTGTCGTACTCATATGAGCTAAACCCCAAGTAAAATTGTTCTACGAGCGATATTTCTTTGCACCCAAGAACGGCTATTATAATAATATGTTGGGTCTTAAGCGATATTTATCATCTTCCAATTTTACACACTAGTTCTTGCATAACATGCAAATATAGTGATCAAAGTCAAGTAGATTGGTTAATTATTAATCGTGATGCAATTTTATTGTTATGTTTATTGCTCTGCTTTAATGTGTTTGTTGCTGTTGTGTTGTGTCTGTGTCGAATAAATGTTTTCTATTCTATTCATAATTATAAGGAACAGAACCCGGAAATAAATTCCGCATTACCAAATAGGAACAGTGACTTCATGCATGTATAACAGCCAATAACCGCGTTTCTTAAACTGTTGTGTCATCATTAATTCACATACGCACTCATTTACTTGTACTCGATACATACTTTCTTTGGAATTACTATAGTGTTTGTTACTTACGTTTTTCTCTGGAAGTTCTCTCTTATCATGTTTCAATCATCACTTCTTTTCAATCATTACCTTTGTACGTATATAGATATATGTGTTTGCAAACATGGTTAAGTAAATAAATGTTTAGTTAGATTTTCTACTTCAAGTCTTGCTTCATTCTAGAGTTCATCGCCAAGGACCAGACCTAGATTAAGTTCCAAGCAGAATATTAGTAACACAATACAAATACTGTGCAATGTACTGCTTGCACATTGCATGGATTTAAAAAAGTTGAGAGAATGTACCATCTTCACCAATTTTGAAGATCGAAGTCGCTTTCAATCATAGGTATTCGATCAAACATAGAATGCAACGGTTATGTCTACTTTTGTTTCAAACTGTGTGTGTAAACCTTGTGTATTAAGAAATATTTCCACTACATTAATGTTACATAAAAATGTGTATTTTCTACCTACGATATGTCAAGAAGTCATCATGCGACCACTTTGGTATTTGTACATTTACACAACTTGAAATAACTTGGAATCGGTGTCATGATTTCGAACTTGTAGTAAATTGTTTGATTAAGGAAATAAAGGGAAAGAGGCAGAAGGAAGAAAAGAGAATGTTTAGAAACTTAATAGATCTCTGAGACGAGAAATCATAAGAAATGCACTGCTCTTTGAAAACAATCGTTTCTTCCAAGTATTATGTTATTTACTATTAAGGGTAATCATATTAACAAAGGCCTGTTGGTAAGGTAAAGAAAATCCATAAAATAAAATAGCAAACACTGTGGTGGCCATTGCCATCCATCTATCCAAGTAAACTTGTTCTACGAGAGATAATTCTTTGCATTCAAGAACGTCATATTATGTGGTACCAAGGACTGTAAAGGATTGAATACCACCAAATAATTTTCGACTTTACTTTTCATTGAATTATCTCCTCTATAATCTATTACAGTGATAGCCTGAAGAACAGACCAATTTATTTTATATACTGAACGGGAAATGGAACGCACTTTATTAGAATACAATAGATAATGTATATTGCACTTGTTGACGGCTGAATACATATATTTGTAATAGTTTTCTTTATTTCCACTTCCTTTGATATTTTCACTTGCAGTGTTAATCGTGATAAAGCAGTACGTGATATGGAGTAAGCTGTAGTTGTAAATAAAATAAGCGAAAATCGATTTGATATCAAAATGGATGCAGGATTGAAACATATTGTGGAGGATCTTGGCATAAACAACGCAAATCGTAAGGAATTTAAAATAATTGTAATTAATTACTTATAATGTAACCTAAATAGTAGGTTACTATATCTGGAAATCGTGTATCGACAAAGGAAACCCAGTCAGTTTTATTTGATTTATTTAAATAAACAATTTTCATTCTATCATTTCAACCCCTAATATATTTCGCAAAAGATCCGCTTATGCTAGTATCCAATATACATTTATTGTTCATTCAATTTGTTCCTTATTTATTATCATTGTTACTGTAGCTTCTAATTTCGTATTCAAATGCATTTTTGCCCCTTTTTCATAATAAGCACTAGGCTAAAGAGATTCCTGAATTGTCATCTTTGAATTTCGGTCTTATTTCATCTTTCACAATACCTATCTGAATGCCAATTCTCGTGATTGAAAACGTTCAAAATCTTTGTCAAAAATATATTGAAACTCGAGGTATTTTTGACAGATTGAGACTGAGATCAGACTGTGAATGTTTTTAAAATTACGAGCATTGCCCCTCAGGTCACGGGTGTACCGCAAGATCGTATTGTGAGTCCAACTCATCAAGTTGTTATTATCTCATTCTTAGGCTCATTAAATAAATATCACCAAATACATAATTTCAATGAAAATGAAAAACCATTGATAATACCTAACTTGTTAACATTTTGAAATTCCAGTGTCTATACCAACATGGACTTTACGAGAAACTTTGACAGGGTTAGTCATAGTTCTAGGACTATACCTGACCGTGGTTGTGAAGGTATTACCAACGTACATGAAGAACAGACAGCCGTACCAACTGAAGAATATAATGTTGGCTTACAACGCGTTTCAAGTCGCCTTCTCTGTATACGTAGTATTAATTGTAAGTGGTACTAGTTGCTGTTATATTTTTTGTAGGAGTATTTTGAATCAATGGCATTACAATTAATTGATTGTTGCCTTGGTCCAGCATTACATAATATTTCATATTTTAATCATATTCAAGTCAAACTACTACAAGCGTTTTAAAATTCACGTAATGTTAGAGCGTTTGAGGGTTTGAGTAGAGTGGCTAAGCTGAATGGGGCTGATCCATGCATGATGTTCAACCAGGGGTGCGGGTTGTTCGAAAGATATACTGTGTCCCCTGGCATACAGGCAACTGAAGGGACACCGGTTGCTTTTAGTCAATAAAAGTCTGACACGCCCTCCCGCTCCACCCACAGCGGGTGAAGTTGGTACCTACGCCACCAAAAAAAAAAGGATGATTTTCGTGAACGGGCGCCGATAGTTGGGACATTTCTTCTCTCCTAGCTGCCATGGCTTATTTTAATTGTTTCTATTTGCTGTACTCTGCACGCTTTTAACGTGTACGATGACTTTTTTACATCGTTCTTTCTTCATATAATTAAAAATATAACATTAATGATGTAGATAACAATATAATTTAAAAAGAGTCTCCATGAAGTTTCACGTTCTTCTTCACAGGTAGGTAAAAATCATACTTAGGAATGGGCAAGTAGCTTCATATTTCTGACAGACCAACTCCTTGACAATTCAAAATAGCCTGGCTCAAAAATCAAAAGACATTTATTCAAATTAGGCTGAGAACCAGCACTAAAAACGCCCGCCCGTCACCACTTCCTAGTGTTTTAGCTGGGAAGAAGACGTTGCGCAACAAACTTTAACTGATCGAAACATCCCTTTACGCACTATTTATTTTGTTATAAACTATATAAACGAGCCAATCACTTTTTTGATGTAACTTTACTCTAGATACAGAAGCAATAACTAACTATACATACTCAGCCTATTACGTTCCCACTGCTGGGACACAGGCCTCCTCTCCGTGAGAGAGAGTGGGTCGTAATCCACCACGCGGGCCCAGTGCGGGTTGGTAGATGTCACATTTCTTCGAATTTTTGTTCTAGGACATGCCGGTTTCCTCACGATGTTTTCCTTCACCGTTGAAAATGATGAAATTATTTACACAAAGTAATGCGCGTGGCTGGGTTCGTCGCGGCCGTTACCAATGGGCCACCACTGCTCTCCTTAATTAATTATATTATAATCAGGCCATTAGTATCCAAAAGTCATGTCACTAAGGCAGTTATAAGTACTTCAATACTAATTTAAAATATAAAACCCATCTTCTTTCATTACTAAGGATCGTGATTGCTAAACTAATCGATGACCCATCTCTATAATCTATCGAGCCAAGTCTATTGCTTTATTGGTTGATAACCAAGTTAGATAATGACTAACTGTCGATTGGTTTGGTTCAGGGCCTTAATTCACTATGACTACTTAACGATTCCTTACTCTTAACTACGTCAATCACACTCGAAACCTGCTACTATCGTATTAATAATATCGAAAAATTATCTTGAAACATACAGAATATGATATTAAAAAACACGATATTGACGTAGTTTGAACGTAGTAAGATCCCGCGTGAATTCGGCGTTCCGTGTGGTGCTGGACGTAAAAGAATAGCACCATCCTATCTATTCCCGTGGGTGTCGTAGAAGGCGACTAAGGGACTTACTAGGGAATGGGCAGCGGCGTTCTCTATGCATTTGACCACCATACTGCGATCGCCAACCCGCCTGTCAAGCGTGGCGATTATGACAAATCCCCCCCTTCTGAGGAGGCTTATGTCCAGCAGTGGACGTCTTTCAGCTGATATGATGATGATGATGAAGATTCCGCGGGGAATCATTATAACCATACCGAATTGGGGCCCTGTTGTGAGTTTCAGAGGTTGACAAGCAGACATAAGCGGCATAGGAAATAATAGCAGTGGACGTGGAAGTTTATTACTATTGTTAATTTTTCTTTTTTTCTGTTTCAGTACATGAGATACATCTACAGATTTAATATAATAACAACAAGATGCCCAAAAGGCGACGATTTACAAGGGGTAATTATTTATTTTATTATTGTCTGATAAACCAAACTACACTCACGAGCAATAAACTGGAATTACTTACTTCATCGCGCGTTGCTCAAGACATTTTTTTACATTTTCAATGCAATGAGTTGTGGATTATGGTATATCACCTGAAAGGTAATTTTGTTAGCTTATAGATGATTTCAAAAAGATTTAAAACTAATTACATTTTCTAGCTAAATTTAGAGAATTATTTCAGTACGTCAAAGTTGTGGACGTCTAAATGAATAAGAAGTAATATGAAAAGAAAAAAAAAATATCTACAATTTATGTTATTTACCCCTTCATATTTTGTGTTACCCCCCTGGCCCTAATGACTACCTGTAAGCGGTTGTTCATTGACCAAATGAGTTTCCTGATGGAATCCTGTGAGATTTCTTGCCACTCTTCGACTAAAGCAGTTTTCAGGTCTTCTATTGACCCGTACCCGCCTTTTCAGCGCATCCCATATTTATGTTCAATTGAATTTATATCGGGGCTGAGGGCTAGCCAGTCTAGTGTGGGAATACCAACTTCTACAAGGTACTGTCTAGTCACTGCAGCGGTTTGGCAGCGGGCATTAGCAGGAAATCTTCGCCAATCAACCCGCAGGGAAGCACATGGCCTAGCAGAATGTCGTTGATGTATCTTTCTGCGATTAGCCCCCCTCCCCGACCCCTACCAGGTACGAATATCAAGTCCGTTTTTGCTTCAATAGATATCCCCGCCCGCTTCATACAGGACCCACCCCCGTATGCCACTGTTTCCGCAAAACAGCATTGTGCGAATCGCTGCCCCGGTCTTCTATAGACTCTCTGTCGACGGTCGCTACCATGCAGGCACATCCTGGATTCGTCCGAGAACAGGACTTGCCTCCATTGCTCGATATCCCAATCTAAGTGATCGCGAGCAAACTGAAGCCTGGCTTGTCGGTGGGCTGGAGACAATTTAGGTCCCGTGGTCCTTGGTCCTTTTCGGGGTCAAGTTCTTCTGCTTCTTTGAGTCTTCGCCTCACTGTCCACTCGCTGACAGCCCTCCCTCGAACTTCTCTGAGCTGCTGCTGGACGTCCACGCCGGTCAGTGGTCGATTTCGGAGAGAAGAGGTGACAATAAATCGGTCATGTCTCACCGAAATGCATCGCTGTCGTCCAGACCCCGGTCTCCGGACTAAGTTTCCACTCACCCTGAACCTCTTTTATACCTTCGAGACACAAGACTGGCTCAAATGAAGTTGTCGAGACAGTACGCTGAGACAATCCTTGCTGGATTAGGATGACGACTTGAGCGGCTTCTATAAGTGTGGTTTCCATTTTTTTTAGCTCCAATATTCCCAGTGATGTGAAATATTGGACTGGTAATCAATTTCCATAAACGCTCCCTTTTTCTAGGATTTCAGGACCACCAAAATATATTGTTTTAAAAATTGATGTTTTTTTGTTTTACCGTCCATGACATAAGGTGAATAATACCATTCTACTACTGAAATAGATTATAACCTTGCAGCAGATCCCCCCGAGCGAGTTCCCGTATTGTCGTTGCGGGGGGGCTCAGTAACCGCGGTCTCCCAGCCACGGTAAAGCGAAGAGGAACCCAAAGGTGGGGCCGCTCGTCAGGGCTTTTGCCTTCAAGCCGATGACGTAGCAACCAAAAAGTAGGTTGCCGTGAGATGCACCGTAACTGAGGTGGGCCGCGATGTCGAATGGGAGGCATCGCGGCTGAGGGTTACGGGCTTCGGCAGAGGAGGAGTGCCGGTGCTTCTGAGCAGCGCTCTTCCTTTCCGTGGCCTGGACGGGGCCGCCACCGTTTGATGGCGGACGCGGTGGGGCCGCAGGGGAAGAGGATAGACGGTATAGCGTTGGCCGCTCTCCCTATCCCCTGCGGCCGAAAAGTTGTAGGCGGGACGGCGCGTGGTGTTCCACGAGCGCCGTCAGAGATGTCAGCAACGACTGGTGGGGTCCGCAAGGGCCAATGCCTGCCAGGGGTGCGGGTTGTTCGAAAGAGACACCGTCGCCCCTGGCATACAGGTAACTAGGGAACACGTGTGGGTTTCAGTCAGTACAAGTCTGACACGCCCTCCTGCTCTCTACTCAGAGCGGGAGACGTCATTTGATGATTTATCAGACTCCAAAAAAAAAAAAACCTTGCAGCAGATATTGAACATTTGGACTTTGGAAAACCCAGAATAAATATCAAAGAAGCTTATCGCAGTCCATTGCTTCACATAGGGTTGTCCCATGCTGCGGTACAACACCCTGTCCTCCACCTTCCGTGCCACAATACTTTACTCTCCGCTTTCCGCATCCAGTCTGTCCCAGCTACTTTTTTGACGTCGTCGGTCCGTCTAGCTGGGGGGCGTCAAACACTACGTTTGCCGATATGCGGTCTCCACTCCAGAACTCGTCTACCTTCTAAATATTACAACGCAGTGGATTTCAGAACTATATACTGTATCCATGGTAACAGGGGCCCAAGTCTGCTATTTTATAAATTCGTCAAATTGTGTTATAATGACATTGTCGTATTTTTCATTCATTTGTCATTATGTACGAGATTACCAAGAAATACCATTTATTTCAATGGAGTGTCAGTGGCTGACCAGTGGAAAGTCATAATGACGCCATTATATTAGTAGATTACCAAACTTGTCAAAATCAACAATTATGAAATCAATGATAGACCATTCTGACACTATTGTACCTAATAGCAGACTTGAGGCCGTGGTTGCGCGCCGATGACCTAACCCTAACACTTCATTTATTATTGCCAGGTGGTCAACGAAATCTACCCTTACTTCATAGCGAAGCACCTTGATCTACTCGACACAATATTCTTCGTTCTCCGTAAGAAAGACAACCAGATTACCTTCCTTCATCTCTACCACCACACGTCCATGGTCACGTGGACCTGGCTTCACTTCATGTTTCATCCGACCGACAACTTCGTGGTCGTTGGTATGCTGAACAGTCTGGTCCATGTTCTGATGTACGCGTACTATGGGATTTCATCTTTGGGTCCTGAGTATGCGAAATATATTTGGTGGAAGAAGCACTTGACTAAAATTCAACTGGTTAGTATTTTTTATATTCATTTGAATTACTAGTTTTGTCTTGCTTGTATTATATTATAGCTTGATTTCTTATGACGAGATTGGCCTTAGGTTTAAGCTCTTCATCCAGCTGATAGGAAGGAAGAAAGCGAGCCTTTTGTTCTGCAGCTAGACACAGTCTGAAAATAAATAATATTTTTCAATTCGTAACTTATTTTTCTTTGACACTCGTTACGGGTCATCAGAAGCCCGAAAGTCTGACAACCAGTCCTATCAAGGAGTACCGTGTTACCCAGTAACTAAATTGTGGAGGTCAGATAGGCAGTCGTTCCATGCAAAATACTGGTATTCAGCTGCATCCGGTTAGACTGGAATCCGACCCCAACATATTTGGGAAAAGGCTAGGGCTATGCAGATTGATTGCTTGACTTACTAAAGTGCAATAAGCTTCATCAAGTCACATAAATAAAAATATCAAATATTTTGTTTTATAAACATTGCGGATGGAAAGCGAACTCAGCGCAGACAATTCAATTAAATAACAATAGTAAATCTAGCGATCTATCAAGAGTTTGTACAATACTATTCTCACAGTATTACCGTCATATAGTAAGAGCATGACATTTTCAACTCTTGTCGAGTTACAAATCTGTTTGACCTTATCAAATGTCAATATTTTCGATTGGTTTTAAATAAATATTGCATTTGCATGACAGATTAATACTGTAATAATATCTTCACAGATATTTTAGTTTGTGTCAAAAAATTGTCTCTTGTCAAATGTGCTTACTATCTATCTCTAAACATTCATAGTTAAATTATGCTGTCGGTCAAAAGTGAGTCGAAATACCTATAGGTCATGTGAAGTGAATTCCTTAAATTAAAATCAAATTAAAATGAGTACTTAACTAATTGTGTTAGTAATTACATCATTATAGATGTGTTCTGCATTCTTCAGCAGAATATAAATATAAATATAGGTATATACAAATTGATAATCATTTTGTCATTAACTTTACATGCAATTGCTTTACGTGCAATATCATCGTGCTGTTGTTAAAAGTGATTTTTCTATCTTCCAGATCCAATTCATCCTAGTGGTTTCCCACCTCCACTTCCAACAGAAGCTGTCTCCATGCCCGATCCCCAACTTCTTCCATAACTTCTGCATGTTCCTCATCTGTTCCTTCTTCGTGCTCTTCATGAACTTCTACATCAACAGCTACAAAAGCAAATCTAAGAAGAATAAAGAAGCAGGATTAGTACAAAATAATGGCAATGCGGATATTGTTGTTGACGAGAGATTAATTAAAACTCGATAATTTAGTGATAACTATTGTAGATGTGTGTTAATGTAGTTTTAAGAATAAAAAAAAAAATATAATTGGCTTTTTTATTGGTCTGTTTAGCGCTGTCTACGGGTGGGAAAATGTAATAATAGAACAAAATAACAGTAGGTCATCTGGTTACCACCAACATTGATGCAGCTTATGTTTACTGATACAAACTTTCATAAAACTTGTAAAAAACAGTCTAAATCATTTAATTTAGAAATAGGGACTCCAAATGGGTGCTGTTAAAGGAATTAATATGCGCATTGTAAACACAGCTGAACGTGCTTGCTGAAGGACGATGAGGACTTAACTGCTGATAGCCTAGCACCAAAATACTAAGTTTGGTTCAGTTTTAGATCTAGACCCTGTAGGAATATTTGTGTAGCTGTACGCACGGCTACACATCAAGCTATACTTTTCCAATATAAGCTGATCTCGCATTGTATAAGATTTCCGTACAAAGCGAGATCAGCGTAAACTGGAAATGTATAGCTTGATGTGTAGCCGTGTGTACGTGGTTTTTAGGGTTCCGTACCCAAAGAGTAAAACGGAACCCTATTACTAAGACTCAGCTGTCCGTCTGTCCGTCTGTCACCAGGCTGTACCTCTGAACCGTGATAGTTAGACAATTAAAATTTTCACAGATGATACATTTCTGTTGCCGTTATAACAAAAATTACACGAAAACCGAATAAAATAAATATTTAAGGGGCCTCCCATACAACAAACGTAATTTTTTTTGCTTGTTTTTGCTCAATAGTGATAACGGTAACAGGTAGACGCTTGAAATATTCACAGAATATTTAGTTATATATTCACTTTAAAAATAAATATTAAAATTAAAATAAAACAAATATTTAAGGGGGATTCGTTTTTATAGATAATGGTACGGAATCCTCTTCTTTTTCTAGGTTTCTACAACTAGTAGGAAATCGGTAGAAATCCTGCAAGCGAAATCGCGTATAACTAAGCAATTACAAAATCAAACAAAGTCAGCAGCAAGTGACCTCATTTCCACTAAACCGTACTTAGAACATCTACCTTCTGTTAGTGCACTAGGTACGTTTAGTTGCACACCGCTTTAAAGTGTTTGCGATGCGTAAAAACGTCTGAAAGACAACTCTACGTGAAGCAATACTACTTACTAGTGGTCGCATTGAGTTCGAAATTCGACCATATTTATTTTAAAACTAAATGTATAATATTGCATTTTTATTTGAAATATTAACTTTATGTACTCACTCTCCATAAAACTTTAACTCTGCCAAATTTCATAATATTCCGTCCGCGTAATTATCGTAAAAAGGGCTACGAAGTTTTTCTTTCACGTATTAATATGAAATGTGTTTTTTTTTACATCCCATAACTTTAGGGTGATATTCTATGAGTAAAAATTATACAAATAGTCCTACAATATGTGGTCCAAAAATGTATAGTTTCGAAGGTATCATCATAATCAATCATAATTAATTTAGGTCAACATTTGTCACTGGTGACGAATCTTTAGTTTTGCGACATTTTGCCATAATACATATTTCGATAGGAAGTATCCATAGTATTATATATGAACATTTGGGCATGGAAAAAGTATCAGCGCGCTGCGTGCCTAGAATGCTTACAACGAGCATAAACAAACAAGACTGCGGATTTCTCAAATCAATTTAGAATTGTTACAACAAGATACTGACCAATTTTTGGCTCGCTTTTGAATTGATGGAACTGACCTTGCGCCTAGTGATTTCTACCTGTTCCCGCGGTTAAAAGAACAACTGAGTGGTCACAAATATGGCAATGATGAGGAAGTGAATGCCGCCGTACATGATTTTTTAAGCGATCAATTTGAAGATTTTTTCAAGGGAATATTAGATTAGAAAAACGATATACCAAGTGTATAAACCTCACAGGTTGTCACGACACATCTTCGTGTTCGTCAGAATACTTTTCTAAGAGCCCATCTAGAATTTAAAGAGATTTTGTTTGATTAGATGTTTAGTAACAAGGGGGCGTGTGACTGAATATTACTTACTAATTAAATGTGTAAAGTGAGTCGATCGAATTAAATACCTGGTTTTTTTTCTATATACACTAGAAAACCGAATAAAATAAGGCAGCAATTTTTTTATTTTACATTTTTTGTAAATAATTTTGAAGCAAGTAGGTATGCACGCTAGTATCCACGAACCCTGGTGGTATACATCCCACTTCCTCACACAGAAAAGGCCTGTGTCTCAGCAGTGGGAACATTATTATGTTATGAATGCACGCTAGCGGCTTTTCTTACGAGTAAACTTACTAGAATTGGTTTTAAACAACACTTGTTGTATAATTAATGATTTGTTGTGTTTATTCTTCTTTGTTCTATTAAATTGTTTTTTGTCTTCCATCCCAACATTATAATATGTACTATTAGTAGATGTTTCTGTGGCTTGTCCGGATAGTTTGGAGGCCTGGAGACCTGTAACACAGGTATTCCTAGTACAGGCTCCAGTCTCCACAACATCAATGTATTTTTGTAAACACTATTATGTATTGTACTAAATTTTTTCATTATGTGGTGGAGAAAATAAAAGTTATTATTATTATATTATATTATAGTTAATTTGTAGTAAGACAATATAATGTATTCTTTATGTAATAGTATATTACGATACGTGTGACTTCAGTTATATTAATTCGGACACAAAGTAAATTGTTATTGAAATGAAATGAATAAATGAAATACATTTTTGCACGTCGTAAAATGGACTAGATACTCTCACACGTACTGTCACACGTATCGTAGGTATACTATTTTATCTACTTACATATATCGTAAAATACGAATTATAAACTTCAAAACGAGTTTATATTGACATCCTATAAAGAGACGATACTGAAATTTTAAAATCATACTATAACACATTCTCTTTAACAACATAATGTTATAATAGGTAAAACATTATTTTTTACCAACATGATAATGGGCAAATCCAAGAACATAATATCACCAAGGAGTTTCCATAGAAATCAAATATTTGTAATGGAAATAGGATTTAAAAAAAATGCAGTTCAACCTATGAGGCTGTCGTCTGCTTAACTGGACTTGCTTGTGATAATCTTAATTATTCAAGATTACCAGACAGGGCTTAAAAAACTTACAACTAGAGTGACTGTTCGCTAAGGACCCCCCTTGTTGGGTACGGACCCCGGCTTAGGGCATCACTGGTAGAGGGCAGCAAGGGACAAACTGAATCCGGTTGGACGTACTTAATACTACAGGCTCAGTGACACAGGCTAGCTCGAGCAAAGCACAGAACGGACTTCGAACGGGACGTCGCGCCGGTCCTCGGCGGCAAACACGAAAGGACGGCGGCTTGCGACGGTGTACTCTGAGGGTGTTGGTGAGCTTACTACTCTCCTGGAGGAGAGTTGTAGCGTCGTCGGGAATGGTAAGAGTATGCCTCGGTCGGCGAATCCTACTAATACGGGATCCCGGGGTGTAGCGGGTAGCTGCCGCCATACCGCGATCAGGGGATTGAGATGCTTCACAGCAGAGTCGAACAAACGCTTGGAAAGGCGTAGATATCATGAATTGCTGGATAGAGGGCATTCTGTGATCCGGATGGAGATTCTCATTTCGGACATAGATAGGGGGTCCCTTGACCTTTCTAAGGAAACGGTTCTGGACCTATGGATGTGATGGGGCTTAGCGTGTGCAAAGACAACGCACGCATAAGTCATAATATAAATAAGTCATATGACCGCGGTGTAGATACGCAATTTGCACCTAAGGGTCAATTTGCTACGGGCGGTCAGTACGCAGTGGAGCCTACCGAGAGCGAAAGCGGTGCGATAACGAGCCGTCTTAATGTGCTACCCTGCAGATAAGTGCGTGATCGAGGATCACTTCTAAGTATTTAGCTCGCTTCTCCCAGGGGATCAGCTTATCGTAGTGTGATCGGACTGGAATGTAAAGCAGTTGCGAAGCCATTTTACAGCATTCCAAAACTATTTCTGTCTATTTTTACTTAGATCTTTTATTTAGTAGGTTCAAGAGTAGATAAAGTAATGTTTGAAACTTCACGTAACTAGATAATATGACAGTTTCATAAAATACTAATAAAGCACGTGTCACCTAAATCAACATGTAAGACCAGCTCATCTGTTTAAAAATGAACTAAAGTTACGGAAAGGCGTGACTTAGGTACAAATCTAGGTCACAATCTGTTAAAAACAATCTTGTTTGGGATAGTCGCATGATATTCCTGCATTATAAAACATTAATTAGGTACTTAATACTATTCCTCCCGTATGTGTCGCCGGGCGTAAAAGAATAGCTCCATCTCATTTCTTCCAGTGGATGTCGTAGAAGGCGACTAAGGGACTTACTAGAGAATGGGCAGCAGCGTTCTCTATGCATTTTACCACCATACTGCGATCGCCAACCCGCTTGCTAAGCGTGGCGATTATGGCAAAACCCCCCATCCTGGGGGAGGCCTATGTCCAGCAGTGGACGTCTTTCGGCTGAAATGATGATGATGACTACTCCTCCGCACCTAGCTTCTGACGTTTCATAAGTGCCCATGCAGGTTTATATGAAATAAAAATATTTTGATTTTGATTGACTCTCATTCCACCCGCACAAGAGGAGTCACGAACGATCTCCGGCCAGTTAAGGAGGAGCCTGCGGGTGGCGAATTTGGGGCTGTGTCGCCGCTCGAGCAGTCAGGCTCTAAGAGATAGCACGCAGTATGCCCGCCTTAATAGTAGGATGTGCGGTCGTGGTATCGCCCGCACTTGGTGATGGGGCTCCCTAGGCATGGCGAGCTGATATCAGTCGGGGTTGCGGCGAATCTACAATCTCTCGGGACCCCGACACATGGAACAGTGGGGTTTTAGTGAGTAAGAGTCCGATATAACCCTCTGTTCATCCCAGACGGATGATATCCATGAGGATCTAATACAAAATGTTATGTTATATTATTTGGAGGTGACATTTAAGCATTACTACATAATGCAGTTAAAACTGATTCGCTTCCGTGTATTTAGGTGGCACATTTTATTTATTTCTGGGTAAAAAAATAGGAGTACAATTACATTTTATACATAATATCTTACTAAAACAAAACACTTATTACGCTACTAGCAACAATATCCAATTATTACTAATTTGTTGATTGTTAATGCTACGTGAGTTATAACCAAACAGAAATGCATGAGTGTAAGGGTTGAAAGAATAAATGATTGATTGAATGAATACTTTCTAGTTAAGTTTATGGGATAGAAAAAGAGAAAAAAGAAGAATAAACGACTTAATACAAATTCCTATAGCTAAGATAGAATCAACCACAGATTTCCTAAATTGATGTGCACATATTTAGTATATTTTTAACCGACGACAAAACGAAGGAGGTTATCAAGTCGACGCGTATTTTTTTTTTATGTATGACCACTGAAAACTTTTTTTCAAAGTAGTCCGATTTTGATCATTCTTTTTTTTTGGAAAGGGTATACCCCGAAGTTGGTCCCACATAAATTTCGAACAAAAAAATCAACCCCAAGGGTAGGAAAACAAGGGATGATTGATTGTTTACTCACAGATTTTAATACTGAGTTGTGTATTACAAAAAAGTTATCAAAAATTAAGCATGTAGTAATGAGTAGATTATAGCCACAAAAAAATATAAAATCAAAAACTTTTAACAGAAAAATTAAACCGCCGAAAAAACTGAAAAGTAATAATTTGATAAACACATCCAAAGTCACCGAAGCAGGTTTATTATTTTTTATTACTTTTCAGTTTTTTCGGCGGTTTAATGTTTTTGTTAAAAAGTTTTTTGTTTTAACACACATACGGGTATAAATAGGATATAGGTACTATCTACCGTCCTCAAACGTCAGTTGCATAATATTTGTAAGCTACGAGTACAACGCAGTGACAGTACTGAATGCGATTCAATCCTGAATGTGATTTTGATAAACAGGATAAACCTATATTGCGCGTATCAGTAGAAAATGGCAACGCCTAGGGCACGCATCACATTTGCGTCCCTTCGTAAATTATCTACGGGCTACACTGAGAAAAGTTCGGTCGCATAAACTTTCTTGACCAATTATATAGCCTTCATTATCGGAGGTATTCATTTCAACTTGCTAAAAATCGCTTGCAATGCTGCAGTTTCACAAGAATTTGAATAGAAATAGGCAGATTTGGAAATACGATTTCATCCTCGGACTGCATAATAGGTATACCTATTCAAGTTGCTCTTCAGATTACTTAGATATAGGTTTGAAATGGTTTATTGATGTTTTATTTATTAGGTTGGCGACTTTTTACGACCCCCTTAGATAGGCGCCCAGGGCTCTTGCCCTGGCTGCCCCACCCTAGTTACGCCACTGTTGCGCGTTTATACGGGATCTTTACTTTCTATGAGCAACTTTACCTCTTATGTATAATATGGTCGGATGCCAGTCTAACCGGAAGCAGCTGAATACCAGTATTTTACACGGAGCGACTGCCTATCTGTCCTTCACAACCCAGTCTACTTAAATATATTATATCAATTACTAAACGTCATTTAATATAAAAGCGATACAAAAGTAGAAAACTCGACTATTTGTACAAGACTTTTGGTAATTGCGAGATGTTTCTTTCATAATTCTTAATTTTACTCATTGATAAAGTTGCTCATGGAGAGTAATAATGTGATAGTTGACCGTACGTTAACATTTATAATGGCGCACAATAGGTTTATGTAAGTTGACGGTAACGATATTACTGTAGTCGTCCACCCACGCCCACAACACGTATGGAAGGTGGGACACCGCACGTGCACTTAAAAATCTTTTGCTTTGTATGATTATGGACTGTCGTGAACTCTGACTTTTGATTTTTGATGTACAAGTCCAAAGTTCCAATTTTTGTATATCAGTGGTTTTGATACTTTGTTTTCATTGGTCATTCATTAAGTTTTGTCAGGGAAATAATTGTTATGCAAAATGGCATCGTACAGACGCCAAGCATATCAAGCTACCCCAATCTATAAAATTTATTTGTTGGTTTTAAACTTTATTCCATAATCATAAGGTTCATGTTCACTTGGGAAAATTTGACAGTTAGGGATAACTTGATGTGCTGGCGACTGTACATCAAATTGTTTTGTTATACATAAGTCGTAGATTCAAACAGATTAATGTCCACGTTCTCGGTGTTGGTATCCACCATGTTGTTTTTTTTATCAAAATTGTCTTTTTGAGCTCTGTCTCGAGAGCAAGAGAGCTCGCAAATAAACGAACCACAGACATATAAACAGTTATATGTCTGTGAAACCATGGTATAATAATAACGAACGCACTACTAGATAGATACAACGTTGACACTGACAGCTACGACATTGACTAGTCCGAAGTCATACAAGATGTTTGCGCAGTGTTGATAAACGAATAAATTAAATAACTATTGAAATAAGTGACGCCGTAAATTCTTGCGCATTATTATTACTAAAATATATTTTGGAAAACTTTATTGTTTAGTTATTGACATATAGAGAAGATTAGGTTGGTAAACTATTAGGTTGGTAATCTATTTGCTTGATAATTAATTGCCTTACCTTTTAATAATAATTAGTTGGCAAAACTAGCTGGGATTACCTTATTACTTACTACTGGGGAGTTTTTTGTGCCAATTCTTCCCCGGAAATTCCTAGATAGTGCTAAAGGGCGTTTCTGTGGGACTGTCTTATGTAACTTTGACATTCAAGAAGTGCTGACTCTCAACCTAGTTTGAATAAGTTCGTTTTGATTTGATTTTGATTTTATCACCACCATTAAATCATCATCATCATCATCATCAGCCTATAATGTTCCCACTGCTGGGACACAGGCCTCCTCTCGGTGGGAGGGATTGAGCCGTAATCCACCACGCGTGCCCAGTGCGAGTTGGTAGATGTCACATGTCTTCGAATTTTTGGTTCTAGGATATGCCGGTTTCCTCACGATGTTCTTCACCGTTTGAGAGTAGTGGTGATGAAATAATTTACACAAAGTAAAGCGCCTGTCTGGGTTCAAACTCACGGCCTACAACTCGTAAGTCGCGGCCGTTACCACTTGGCCACCACTGCTCTACTCCACTTGGTCACTATTAAATATATTGTATAATTACATCAAATTATTATAGCTTGTTTCAATACACAAATTATGTATGTAATACTCTGTCAAGAAAGTACCGGGAAAGGATCACTAATACAAAAAACGTTAGTTATTCATCCGAATTTATTTTATCGCCTTCAAAGTATGCTCCTTCAGAAACGATACACTTACGCCAACGAATAATACAATTAACAAAACATTTTTTAAACGCTTTTCCCGGAATAGAGTTCAGTTCTCGCCGCGAATTCTCCTTTATGTCTTCTACCGAATGAAGACGGGTGCCACGAAGTGGTAATTTGAGTTTAGGAAAAAGAAAAAAATCGGCTGGAGCCATATCTGGCGAATAAGTTGGTTGCTCGATGATATTTTTTGAGTTTTTGGTCAAAAATTCGTTCAGAATGATGGCCTTGTGCGAAGGCGCATGATCGTGGTGCAAAATCCGAGAATTTTCTTTTCACAAATCTGGCCTTTTTCGTCGAATTTGCTCTCTTAAACGCCTTATAACACTCAAATAGTATTCTTTATTTACCGCTTGACCTTCCGGAAAGAATTTCGAGTGCACGACACCGCGACAGTCAAAGAAAACAGTCAACATGACTTTGACTTTCGATCGACTTTGGCGTGGTTTTTTCGGTTTCGGTTCAGTTACAAGGCACCACTCCGAAGCTTGTTGACTAGTTTGCATTTCAAACTCGTAAACCCATGTCTAATCACCAGTAACAATGCATTTCATGAATGTTTGGTCGGAATTGACTCGCATGTCCTCAGCAACTCTTACGCGATTGAGTTTTTGGAGAAAATTCAGGTCTTTTGGGACTAGCCAAGCGGCAACATGTTTCATACCCAATTGATTATCTATATAAATAAAAAGAGAAGTCCTGACTGACTGACTGATTGACTGACTCATCAACGCCCAGCCCAAACCCTTGGACCTAGAAAGCTGAAATTTTGCACAGAGGTTCCCTTTATTATGTAAACAAGGAATAAGGAAGGATTTTTCGAAATTCAACCCCTAAGGGAGTTAAATAGGGGATGAAATTCCGCGCGGGTGAAGCCGCTGGCAAAAGCTAGTTTAAAATAATACGGATTGACTCGTGAGACATAGAAAGTTCAGTGGCTATCTCTCTCAAACTTGAATGAGGATTTTCCGTCACTATTTCCTTCACTTTTGCGATGTTAACTTAAGTTGAAGAAAAAAAGAAAGAAGAAAGAAAAATGTATTTATTTGTCACAGAAACACGTGCATATAAAAAGATAAAATAACATATAAAAAAAAAACATGATAACAACACAAATATTTTTAAACATAGGCATAACGAACATAAATAGTCGGCAGCTGCACGCCGTGACTGTGACAAGAAGGCTTCCACTCAGCATGATGCTGTGCTATGGGATCCACAGCACAGCGCTGATTTTCAGTGGTCACCCGAAAACAAAGTACAAAAATCAAGCCAGGATTTTTACAAATTAGATAAAACAAGTAACAAAGTAAAATAATTATAATAAACAGTACTCACAATTTAATATTACCCTACTACCCTGGTTGATGGCCTACCTACCAGAGCGAGGAAAATTTTCCATCACATCTCGACCGCTTTTGAACAGTTTGTACCACTCATAAGCACGTGCTTTTGATAAAGTCGATTCACCGTAAGCCTTCTGTAACATTTTCAGGGACTCTGAATACCAAATTCCATTGGCGATGCAAAAAAACTCTTTGTTCCATGTTTTTTTTCATTATGAAATTCGCAATTTACATGCACTAGATATGATCTAACTAAAAACAGCACTGTATTTAATCTAAATAACAGATGCAACTCCAACTTCGCGCCAAAATGGAAAACAGTTGTACCAGTCTAACAGAAAATTCCAAAAATTTAATTTAGAACCATGAACTAATCATCCATTCCCGAAAAAAAATTCACTGAATGTAAATAGTAAAGTAAAGTGAAAAGTTTATTTCACAAAAAACATTCACAAGAATTTGTTACCAATCTACAATAGTCATGTAAATTATATAAGGTACGGAACTGATACCCAAACTTAGCCAGGACTTGTATTTTGGGAGTCAGTTCTCAAACGTTGAGCGTTCTTTATGGAGATCGTGTCAACGTGAATGTCTTGACGTAAATTATTATTTTAGCATAATAAGCACTTGTGAGTGTGGTTATGTTTGAGTGTTGGTGTGTGTGTGTGCATCGTGTGGTGAGGTGAAGCGTGGGGGTGTCAGTATATTTGTGGAAGTGTGTGTTATATGATATTATGCAATGCGAGCAAGTAAGTCTTCTGTTTTGATAGTCCAATTGCATAGTATTTTTAGAACACCTTCTTCACAGAATCTTTTAACTTTCGGATTAAGACACAAAAATACATCTGTAAAAAAACACCTAGTCTACTTACTTCTCTCTTTGGCCCACTGTACCGAAAATATAATTGTTTTTTTATACTATACAGACATATAAACTCAACGAGAATTATGTCAAATCAGGCTCACCAGAAAACAAACATAAGTTAGGAAAAAAATCTAGAAGTATTGCACATTAATATTAATATTTGTTATATAAAGATTATTCAATGTCTTGAGAAAGTATGTCAAGCCTAGACCAGAATATTATTTTAGGCCGAAACCTGTCATGGGTAGAACATTTCGCGAAATTCTTTGTACGATCATAACGTCGGTTGCACGTAAGGGTGTGTCCAGAGCTGGCAAACGCGCCGGGAATGTGCCGCTCGCGAGCCGCTTGCGAACTGCGCGCGTGCTGCACGCGTGCTACTACTGCAACTGTTTGTTGCGCCTCTCACGTGCAACTTGCACACCGCTCGCATGGTGCGCAGGAGCTGCACGCGTACCGCGCGCGTGCAGGTTGCGTGCATGCACGTCAGTTCGCTGCTATTTTCAACTTTCACCTTCACTTCGTTACCTGCTTTTAACGATGGCGGACTACATTACTGCAGCATCAGATATTTTATTAGCGAACTGTTTAGAAGAAAATAAAGCGACGTTGTGACGACGACGACGACGGTTAGTGCGCCATTCACGCGCAGTGCATAGCTTGCGCGCGAACGGCGCGCGCGCGGTGTTCGGACGGCGCAGGAGCGGCGCGCGAACATGAAATACGCGCATGAAACACGCGCGCGGCAAGCGCGCCGTTCGCGAGCGGTGCGCGAGCGGTGCGTTCGCCAGAACCGGAATTCTATTTTAATTTGCAGATTTTCAGATGTTTAATACATTCAATTTAGAACTCTAGATTTATAACACAACATTATGCTTTGTTGGGGTTGGGCAGAGGTATACCTATAATACACCCATGCCAGTTATGTTTAAGTCCCATGTAATAGGGGCAAGCCTATTGCCATCAACCGGGCACAAATCCAGACTCCGGAACATCAAACAAACATTCGATCTATTGGTGAATATACACAATAAGTCTTGTATATTTACTACGATGATTACCAACAGACAGTGTGGAAATTATAATGGACTAACAAGTGAATAAAGAGTATTTCACAAGCTCTTATTCGAATAGAATACTATTACTAGCTTATATCCAACCTTCAATTTAACCTATAATTTTCCCACTTCTGGGACACAGGCCTCCTCTCTGTGAGAGGGAGTGGGCCGTAATCCACCATATGAGCCCAGTGCCGATTTGTAGATGTCACCATGTCTTCGCGTTTTTGGCTCTAGGATATACCGGTTTCCTCACAATGTTTTCTTAAACCGTTTTGAGAGCAGTGGTGATAAAATGATTTCCAAGTTAAGGGCTTGTCTAGGTTCGAAGCTACGACCTACAACTCATTCTATCTCATTCTCATTTATAATTTATTGAAACTCATTTAGACCAAATTCATCCATCATTTAGTTATTTTCCCAAACATCTATTTCCAATTCAGATACGATAATTTCCTGTCAATTTGATCATCAGTTGTTTATGCGTTGTGGGTCAGTACATTATTTTTGTATTTAAAACTAGCAGCGCTCCGCGGTTTCACCCGCATAGTTCCCGTTCCCGTGGGAATACGGGGATAAAAAATAGCCTTTGATAGCCGGGGATAGTGTAGCTTCCCAACAGTGAAATAATTTTTAAAATCGGTTCAGTAGTTTCGGAGCCTATTCAATGAAAACAAACAAACAGTCAAATCTTTCCTCTATATAATATTAGTATAAATATATTTCATTTGGTACATTTGAAAATTAATTTACGGTAGATTTTTTTTTAATGGCGAAATATTATAATCTTGTCAAACAAGGTCTGAAGTGATTCAGAAGTTTGAGTATTTCAGGAATCAAATTGATGTACAGTCGCCAGCAGGTCAACCTATCCCAAACTGTCAAATTTTACATATATGTACATACATTATTAAACTAAAATGAGTAATTATTTAATATTTTAAGAAAGTGTTAAGAAAACTAATTATATAAGTTAGATGTCATGTGATTTCGAGGTTCTATTACTTAATATAGGAAATTAAAGTTTTGTAATCTCAGCATTAATTTTTCCGCGCGCCAATCTGTCTCATGGAATGCTATAACGAAATTCTATATAACATTCTCAATTCTTATAACCTTATTCATTTGTATTGGTCTTGAAACGAAATTAGATATTTACTTAGTAAAACTCTATGCACAACTAAAATAAAAAAAACTGTAAAAAGGCCGACTTAATGCTTGAGGCATTTTATACCATTCAACCTTAGATTGATGCAGAGACAAAACGTGAATTATAAATTTATGTACGCAGATTTTTATTTTATTTATATCGAAACTTTAAGTACAAGTTTACACTTGGCCGGAATACCTTCAACTTGCTTATTATTAATTCTATTAAATATAAATTAATACGTAATGATTAAATTTAACCACTAATGTGGCTAAGCACCTAATGGGAGTCATTACTACCGGTTCGATAATATAATAAAGTACGTGTAATTATGTATCTAGCGAGCTAGTTCTTCAGAAACTAGTGAGCTCCACACCTACTTCTTGTAAACTAGGCTTCATTCATCCGGAGGTTTTGACCGTACGTTGCGTGCGCGCAGGCTTGCAACAACAGCCTCAGTTGTCTTCTAATCACCGCGCTCGTCGCTCGTGCCACTATCCGGAGCGACTCGAAAATCGCGAGTGATTTTGAAATTTTATAAAAAAGGACGTTTTTATAATTTTTATTTTTTTGAGTTTTTCCACTTTTTCGTCGATCGCATCAAAAAGCGAAGGTTAGTGTTTTGTTTTTCTTAGTAAATTATGTGTGATTTGCATTAGAAAGTATAATTTGGCTGAATGTGTGCCATCGATAACCTAGATTAGTAATTTTATGCTGAAAGTAAAGTTTATTGTGAGGCCATAGTTATAGTTTCTGTGACAACGAAATTTTGCATCGAGCCGTCGATAATGTTAGGAAATCGTGTTGCACATAAGTTTATTATCATTTGGAAATTGCATAGAACCTGCAGTTGTGAATTACATGAGTAGAAAGGATAGCAAGAAGTTAATTGTATGTTTATACTGGAATCGCATTAAGATTCCTTAAGCCATAACTTATTTGTCTTGTTGACATTAAAGTTCATTGTATCATTTTATGGTCCGACAAAAAAGTGTCGGCTTTATTACAAAACAAGTTATTATTTTTAAAGGTTTTTTCGATCTAGTTTCAGAAAATTGAACGTAACTATGATTAAAATACGTCCTGTTTACAAACCTAACAACTTAGTCCTGTGCTAAGTTGTCAGTTCTGTTTCAAGAGCTTTTACATTTTTCGGAATAAAGTTTGAAATTAAAAATTCGCTCTTTGGTCTTACACCTAGGTCTGACGATAAACCGTGTTTTGTTATATAACGTTTTTGGTCTATTGAAATCATAAATTATAATGCGGTGTCTGCTTTACCTGAGACAAAAACTAACTAACAGTGTTTAGAAAACTATTAATTTTATGACTTCATTTACATTATAATTATACTTGTACCGATTACAGCTATCAGCTTCTATGGTATCAAAAGAGAAAATCTATTCCCAAAGAAAAAGCTTGCATAAAATATATACCAGAATAATAATTGACAGTAGGAGCCGAAGAGTTCTATAACTCCCGTTATCGAATGCCTCGGAAAACTCATGAAAATAGAATAAAAGCCGCCCTGAACGAAAATGACAAAACTTCATTTATCTAAACTAAGAAATGATTTGCAATGTACAACTGTGTCTCTTACAAAATGTTTTCATTTTCGGCTTTAAAAAAACATGTTTACCTAGTTTACACTTGCAGGAAAAGCTTATGTTGGAGATTTTTTTGTAAGAAATGTGTTAAAAAAACAAATATACTTAAGAAAAAGTTAAGCAAGGGGAACACTTGGGTGGTTTTGGTCACTGAGTCTGACAGACCCCTCTGCCCACCCAAGGGCGGGCGGGTGACATTCAGGAAGATTTCCAACTCGACATAAAAAAGGGATAATAAATGGGAAATGAGATAATTACTCAACTTAATAAAAAGTTTAGAATAACATCATATCGGTCCGGTGATAGACGGAAAAATGTTTATGTAAGCAAGGTTGTGGTCATTAAAAACAATAATTGAGGAAAACAAACTGCTTCCCTATGTTTGATGTACGCATGATGCGTAACTTGTCACCGTGTGTTATTGCAATCTTTAAACTGATCACTTTATTGCAACTACCGACAAACTGGTATCGTATGGCGTGTTGAGCAATGGAGTATTATATGCTCAATGTTCAATGGTGCTAGTAATAACATTTGAAACTTATGTGGTTGAGTAGGTCTACCTATATAGCGCTAATGATGTATTCGTCCATCGTTTGTTTTGTACTGCAGCATGATTTTATTGGATAGTCTTTCCTGGCGGCTGAAAGAGATTTATGAATGACGAAGAGTTGGTGCACCGAGGTCCATAAATTAGGATAAGAATAAGACGAACAGTGTTGAGGCCTTTCATCCTGATGGGATTGAAATACGTTTTTAATCATGAATTTTTCATCCACATTTTTTCTTCCGCAGTAATATTCAGTCTCTCTTCTTGCGCTATTTTTCATGTTATAGCTGGCATTCTGCTTACGTCATAACTAATGAATATGATTATATTTTTGAGCAAATCAGTTCTTTACTCGATCCCGCTGAAACATATGAGATTATCTTAATGCATGAAATAACTAATGATACAAACAATGATTCAATTTATAACAATGCATGGACTTTGACACTGTTACACGAGGATTTAATTGCAGGATATTATGTTTTTGTCTGACCCTAGGTTACAATTGTGGTCGTGATTATGCGTCTTCGTCATCGAATCTTGATTGTGGTCCGAAAGAGACCTTATCTCTTTGCTTTTGTAATGCTTTTTGATCAAATTGGAGAGTTATATTAATATAAATTATTGCATTCATATAACTGTAAACAATGGGAATATTTTGTAAAAAAAAAAGAAAGAAATAATTATTACATATACCATATAGTTTATATATCTTCTGCCCTTATCTCAATTTATTAAGGGCGCAGCATGTTTTTTCTTTCATATATCCGTTTCGATCAGCCATCATAAATCTTCATCATGAAAATTTACCCCATTTCAAGCCATAATGTTGTCCAATGCTGCCGAACTTTCTGTATCCTTATGGTCATCTTTATTCTAGCTCAAAACTTTTCTTGCGACACTCTACTACTTGCATCTTTGACCTTACTTAAAATTTTCTGAACAAGTACGCCAATACTTTTAGTAACTAGCCAATAAAATATTTATGTATTTGGATACATAAATATTCAATTCCGTGCATAATTTTGGTTGTCATTTTTACTGCAAAAATATTTCTTATGTATATGTGCTAAATAATTTACAAATGCAAATAACAGCGTTGCGCAATTGAAGTGACTATTTTGATAAATACTTTAATTTTAATTCACAAAAGTAAGTATGTTTTCCTTGTTCTAAGTAATACCTACTTACCTAGTTCCAATTACTTCTCCTACTCTTACCAAATATTATACAAGATCATTTTCTTTACGTAGTCATTCATACCGTCTACGGCGATTCACCTATTTGGTCTCTTACATAGGGAGCTGACTTCTTATATAAAGAAAATTCTGTCTTCTCTTTAAATTTGAAGTTTCACAAACTTTACTCTTTTTTCATCATCATCTAAATGTTTTAAGGTAACACAAAAAAAAAAAAAACACTAATGATTTCGTAAGATCCATTCCAGTTTTACCATATGCATTTTTGGATCACTAATCAGTACTTTCTCTGTAACAGGTGGATTCAATCACCTTGCCACGTAATGCTATATGGGTTATTAACTTTCTAATTAGACTGTAATATGTTATTTATGTCAATTTATCATTTCGGGTTGCTACCAAAGGAAAGAAGAACCAGTTCTTTTAGGGGTTCCTCTAGGACTTCCTATGGGTCCAGAAACGATTGGCCCTTTGGAGCATATTGTTCAATAGGACCTGGTGTTCTCTGTAGTAATAATGTTTCGTGGATGTTCTACTATTGTAGGTTGGTAAATAAAATGATAAATAAAACAGTTACAAGTCAAAGTCAGATCGTTTATTTCGTTATTGTAAAGTGTCGTTTTTTATATAATTAGAAAAATATAGGCACTTTTGAATGTCAACATTTACTAAGAATCTAGTGTCATTTGGAGAAGAACTGGCAGGAAATCCAATAGCTACGAGTACTCTTTCAAAATATATTTTACAATAATTTGTTTACATGAAAAATATTCAATTATGTCATGCTTTTGAGAATCTGTCTCTAGGTCTGTAGGGCGAGAGTCGGCGAGACTTTAAACTTGAAAATTGTTGCGTAACTACAACATTCCGAACGGTGCCATGCTCAATGTATGTGTGTCATTCAAATGATAGTGATTGGGTTGTATTATTTTATTTTTGCTCATTTATATTTGGTTGAATTTAAACTTACTTAAACACTACCTGCCAGTGTCAGAAATAAGTCCCCACAAATATGCATCTTGACCAGATCACCAAGAAATATCTGACGATATTAAATATTGCAACAACAAAATGAAATAATAAGCATCTCTAAAAGTGACGTGCCAAGCAATTAGTTTCACTTAATCCATCATTTATTTTAAAAGTTTAGTTTAGTTCATAAAAAGATTTCATTGACAACTATTTATCTTTTTAGTGGGAATGATGATTTAGATTTTTTTATTGTTAGTTGTCGTTTTTTTTTTTGTATCATGCTTCTTGTTTTTGTATTATTCAAATAATGTTCACTTAAAAAAAGTCATCATCATCATTCAAAGCCCGACTTCCCCCACTGCTGGCATACCTAGATGGCTCTTTTCTTGTGCCAATCTGCACGCTTCTCCATCAAGTTCTACCCGCGATGTCGAGAATGTCATCCGTCTATATTGCGGCCGCAAATCAAAATGTTAATTGCTTTACTATATTTGTGTAGTCTTTACCATTAATATAACACTTGTTATTTAAACAGTCAATTTTATTTAAAAAGATAAAATTATCACCGGAATAAATTTGACAAAACAAGTTTCGTAAATGAGTGAAAAATGATTTTTTTGATATATTAGGAACAGAACAGTTTAAAATACGATTAACTTATGAAAACCACATTATTCTTTGCTTTCATAAAATATTTATTGCCAATTTCAGTAGTGGCAACTGAATTGAATCATAAATTAATAACAATAATTGCCTGCCTAGGTAGTATTGGTAACATTGAAAAGAGTTATATGTACTCGTAAGTACTATAATTTTCGATTCATAAATTTTTATTTCATAATTTATAATAGTAGTGTGATAATAGTAGTATATTAGTAGTTCATAGTTTATAGTAATAGTATATGAGGTTAGTAATGCTAGTGTTGTGAATTATTTTTATTACTTGTTGATTGATATTGCTGTCATGGTTATTAGCTCGTCAATATTCTTTAATTCATGAATGAGGAAAGTCATCCTCACTTTATGAGATCAATAGTAACTAAGTGGTTTTCGGAAAATTTATTTCATAGCGTCCTTTTCTTTTTAAGTAATTACTTAATTTACTTCCAAGTTTTGTTTTCTTTGATTTAAATGGACGTTGTCTAGCCGTCAATCAGTCGCAGAAGTTTCTTTTTCCTAGGATACTGTTTCTGGAGGAGCTCGTGGCTAAGTAGTAACAGCTATACGGATTGATCGATCAGGTTAAGCTACGCTTTCTGCGGATGGTCCGTTGGTGGGTGACCGTACCGAAACCTCTACATGCGTCGGAAAGCAGGTTAAGCCGTTGGTCTCGGCTGTCATTCATGAATCTTTGAAATTCGTTACGGGTCGCCAGAAGCCGGAAAGTCTGACAACCAGCCTCACCAAGAAGTACCGTATTTCTCAATAACTGGGTTGTGGAGGTAAGATAGGCAGTCGCTCCATGTGAAATACTCCATGTGAAACTCAGCTGCATCAGGTTGGACTGAAGCCAACCCTAGCATAGTTGGGAAAAGGCTAGGCAGTTGATGAGATGATAGATATATTATTTCTGGTAGGGATCATTCTGAATGCATCGGTGATACAAGTTTCGACTTACATAAAAGCGATGGGGTCAAACAAATCAAATCCGCCATAGACGAATGCAATGGGGCCAACGTATCAATATCTGTAACGTCTGCCATAGGAATTTAATATCAATAAATTTTAATATTAAGTAATATTCTTACGAATCTTTTAGCCATAAATCTATAACTTTTTCTAATCTTTAAATATCTGTAAATAATGTAGTGTAGGCCTAATGGTGTTATCTGTTTCATAACAGAATTTACATTTTTATGATATAATTTCGAAACCTAACACATGTTGGCTGTTGCATAGGTCCTTTTTAAGTAATCACCGAACTAACGAATGGTCGCGTTAATTAAGGCATATTGGGAAGTTATAGATTTTAAGGAATTTGGTCTAAGAACTTCGGGTCGTAAGTGCTCAATAGCTTTCCATCGGGCGTGATCGAGGTGAAGAGCAGCCCCAAAAAAATAAAAAAAGGGCTAAAATCTAGTAGTCGTAGGTAAAAAAAATGAATGTAATTATTAAAATTGAAGATTATGCTGTTTGTCTTACTGCGACCTCTTAAAAATTTGCGATGTGTAAATGAGATAATAGTAAAAATGGCAACAAAACTGAAATAAAAATGACACATAGATTACAATTTTTGGATAGCCCCGTGATAGTTTATTCTTCCTTCACGTTCCCAGTTGCTTTATATCTTCAAGCATTTTAATGTTTACAATGAAAGTCCGTCATAGCTCACGCTGTTATTTCTGCCAAATTACCGAAAATCGTAAAATCTCTAATACTTACGTTAATAATTTAACAAATGACCATCAGCACGGTTGTGTGGGAATGAGAAAATGCAAGTGTTCGCCGAGTACATGTTTTTGCTGCATCTTAGAATAATTATAGTGTCTTGTTAGACATGGTGAATCGGCAGTATTTTGTTATGCGTGTATAAATGCATGAGGATGCAAAATAATGCATGATGTAAATGATGTAGCAAGCTCTTGAAAGTCTTGATTAATCTTGGTCAAGATTTCGTAATTTATTATTACAAGATTTAACATTTAAGACGGTGATATATAGATTGTATCATCATCTTCGTTCGTCTCACCTTTTCCAAACGATGTTGGGGTCAGCATCGAATCTAACCTGTTGTAGCTGAATACCAATATTTTACATGCAGCGACATGCGTGCACTTTTTGTAAGTAACACGATATCCTTTGGTAAGATTGGCTATCAGACTATCGGGTTTCTGACTAGCTGTAACTTCTTTCAAATAGTATATTTACGAATGACAGCGGGTCGAATGGTTTTGAAGGCACGGAAAAAAGATTGACGTATCTACCAGCCCTCAGATTATAAAACAAAGGCAGATAGACCGCGCGGAACACTAAGAGTGAAGCCAAAAAACCAAATACTAAGGCGTCGTATATTATGTAACATACAATGCGACGCTTTAGTATTTGTTTTTTTTTTTGGTTTAGAATATAAAACAAAGGCAAATAGATCGCGCGGAACACCCAAGAGTCAAACAAACAAATACTAAAGCCTCGCATTATAAACAATACGACGCTTTAGTATTTGGTTTTTTGGCTTCACACTGGTGTTCCGCGCGGTCTATCTGCCTTTGTTTTATAATCTGAGTACCAGCCATACAGATATGAAAATATGAACCGAAGGTACCTACTACGTTTTGGCATGGGCAGCTTAATTTCCCTTGATAGTTAAAAAGTGCCTGGAAATAAATGCTTTGAGTTTGAGTTTTCAAGGGAAATCAGATCCGGAAAAGAGTTTCCATACTAAAGGGTCATGGCTCGTGACACCAATGTACGGGATGTAAATAGGTGATAGAATCGTATCATCAATTAACATATAGTCTTTTCCGGGAATTATATAATTTTAACACTATTTATAAATACCTCGTTACATATTCCAAGAAGAGGTTAAGAATGCATGGTCAACGTTAAACACCCGGTAAAAACGATATATAATGGTTGTCATACAACAGCTTAATCAATTATTTGAACTTTTGCAGTACTTTTCTCGTATATTTGGATGAAATTGTTAAATAAATAGGTGAGCTGGTGTTGGCAGTCAGAAGCCAGAAAATCTGACTATCTGAGGTATTGTGCTACCCAGAAGCTGGGTTATCGAGTTCAGACAGGCAGTCACTCCATGTAAGATGCTGGTATTCAACTGCATTAGTTAAACTGGAAACCGGCCTAAACATATTTGGGAAAAAGTTTGGCAGATTTTTTTTTACCGATACGAAGCATGGCGTAGCCACATTAACAAGTCAATGTATGACGTAGGCATATGTTTTGCAAGCTCATTAATTTTTCCGTGTATAATTTAGGTGCATTCAATTAGAGTGGAAGCAGAGCACGACATAGCTGGGAAATGGCAGATGATGGAGAGAGCTGGTGTTAATATACCCACACATACCCATAGACTCACACCATTTCTTCCGTGGAGATAGGCTGCTATGATCCTACATAATCCTGTTTACGTTCGTTTATGAATCTAAACTTACGATATTACAAAAAAAAGCCAACTAAGTGCGATTTAATTAGTTTGAATTGCAGTTTTTTTTTTCCGTTCAATGATACAACATTCGGCTTGTTAACTAGATTACTTTGGCTCACTTCTATTGCAATGACGTTTGCATTTAAAGTACTTTATGTAAATCACAACTGCAATATTCTTACAATTGTTTATCGATACAAATATGTGTAGACAGCAGCTTGAGATTACACACAACAAGTCGTGTGAAGTTAAAGTCTAATCTAAATGTGTTAGAATAATTTTGATGTTTGCGAGTCTACATAAGCTAAGCTAATTTTTAAACTAACATCAAAGTGCTAATTGACTGATGTCTGGGTGACGTAACTTCACGCCTTTTTGTCTGATAGTGAAGGGCAATGTCAAGCATTGGAAATATTTACATGTTTTGTACAGTCGCCAGCAGGTCAAGCTATCCCAAACTGTCAAATTTTCCCAATTGAACATAAACCTTATTCCTTTGCAATAAAGTTGAAACTCTATCAAAGAAATTTGACAGATTGGGGTAGCTTGATGTGCTGGGCTCTGTACACAGCAATATTTTTACATCGTTATTGGTGCCGATTCTTTAGTTCACCACCTAAACCAAAATAAGAGTATTGCTATCTCCTATTGACAGACCGCGATAGAAAGAGACAAGTGAAGCTTTAAAACTATCTAAACTAAATTACGTTTCGATTGTCTTAAATTTGGCGTGATTTTAAGCATGATGAATTTAGTTCGTCGTAGTCGAGTCGGAAAAAATCTTAATTCAACTGAATTTGGCAGTTCTAATTTATTTCCGTCTCTTTCTTGTTTCATTAGAAGGAAAAAGAGAGCACAACAGAATCGTAACCAATAACTTCTTGAACTGTTAATTTAGAACCATCAGATCGGTGACAAAGTTGAGTTTGAATTCGATTAATGTTTTTTTTTTTAAGCTAAGGTATTTCAGAATTCAAGATAATATATATCAGCCTAGACACATCTTTATAAGAACAGGATTTCTTCTCAATCAACATAATACTTATTTGGAAGAAATAACTATGCATTGTCCAGACCAGAGGGGTTATTCTGGTAATTTTAAGAACGTTCACAGTCTGATCTCAGTGACAATCTGTCAAAAATTCCTATACATTTTTGTCAAATTTTTGAAATTCGATTGTCGCCGAGATGACACTGCGAACGTTTTTAATTAGTAGAATTAGCCTTCTGGACCCTTAATTAGAATAACGTAACATCAACTTGCCGAACTAAGTCAAAATGAACCGATTTGTACCACTGGAAATGAAGTAGCCTATATTAGGCCGTATTCATTATTCAGGCTAAATTATGAAGATTGTGTAAAACCACATACATCTCACCATCTGCCTACCGCTTTTCCAACTATTTTATGGTCGGTTTCCAGTCTAAGCAGATGCAGCTGAATACTAGTATTTTATATGGAGCGACTGCCTATTTGACCTCCATAATCCCATTACCTGTAACACGATACCTTTTGGCAAGAGTGATTGTCAGACATTGGGGCTTTAGACCACCCGCCGTAAGATTCTAGCAACAAGTTTCCAATTGATCGACGTTTTGACAATTCAAAAGTGCCTGTAAATAGTTTAATTGGAATAAATACGAGTACTTTGGGTTTGACTTTTAAAATTCAAATTCAAATATATTTATTGTGCAAAAAACTTAGAAAAAACTATTGTTAGTACTTAAATACAATTACAAGGACAGCACTCATCATATTACACATAGTTTTGTACAAAAAATCCCCTGCGCTGAGACACCCCGCACCATCAAGATAACCAATAGGGAGATATCTACCTAAAAGATCTCCAGACAAACGAAATGCCTCAGCACAGGGGTACGTGTATCTTCAGCTTTAGTTTTCAAGATGCTGTTGTGAGTTTTGAGCTTGAGTTTTACGGATCACAGCAGGGACCAACGGCTGAAAATGCTATCAGAGAAACGGAGGGGTCTCGGTACAAAATGGATGGTCACACATCTACGTACCGACCTCGGCAAGTTATGCTTACCCTTGAAGATGCGGGTGTGAATATTTAGCCACCCAGTCGATATGTATGTTGTAAAAACAACACACATATCCAGTACAAATTTGTGAAAATTAACACAAGTGTGATTTCACATCGGTCCAATGCATCGGTTTCAAAACATCCTGCGCTTGCACACCGCTATCCGGCTGTTGAAAACGTTACCCTTTAGTTTCGTTAATTCAGTTATGTGTAACGTTAATGTTTTGTTGTTATTGCAATGGTTCATATATTGAAGAGTATTTGTAATGGCCACTAAATAAAACAATTGCTTATTTTAAAACTCGATTTGATGTTTTTAATTTGTGTTGTTCTTTCCTATCATAGCATCAGTTTCCAAAGTAGAATCATACCATATCTGGGGGGCTTGTGGTCAAGTAATAACAGCACCACGAGTCGATCGATCAGGTTAAGCTACGGTAGCCGCGGTTGGTCTATGAGTGGGTGACCATCTTTACATACCAAGACACATGTTTGCCTCGGAAAGCACGTTAAACCATTAGTCCCGGCTGTCATTCGTGGATCTTTGAAAATCGTCGGAAGCCTAAAATCTGACAACCAGTCTTATATCAAGGGGTATCGTATTACCCAGTAACTGGATTATGGAGGTCAGATACGCAGTCGCTCCATATAAAAGCTGGTATTATATCAGTACTTTAGTTTCTTTATTTTTTATGTTAATCTGATAGCCGACCCCTACATAGTTGACAAAAGGCTAGGCATGTGTAAGAGTCACTAAATCAGAAATATTGACGCGTATATCTAACGGGTTTCTTAAATTTCTTTTGATTTTATGTTAATTAAAGCATTCAGCCCACCTTGGCTCATATTGACACTAACAATAGCACTGATGACGCCATAAATATTATACAAATATGACCAATTTTCACTTAAGACGAAGAAGAGCGCTTACTAATTGACTAGTCAATCAAGAGGTGAATGTTGCACTCGCTGAACTAATTCCAAACTAGTGTAGTCCACTGACCGGACAGATGACTTACCTACATTTTATTATGATTGATTATAGCATAGCGTTACGTACGAGAATGTGTGTTTCGAAGCGATTGCTTTCGACGGCCGAAGATGGCGTAGGTATAAAAATAATTTTGAGTAATGCCCAATGAATGTGTCTTTATATATTGTATAGTTTTGACACACATATTAACTAGCGAATTTTGAAAGTTGACTTTGGAGAAAATATGATTAATGATATGTGCAAAAAGTTGAATCGAAAATGTGTGAATATTTCTAGGCGTACCAAAAAAAAAATGCCAAAATCGTAGACATGGAAGTTTTCATTTACGCAATGAAAAATGTATTATAAAAAATGAATTTTACCTTTAAAAATCGGAAAAAAAGTCAGTAGGTGCGCAAAATCAAAAGTCATTTATTCAAACTAGACTAAGAGGCAGCATAGCACTTCTTGAATAAGACTGTCCCCCAAAATATCCGCCCTTTATTAAACCTCCAGCTTATCTGGGAATCGATTCTTACGAATAACGGATTAATCAATGGATAATATTTTTCCTTATAACTTGAGCCAGGTAAATTTGTATCGAAGTCATCTTTTTATCTAGTAGTACCTATCTATTAAACAACATCCGTAGTACCAACTATTTCCCTATTTCCGTAAAGCCGACACACAAAGATATCTACTTGGTCACTAATTTGCCCTCAATTTTTTAGCTGACTGTCTCAAAAGATTAACAACAAAGACAACAAACTTGACGTATGTCAGTAAAAATCTGACCGACATTTTGTTGACTTTTAGCACGTTTGGCTAAATATAACGGGGTCACAGAACATTTGTTTATGTTTTATTTCTCGCTGTTCTGTTGTCACGGTAATTTTTTTACGTCAAGCAGCTTTCTTGGAAGTATCAATTGCTTCTGGTGTCAATCTCATCTAGCCTCACGATTTATTTAGTACCTATTTTACGTTTTATTTCAGGTTGGTTTTTTTAGTGAGTGACAATGATACTTTTTAACCGACGAAAAAACGGAGGAGGTTACTCAATTCGACGCGTATATATATTTTTTTTAATGTATGACCACGCATATCTTTTTACAGAGTAGTTCGATTTTAGTAATTCTCTTTTTTCTTTTTCGTTGGTCCCATATAAATTTCGCAAAAAAAAACCAACCCTAAGGGTAGGACAACAGGGGATGATTGATAGTTTACTCACAGATTTTAATACCAAGTTGTGTATTACAAAAAGTAATAAAAAATTAAGCATGTAGTAATTAGTAGATTAAAGTCACAAAAAATTGTAAAATAAAAACTTTTTAACAAAAAAATTTAACCGCCGTAAAAACTGAAAAGGCAATAATAATAAACCTGCTGTGTTTAACCTTAATAACTAAGTTCGGAAGTCGGTGACTTTGGAAATGTATTTTAATTTTATGTCACCGCCTTCCGAACTTAGTTATTAAGGTTAAACACAGCAGGTTTATTATTTTTTTCTTTTCAGTTTTTTCGGCGGTTAAATTTTTTTGTTTAAAAGTTTTTTTAAAAGTTTACAAATAAATTTTATTTATCTAAAATCACACTTAACAAGACAGTCAATGTAATAAACTATTATTTTTCATCATTTAGCCGAAAGACGTCCACTGCTGGACGTAGGGTCCCCCAAGCTCCGCCACTTGGACCAGTTCTGTGCTTCCCGCTTCCAGCGGATTCCTGCGGCCTTCACAAGGTCATCGGGCCACTTTTATTTGTCATAGATAGATGATAGTAAATTATAGCAGTCATTATTTAGATAACAGCCTACCTCCTCTTAAGAGAAAGCCTGTCTCCTAGCACTGGGAATTTTATAGGCTGATTTATTCTTATGCTATTTCTTGCTTAAACAGAAGTGCTATTACTAAGAGTCTTCCCATAAACATCTACATCGCGTGCAAAGTTGGTACACCTCTGTAATTACGTAATTGTGGTGACCGCACTTATGGCGATTCAAAACGAAAGTTTTATGGGTAGACGTAGAGTAGTACGGCGTTTGCCAAGTTAACTTAAGTTTAATTGAGGGAAATAGGGCGCAATACGGGTTGGCTAAGTAACCTTTCACTTGCTCATCTAGTCATGGTGTCTGTTAAGCTATATATGAGCAAACACGCAAAGTGTCATCACTGTCTTAAGGGGAAGCGGGTAGACAATAAGGTTACACTATTTTATGAAATAATCATTCAATATTATGGCATTATATGAACTTAGACACATTGATGATTTAAAAATGATAATTTGTTACAGTCGCGGATTATATTTTGTTGAGCATACAACCGGACACTTATCTGCGAATTGTAAAAACTCAACAAAATAACGAAATGTGTATCCTCCTTCAAGAGTAAATACTAGTATCGGAGAACCTGTGAAGATTCCTCATAAGATAAATTCGTTCTCTTCTTCTTCGGTTTTAAATAAGCTTCGACCAAAATTCAGCCACATCGACAGCGTTATCGTTGGCCTTACAAAGGTCTTTCAAAGTGCACAGATAGCATGACGAGAATTGGGGCATAGTTGGCAATGTAAAGCCTGACCGTTACCGCTGTACCGCGCCTTAGGTATGCGCGGCGAGGCGGGGGATGGGGCCCTGTGAGTGGTGACGAATGAGCGGCTTGCACTGACGAATCAGCGGCCTGCACTGACGAATCAGCGGCCTGCTCTGCTCCCCCGTCTCGCCGCGCCCATACCTAAGGCGTGGTACATCGGTTTCGATCAGGCTATAGCTCCACAGTCGTATTGAAAACAAAACTACATTTGATGGCTAGACTTAGGACTGTCTGGTGATGTCAGAATTGGATGCAGAGTTTTTGTATATCGATGGATGTGGGACATGTTTTGAGCATGAATATATGAATGGCTAATAGGTAAGCACATAAAAACGATTAAAGGATTGTGTAAAGATCCCAAAACGGGGAGAAAGAGACTATTGAGACGTTATGTGATAGAGATAAAAAGAAGACAAATTGCGCGAACCCTAAATATAATTGGGAGATCTAATTGGTGATAAACTTTTACATAATATTAAAGAAGACTAATGGCTAGAACATTTCTGACATTTAAGTAAAGTGCTTCTATGTAAAATGAAGTGAGTCATCCTAACTTTGTACACCAGTGTCGTGAGGTATGATTGAGGGCAACGCAGACGATAGACTTGTGGCTTTTCAAATCACTTTTGCCGCACAACCTTTGAACCTCATTTCAAAGTTGTTTCGTTCAGCAGATCCTTTTGTGTTGTCTGGCTTTCTTGTATTATAATGATGGAGAAATCTTGAAAAGGTAAGATATCATTAGGATAGCTGCTATTTACTGGTTGGCGTATCAAATTCTAGAGTCGGTTGCTATTCTTGTTTTCGTTTTAATTTTACCGTACTAGCGACCCGTTTCTTTTTCGCATGGTTTTATCGCTTGACAAAACGTCGAGATTTCTTTATCTCATAAACCTTCCGGAATAAATTCTCTTATTATTGGTGGTAAACGCATTAAAATATATTGTGGAAGTTAAAAGAACAATGCAGTCACACAGCCAGACATAAGACGCAATTATAATATAATATTTATTTAGGTGTTTACATTATATTCTAACTCCTTTACACACTTATCCAAGGCGATGTTCTACGTATTAAAGGTATAAATCTGGCTTTAAATATATATTATATAATAAAATCAAAATATAAAATGTTGAAATCACTCATTTAAGATTTGACTATGTATTTATAAGTATTATAACATAACCAAATATGTTGGTATCCCTTGAAGCGTAGTATTCTTGTCTACATTTTTAATGGGTAGATACAGCTCATTTTTGATGATTAGGTACCCTTTTTCTTGATGCCTGGAGATGACACAGCCAACGATGATGTATGATGGCACACTTGCCTAGAAGTAACTCATGCCTTGGACGAACGTGCTTGTTACCGGCTTCAAAACTGACACAGGTTTCTGAAGATCAATTAACTGACAGCTCCCAAAAATGACAAAGATAACAGTACAATAGTGAGAATAATCACCGTATAGGTTACGGTATAACGTCAAAGTTCTTTTTTTTTGACATAATAGCTTGTTCATATGTATGTAATTTGCCTGGCTTCAACATTTGTTCGACTTTCACTGCTGCGTGTCTAACTAAAAAATGATCGCATGCAAAAGTATTAAGTGGCCACATATTACCTAATCGACATAGCTTGGTAGGTGAATGGCTTATCAAAGTAGAGTTTAAGCCCGTCACATCATCACCATTACCTTCATTATCATCTGCATAGCCTTGTCCTAACTAGTTTTGGGGTCACACAACGTAAATAATGAAATGAATTTTGTCCGTCAAAATGAAAAGCATTCCATCCAAGTACTAGATGTTACGTGGGGTGCAGACATGCGGATTGTTATGTACATTCTTTTTTTAGGTATTTTACACAATACATTATCTTATTTTTATTATTTATTTTATTTCTGTAACTGTTCGCGACATCATTGTGCGGTGGGCCCTGTCGAAATAGCGCTGCGACACTTTCTTAAAAGTCGCAGCATCATATTTAGATAGGGGGCCTTTTGGCCTCGTAGAGGACTTTATTTTTTATTAAGCGTATTGTTTAGTTAAGTTTGTGATATTTTTGTGCGAGTCTAATAAATACATTTTTTTTTATTTCTTTCTGTTCCTACTGTTAGTATGTTACGTAAATACTTCTTGGTGCCCTTCAGTGGGTAGGCATAATAGATGTCACAACAGCACCTGCTCTGTTATGCCAGATCTGTATATTTACCACGCCCTACACTTGTCATTCTTCTCAATGAGATATATTGCAGTGTTACGGCTCTCGGTAACATGTTACGTTACATTACGAAGTTAAATTAGTTCAGTGGCAGTGAAAGTCAGTAGGTTGTTTTGTTCATTATTTTGTCTTTTTTTTTCACGTGTTATAGTTTAGTGTTATCTTTTAGAAAACTGAAAGTATTGCCTTATTTCTTCTTTTTTTTTTGGTTCGTATTCAGAATTTATAATGTTCGTCATAATTACATCCGTCTATTTGTCGGCCCGTCCCCGAAATGCACGGAAAAATATAATTAAACCTACCGAAGAATGATATCAAAATAATCGCTTTTACTAAAACAATGCCAATCAATGAACTCAGTTACTTCCAGTTTACTGGCCTATAGCCTCAAATTCCCAAAATTTAGTGACAGTGAGCAGGCACATTGCTCGCAGAACAGATGGCTGATGGGGCCGAAAGGTTCAGGAGTGGCGACCACGTACCGGAATACGTAGAGTTGGAAGGCCTCCCGCAAGGTGGACCTTGTGAAGGTTGCAGGAATCAGGCTTGGGGGACTTCTTCCGGCTGAAATAATGATGATGATGAACCTCAACTTGCATTTCAACATCATACAAGATGCTAGTTTGTTGCCTGTGGCAAACGATCAAATTATGGCAACAAATAACTTGCATTGTTTATAAGATGCAACTTTTATTGTTACCTAAGTTTTGATATGCCAAATCCAATAAAATCGAACTGTTGTACAGTCACCAAAAGAGTTATGTTACCAGGGTCATCGGATGTAATTAAAACTTGGCAAGAAACTGATGGGTGTTTACGAATGAAATTTAATTTGATAAATGAACAGTTTGTTTTCGGTTACTTAAATTATTATTAATTCGAAAATAGCCAGCGGTTTCTTAGTAAACTTCAACTATATCTGGCGATCCTGGTTACCTATATTTTTTGGTGGCCGTACATCGGAGTAAAGGCTGTCAGTTAATGCGTTAAAGGGCCTGACCCACAAACGATGTACTAGGATGTCATAAACGTCAGCAAATAATCATAAGTTTGCTATCAACCAATCGCGAACAAACATAGGCTCAATGACGCGACAGCACGCGAATTTTAAACCACGTTAACTTCGTTTAAAATTAAAGCAATTCCATCTTTATTTATTCTTCTACAAGGTTCTGCTGAACTGTACTGAAGTAATGGTTCTCGTATTCTTGAACAAATTGCAAAGCAGTGATTAGGATGTAAATAATATTGGTAATGATCTACTTGGTGAACTGTTTTGTAGGTCATTGTCACTTGTCAACGACTTGTAGTGAATTTTATTCTTATCCTAAGAGCGACCAACCGGTCATAATTTTCATAAAAACTTTTTTTTTCTCCTGATATTTTGAACACACAGGTATCTTATCTAAGTTTCGATGTAGTAAAAAAATATTGAGAAACAAAATAATTAAGTGAAGACATCTGAAAATCAGCTTTTTGCGCTTTATCTGAAGTTTGGCGGTTCATAATGTACTTACCTAAACATTGAAAAAGTAAAGAAAACATCTTCATATAAACCTTGCACAGAACTGTAGATTTACAACGCGCCGTCCCGCCTACCACTTTTCGGTCGCAGGGGATAGGGAGAGCGGCCAACGCTATACCGACACTCCTCTTCCCCTGCGGCCCCACCGCGTCCTCCAGCAAACGGTAGTGGCCCCGTCCAGGCCACGGAAGGGAAGAGCGCTGCTCAGAAGCACTGGCACTCCTCCTCTGCCGCAGCCCGTAACCCTCAGCCGCGATGCCTCCCATTCGACATCGCGGCCCACCTCAGTTGCGGTTCACCTCACCGCAACCTACATTTTGGCCGCTACGTCATCGACTTAAAGGCAAAAGCCCTGTCTAGCGGCCCCACCTTTGGGTTCCTCTTCGCTTCACCGTGGCCTGGAGACCACGGCTACTGAGTCCCCCTGCAACGACAATGCGGAAACCCACTCGGGGGCGTTTCCATTACACGTTGTGTGCAAATTGTTATTCACTGCTGCGACCACTGCACCACCACTGCTCCCATTTCTCTTGTCATGACACAAGTTAATGGCAACTAATGCTCGGTTCCTTTAAACAAAAACGGCTCGTTTTGCTTACCAATGGTAGCATTTTTTATTTCCAAACTGGGCAAATAAATAGTTCCGTAAGCTAATTTGACGTGTGATAGAAAAACTTCCAAATATACTATGTGAAGATATGAGAGGGGCAATTCTACTAATTTTAAGAACGTTCACAGTCTAATTCTCAGTGTCAATTTGTCAAAAATACCTCGATTTTTCATACATTTTTGACATTTGCTTGTCGCTGAGATGACACTGCGACTAGATTTTGAACGGTTTTAATTACGAGAATTGGCCTTCAGGTCTTTGCTTTATTTTTTAACCGACTTCAAAAAGAAGGCTTCATTTATCATTTATCGTTAACAAAATATGGACAATTTAATGATCTGACTTCATGGAATAATCGATTTTTAATTTATTTTTAATTATTGGTAAAGATACGAGGGTCTTAATTTTAACCTACAACTGACGCCCATAATACAACAAAGCCAAAAGACAGAATAAAAAAAAACAAAAGGGAACATAGTTTTAATTACATAAGCTATCTAATAAACAGAACCACTTTGAACTTGTCAGGTAGGTACCTGACAAGTTTTCATTACACAATTATACTACCAGTTCACATAATACATCTTTATGCCTCTTAAAATAGGAACTAGGCTGCGAAAGTGGCCCTCTTTACATAACGCTATCAGAAAAATATTCAACCCAAATACATAATATTACGTAAAATACATTTTTAGTATTCGGAAATTTGATTGTTGCATAAAATCATGTTTTGCACGTGTTTGTATAGACGCCATGATAATTTCATAAGGAATAATACCTATAAAAAATCTAAAAAATGTGGAATGTCGTGTTTTTATATTATGTTTAATTCTATGAAATGGTTTTTAAAAAGGATTGGAAGAATTGCTACAAAAATACGGGAATAAGCCTACGTATACGATAAAAAAAATACCCACAGATCTTAGCTTATCAAAAGTAATTTAAAGTTCCCTTTTGCTATCAATGTAAGTCTTTGAAAAGTTCTGGAGCGGCGATTGCGAAAGTCGCCGCGTTGGTAGGTTTCCCACAAGGTGGACCGATGACCTTGTGAAGGCTACAGGATTCCGCTGGATGCGAGAACCACAACACCGATGTGGGAATGCTTAGGGGAGGCCTATGTCCAGCAGTGGAAGTCATAAGAGGTTTAGACACCCTAACGTAAAAATGTTTCGTCGCTTATAAAAAATACAGGTCATCAGTCAAATTAGTTCTGTTAAGCTGTATGATTACTGATAAATGCGTGCACTGAATGGACAGGTCCACTCAATCTGTGTGGTTCTTTTCTAAAAAGACCACATGATCTGATAAAGATTATGTCTGGATTTTAAAAGAGACTGTGACCTCTGAGTTTGTATCGGCCTTTCTTCTCAGAGTAGTCAGATAGGAAACGCCGACCTCATCTAGTTTAAAAAATTAAATCATTTAAGTATCATTTATCAGTGCAATACCTATACGGTCAAAATGTATGGAACAGCTCTTCTTTTTTTTACCTAGATTTTTTTTACGCTATGGTGTCTAGAATCATGTTCTGAATGCATGGTTACAGTTTGCGCGGTCCAATAAAAACCAACTATCGTGCCGTTACTCTCGCAAAAACTCTAAAATGGCTCAATCGATTTGATTTTGTTTTTTTTTTGCCTCAATACTAGGGTGGTTTAGAAAAGTAAGGAAATTGGAAAAGAAACAGTCTTAAAATGGATTATTTTCCTCACTTGGTGCTAAGTTCACTGGGTCATCTAGACATCTACGTTTGTTTACATTGAATAGGCTCCGAAACTACTGAACCGATTTGAACAATTCTTTCACTGTTGGGTGACATAGTTTATATTTTATCCCCGTATTCCCACGGGAACGGGAACTACGCGGGTGAAACCGCGGAGCGCTGCTGGTTTAAGATAAAGATGTAACCCACCAAACATTGGCCGTTTACTTTGTAATAAAGTAAAAAACCTGTATCGTCATTCCATTTCAAATTAATCGTAATGGTTACAATAATATGCATTCGCAAATAAAATATAATGCTTATTAGCACACAAGTTAAGCGATCGTTGACTTTATATACCGAATATTGTAACCTTAACCGAGTTGTGTAACTAATAAATTATATCATAACTGTAAATTTAACTGTCTTCTTCAAAATTACAGTGAAAGTATCAAACCAATGCCACAGTTACTAAACTGGTTTAACAAATACGGATACATACGAAAATAGACAATATTCTGATTCTGGAAGGGTACAAAATCGAATTTCATTTGTGATTTTCATAGTAATTAAGACATTTTTTGGTAAACAAAATTGTCTAGTTCGTTGGACATTGTTAGAGATATCAAAAACTAGGTTTGTTTGGATAAACGGTGGGACGAAACAGTCAGGACGCAAATTTTTCATGTTTTTTTTAGGCGATTTTTTTTCGAGTGACCTTTTAATGTGTACAGTTCCGAGAATAAATACCTACCTTATCTTAGGCCGCGTCCTAACCAAACGCTATCATCATTGCGCGAGAACGCGATTGTCGTGGGTTTTTATATATATGAAAACTAAATTATCTCGCAATCAATCATATGTCGTTTGTACAGAAGCCAGCTCATCAAGCTACCCCAATCTGTTAAATTTCTTTGATAGTTTTTAACTTTATTACAAACGAATAAGGTTTATGTTCAATTGGGAAAATTTGAGTTTGGGATAGCTTGACCTGCTGGCGACAGTACATCAAAAACGAATCATTGTGCCAAGCTTTTTTCTAACTATGTTGGGGTTGGCTTCCAGTCTTACCAGATGCAGCTGACTACCAGCATTTATACTATAGAGCGATTGTCTATCTAACCTCCATAATCCAGTTGCTGGGTAACACGACACCTTGGTACGACTCGTTGCCACATTTTCCCCTTACCCTTTGGTAAGATTGCTTTGTCAGCTCGGCTAAACAATTTCAGATTCGAGATATTAATCAGACCGAAACTAAGTATGACGTAACATTAAATAAAAGACTAGAATTAGTCTAGATATAATTAGTACAATAGTGTTCTAACAATGTGCTTCTAATATTTTTAAGTTTTGTTTTTAATTTCTAATTACCAGGTTGAGTTTCCGCAAAAGTTGATAATAGTTATTAAATCATTTATCAGTGGTATTTCTGGTAAACTGATTATATTAAGTATTCTTAAAATGTGATGAGGTTTATGACTAATTAATAACAGTCACACGGGTCGATCGTTCAGGTTAAGCTACGCTTGCCGCGGTTGGCAAGTGGATAGGTGACCATCTTTACGTACCAAGACTCCTTCATGCCTCGGAAAGCACGTTTAAGCCGTTGGTCCCGGCTGTCATTTGTGGATCTTTGACAGTCGAAACGGGTCGTCAGAAGTCCGAAAGTTTGACAACCAGTTTTACAAAAGGGTATCGTGTTACCCATTTTCTGGGTTATGGAGGTCAGGTAGGCAGTCGCTCGATGTAAAATACTGGTATTCACCTGCATCCGGTTAGACTGGAAGCCGACCCCAACATAGTTGGAAAAGGCTAGGCAGATGATGATACTTAATATATAAACTTGAATATTTTGGTATGATACCGTTCTGAACAGATCGACTAGTTAGCTGATATATGACGACCGTATTTATTAACATAATAATTATAATAATGTAAATGTTCTCGATACCGGTGACCCACTATTTTTTATATTTTTATAAATTTTATATTCTAATATTTAAAAATGTAATTTGTATGTATTTGTTGAAATAAAGGAAATAATTACGAAAAATAATAAATTGTAATATTTGTGCTTTACTGATGACTACCTTGAGTTTGTTTCGGCATTTCTTCCCAGGGATCAGTCAGCTGGAACTGCCGGTGCCATACCCCAAATATTTACGTGTGTAAGTATCTCAAAAGATCTACTTACAGAAATAAACATTTCATTACACAAAACTTCTTTATCAATCAAATTGTTATGTACAGTTATCTACTTCAATCATCTCACTACCATTTCACCTACACGTAACTTAACGGTACTTAACAATAGTAAAGAAACCAATAAACAAAAAGCAATCGTCGCCTCTTCAATCAGTCAGGAGGCATGCCTACCAATTAAAAAAAAAAACAAAATGGCCGAACGGGACACAACAAATTCGCGCATCACTATTTTGGAAAAAAGAAAAAAAGAAATTACGAGAGCAATGTTAGATAGTACCAAATTACTGGTGTACTTTCAAGTCACTGCACTGTAACATAAGCAAGATTATTTGTGTCTCATAACATGGTCGAAAGTGTAATAGAAGGCGAAAGTGTGCTTAGGGAGCGTTTCCATTTGATGTATGAGGTAATAGGAATCAGTGAGGCCTTGAAAGCCTCGTATAACGCACATTGATTAAGTGAGTTGGTTGTTACATAATTTTAATTGTGTTTTTTATTGTTATTGTAACTCTCATAAAAGATTAAATTTTTACACCTGTGAGATGGAATACCAAATTGAAGTCGAAAAAAACGTTTTTTTGTAGTTAACAATGATGAATACAAAAATATTTACAAATTAAACGATGGCTATGAATAGAATATTTTCACACTCATATCCTTTTAACACGCAATCAACAGACTGTCATGTCTATTGACCGACTTAAAAAAGCAATATCGACATTGGTCAACAAAATATTGAAGTCGGTGTGTTGTAGTAGACGCTTATTTGCATATCCTCAAATAATAGAAAAGAAGACGGTAATGATTTTTAGTAAATGGTAGTTGTCTCATACTTTTAGTTTGATAATTCTGTGCTAGACTAATATTATGTAATTTGTTGTGTTTTGCTCGAAATTAATTTATGATCATGACCAGCTTAGATAATGCAAGAGCTAAAAGAAAATAATCAAAATAAGTGATTTGCTCTTTTGCTTCCATGTGCAGATTTGCAAAACAGATTAAAACTAAGAGTTAAACAGTTATTTATAATCAGAGTTTGCATTGATTTACATTATTTAACGTTAATTATGTAATGTAAAATTTGTTTGTTTGTTCTGCTAACATACTTATTTAATGATAAAATTGTATCACAACTTAGTTAAAACAAAAACATAAAAATTAAATTCAGAAAATGGGTTTTATTTTAACTTATATAAAACTATAATATCTCATTTTTAAATATTTGCGGTTAAAACTGTATCTTTTGATATTTTTTCGCCAATGTTGCTAGTTATGTAATACCTAATTATGAGATCAGCTCGCCTCGTGTAGTGAAAACGGTCCCTAATGACAGTTTGATAGAGGACTATGTACAACAAAATGTTTACTGTTTCATAACATAATAAGGCACCCGCAAACAGATGCGACCTGAAGCGAGACGCGACAAGCACGATTTCTATGAAAACTTCTTGGAAATTGTTCAACAAGAGTCGCATCGCGCTACGCGTCGCGGCAGTCTGTGGGACCCTATATTTCGCAATACGAAACAATAATGTAACATTATGTATTGAGGGCCGGCGGAAAATCCTTTCTTAAGGCCCCAAAGAAGCTGTTTGATTCCGTCATACTCGAGGGTAAAACGCCACAGGCATGGAACAGAGGTGTGGTGGTACTTTTCGTTAAGAAGTTTGATAATACTCCTCTTAAGAATTATAGGCCCATGTCACTTCTGAGCCATGTCTACAACCTGTTTTCGAGAGTCATCACGAACCGTCTGGCGCGCAGTTTTGACGACCTCCAGCCTCCCGAACAAGCCGGATTCCATAAAGGCTTTAGCACCGTAGACCACAAACATAAGCTACGGCAGGTTATACAGAAGACCGGAGAGTATAACCTGCCTCTCTGCTTAGCGTTTGTGGACTACGAAAAAGCCTTCGATTCAATCGAGACATGGGCTGTACTGCAGTCTCTTCAACGGTGCCAGATCGACTACCGGTTTATCGAGGTGCTGAAGTGTTTGTATGAAAACCCCACTATGTCAGTCCGATTCCAGGACCGGACTTCGAAACCTATTCTTCTGCAGCGAGGTGTGAGACAGGGAGATGTTATCTCTCTGTTAAAAAATAATAGTCAAGTAAAATTAACACTACGACAAATATTATCTCGCCAGAAATATCACCAATCAATAACATTATCACTATGCCAAAATCTCATATGAACTTAATCCTAATAACTCAGACAACCTCAGACAATTTGAAACCATTAAGAAAAGTATTGAGATCATGAAGTAGAGTGAACCTTTGAGCATCGATATCTCCTACCACGACATCCATCTTTATATTGCTACATATCTTATCATACTGGGAATTTTGTTATTGGTGGCAGCTTACTGCTTTAAACGTTGGCGGCAAAGGCAACGTAAAGGAAATAGTTCCACTACTACAGCGGTTGACAGCCTCGGCTGTGACTGCGTTGCCATCTCCACACACCGTTACAAAAAGTGTTGTGATTGAGTGTAGTGAAATTAGGGAAAAAAGACAATCTAGTAGAAATCAGTGAACATTGACGCTAAGCGATTTGCTCTATCTAGTTAGTGCTTACAAAAAAAGGAATATAGAGGATCTTCACCGATCGTTCGCCTGTTTTCTCTTCCTGATTTACACTGCAACGATTCTGTTTAATTTGTAATGTTACTTTTATCTCATCTTTTAACATAACCCCACATAATATTATATTTGAACACTGTTTTCACCTTGTTCATTACCCATTTAACTATCCCCCCGAGTGGGCTTCCGCATTGTCGTTGCAGGGGTGCTCAGTAGCCGTGGTCTTCCAGCGACGGTGAAGCGAAGAGGAACCCAAAGGTGTGGCCGCTCGTCAGGGCTTTTGCCTTCAAGCCGATGACGTAGCGGCCAAAAAGTAGGTTGCGGTGAGGTGCACCGCAACTGAGGTGGGCCGCGATGTCGAATGGGAGGCATCGCGGCTGAGGGTTACGGGCTGCGGCAGAGGAGGAGTGCCGGTGTTTCTGAGCAACGCTCTTCCCTTCCGTGGCCTGGACAGGGCCGCCTCCGTTTGATGGCGGACGTGGTGGGGCCGCAGGGGAAGAGGAGTGTCGGTATAGCGTTGGCCGCTCTCCCTATCCCTTGCGGCCGAAAAGTGGTAGGCGGTTCGGCGCGTTGTGTTCCACGCGCGTCGTCAGAGATGTCAGCAACAACTGGTGGGGTCCGCAAGGGCCGATGCCTGCCAGGGGTGCGAGTTGTTCGAAAGAGACTGTTGCCCCTGGGACACAGGCAACTGAGGGAACACGGGTGGGTTTTAGTCAGTAAAAGTCTGACACGCCCTCCTGCTCCACTGATGATATCCCACCCTCCAAAAATCCATTTAACTATACCTACTTACTAACATCATCTTTTTCTCCCTCGGGAGTATGTTCAGGTCAATCACCGAACAATAATAAACATGTCAGCGTAATTGCGACCCCGCGCTCTACGCCTTGAATATTTTATGTATTAATTACTTACGTAAAATAGTCAGTACGCTTTCGGACAGCATATCGGGCGCGGCTCAATCTCACCCCATTCACCTCATTAGTTTTAATCGTTATCCCATTTGTATCACTGAAATATACATCTGTATAATTCTTAATCTTAGTTTATCTTAAACTCACCCCAACCCCGAACAAATGTTCTTATAGCTGGGACACAGGTCCCATGCGGGCCCAGTGTGGGTTGGTAGATGTCACGTGTCTTCGAATTTTTGGTTCTAAGACATGTCAGTTTCCTTCACCGTTTTGGGAGCAGTGGTGATGAAGTAATTTAGACAAAGTTAACTGCCTGTCCGGGTTCGAACCTACGACCTAGTAAGCCACCTAGTGACCACTGGGCTATCACTACTCATTCGAATTCCACTCGCATTTACTTCATCATCATCATTTCAACCAAAGACTTCCACTGCCAGCTGGACATAGGCCTCCCCCAAAAGGGCGGTTTTGCCATAATCGCCACGCTTGGCAGGCGGCTTGGCGATCGCAGTATGGTGGTAAATTGCATAGAGAATGCTGCTGCCCATTCTCTGGTAAATCCCTTAGTCGCCTTCTACGACACCCATGGGATAAAATTGGATTTTTTACGTCCAGCACCATACGATTTATCTGATTTATATTAATATAAACTGTTAATACATTTCAGCAACATAGTTGTTTTCCTACTTCACACACAAATACTGATCGTCATAACCGATATTGTTTCATCAATTTATGCAACATAAGTGTTAATCAATAATAAATTATTTCGATTCGACACTTTTTAACATGCCGGAGAAAGAGGCAATAAATTACAAACATGTTGGATACGATTGCAAGATGCCGGAAATGATTCAGAAGATCAATCAACACAATATCATTAATGTTTAATTTTGAACAACGCAGAATATTATACACCATGTCGATATGTTTCAGAGATTCTCTTGAAAGCCAGCTTTTTACGTATCTCCCCGAACATTGAGTTTCCTCATGGCCCTGCGTTGTCTCACTCTTTCCATTTAGGCTACTTATTTTTTATTTATTTTTTGTATTACCTACCTAATTTTGTTAACCATGGTTTGTTTTGATGTTGTTTTAAGTTTATTTTAATTTAGTTTAATTAATTTCTATTAAGTGCAACTTTATCATAGTCTTTTATTTCTACTTTTTTTTGTAAGTTACAACAACGTTTTTGTGTACATGCAGAGTTTACCTATGAGTGATTGTTACACTTTATTCTGACTTGGTGCTTTTGTTTCCTTTACTTATTATATGTACTAGTGTATGCAATTGTTGGTGCACCAAATAAATAAATCTTTTATGTATTAATTACTAGCTTTTGCTGCTTCGCGAAATCTTCGCTTCCGAAAATTATCACACAGGAATGTACTATCGGGGTCAAAAGGTCAAAACAACTAAAAAGTACCTATTTACTAGCTGTGCCCGTGGCTTCAAACCAAAATCATTTTTTTTTATTTCATATAAGCCATGAATGCACTGCAGCATGGGCACTTACGAAACGTCAGAAGCTAGGTGCACGGTTCCAAATTGTCGCTTCCTACGGAGAAGAGCCGGCAAGAAACTCCACGGTTACTCTTTTAAAAATAATTGGCTTTAACATTGTTTTCAAGTTACAGTGATAATATATGGGAGGACGGTGCAGGCCTGTCAATAAGTACCAGGTACTTAGAGGAATGAAAATACAGAAAAGAAAATCGTTTACAAATCTACAGTCTGTAAGGCCTACATCGTTCTCTCATTCACAATATATAAAATAATGTACATAAATAAAATGAACCTATTTAAAACAAGTGACGTGATTTCCATGACACTCACAAAAAAAAGTTAGTCGATCTTAAAATTGATGTATAATGTCAAATAATGACGAGAATATGTCAGACATTGTAAAAAATAAAAAGAATAAGACGAGAAGGTTCCAAACCAGTTCAGCCATTTTTGCATGATTTAGTAACAAGCTTCCAAACATCTAAATATCCAAAAATCTAAACATACAAACTTTCACATTTATAATATGAGTAAGAAGTAGGATAGTAGGATAAGAATTGACTTTACAACTATGACAGGTAATAAATGAATAAGAATTGTATTACTAAAATTAAATTCGGCAGTTGTATTAATGTCTTCAGTAGTTCTTGCACTCTTGGATGTATGGGAATTATATCTAAAGATTAGTCATAATCATTCATATTTCGACAACACCCATTTTTTGAGGCCTTCGTTGCTTGTACAAATCCCCACGCTCCTGTACCAGCCTCTTCCCAGTTTTACCACTGATGGAGTGATGGTATGCAATAATGTCGTGCGCCCATCGCACCGCCGCCGCCGCCCGCGCTGGACGAGCAACACTTCTATTTCAGTGTTTTTGAACGCCACATGGCCACAGCTTAAACAAGTAGAGCAGTAGAGCAGTGGTAACGGCCTCGATTTACGAGATGCGTAGATCGTAGGTTCGACCCAGACAGGCGCTTTACTCTGTATGTCCATCCTGCTCTCACGGTGAGGGAAAACATCGTCAGGAAACAGGCATGTCCTAGAACCAAAAATTCGAAGAGCATGTGACATCTACCCGTACTGGGCCCGCGTGGTGGTTTACGGCCCGCTCCATCTCACAGAGAGGAGGCCGCTGTGTCCCAGCAGTCGGAATATTATAAGCTGATTATGAAGTGTATGTAACTGAGAATAACATTTCTGCTTCCACGTACTTCAGACAGCATACTCACCAAACCCTTTTCTTGCCGTCATTGTGATATAAAACACATACTCGTATTTCAGGCTGCTATTATGACGTAATTTTTTTATTACTATTTTGGCCTGCTCTTGAGTTCGATCACGCCTGATCGAAAGCGATTGATGATGTCTGTAGTGGATCGAGCTTGCCCAGAAAATGCCTATTCACTCTTGTTTTGATGGTGGACGGGTTAAATGTGGAAGAGACCATAGACGCAGGCCCGACTCGAGCCTTTTTAGTATGGGGATAGACAGAAAGACAATGTAGATATGGCATAGGTATAATTTGTATTGCAATCTGCCTAGCCTTTTCCCAACTAACCTAACCGAATGCAGCTGAACACCGCAACCCAGTTACTGGGTAATACGATACCTTCGTAAGACTGGTAGTCAGACTTTCGGGCTTCTGACTACCCATAACGACTATCAAAGATTTACAAATGACTTTCGGAACCAACGGCTTAACGCCCTTGCAGAGGCACGGAGGGGCTCGGTATGTATGGTCACCCATCTACGGACCAACCGAGGCAAGTGTAGCTTAACTATCGATCAACCCATGCGGCTGTTATTTATTTAGCCACGAACGGTCACGACGCGACTTATAATTTGTGTTAGAACAATACAATAATGATTTCATAACACATCTTGGACCGCATAGTAAACAAACGTAGTAGACGTTTCGTTGCAATTTAAGTAGGGCATTGGGTTGTCTAGAAATGCTTACCAGTGCGATTACTGCCACCAAATGGTATTTGCTTACTTCGTAACCGTGGTCACAAGTAGGCACTCAGACTGCGTGAAATAAGTATGCTAATTTAGATCTTATTGCGATAAGCAAAAGGTCTGTATTGGCGTAAGTAAAGTGTGACGTAGTGCACGGAATACAGTAGGTCAATGGTGTGGAATTGATACGGTCGTAGTAATGAAAAGTGAGATTGAAGTGATTTAATTTGCGAGGAATGTGTAAAATATTGGCATGTGTTTTCTTTACAGTATGGATAGTAAAAGTATATTAACATGCACATGTTAAATTGTTACACCAGGTTTGAATAATAAAATCAAATAGTAGGTAAACTTGATATAACTTAGATTTTTTTTTTATTTACTTAATTATTTATCGTGGATCAATATTTATCTTCTCACTGCCACTTTCATTCATAAAACAAGTTGATACTTCTGTGACAAGTAATGTTTGTCATAAATTATAGGTTAAGTTGAATGGAGTACCAGACAATTAATCGATCGTTAATTTATTAGTATGCAATGCATTGTAACGACTTAAATGGGAGCTACTTTGCATACCGGCAATTAGAAATCATAATGAAACCCTGAAATTTTGCATGCTATGTTTTTCTTGTGCTGAACATGTTTGTGCCAGTGTAATATAAATTAATAATACCAATTAACGAATAAAACTGTTTTGATTGTGAACTTGTAAATTGTTATAATTTTTTATTTACCATCTACCACCGGTGCTATCCATAGACACAAAACCAGTTAAATAATTATACTCAATCTCAAATCTCGTAACGTCAATCTTTAACTAGGAAATAATTCGGGGACAGCCTGCAATTAACCTACTGACGCACAGCTACTACACTGTGACCATTTCCCATCAAGATTTATTGACCATTGGATGCATTGAGCTTTGCGGAAACCTGTTTTTGGTTAGGTTTAGGTATTAGGAAACCGCGTGACCTAAAATATTGATACCGAGAGTGCGAGGTTTGCCTTGACAACGCGGTTCGTTTTCAACAATAGACGTTAAAGAATAGGTACGTTACATACATAACATCACGCCTTGTTTCCGCGACGGGTTAGGCAGAGATGTACGTATAGTATACCCACATTTCACGAGTCAATATTAAGAACAGGTAGTTTCCTATAATTGTACTAATACAGGGTAAATTTTTAACCAGTGCGCAAACTGTGACCATGACCTAATCAATTCATTTTAGGCCCCCTAGAGTAGAAACTTTTAATTGGTTATACAAAAAAAAAGGTGTTTCATAGAAAAGTGCAACATACGCGGTCAAAATGTGCTGATTTATTTTTGTATTATCAACGAAAAGTTTTTACGCTAAAATTATATGATGAAACTTCATTGTTATAGTTTGCGCACTGGTATAAATGTTATCCTGTATAATATCCTACTATCCCACCTCCTACTACTGTTATAAAATGTGAAAGTTTGGATGTTTGTTACTCAATCACGCAAAAACGGCTGAACGGATTTTGATGTAATTTGGCGCACAAACAGTTTATTACATGTTAACACATAGGATTCTTTTTATCTTGCTATTACGTTCCAGTGAAATAATTTTCGACCTCCATGTGGGTGAAGCCACTGGCAAAACCAATATTTATATTTCTATGGGCAAAACGTATTTAATAATAATATTTTCATTAAAATAATTACAGACGATTAATATACAGATGACGTCACTTTATACTAACTTTGGTAGATGGGTAAGTAATCCATTATTGAGTGCTAATAATAAGTTAATTGTTTATTTTATTTTTGAACGACTAACTACGACCACGACTAGCTAGTAAACAACTAAAAGTACTTATTACTATTTAGTTTTTTACAAGGTATTATTTATTTATATTATTTACTAGCTGTGCCCGTGGCTTCGCCCGCGTATATGTCGAAAATTATCCCACGGAAACGTGCTACCTGGACATGAAGTGTGTTAGTCCTTAGAACGTGAGCTATATGCCAGCTAAAGTCCCATCAAAATTGATTCAGCCGGTTCGGAACTTAGCTGGAAGAAACAAAGAGACGGACAGACAAAACTTTTTACTGCCTTAGGCATTCTCTACCAGTCAACCAAGGATAGTATAGAGATACTGATGGGGCTCTCTTTGAAAATAAAATATTCTATTTCATAACTGAGTTTAAAAAAAAAAAACTTAACAATGTGAATTAGTCCTTAGTCTTATATCTGACCAATTACAGGCACTTTTGATGGTCAATGTGTCGGTCAGTCAGAAAGATGACTAGTTGCTCATTCCAAGGCGTAGTAGGTCCCTATGAATAAGAATGGGAAGAAACTTCAGAGTTTAAGACGTTCACATTAGAAGCGTCCGTAATAAAAACAAACATAAAATAACAATGCAGAAACAAAAATAAGCCGTGGCAGCTAAGAGATGATCAGTCCCTACTGACAGCGCCCGTTTACGAATATGAAGTAATCGATTTTTGCCCGCGGCTCCGCCCGCGTGTATGTCGGTTATCGCGTAAAAACGTAGCCTATGTCCTTCTCCATATCCCAGGCTATATCTCTGCCAAATTTCATGACGATCGCTTCAGCGGATTATGCGTGAAAGTGCGACAGACAGACAGAGTTACTTTCGCATTTATAATATTAGTAGGGATATAAAATATAATAAAAATATGTAATATAATAATAAATAATAATATAATAGATAACATAATATTATATGGTAGGGAAGTAGGGTTAGTAGGAATGTATCTGCACCATTCGGCTCAACCATATTGAAGGGAACTTAAAATCCAACACACATGCCACCACCGAAAGCGTGACCCAGACGGGCTTATTTTTTGATTCGCACGTTTTGTTCTCGTCTGCAATGGGCGAATTGCAACTTAAATAATGTGTAATTTTCTGTAAACGATTCGCCCAGAAATAACTTAATTTCGTGCAATTTGCCTTAATGGTTGGAACACCATTTCATTTTTATTAAATCAATAATATCAACCATCAACGATATTATTCGTCGAGCCCTTGTCATCGCCGGGGTATCAGCGGTATAGTACCAAACGGCTTGGTACATGACGATGGGAAGAGACCAGACGGCATGACGTTATTGCCTTGAAAGGTGGGTAGACGTCTGGTGTGGGACGCAACCTGTGTCGAACCCTTACACCATCTCATGTTCCTAGCACGGCGGGCAGTGCAGGGGCTCCTGCTGCGGTTGCTGAGACCCTCAAGCGGCGTAAATGCCTTAACCTTATGTAACTACAGTTTTGAGCCGTTTAGAGTCGAAAGACTCGGGTCATGGGGCCCGTCTGCGCGTCTCCTCTTTAAGAACATTTCTCGCCGGCTGGTCAACACTTGGCAGGGCAGTGGTGGCCAAGTGGTAACGGCCGCGACTTACGAGTTGTAGGTCGTGAGTTCGAACCCAGACAGGCGCTTTATTTTGTGTAAATTATTTCATCACCATTGCTCTCAAAACGGTGAAGGAAAACATCGTGAGGAAACCGGCATGTCCTAGAACCAAAAAATTCGAAGACATGTGACATCTACTAACCCGCACTGGGCCCGCGTGGTGGATTACGGCCCAATCCCTCTCACCGAGAGGAGGCCTGTGTCCCAGCAGTGGGAAAATATAAAGGCTGATGATGATGGTCAACACTTCATGTGACCAGAGGGCTGGGAGGGTTCTTTGATGTTTTTTTTGTGTGGTTTCTTTCCTCAAAAGACCATTTCAGACACCAATCATGTGGATTGATGTCTGAAATGGTCTTCACATGATCTGACCAAGATTATGTCTGGACTTTAAAAGAGACTGTGACCTCTGAGTTTGTTTCGGCCTTTCTTCTCAGAGTAGTCAGTTAGGAAACGCCGACCTCACCTAGTTTAAAAAATATGATTGACGTGTAAAAGTGTTTGTACAAACCTACTTACAGAAATAAAATCATTTATCATTTATCATTTGGCCAAAGAATTAGCATTGCCATTCAATGTGGCAATGCTGCCAGTCTTCTGGGCACGTTTCCTGATGACAGCGATGCGGACGAATACTTCGACGCCTAAGTGTCCTTTTGTTTTTGTATTTATTTGTTTAGTAAATTATCCGAATAAAATATATTTAATATGCTAAAAAAGTAAATATTAAGTAGATTAATAGATTTATCATTTGCCAGGTATTAAACAAAGCAAAACATATTAAACAGCATATTAAATCCATTCGCGATCTTCACACAAGACACCAAAGCCACATATTTGCAAAAAAATTGTCCATGCAAAACCGATTTCATACTCCAAATTCACGTTTCAATTTACGTAACGCCGACAAAAGCGTCTAATCTACGTCAGAATATAATACTCATAAAAACGCCATAAACTAGTTACTTCTTTACGGAAGTCATGACATAAGCAAGGGTTTCCCAAATTTCGGCACAGTTGCACACTTATGGTGAAAACATAAAATGATTGTGGCAAACCCACGCGCCAGCACTTTAGATTATAAGTGTTTGATGTAGGAGGTACCGTGATTTGAATATTAAAAAAAAAAAGGTATCAAAGCTATTGCTTAATAATGCTCAATAATTTTTCATACGACATTTGTCTTGGTTTTTGTATAATGGAGTAACTATGGACGTTTTGAGCTTCTCCGGGACGATACCATTTCAACACTTAAATTGATGACATAAACAAGATGTGGGGCTGTGTACTGAGAGACTGCTTGTGCAGATCCCATCGCTACCTGCACTATGTATATCCCTAAGCGACCTAATATGCTGCATGATGTCATGCGGCAAAGTTGGTTGCATAAATAAAGACTGATATTTCAAGTTAATACACTAAAACCCCACAAAAAAACTATAATAGTCTTTATTTTTGTTTTATCATGTTTAGATATAAACTTAAATCTGTGGAATTGTGCTGGCTAATATAATTTGACTTTTTAAATGCATATTTATTTTAAATAGTATTTGCCAAGATGTACACTTTACAACAAATCAAAATTCTGCTGAAAATCGCCTAAGTACCAGCACATCAAGGTGACAGTTAGTTTTTTATATTTACAGTAGTCATTAGAACCACAGTTTGCCTAAGTCCAATGTTTTGTCAGCGTTTTAGGTCAATAACGCACCTAGTTCAAGTATTGCAAATTATTTAAACCACTAAACGTTTCAGCCTAGGTCTTAAACGGCCAAAGATATGTTTAAGACTAACCACAATTCTAGGTAGGCTGAAATAGAGGACGAAACCACATGCGCCCTGACCGAGATGTGTAAAACAATATTTGTGATTTTATGCAGGCACGTTACTATTTTTAAATGACTTTTGAAATGAGCATAGAAGGTAGCTTATACTACACAAGTACACACATGCTTGTCAAATATTAAAGGAGGATTTATGTTGAAGGACGGCAACCAAATGATCAAATAACTGCCGGTGTCAATGCAGGATCAAAGGAAGGAACAAGAGCCACGCGACAGTAAACGACACAATGACAGACAAATCCTGACTGTCTTTACTTGATACTGTTAATGTGTAACACGACCTTGAACTAACCTTTTCAAGTTGTAAGTTGGGCGACCATTTTTTTTTACGGACGTCATACGGTCTTCATACATAACTTCAGTAAATTACATTCCAGTATAGCATACCTAATTGCAATTACATATTTTATAGAATAGGTACCTACTCCTACATGCATGTACATCATCATCATCATCATATCAGCCGAAAGACGTCCACTGCTGGACATGGGCCTCCCCCAGGCTCCTCCACTTCGACCGGTCTTGTGCTTCCCACATCCAGCGGATACCCGTAGCGATGGGCGTTGAATGAACGAACTAGTTAATTCGACCGTCGACGTACAGTGAACGAGTCGACGGTTCACCGTTGATCGATGGACTAGTCGAATCCGTAGACGCTAGACGCCGAAACACGGAACGCGACAAGTTGTGAACGAGTCGACGATGCGACGGTTCACCGTTAATCAATGGACTAGTCGAATCCGTAGACGCCTCTGACGGCGTAACTGAAACGTAGACGAGAACGTAATCGATTCATTCGTCCGTGCACCCTTGGAAATAAAATAATCGTGCAAACAAATTTGAACTTTAAATCTAAAATGAGGGAGTTGTTAATTGTACGGGTCGAATATTTATTATTTTATTATTGTCATGGGAAGGAAAGTATGCAGATATAGTAGTTTCGCGTGTGCGAAGAGGAAGGCGATGGACTGGTCGGGCGATGCGAGACCAGCCGGTTTGTATTTGTTTAACAAATTGTGTGTGTTTTCATGTTGTTTTGATTTTTGAATTTGTAAATATTTAACAAAATAATAATTAATGTCCATAAAATCAATTGATCTTCTAACTAAGCCAGAATAGTGCATCATCATCATCATCATCATCATCACCATCATCATCATCAGCCTATAATGTTCCCACTGCTGGGACACAGGTATAGTGAATACGACTTTATGATTAACTCTATTCAGTATTCAGCCAGTCCTAAGCACCCGATATATTACTCTCCTCTTATGGTCCTAAGCCTGGAAAAGTATGAAGGGAAGTTCAAATGAATAGGTACAGTCCGCGAGAGATGATACGTCTACCGCCTGCGTTCACGCCGTCCGCGTCGGCGTCGTCGACTGCCGTAGACGACGTCGCAAAGTTTATTAAGTTAACGCGTAAACTAGTCGACGAATTCGACTAGTTGATCGACTAGTCGATAAACGAAAATGGACGGTCTAGTTGCGTCGACGCCAAATACGTCGACGACCCATCTCTAGATACCCGCGGTCTTCGCAAGGTCATCGGTCCACCTTGTGGGAGGCCTTCCCACTCTACGTCTTCCGGTACGCGGCCGCCACTCCAGAACCTTTCGGCCCCTTTGGCCATCTGTTCTGCGAGCAATGTGCCCTGCCCACTGCCACTTAAGCACATACATAGTAAATTAGAATACTAAATCAATATAATAATAAAGTTGAAGAGCTTGTTTGTTTGTTTGTACGCGCTAATTTATGAACTGCCAGTCAGTGCAAATGTTGAGGAGCTGAGTAACAAGAACAAAATATCAGAGAGAACGCGAAGCTAAAGAACAGCGGGCAGGCGATGCAATGCGACTGGTAGGTCAAGGGGAACAAGAAATTTCACGACGACCAAGTCGCGGGCAAAAGTTAGTCAACTATACAATTATTATGTTCCGTATTGGATCGATACTTGGAGCTCTGCCAACTAAGATAAAGGCACACCGGGTAACAAAAATATTGATGATGAATTCTGTACATATTCTATTTGTATTATTCCATACCATTTTGCAACACCTTACTAGTCGCAATTGTGACTACTGTGCTTGGGATCCTGCACATAAATCATTTCGAAGGTCCTTGCTCATCCATTGGTCGAAAAATTAGTCCTGCAGCAATACAATACATGCTAGTTAGATTAGCTTTGCACCCTGCTAGACACGCGTTGAGGTCGGAAATTAAGTTTAGATAAAGATAACTTATCCTAAAAAAAAAAAAAACAAGGGGAGCTTTTATCCCGGCAGTATGGTACAATCGGGATAAAACTATCCTATGTTCTAACCTAGGTGATTGTCTACCTGTGTACCATCAAATCTGGCCCCTGGCACACATGCAACTGTGGGAACACAGGTGGGTTTTAGTCAGGTAAAAGTCTGACACGTCCTCCTGCTCCACCCAAAGCGGGAGAAGTTATTTGATGATTTCCCACCCAAAAATTAAAACGTTATGACGTGAAAGACAGACAGTGATGTTCGCAACTCCTATGACAAGAGACTGTCTGTCGACCAGTCAAAAGGGATGAGCATATTACCACTATTATTACCATGATAATGATGTGACTCCTCTTTTCCGCACTTAGACTCCCATTCAGCCTGTTGTGCGTAAGGATTCTGACTAACAAAGCCAGCCTAGATCCGCCCAGAAGCACAGTAGCTTCCTGGGAGCTTCACAGGCTTAGCGGAGTGACGGTTCCGAGGATTTCTTTACGTTGAGAAGCCAAAAATGCTATTGTTACCAAATACTAGCTTTTGCCCGGGGCTTAGTCCGCGTGAAGTTCCTGGTTCCACGATCCACGCCGGTTTTTTTTTAAAGGTGGGTAATCATCAAATAACTTCTCCTGCTCTGGGCGGAGCGGGAGAGCGTGTCGGACTTTTACTGACTAAAACCCACCTGTGTTCCTTGAGGTGCCTGTATGTCAGGGGCCACAGTATCTCTTTCGAAAAACCGGCACCCCTGGCAGGCTATTACTTAGTTTACACGAACAGTATTTTTATGATTTTTGCTAGCGTGACGTTAAATAGCCGAAAGCCTTTCTCAAGAATTAGGTTATCAAATGCAACAGGTTTTTTTTCATCCAACTGCCAATTTTAGAGATTATCGTGTTCAAACAAACAAACAATGTTTTCAGTTTTCGCAGTGAGAGCAGTGTTGGCCCAGTGGTTACTGACGCGACATACGAGATATATGTCGTAGGTTTGAACCCAGACAGGCGCTTTACTTTGTGTAAATTATTTCATCACCGCTGCTCTCAAAATCGTGAAGGAAAACATCGTGAGGAAACCGGCATGTCCTAGAACCAAAAATTCGAAGATATGTGATATCTACCAGCCCGCACTGGGTCCGCGTGGTGGATTACGGCCCACTCCCTCTCACAGAGAGACCTGTGTCCCAGTAGTAGGAACATTACAGGCTGATTATGATGTTTCAGTTTTCAGTATTACTACATTTTTATTTATTTATTTAATTCTAGCTCAATGTTGTGTTATGTACTCAATCTTAATATGCATAGACATATAAAAGTTTTTCGTAATAACCGCGCCTGGTATTAGATCCTCATCTCGAATTCATTCTCAGCCTTTCACTTTCGCTAGTATCGTACATTTTTTCCGACTATTTGGTTTTATTGTGACTGTGAACACTCGTTTGTGGTTTAAGAGGTATTTGATAACGTCCAGTGTATAGTTTTAGTTTATTCGAGGACGTTTAGTTAGGTCAAAAGGTAGTCTTTTACATTTTTTTTTTTAAATTATGCTGCAGTCTATCAACATGCATGTTGGACTAGGTTCGGTTTTTGATGATTAAGTTACAGTGCCTCCGTAAACCCCAGTTCAAATGTGCGAGAGAACTCGGGGTGGTTTTAATAAGAAGAAGTCTGACCCCTTCGTTCTCCAGAGTGGAAGATATCCATTATGATTTGCACCGCGTTACCAAAAACAAAACAAAAACTACGTGCTTTGATAATAAAAAGTACTGCAGACTGTGGTTCAGGTCCATTAAATTTATAAAAAAAAGCTCTAGGGTATCTCGTGTAAGCAGTTACGATTGCCCCAATTAGATACCTACATAGGAACATAATCTTGTTACGATTTATTCATAACACACACAAAAGCAAAATACGAATTAAAACGAATATAGCAGTTGATCGAAATTATATTTGTATAAAAATCTCAATTTTAAGGTAAATTAAATTGCACCTGTTATTGAAAAGCAAAAATTATAAGTACTTTATATTGCAGCTGTTTCAATTAATTTGTACTTAAAGTTTTTAGAAATTTTGTTCTATAAAAATTAAATGGGAAATGTACACAACGGAGTGCATCAGTAATCAGTCATTGTTTCCATGTCACGAGTACTAGATGTTTATAGGTTTACCGAAATGAAAGTTCAATTGATTTGATATTTGAATTGTAAATGATAAATGTTATTTATTTCTGTTCTGTAGTTTATAAATAGAACAAACGTCAGAAATAACTTATGTTTTATTACTAGATGAGGTCGGAGTTACATATCAGAGTAAGCTGAAAAAAAAAAAAGAAACTGTAACAAGAGGTCAGTCACGTCCAGACATTGCAGATTAATGTCTGAGATAGATTACTTTCTTTGATGGAAGAACCACACAGATTTGAGTGGTCCAGTCAGTTCACGAATTTGTGTTTTGTCTGTAATCGTGTGGCTCAAAGATCCGAACGACTCGACATTAGGGTAGGCCGCATAATTGCCGTACTTAATTGAAGTGATTGTACTATTGGTGTTCATTATAGAATTATATGAAACTGGTGCTTTAAAACTTTCAATTTTCAGCTGAATAGAAAAGTGCAAAGCAGTATTTAAATAAAGATAAATTAGTGTAAAAGGAAAGAAATATAGGTTTTTTATTCAGAAAGCGTATGCGTATGCAGCCTGCGTGCGTGTATGCATAGATGTATGACCGTATACGAGGCAAAAGGAGTAGGTACCTATATAAGGACCGTGGCAAGCGACGTTTTATAGTTTCTGCTTACCCCTATGAGGAGAAGGCGTGAGTTGAAGTATGTATGTATGTGTGTAATTAGTCTAATTATTAGATGCCAAATTATATTATTATTCTCACAAAGATAAACTGAAAAGATTGTTGGTTAAACTATTCCTTAATATACCTCGTGTTTACGTAACGAGAGGTCGAAAAAGAAAGCAGTATGCGTTTTCAAAATGTCTGTAATTTACTAGATTGCAAACTTATTTGAAAATTATTTATGAATTCTCGAATACCGAATGTATAAAAGTCTGCAGGTAAAAGTATCTTTGTGAATAAAATTATTTCTGTCATAATGTGTGTAATTTATTACAATATTATGGCATGTCTTGTTTTTTTTTTTTAAATGGTGTACAATCAAGTTCGCATTAAAATTGGGATTTACGCGTTTTTTTCTACAAGTTTATAAGTAGCAGTATTAACTTAGTCCAGAAAAATAGGGATGATATACATCTATGTATATGTCACCGTATGATTTTGAACACCGTTATTTTAACATCTATCTCGCGAGATGATAAATTGTCGATAAATTATGAACAGATCTATCTATGGTCTATTCAGTCCGTAAGCAGTATGGTGCACCATATTGCTTACCGACTGAATAGATAAGATATGAATTGCGACCAACTGCGCGCGAGCCGAGCGAGCGAAGCGAGCGGTGCCGCGGGAGCGCCCGGCGAGCGCTACTTTCAAGTTAGTGGCAGGTACTTGACTATTTAGTAATAGCGCAAGGTACTATCCGTCTTGATACCAGTTCACAATTTGACGATTTCACTTCGATAAATTATAATCTATCGAAAAATAATGCGTTAAATTGTATGTAGTATGTTACGGTTCACAATCTTTCGACAGTTCACAATCTCGCGTGATAGATTATAAATCTCTTGGTATTTACAATTGACTTGAATACGGTGACATATATGTACATACAAATACATAAAATTTCATTTCAGTGTCTGTAAAGTCAAAATAACAGCTTTTTTCTTAACGCATGTGAAAGTTAATACGGTACCTAATTTAAGCAAGATAAAAAAAAACATTTCTGTCAGTCTTTCTGTTTGTTTGTTCCGGCTAATATCCGAAACGGCTGAACAGATTTTGACGGGAGTTTCACTTGCAGATAGTTGATATTATTAGGAGTAAAATAGGTTTTTTGTCCCAGTACCACTTTCCCATGGCAAGTAATTAATAAATAATGTTAAGGTACTTTTGATATAGAACTTTTGATGATGACGGTGGCAAAAAAAAAACGGAATTGAAAACCTTCCTACTGAATGAACAGCACCTAGTTAAAAATGTTATTTTACCTTATCCGAGAAAATCACATAATTGAGTAAAACTAATAGATTTAAGCGTAACAACCAATGAAAATTGATTAGGGACATTCAATTAAATGTAGGTAATGAAGTAATCACGTTTATGGGTAAAAATATTTTTAAATTATTTAAATATTATTTTTTTATGACCTCTCCCAGGTCTACCTTTGCGGTTGTCGGCTGCTTAACCGGACTTACCTGTGATAACCTTAATAAATTAAGGCTTCCAGCCAGGGCTTAAAAACTTAGAACTAAAGCGTCTGCTCGCCAAGGGTACCCCCGCTAAGGGTACCCCCTGTGGGGTACGGCTTAGGGCGTCGTTAGTAGAGGGCAGCTAGAGGCAGACTGGATCGGACTGAAAGTAAGGTGTATATGTGAATAAGAATAAGAATCTTTATTTGTAAACATAGGTAGTTACATGGTGTGTGAGATGTCACAATATTAGTTATGATTCTCTATGTTTTGCTGTGAAGCGTACAAATATTATCAAATCTGAATTTAATAATTTATTAGTATTTCTAAATGTCAAATAATATTGAACAAGTTATACACAACTGGAAGTCAAAATCATATAGCAATTAATTAAAGAAAAAAACAATTAAACAGATATCAATATAAAAATATCACTTACTACAATTTAATTAGATGTCAAGTAACAAAGACATGTCAATAATTAAAAATGATATTCCTGTGGTGGTCACGGGGCTAAGTAATAGGGAACAACCGCCCGGCACCCTAATTGCGTAACTCACGGTTCATCATAATCTGTATCGTTTTGAAACGGATTGTTAAACCATTGCTTCATATGTTCGAAAAATGTGTCTGTTCGACAACAGAAATAACGCAATGAATATTGTTTAACTGTGAAGACGAAACCAATTATGATCAATCGTGAGTTACGCAATTAGGGTGCGGGTCGGTCGATTAGTTTAAGTTTCGCTTGCCTCAGTCAGTTTGAGGATGGACCGTATTTACATACCCAGATGTTGGTTCGGGCTATCATTTTTGGCAGTTGTTACTGCTCGTCTGAAGCCCAAAAGTCTGTCAACCTGTGTTACCCGGTAAGTAGGTTGTGGAAGTCAGGTCGGCAGTTGCTCCACGTAAAATACTGGTATTCAGTGGCATCCTTTATATATCAAGTGGCGAAATCTTCGTATGGAGTAGAATGGGCAAGAAACTTTAGTTAAAACTAAAGTTACTCTTTTAAAAATATTGCAATATTGGCATACATTAATTATATAATTATAAGTGAAAACAATGGACATTCGGGTCGTCAGAAGCCCGAAAGTGTGACAACGAGTCGTACCAAGATATGTCGTGGTACCCAGTAACTGGGTTGTGGAGGTCAGATAGGCGGTCGCTCCATCTAAAATACCGGTATCCAGCTGCATCCGGTGGAGCTGGAAGCCGATCCCAACGTAGTTGGGAAAAGGCTATACAGATAATGATAATTATGTGAAAACGATGCACCTAGAACAAAATTACCATATCACAATAGGTGGTTTCAAATCGATCTTACGAATAGGTAATAAATACTCACCAACTTGCAAATATTTTTCTATCTCTATAATTTACTCACAAAAAAGTTTTCAAAATTACAGTTTGTATAGATCACGGCAGATGCTCATCTTATTCACAAAAGAAAGAACTGACAATGTTATATTGAATAATAACTCCATTGTTTTATGACATAAGAATCAAAATCGCATACCTAAAGCTGACCTTTTAAACATGTGTGTTAAATTATCTAGGACGGATTCTGATAATTTAGTAGGTATATATACCACTGTATATTGTTTGGTATTACGTAATCATTTTTTATTGCATTTTGATTGAAAGGAGGATCTTTGTTGCCGATTATGTATTGATTAAATAACCATGCGGAACGATTATGAACTCTAAATGAGTGTGTAATCTCCTCGCAATGATAGACATTCCAATTAATTTAGAGCTAGACCAACTAATTTGTTTTTTATTCATCGTCATCATTTCACGTCCACTGCTGGACATAGGCGTCCCACAAGCTCTGCCACTGCGACTGGTTCTGTGCTTCCCGCATCCAGCGGATTACTGCGGCCTTCATAAGGTTATTGGTCAATCTTGTGGGAGGCCTTCCAACTCTACGTCTTCCGGTACGCGGTTGCCACTCCAGAACGTTTCGGCCCCATTTGCCATCTGTTGCCCACTGCCACTTAAGTTTGGCAATTCTTTGGGCTATGTCTGTTACCTTGGTTCTCCTGCGGATCTCTTCATTCCTCTTAAATAACGTAGGGAAATTTCAAGCATAGCCACCTCCATTGCCCTTTGGGTGACTTTTATCCTTCTGACAAGGCCCACTGTGGTGAGGGACCACGTTTCAGTTGTGTATTTTATTGCTAAGCTGTAGCCTTGAGAAGGCCGCAGCAATCCGATAAATACGAGAAGCAGAGGAGGCCTACTCTCTAAGTTCGCGTATCCATCTGAAAGTAGTTTGAAACTTCGGAGTGACTCTAAGCCAGATGACCAGTTTTTTTTTGGATGTGTGAGAATACATCGAGACGGGAGTCATTCATTCTTAGGTCCCAAACGAATCTTATATCTGTACGGGATATGGAGTTGACAGAATGGCTTCTAAAATGTTGTTTTTTATCGTATTAAGGATTATATGGGACATACAAATTTAAGTTTAAAAAAAAAATGGAATAAAAATTGTGAATATATCACAATTTTTATTCCATTTTTTTTTTTGAATGTAAACTTAATAAAAATTTACATGCTTAATTGCATGTAGAACAGAATTCAATTACACTTAAGTTATAAGATCTTACCTTCACCAACAATGTATTTTTTTGCAAATAAATATTTGATTTGATTTAGTTATCGCCCCGCAACTTCAACCGAAAGTACGGATTCCATCTTTAGGGAGTAGAGCAGAGGTTGGAGGAGGAGGCGGTTTGAGGAGGTCTACCTCCAGAACTGGAGGAAGTGGCTATGCTTAAGAGATGCCTATGGCCAGCAGTGGACGTATTTCCGCCAAAAACGTATTTTTGACTTAAAAGAGCCGAGTTTAAGCTTATTTAAATCTAAAATAAAATAGGTTTGCTTTTCGAAGCATTCACTGATTATTAAAGTTTATTGCACCTAGCAACATAGTTTTTATGGTTGTATAAAAACATCAGTTGGCCAATTGGTACTCAAAAGCGTAATATTTTAATGTCAGCTTAAAAATATTACCTCACGCAAAAATTCTACATGGACTTTGTCAACGAACATACGATTTTGTAGGTAATAGTCGGCTTAGAACATCAAATAATTTCGACTCTGCAAATATTTAGACGATCAGAACTAATATTACTATTGCTGTCAACGTTAAAATGCTTGACATATTATGATGTTATTATAATAATGTGCAATGTCATCATCTGTCTAGCCTTTTCTCAAACACGTTGTGGCCGGCTTCCAGTCTAACCGGATTTATCTGAATAACAGTATTTTACATAGAGCGACTGCCTATCTGACCTCCTCCACAACCCAGTAACTGGGTAATACGATACCCCTTGATAAGACTGGTTGTCAGACTTTCGGGCTTCTGACGACCCGTAGATAACGACTGTCAAAGATCCACAAATGCGTTCCGAGGCACGGAGGGATATTAGTATGTAAAGATGGTCACCCATCCACCAACTAACCGCGGCAAGCGTAGCTTAACCTGATCAATCGACCCGTTCGGCTGTTATTACTTAGCCACAATTACTTTAATAATTTGGAAATGTGATGTGCCTTTATGTGTTTTTCGACAGTAATAGTAAGATATTGTATTTTGTTCAGATAAGTGAGTTAGTAATTTTATTACGATTATATGACACAGTGTTGTACAAATCTCCAAAGTAATTTAAATCTCCATAGGTTTTATAGTCTTTGGAAATCTCTAAAAGTTTAATTGTATACTCAAGATTATGAAAAGATTTTGGGACCAAAAATTAAAATCACAAAAAAACAGGTATTTTCTCCATTTCGTGTTCCATTTCAAAAGTAATTTATAATGAAGAATACAATGGAATCATTGAAAGGAGTCATAAGGAGTCTTAAGAAGTTCTTCGTTATTTCAATTACATCATAAATACCCAGTCTTAATGGCCGCGACTTACGAGTTGTAGGTCGTGAGTTCGAACCCAGACAGGCAGGAAACAAAAAAAATCGAAGACATGTGACATCTACCAACCTGTACTGGGCTCGCGTCGTGAATTACGGCCTACTGCGTCCCAGCAGTGGGAAAATTTTAGGCAAATTATGCTAAACCCTAGCCGCTAAGAATTGACGATGGTGACTGTATCTATTTGATTAGATTCGTGATAGGACTGCAGATGGCAATGATTCGACATAATAGTTTATCAAAAACATCAAAATGTTATCTAATACCACAAATTTTAAAACTCATCGTTATAATCCTAGCTATAAGGTTCTTAAATCAATAAATCTATGAGATTTTATTTTACTCCGAATTTAACCACACAATCCAATCTATCATTCTTTAAAGGCGTGTCTATACTGCGAGCAGTCGTTCGAAGTTCCAAAGAACATATGCTCTTTTGAATCACCATGGAAATTTTCTGTGACGATTGGCTTATTCGTACACACAGTGTGGAATACATCCAATTAAAATAATAAATACCTTCAGTACCCCAGATTGGGTTTTTAATTACTAACTGAATGGTTATCAGTGATGACTACTATTATCATTTAAATAACCTAGAGTTTAACTTTATCGTTAAAGTAACTATAATACCGTTATCCGACAATTTGTTTTATAAAACGGCTTTTAAACGATTGCATTCAACCCTAATGGGGGATAAATCTACGTGCCAACCTTACCAACGTTGGCAGAAACCGCTGTATAGCTATTACTCAGCAAAAACGAATGATTTAAATGACGGTTACTTCCCAACTCGTGATTTCCTAAAGTCGAGTATGTATTTGCTAGAACCATAATTATATGAATCTTTAAAAAATAAACTGTAGGTACTTACATCTCTTTCCATGAATTTAACAGTTTCAGTCTCCAAGTTTAGTGCTAGGCAGTGGTAGGTAAATATTTAAATTGGTAGCTAGTTTCTTTAGAAACAATCTTATGTTAGTTAATATTCGTCCTACTTATTAATAAAACGAAGCGAACTAACATGCGAAAACAATAGTGACTAAACAATAATGTCACGAGTTGGGAAGCGGCCTAATCGCACCAAAAGTGGTTGATAAGAACGAACATAAATGTACTATGTACATGCCTATTTATATATAAACACACAACAGATAAAAAGTCGAGAGCTCAGAGCTGTTTATTACTCTACACTGTACGCTCGCGTTAGATAAGTAAAAATGTTCGTTCCAATAATTTTAATAGGAATAGTCGTGACTCTATTGTTTATTTACCAAATAGGCAGATACAATGAAAACTATTGGAAGAAACGTGGAGTGAAGTTCTACGATAAAAACAAAGTGATTGGACCGTATTGGAAATTCTTCACTTCGAAACGTGCACTGTTCCAGGTATTTGGTGAACTTTATGAAGAGTATAGAGATCAACCGGCTGTAGGCATTGGACAATTGTTCACACCTGCGTTGTTCGTTATAGACCCAAAAAATGTGCAACAAGTCTTACACACTGACTTCCAATCGTTTCATCATAGAGGAATAGAAACTGTTGAAGGTGACCAATTATCGGATAATATTCTCTTCATGAATGGGCCCAGATGGAAGTTGATGCGGAAAAGCATGAGTCCACTGTTCACAGCAGCTAAATTAAAAAATATGTATTACATTATGGATAGAAGTGCGCAAGACTTTGTAGACTACTTGAAAAAAAACCCTAAGGCATGGGAAGGTGATTTTTACACCACTTTATTAACATTCTGCAATGCTGCTGTGTGTGGAGCAATTTTTGGTATCGGATCAAAATCAACCTTTGATTCACCTTTCCTAAAACTTGGCGAAGAACTCTCAGCAACGAAATTCAAGAATACCTTAAAATTTGTAATGGTCGGTATTAGCCCGAAAATATCTAAATGGTTGGGAATAAAGTTGTTCGCAGAGCATGAGGACTTCTTTGTGGGTGCTATACAAGAAGTAATTAAGAAAAGAGAACAAGAGAACGTTAAGAGGCATGACTTCGCTGATTTATGTATAAGTTTGCAGAGGAATGGCACCATGAAGGATGAAACAACTGGCTGCGACATGGAACCTACAACCGGCTTACTATCCGCACAAGCTTTATTCTTCTTCGCTGCTGGTGTTGAACCTTGCGCCACTGTCATCTTCTCAACGTTAATTGTGCTCTGTCAGCATCAAGAAATATTGGAAAAAGTTCACCAAGAAATCGACGAGCACTTTGAGAAACACAATAGCAAAATAACGTATGACGTTATTGGTGAAATGGAGTATGTAGATAAAGTGGTTAGTGAAGCGATGAGGATACTCCCTCCGAATGGATATTTGAGTAGACAATGCGTTCAAGACACTGTGCTCCAAGTTGGTAACATCAAAGTCGAGAAAGGTACAAAAATGTTTACTCCAATTTACCAAATACATCATGATCCGAAATTTTATGCAGACCCAGAGGTGTTTGACCCTGAACGATTTTCTAAGGACAGGAAACCTAGTGATGACATTTATATGCCATTCGGGATGGGTAACAGAATGTGTATAGGTGCCAGATATGCCAAATTACAAGTACTGGCTGGCTTAGTGCACGTTCTACGACACTTTACAGTTAAATCCAAGCAGAATAGTGAAAAGTTTACTTTTGAAAAACATATACTAAATGTGAGACCGGATAATGTCGATATCCAGCTTATTCCTAGAGCCGTCAGTTAGATTATTATTTATATTTTGTAAAACAATTAGTTTGTAAGGCATTGAAAATGGTCAGAAATAATATTTGTGAAGTTATTATTAGATAACTTTAAAAAACGATGTTATGGGTCATTAAAAATAAACACGAAACCAGTATTACAAAAATATTTGTTTTACTAATCGATTACTAATAAAGACAATGGTACTACTGCCACTATAACAAAATGTACTTGTCACTTGCATTTATTTCACCGGGCAGTCATAGCAGAATTTACATTACTGGTGTATATTTTTTATGAAACATCCACAATATAGGAAAAAATATATACTATGCGAAAGTAACTTTGTATGTCTGCCCGTTACCCTTAGGGTCAGTTCACACCGAGACTCGACGCGACGCTGCGCGAACTTATTAAGATCACGATACAAATAGATCTTATTTGCTTCACAATAATGTATATGGGCTGCACAACATGGTGCATCTCAACATTCTTCGAAACGCTGACGCGCTTGTAGTGAAAATATAACTTTTCGAGTTGTAAATAAGTTACTCGTAGATATTCTGTTGCTTTCTGAAAAAGTGCGCGACGCGTCGCATCTCGGTGAGAATTGACCCTTACACGGCATAACGGCAGAGCATCGATTAAATTTGGCACACAGGTAGACTATAGTCTAGGTTTGGACACAGGATATTTTTAATCCCGATAGTGTGTTCCCGTATTTGACCCACTACGCGGTCGAACCCGCGGGCAAAGGCTGATAAAAATAAGTCTAGAATCTAGACACATGTCACTTTATGTAATACAAAGCTATGCTAAATAAGGAAGCGTGGTTTACATACACACGTCCGGGATGCTAACGATACGACACCAGTATATGACCTCAGTGGAGAAAGGCCCTTGTGGTCGTTACGTTTTTGCTAATGTTCAAACAGATATCTGAGAAAATAACGGCATTAGAATCCAAGGAAAAACGCGTTTTAGGCAATTACCTACTGTTTCTGTGAAAAGGACAGCAACTTAATCTAAATTTAAGTGCGCAATCAATTTACCTAATCGTGCAAAATTTGTATGCCTTGAATAATCACATTCAAAAGGTGTGCTTAGAATTGACATGCAGAGGTACTAAAAAGCTACAAACTGAATTTCATTTAAAAACTGGTTGACGATGATTTTCAGTCTTATTAAATACTGTGAATACATCCAACTGATCACATAGAAGACAGTATAATTTCTTGCAGTTGTAGAAAACGTTTAAATATTTCAGAACCTTGTAACTAGCGAGACAGTTGTCGCTTCTAATCTCACGTCAATCTCGGTATCAAAGTCACATTACAAACGCATAAAACAGACACTTATCACTCGAAGAGTGAGAGCAAGGGGTTTCCGAACGGCAATCTTTGAACCGAAGTATTTAGGACAGCCAGCGGAGCGAAACACTTGCGACACAGTCTGGACAACACTAATGTGGTCACCCCATTCAATTTTCACCTTTATGTTTACCAAATTAAGGTCTTGTGCAACCGCAGGTGTTAAACCTGTTTGTTATGTTTTGACCAGTTCGTAAGAGCTATGCAAATAGATGTAACCACCTCATTTGGTCCTGCGTAAGTGCGGTTCAAAGGCAGAGGGGGGTACCTAGTTACGGTTGTCGGCACCTGTAAGGCGTTTGACGATGCTGAGTATGAATTACTTGTTTTATTGCGAAAATTATATGTGTAGTACGACACAAAAGTTTGTTTTTGTTCTATAGATTGGTTTCAGTTTCCTTGGAAAATGTACTGAAAAATTTCGTGCCTTTTCCCTTGTATGAGCAGTAACTTCTTCAAATGCTACCTATACAAAATGTTTCATGGAAACTTTTTTGATAGTAATATGTTCCTCATAGATTTTTTACATTATTATTTTACTCTTTATTGAAGAATTCCTTACAAAGATTTTTTACGTTTTATTAAGGGTGTTTACAATCCTTAAGTGGGGTGGATTATGCAATAATCCGTACTTGGCACCTACCAAGGGTGGATCATTGATATTCGACCATGTAAAAGGCCTAATGAAGTGCATTTACTTATAATTTATCATTTATAAGTAAATGCACTGCAATGCAATGCAATAGTGTGCTACAGTCTGTTACAATAAATATAATTTTACAATTTAGGGTTAAATCGAATATAAATAAAGTAACATAATTGAATCTGGCGTCCTAGCTAGGTTACATGATAACCTATATTAAGGTTCGCCAGCCCAGGTTCCCACAGGGATACAAACAATTTAATAGATTGCTTAGGACTATAAGTTACAAACGTGCATCAATTGGGTACCCCAGTTGTATTACAATTTTAATACAACTGGGGTACCCAATTGATGCAGCCCACCGTAGTAAGTGTTAGTACGTGTGCGTGTTTTGTGATGGAGGTGTGGTGTGTGTGTGTTTTGGTATGTAGGTTTGGTGTGTGTGTGTTTTGTGATGTAGTTGTGTAGGTATGTCTGTGTCCTGTGATGTAGGTGTGGTGTGTGTGTAAACGGAAGTGAAAGAGGTTGAGTTTAGATACGGAGTATTATAGAAGTCATTACGATTGTGAAGTGAGCAGATATTCAGTGTCGTCGTAGTTTGTTACTACTGTTATCTGAGTTTTACACATTTCGTAAGAGGGAATGGAGGATGTACAGGGATAGTTTTTTTATTCTGTTATATAATTTATTAGACTACCATAAATTTGCTTGTAATAATGCTAATGAGAAAAATGAAACGTTTCTCGCCGGTAACTACGTTGTTCAAATAGCTTAGTCGTAATCTAAAATGTTCAAACAAGATAACAGAGTAATAATTAGGGACAGGAACTAAATTATGAAATAGTGTAAATAGCCAAATAACCTTAAAAAATATTTCTGACAAACAAATGGACGGTTGCAACCTCATAAATCAAAATACAATTAAAATTAAACACACGAATGTATGCAATGCAGATGTTTTCACAATAATTCCATCATTAACCGCAATCATAGGATGTGACTACTTATCCATTGCATTTTATCCGTTTACAGTCCTGCGTGTTCATAATTTTATGTATTTGCTAACGAATTATTTGTTAATGGAATTTGCGAGAATTTCGGTAAACTAGGTATGTGTGGGTATTAGTCAATGTATTTAAGTTATTTAACATTACAATTATATAAGCAGCGGTAGTACCTATATTACTGAATACGTGCTTCTCCCAATAGACACTCACAGTCATACATCTCATTACCTGTGTCTTCACCATAAGCTTTGGTTGATATAAGCATATACGAGATAAGGGGTGTCCCACACTACGCTTGCCGATTCGCCGTCTCCACTCCAGGACTCGTCTGCTCCATCGGCCATCAGTCTTTTGACAAGCACGGCCAGCCCACTTACACTTCAACTTGACTAGATGAACCGACGACCTCAAAAAGGTGGGTGGCATGGATGCGGAAGGCAGAGGACAGGGTGTTGTGGTGGAGGATAGGAAAAGCTATGGGCAGCAGTAGACTGCGATAGGCTGAGGTGATTGATTGATTCATGTACGAGTATACAGGGTTATTGGAAAAACACCAACGACCTCTTAAGAGGTCATTGTACTCATCATTATGAACAAGTTTTACTATGGGATCAAAGCTGAAATCGCGAAAAAAAAATCTGCTGTTTCCTTGAGGAATAGCAGATTTTTTTTTCGCGATTTCAGGTTAAGAGGTTGTTGGTGTTTTTCCAATAACCGTGTATACAACGTGTAACGGAAAGGGTATATAAGTACCAAGGGCACTGCTTCTTTGGATGATATCAAACGATATTGTAAGGGTTTTTTAATCCTATCTCTAGATGTTCGGAAGTTATGAGTATTTTCAATACCTTGATACTAGAAACCGAACTTTTCAAATTGAAATAAACACATCACTCGGAAGACATTTAGCGTGATATTGGCAAGTAACGTGGAAAGTTATTGACCTACGTAGTGCGGTGACACGTTTGTAATGACTTTGATTTAAGAAACATATGAAACCGAAAATATGTTATCAGTTCTTAGAGTATTTTTTTTGAGCTGAAACTAGGTGTGTATAGTGATTCTATACCAGCTGTTATCTTTAGTGCTTAAGGATAGCAATAGGGTTTCTGTTACACCCTGTATATGTTGGACAACTTCAAACAATTTCTGTTTAATTTTTAATGTGCTTGGCAGACCGATAGTGTGGACTATCAGTCTGCCAAGCATATTAAAAATTAATACAGAAATTGTTGAAATAGCTTTTAATAAATATAGTCAAACTTAAATCCCTAACATTAAACATATTGAAAATAATCAAAACAAAGATATATATTATTGAATTAAAAATACAAACATACGAAACAGTCTCATTATAACCATTCAAATTAAAAATATTCAAAAAACACATTGAGATAAAAAGGCAGAGGATGCTGAATGGCTGCAGGGTGGGGCCCAGTAGCTCTATAGGCAGTTACAGCCTGTATACAAGTGTAACTACATCAAATAATATTTATTTGAACTGGGTCAGACAATAGTCTGGTGGAAATGGTGTTGTTAAATTTTTTGAAAGGGAATTGAATGATCATGTAGTAGTTCAAGTTCGTGAGTATTCATTAGAACGCAGTTATTAAATTAACTTTAATCTTAGCCTGAAATTTCTCTCCGTAGATCTACCCAATCATCATTATCAGAATAGTCTATGGCAGACTAGAATATTGTTAAACAAAAAGTGAAGGTTCTCATTCAACCAGTCAATACATATTTGCATGAAGCTCTAGCATATTTGGAACATCACAATAGATATCTCGATTTCACTTTCTCCTTCATCGTAGCCGACGCTAGACAAAACAAGCTTATTTGGGTCGCAGGAACATTATCTACTCAAATAAAACCTACACAGTTTGGAAAGCACCCTGTTTTCCCAACCACCCCTCGAATTTTCCCCTCCTCTTAACTCAGTCAGTCCCACAGTGGGTGAAGGGGGGGATAAAAGCTCAGTCGCGCTAACGATTTCGGAGCGAGCGGACGTATCGACCGCTATACACGTGACTAAAACAAATATATTTGAAAATGTTAATGATGATGTGAAAATATATTGCTGATAAAGTGCTTCCTACAATGTCTTCCTGTAGCGTTTCATGGAGTTATGCAAATTTGTTAACGTAGTATGTATTTATTGGTCGTAGTTGCGGCATTTTAGTCAAGCGTCGGATCAGTTTGGGGTTATTGGTCCGCAGTGTACATTAAAGTTCGGTATAGCAATAAGGGTGATATTTTTATGCTGTTATATATCGCTATAAGTTAAATGTAGTCGTAGGCGGCTATTTTCTAAGTCTTCATTCTCATAATAGTATTATCTAAGTCAATTATAATTTTCAGTCATCTCATTGCTTTGATGATAAAAATAAACTTTTTGGCTGAAAAACATGACTTAGTAAAAATGCTTATGGATGATATCCATAATTTTGACATCATTATCCTTTTCATGATAAAAGCTAATCTTGCTTATTTTCGTCTATCTCAAATAAATATTTTATCTAAATGCAAAGCTAAGGATCGGGGAGAGTCAAAAGGCCAAAGGTCACCGTACCGCGCAAGCGAAAGCAGATACGATTTACGTCAGAGATGGTCTTTGTATTTCGTTTACATCCATTATCATATAACAATATAACCTGCATATATTGTATTATGTAACGATGGACTTAATCTTATTGTATTCATGTTGAACAGAATGATCGAAACTTTAAGACAAAAATTATGATTTAATTATGTGTCAATTAGGAAATCAACTTCTTCTTTTCGTATTGATGGTACATCTATGTTGGTTTGGGACCAGCAGGTGGCCATGAAATTAACGTTGACCTACAAAAAGCTTAAATAATTATACTGTTATACAAATGACATGGTCTGTCTAGGTCACATAAGTCTATTTTTAATTGCTGTCTAGTATTTCGTCTGGCGCCAATAGACATACGGTAGACATATTTCTGATTGGATCAATGTATAGAGTTGATTTGTTACTAATATTTTATTAACTTTTACTCGACTTATCTTGAATGTTCCGACGATTGTAATCGGTGGAACATTCAAGATATTTTCTGCTTCTAAATATCTCAATTTGATAACAGTTTTTTTCATTATCATGCCCTGTCTTTAGTTTCTGTGCAAAGGTTACTGTTACTGTTGGCCCGCATCATACCACTTCTACGCAAAGGTCTTTCCTCATGACTTCCACCTTTTTAAATCCAGGGCTAAAGTAGGCCACTGGTCGTGTGTTTTCTTCAGCTCGTCCCGCCATCTTCTACGGGGTCTGCGGTGATGCTTTCTGGCTGCGTCAGGGCTCCACATAGTGGTTATTTAGCCCACAGCTCTTGAGCATATCTACGGTAGACGTAGCCAACCTAGTCCCACTTTAGCTTGACGGGGTTTTTGAGCAACGTCAATAATCTGTGTTTTGGAGCGCAGTGTAGTGAAGCGCATATAGTCTGTCAATTTGCATACAAAGGGGCATTACATATTTAGTGATTTGTTCGCTTTGTTTCACATTTATTGTAGGATGCTTTCTTGAGCTATTATTTCCTAGGCAAACGGTTCCATCAAATTATAATGGCCGTCATAAGAAAAACTGTAATTTTCATCTGTTTTTGATATTAAGGTGTCTCTGTATTTGGACAACTTACGTGTAACCGTTGTCCATTTCCTTAAGATCAAAGCTTTAGGGAATGCCATACAGTTTTATTTAATCTTTTAAGATGCTCTCGAAAATGATATTACCTTCATATTTACAGGTCCTTTAACCAATTCCTTTTTTTGTTTTATAACTTGCTTATAATCGTTTTCTTTTGTTCCAGGCACATAAAGGATCAGTAATTCAACCATAAAATGCAGGGGAGCCTTTCATGACAAACGAGTAGAAGTTAACTCTGCAGCTAGTACCTAGAAACCTGAAGATGGCGCTATTCAATAATTCCTTTTCAAGAACTTACCATCGCTTGTTCACCGAATTCGCTGGTATGTACTCGTTCTTCTCTAAAGGGTGTAAGTAATGGACATAACTTAAAATCCTAAAAGGGTAAATTGAACTTATGATTATCGGATGTTTGACTATGGGATCAAAGTTGAAATCGCAAAAATAAATGGCTTATTAGTCGATGCCTAATACATGTTTCTGGAGTTGTCGTTCACAAATACGTGTAAACTTACTTCTTGCGAGTCGCATAAAAAGTGTCAGTTATATCTATATTAATGTATGGATCAGCTGATTTATCTTTGGCGATTTCAGATCCCATTTGTCGGGTTTTGAGTCACCTAAATTACTTCTTGCATAACGTCATCATCATTAACTTATGTCATTGTAGAAAATGGAGGCAAAGTCGGCAGCGGAACTGAAACACCCAACTGCATAAACAGGGTACCACCGACAAGTACACCGGACGTACTTGGCAAGCTCGTAATTACTTAGAATTGGTTGTGGATGAATATGTCAAAGAAAGAGGATGTTTTTACAAAATACTAGTTTGTGCCTGCGACTCCGTCCGCATTAAATATCAGTGAAATAATTTTCTGGATTCGGAATAAAGTAGTTCTGGAGATTTAGATATTGTAATGTTACAATTACTTTTCAGTGCACTTAATTAACACATTGATAGCGAAATAATAATAATTTGAGCTACACATTGCAGAGTACTACGCACTGTATTAATTATACATTATTCTAAAACACTAGACTCTAAAAAAAATATCTAAAACTGGCAAATCTTTGTAAATATTTTGTAAAATATATCCATGATGATGATTTCAATTTAACAAAATTGTCTCCTTTTGGTTTCGATCGAAATAATATTTTAACTATCAGGTAAAGCTGTGATCTGCTAAAAAAACATGTTCCGTCAAGAGACCTCTGTCAGGCACGAAGTTCCTTACGCGATACTCACAGTCGTATATACTTAATAAAAAGAGACAGGGAAGAAGAAAACTTGTATAGAGGGGCATAACGCTTTTTCCTTACTACGCAACGTAAAAATTTCACCCAGTTAGCTCCGGAAGTTCTTTCAAAAAGTACGCAACACATCTTCAAAATTGAATATCACGATCTACCTGCTTTCGACGACATTTCGTTGAGGTCATTGCTTCATTTGTTTTCGTTATATTATAAATGTCAGACTATTTTATGCTTAAATGCTTAAGTGACTCAATAACCAGCTAAACAAATCATGTTAAACTATGAACAAATAAACCGGAGTTCTAGATGTGAATACTTTTCTTATTTAATGAGATGTTAATTGATACGTTTCATTCGATTTTTAATACATTGCTTTGGTTATCATTAAGTAAAACTAGGTTTATAGCCGTAACCTCAATAGTAATTTGAATACATTTAACTAAATGCAAGACTTATTAGTCGATTCGCATCAATTTACTCGTATGATACGGACGAATCGACACTTTAAAATAATACATTATTTTCGTGTGGAGTTAATTTATTAGCGGGCGAATTGAAGTTAAGAAAAAGTACACAAGCGCACAGGGCAGAAAATTCAAAACGTGTCAGTTGCTTAAGGGTACATTAGTCGCGGGATCGAACTCACTGGTGGGCCTGGCTAAAAAGCACGTTGTCTCTCCAGGCTTCGTGTCCGACAGAGGTAGTATCAGTGATGAGCAGTTAGATGCTAGTCTACACGCACAACATTATTAAGTGAGCTGCAGGATCAGTTATAATAAAACAGGCGCGTAAAAAATGAGGAAAAGTGCTTCGGAAGATCGGGTTTTCTGAAAAAAACACTGCATAAATCAATGACCAATTAAGTTTCTTGAACTTTGTCGGTACCGACTTGGTTTTCGAAATTTTACATTGCTTTTATTACTTAACACGCCCAAAGTTAGGTTGAATTAGCAAGAAAAACGAATCTCTGTTGGCTCATAACTTTTTAATGGCTTTTTATTTTAGTATTCTTTTACCGTACAGACAATATTGATAATGAGACAAAACCATATCATGTTTAATTTTTGATGTATATAGTCAAACAGTGGAGTAAAACCCTCCCGAAGTTTGGATGGAAAAAATGTGGACAAGTGTCACCATAATACGTTTTTCTTGAGTTATGGATTGACCGTTAATAATAATTTAACTCCATACGAATCGCCTACAGAAAATTGTTATTTCGCCTGTTTCGGTCGAGCAATGTGAATCGACTAGTAAGCCAAATGTATTTCTAAAAGTTGGATAATATTCATGGTAGTAGTTATCAACTGAACTTCTATCAAGGAAATGGTTGTAGATGTAGGTAATCATGGGATTCTTCGTTTCTCTTATGTGTTATTTATAGATCAATGAGCTGCTAAACTAGCACTGACAAGTAGACAAATAAATCTCGTGGATACAAGTGGCCAGAATTAAAATAACTTCGATGAATGGCCTTTTTTTGCATTTGGTACTCTTCTTGGATGTCCTTCACCCTGAGGCGAACGTAGTGGTTTCTCAGAGTCTTACTGACCAAAACCACACGGTATTCTTAAACTGTCCCAGGGTGTTGAAGCACTTGGCATAGATCTTCACTCTCTCCCGGCAAGTCCATGACCCCGGGCAGAGAGTCTTTATCATCTTGTTGTCTAGCCAATATTTTGTTATCACGAAATGAGCTATTTATAGTTCATATCAATACAACGGATAGGGACAATCTCAGTAGTGATCTCTACCTTTATAATCATGGCAGTTTGACGTCTTTCAGCTGATAACGATAGTCATGATGACTATGTAACAGTGTGTTACGCAAATAATGATGACTGGCGGATATGGTCTGAATTTCACTTTCATTCTTAAATTACCTTAGAAAAGGCCTGCATTTAATTTACGATTTATGTAATTTTGTGCAAATGTCGTTTATTTTTGCCGCCATCTGAAAAGCCTGCATTATCTAATAGTTAATTGTTAGTTTTAAAAGTGCACTATATATGAACACACATTATGTTTGCAATTAAAAGTAAAAATTTCGAAACAGAGACCATTTCCGACACATGTTATAATTTTACGTAACAATCTAAGATCTAGACATCTATTATTACTTGCTACTTTTTTTAAAGTTGGTTTAGTACAGTAATTTGGTGTTATAAAATGGAAAGACTAAAACTTTACCAAACAGAAAAAATGAAACTAGTGGAAGACAGCTCAGAAAGTAAATTTTACAATCACTAATTCCAAAAGAGATTCAGCTGTGTCTTCCTAATTTGAGGGTTTCGATTTTTAGGACGCAATCTGGACGCAATCTATATAGCAACCACAGGATAGTCCGGTTAAGTAGTCACGGCCTCTATAGGTCAACTGCGATTCACAAAAAAAAAAACGGACCAACTTATTATAAATGCAACATTTGTCTAGATAACATGTTTAGCGCAAGCGCAAGCGCAGCGATCGTTTACGATACAACTGAACTGTACTTTTTAGTGCAAAATTGTCTTTTGAAAACTGTGCTTTTCAGCGCAGTAATCAGCAGTTCCGTACGATGCCGAACGTACAGAATAGCACCATCTCTTCCCATGGGTGTCGTAGAAGGTGAATAAGGGACTTACTAGAGAATGGGTAGCACCGTTCTCTATGTATTTTATCAACATACTGCGATCGCCAACATGCTTGCCAAGCGTGGCGATTATGGAAAACCCGCCCTTTTGGGGGAGGCCTATGTCCAGCAGTAGACGTCTTTCGGTTGAAATTATGAATCAGCAGTGTGAGAAGACATTGTTTACCTGGATTAACACATAGGGTACTCTTAATCCCGGTAGTACGTTCCCGTGGGATATTTTCCGACATCTACGCAGGCGAAGCCGCGGGAAAAAGTTAGTTTGTTACAATTATGTAAATCCAGCCACGCCTAGAATATTGAAATCAATTCAATAGTTGGTGACTTCTGAAGAAACTGTTCCATTTTGCCGATTTAAAACCTACAAAGAAACGCATTGTTCTTTTAGCAATCATTCGTTCATTTTGCGCACAGCCAAAGTGTGGAACTCTGTTTTTAACCCGTCTGCCTTCAAAGCAAGAGTCAACAGGCATCTTCTAAGCACGCTTGTTCTATCATAGATCTCATCTATAGCTTCGCACCAGTCGAGATCGAGGTCAAGAGCAAGCTATTTCAGCAATTATTTTAAAGTCACTAACTACATAGATCATCTTCTCTCGATTTCCAGATCCTAGAACAAACGACTGGTTCCTGATCTCAGACCCAGTCCCCGGTCTCACTATCATCGGCCTGTACCTGTACTTCTCGCTGAAATGGGGGCCGAGGTACATGGCAGACAAGAAACCCTTCCAACTACAGAATACTTTAATCGTTTATAATTTTATTCAAGTCGTCGTCAGCGTCTGGTTGTTCCATGAGGTTGGTAGCTACTTATTCTATAATTAAGTAACTATAGAACGTAGATAGTCCAGTGGAAACGGCCGCGATTTACGAGGTAGGTCATAGGTTTGAACCCACTCTCAAAACTGTGAAGGAAAATAGCGTGAGGAAACCGAGAACCAAAAATTCGAAGACATGTGACATTTACCAGTCCTCACTAGGCCCTTGTGGTGGATTATGGACCACTCCCTCTCACGGAGTGGAGGTCTGTGTCCCAGGAGTAGGACATAGGCCGATTATGCATGCATGCAAATAAAGAACTGTTAGGTTAAATGTATCTGGGTTGGATACGTGTCCCGCAAGGGCACTGCGGTCGTGGTCTGACCCCGAGCAGATCACAAAGGAGATAGCGAGACGACTTTAATGTCTTCCCTAGGAATCGACAAGAAGTGGGCGCAGAACCTGGACTAATGGAAAGAATGGTCTTTGTCCAGCAGGGGGACAGCTTTGGGTAAAATAATAAATTTAAAAAAAGTTAATAATTAAAGGAAGTCTTCATTCAAGAACCATGTTTTTTTGGGGTTATCGCCTAGGGATATGGATGGGGAGAGCTTTGTGTTCGAGTCCGTCTCGCACTTGGCCGGTTTTTTTTTTAATTTTTAGTTCTGCAAGCATTGAACGTGAATTGTAGATCTCCAAAACGAGTTTTCACTAGCACCTTATTCTAATGCATGTTGTTTGTATGTTTCCAGGGCCTCGCCGCTGGCTGGTTGAGGACTTACAGTTGGAAATGCCAACCGGTTGACTTCTCAAGATCGCCGGAGGGTATGAGAGTAAGTATCTCAAGTATTCGTGGTGTGACATCAATTCATGGTATCCATCTTAGAAAGGCTAAAAATAAAATATTAGAAATGAATTACAATCACAACACAAACATAATATCACGCTTGTAATCCCCGAAGGTTTAGGCAGAAGTGTACCTGTAGTAGGCAAACCAACATTTTACTATTTATGTTATTTCCCGAAGGTTTAGGCAGTGGATTACCTAATGGCACACCCATAATTTGCCAGCTATGTTTGAGTACTTTGTAATAGGGGCCGAGCCTATTGGGAGACCAGTGGTGGGCCACTGGTAACGGCCACGTCTTATGAGTTGTAGGTAGTTCTACCGTCCTTTAACTAGAAAGGAGTTAAACCTCACTTGGTAAATTTTTACTTTTTAATAGAATCTAAGATCGTATCGTCATAATTCTCTATCTTTCTGTCTAACATTTGTTTTTACAATTCAAATAGTTCCCAATATATGAGAGTTTGTAGGCCGTTAACTGGAAAGGATTCTTTAGGATAAACAGAAAGAAATATCATTTGATGTGTCCCACAATGAGTAACGTAAGTATTACAGTTTTTAAGAAATAACGATTTGCGCGTTTTTTGCCATTTTCTCAGAAACATCTTTTAGGACATAACGCCTGTATAGTTAAAGCCACGACAGGTGCTTTACTTTGTGTAAATTATTTCACCACTACTGCTCTCAAAACGGTGAAGGAAAACATCGTGAGGAAACCGGAATGTCCTAGATTCAAAATTTCGAAGACATGTGACATCTGCCAATACGCAATGGGCTTTTAAAGTACAAGTAGTGGGTTACGGCCCACTCCCTCTCACAGAGAGGCCGCCTGTGCCCCAGCAGTGGGAACGTTATATCAACCGGGCAAAAATCTAAGCTCTGGGTTGCTACTGAGACATTCCTAATGGAGCAGCTCAATCAACTGTCGGTCATGAGAACAATGTGGCAGGCAGTTACGTTAAAGTTCCATGTACTCACGGCTACACATCAAGCTTATACATTACCAGTATAAGCTGATCTGGCATTGTAGAGGATTTCCGTACAGAGCGAGATCAGCCCAAACTGGAAATGTATAGTTTGATGTGTTGCCGTGTGTACATATTAGGTAGTAAAGAATTATAAAATTTAAATATTATGACCTATGGCTATGGCTATGTTGAATTAGGTAAACTTCATGTACTGTCGCAAATGTAAGTAGGTACCTACTCTCCAATTTAGAAATGAGAATCGCTTGTTGAAGCATGTATTTCGATAACCATGAAATTAGTAAATAAGTTGATAGAAGACAAACTTTTTATTGTAAGTAACTGATGGTATATACATAAGTAACCTTCGAGTAATCCCCTTCTATACCATATTATAATGTGACAATAGTAATATAATTAGTAGTAGTAGTATTGTAATTTTATAATGATCTCAGATAAGTACCAATCAATTCATAGGTATTATTACCTATAAATATACCTATTGTAAGGTATAAATTGTACCTACATAAACGTAGAAAATGTAAGATTAATAAAAGTTTAAAAACTGTTCGCTAAGACCAAGTGCTTGCAAGCTTGTGGCTAAGTCATAACAGCTGCTATAGGTGGCCATATTTACATATCAAGACCCCTCCGTGACTTGGAAAGCACATTCAGCCATTGGTCCCGGCTGTCACTCATGGTTCTTTGACAGTTGTTACGGGTTGTCAGAAGCCTGAAATTCTGACAACCAGCCTTATCAAGGGGTATCATGTTACCCAATTCCTGGGTTGTGGAGGTCAGAAAAGCAGTCGCTCCACGTAAAATACAGGTATTCGGCTGCATCCAGTTAGAGTGGACGCCAACTTAAAAAAATAATTGGGAAAAGGCTAGGCAGATCAGAACACCAAACCGAAAATTCGAAGACATGTGACATCCGCCAACCCGCGCTGGGCCCGCGTGGTGGATTATGGCCCACTCCCTCTCACAGAGAGGAGGCCTGTGTTCCAGCAGTGAGAACATTATAGGCTGATTATGCTTATGCTAGGCAGATCATTCGGTAAAACCAAGTACTTGGGGGAAATTTAGAGTTCAAGAAATCAAATATTTCGTTTTTTTGTAAAAGTACAACAGGTTCTATAAAACACAATGCACAATAAAAGGAACTGAAAAAGTAAAAGTGTTACAATACTCATACAACAACACATCAAGCTATGATACAATTACACGATCTAGATAGCCGAAGACACACGGAAACACACGAGCATCAATAACAACAGAGTTTGTTTCATACATAATGTTGTCGTGTTGATCAGTCACCGTTCCTTCCTCTACATCGTGTTAATTTCTATCAAGATGCAAGATTAATTATGAGCAATTTGTTCACTGAGTAACGCTTTGTAGGAAAATCATCTCTAAGCTTGTTTGGTTATGGCACAATTTAGTTTGTATGGTGATAATTTGTTGCTGGTGAATTTAAATTGTTTTGTACATTTTTTATGTCGCTTCAATGAGGAACGCTTGTAGTGTCTTTGATTTCAACATAGACTTTAGGTAGGTATACCTCGGATTTAAGTCAAGTGATACAATGATTATTATTAATAGGTACTGAATATAACAATGAGAAGTTCATACAAATAGTTCTAACACAGCCGTATCACACTGTCGCGTCGCACCTGGGGCCTAAGTCTACTAATTTATAAACGTTACAATGGTCTCTCAATGGTGTGTTTTTGACAGTTTTTGTATGGCAAATCTGTCAAAAACTTACCATTGAGAGACCATTGTGACGTTTATAAATTAGTAGACTTAGGCCCCTGTTTGCCAATAAATCAGTATTAATAATCATTGTAACACTTGCAAATGATTTGAGATTATAAAATACTAATAAATGATGCATACATAACTACTTAAACCTTAAGATATCAGTATAATGGCAGTAGATACAGTTGCGGCGTAATTAGGAATGTGCCAGTTGATAATAATACATCGCTAAGCAACGCTCAAAACACTCGTAAAAAGTACCTACTAGACAGTAAAAACAGTAGGCACAGTTATCTTGAAAGTACTGTTATTAACCGTCGTTACGGCACCATTTATACTTACGATCACCGCTCTAGTAACACTAAATTACATTCTGTTTCATTAACGTTTACCTACTAGTGAAAAGGCTTTCAAAGCATAAAGGAAAATAAAATTAGAACAGACTAAAAGTACACAAAATATTCTGCAAAATGAAAAAAAAAAGAACTTTAGGCTCAGTTATCGTGAAAGGACTGTTATTAACCGTCGTTACGGAACTATTCATAATTATAAAGACCACTCTACTAAGACTAATCTAATATATTTACATAATCTATAGGCTGACAGACATAAATTGAAATGTGCCTATATTTACTAGGCTACTCGGAAAGTATTACGAAAAAAGTTTTTATTTAAGAGGGACTGGCCAGTTATAATCTATTTTGAAAATATGATTATTTGTTAGTAAAAATAGGTACATTCCAATTTCGAAATTTCCTTCCACATTGTTCGAGCTAATTTAAATTATGGTGTCTCTTAAAAAGATGGATCTGCACCGGGAACATTTTTGCGCTATGATTTTTTACGATTTCAAGTGTCGCCTGAAACTGGATGGTCGCACGATAGACTTCAAATGGCATTCATGGATGAAGGCCATTCTAAGGCAACTGTGTATGGTTGGCATAACGAATTAAAGCGCGGTCGGCTAACTTTGGGGGATGAAGAAAGAAGTGGTCGCCCTTTGACGGCTGTTACGGAAGAAAACGTGCTAGCAGTGAAAAATTTAATCCATGACACTAGACGAGTTACGTGTCAATATATACTGCAAGTTGGATCGTGATGCCTTCACGAAATTCTACACGTGTATCTTCGCGTAAGGAGGATATTTTCACGCTGGGCACCCAGCGTGAAAATATCCTCCTCACGCACGACCTCACCGATGCTCAGACGCAGGCCCGGGTGGAATGGTGCCGTGATATGATAAACTTCGAAGCAGGCTCGTCTTGGAAAAAAGCGCCGGTAGACGGTTTAGGTGTACCTGCGGGGAAAATGTTGATCGCGAGCTTTTTCAATTTGTCTGGCTACTTGGTGTCAATTCCTTCATGGAACCAAAGAAGGATCAACGCAAAATGGTATACTATACCAAATTATCGGAAGAACCCAAATTGGGCCCTACAGTGGGGCAATACAGCCTAGTTGGAAAAGATATATCAGAAATAATAGTGATTTAATATTGAAATGCAATATAATGGTTGTTTGTTTACTAGTAGGTGACTTGTATATGCTGCCTGACTTTTAAAAAGATCTTCTAGAAATTTCATGCATAGCTTTGTCAATTTCTCTGACAATAATATATGTTTATTTCTACGACTGGACCACGAAATATCATTATAAATCTCTTACAAAATATATCGGTATTAACAGCGACTTTTCTAATTTCCAGGTTGCAATAGGCGTCTACATATACTTCTTGGCAAAAATGTCTGAGCTCCTCGACACGGTATTCTTCGTCATCAGGAAAAAGGAAAGACAGATCACCTTCCTCCATATGTATCATCATACAGTCATGCCCATGATATCATGGGGGGCTACGAAATACTACCCAGGAGGGCATGGGACACTGATAGGAGTGATAAACTCCTTCGTTCATATAATCATGTATACGTATTACATGTTCTCCGCTATGGGACCGCAGTACCGGAGGTACCTGTTCTGGAAGAAATACATCACCACGTTACAAATGGTGAGTTTATTATGAGATTACAATTCTGTTTTGAATGGAAATCAAACAAGAACCTATATTTATTCATACTGTTGATATTAACGGATTGTTTGATTCAAAAGATATTGCTTTCAAATTGAAAGCAGGCGTTTATTCATCTGATAATACTGAATTGTTGATCAAAGTCTAAAATAGAGTATTTTGTATCGCTTCCCTCATTATGTTGTTACTAATGTCGTCGTAACCCGTAATCTATTGTCTCGTTCCAGCTCCAGTTCTGCATTGCCTTCCTTCACTCAGCTCAGCTCCTGTTCTATGACTGCGGCTACCCTCGTTGGTCCGTCGTCTTCACTCTTCCTAACTCCATCTTCTTCTACTACCTCTTCTACGACTTTTATTACAAGGCATATGGCAAACCTACCAAAAAAGAGGTTGGTGACAAGAAAACAGACGCTAAAGAGATAACGAGCAACGGTCACATGAATGGCAAAGTCATTACCAATGGAATTGCAAATGGTACACCCAATGGCACACCTAATGGCAAAGCCAATGGCATAGCCAACGGTACACCCAATGGTAAAAAGGTTGATTAAGCAAAGTGATCAAAGCATATGTAAATATTTTCATTGTTTAATACCAATATCAATCTTAGTTCTAGCTAATTTTGAATATTGATTAATTTAAGAAGAAATCCACGTAACGAATGTTGAACAAATTCTAACTTAAATTCACTTTCTAGTACCGTTACTGGGTTAGTAAGTACTTTTTCACCATCTAACATCTTGTAGATGTTATCCAATGCTGTCTTCAGTACTTCTAATTTGTTGGATTTTTTATTGTTTGTATAAGTTACGGCTACAGTTATAAATAAGAATGTTACGGTGTATATACTATAGATTGTTATATCATGTAATTAAGATATTGTTTAAAGTTAGACGATACACTGAGTATATTGCCATTAACCTCGAAGTAACGTGCTCTAATACGTCTTCTCCATTAAAATATTTCAAAATCATAAATAAGTGTTAAAATGTTTGGTAATAATACTTCATGCTATGCTTCTATGCTTTACCCAAAGGTAAAGCTTACTAAAATCTGTCAAATTTTCTATAAAAATCTACGAAAAATAATCCTCTTGTAGCGGCACTACAAATAAAAAAATGTTTCGCAACAAATATCGAGAAACACAAAAAGAAAAGTGGCGCCATCTACAATGCCACAGGCGAACTAAATGAGCAATTCTGCATCGCGCAATCAGAGTTTTCCACAACACTCGAACATATACAAAATCCCGACATCAACTGTCGGGCAGTTGCCCGGACCAGACACAATACCCGTCTGGTCGGAGGATCCTCCTTTTCAATAGAGGCTGAGCGAACTTTACACCCTGTTCCTCATACCTCTATACTCTTTTTTATATAGGAACTGAAAAAGATTTTAAAACTGCTTGGAAGTAGATATATAAAGAAATTGAATTTCACTAATATCAACATAGAATGAAATTGTTGGTCTTTGCAAAGTATTGTAGATCCTTCTAAAGTTCACCAAAACCTGTCAATTTATAACTGTAATATATTGTGATAATTAAATTGTCTTCCAATGATTTAGAATATTTCTTCCAAGATTAATTAAATTGCTGTTTAGGTAATGTTTTTATTGTTTTTATCGTGCTCCATGATAGGTACTCGAAACTATCATATAAGAATGTATTGATACTCAAAATGCGAAGAATTCTAAAATGGCTGCGCCAACTCGTTTCAAAAGATAATATTCATTTACATAATGGAATTAAATTTAAAAAATCACGCTTGCCTTTCTGCTTGCTCTTTAAATTAATGATAATTAGAATGAAATTGTATTTATTTTCGGTACCTAAAAATCTTAGCGAATAAGTGGATTTATAAATGAGTTTCCAAAGCAATGAATTAAAGAATTTCAACATTTTTTCTCAATCGATCAAACAGAATACTCTAACGGCCAATGTGACATTTTCTACGAATTTAAAATAAGGATAATTAATATTAGGTATAATGGTTTTTTGCAACTAGCTGATGTATAGCGACTAAGATTTCTTTATGCTCAATACCAAAATATGATTAAAGGTAATGGCACACTTGATTGTAGCAGAAGGAGGACCGAAATGTCAACTGTTATCATCGCTTAACTATCGTGTCGAGAAAAGAATTCGATCGCAGCTGTCAACTGTCATTTTACTCTAAAGTTTGCTTTTTAAACCCTAAGACTAATCTAAAACTTTTGCAATAGCAATTAAAAATTATAGTGTTAGCTTATCTATGATAATTGCTATAATTCAATTTAAAAAGATAACGTGATGGATTTTATGGAGAGCTGTCAAGTTAGGGTTGAACTATCTCCAAACAAGTTCAGACGTAACGTTGACTGAAAACACGCTGACATTTAAAACATGACCAACTTTGACAGCTCTAGCTGACCTATACTCTGTCACCGTCCTTTTCTCGCTTTATCTGTTAGTAAGAGATAGCAATACTCTCATTTAAGTTTACTTGGTACACACCAGAAGTAGTTAATCATTGGAAATTAAACATGTTTTGATACAATATAGTGTGCTTATTGCCTTCAAATTAAATGCTATCGTTCAAGCATCTTTCATTATGTAGTTGCACGTTTATACATTAAATAATTGTACATTTGCGTAATCGGGTTTGTAATGTTTATCAATATATGTGACTACAATATTTATGTTGTTTTTCTTTTTTCCTGTCGTTCTGTACAACTTTTTGGGATTTTCATGAAGATACTGTTGCTGCTCTCGTGGTTATATAACTTAATAATAATAAATTAAATTTTATTGACAAAACAGTGATACATTTACATAATATTGAAGCCGTGATTCCTGGGCTATGTTGTATATGTTACAGAAATCAGTGTCTTCTCCCATTTTTGTAACATATTTTTTTTGTAATAAACTAAAAACAATCATGAAATCATGCAATCATCTCATGTATGAGTCTGTGTGTATGTGTAAGTGATTAATTTGTTAGATATTTGCATCGTCATACAATATATTTTTTAATAAATTGATGTGTATTTCAATTTCTCCTTAGAAACGTGTAAAAGGTCATTAGAAATTCATAAAAAATAGGCCAAATACAACTGATAGAAATCATTTATTTTAAGTTAACATTCATCCGTCTATATACCTAATAATTTACAAATAATTTTCGTTTACATAAGTACCGAATAATAAATAGTTTTTACACATCACGCTGCAAAAAAATTACAAACTAAAAGTATTTTTGACTTTCCATTCGCATTTTTCTTATATTTCAAAATGGTTTCACATTAAAAAGTACTTTTCATTGAGTAAGTAATTGAATTGCTTACCGCAACGATTATTTCAAGGAAATTAAAATTTATTATTTAGTTTCGAGAACGCAGTCATATTTCATAAAGAAGACTTATTCAAATGCAGATGAATTTAAAACATGTAGAACATGATATTTTTTACATTTCAAAAGAACACTTTGTATTCGATTTTATGGACCAAAATTCGTGAACGAATGTACAACAGGAATATAGAAATATTTTAATTTGGACCCCAATCAACAATGATGGCCTTAATTTGGTCCATTATTTCTGCAAGTAATAATTTATTCCTAAACCTTAAAAATACTACGTTGGACTTCAAATCTATATCATGAAAAGCCGTTTGGACCAAACTCGTCTTTTATCGAAAATTTTCATACCAAGAGCATTAAGGCACTCATTAGTTATAGCAAAAATTGTAAAGAACCTCCATTTAACTTCACAGCCTATAAAAATCTTAATAACTAGCTTCACTTTTGTTCCAACACTGATCTTTGTATCAGTTGTCTATACGTGGATGAAACGTACCTAATTGCAAACTTTTCATTTTTTTTGTACACATTTTAAATATTAGGACTATTTACAAAGATCATGACAAAATCGAATTAAAATTAAATTACGAAACAATTGTCAGACCTTTTTTTAAGACAAATAAACTATCTTTGTCATCACAGAGGTTTCGTTAAATATAACTTAAAATATAAATGAGCAAAATGCTTACGCGTATCAAAGGACGTTTTTCAACACAAGTGTTCGTAAATTGGGTCTTTTTGCACCGCATTTAAGTTCACAATGTATTTGTAAAATCCACAAGCCATTTTCACAAAAATAAGTTTGAAAATATTATTTATTTAGTCTTCGCAAGTGTGTTGAAAAACGTCTTATAATGTACAGACCCCAGCAAATCAACCTATCCTAAACTGTCAAATTTTCCCAATTGTACATGAACCTTATTCCTTTGTGATAAAGTTGAAAAACTATAAAAGAAATTTGACAGATTGGGGTAGCTTGATGCGCTGGCCTCTGTACGTGAACATTTTGCCGATTTGTATTACCATGTACTAGTATCTACTCACAAATTGTAAAATTCTAATGATTAAATCAAAAATAGTACCTTGATGACAGACTTTATCCCCGTGCAACTCTCAATAAAATTAAAAAGTTTTTATAATACAGTTTCCCTAACAAAATTATGCTTTCATTGTAGTTTTTGAAACGATTGCATATTAGGGGTTATTAAAACACGATTATCAAGGTATAGACATACAACATACTCAGCCTACTCAGCCGTTCCCACTGTCACTGCTGGGACACAGGCCTCGTCTCTATGAGAGGGAGTGGGCCGGAATCCACCACGCGGGTCCAGTGGTTGGTAGATGTCACATGTTTTCAAATTTTTGCTTCTAGAACATGTCGGTTTCCTCACGATGTTTTCCTTCACCGTTTTGTAAAGCGCCCGGCTGTGTTCGAACGCACGACCTACAAACTTGTAAGTCGCGGCCGTTACCAATATATATAGTATCACATTATGTGCAGTTTCATACACATTTTTTCCTAAATTCATGTATTTCTATTGAAATCACGTTAGATAATGGGCGAAGGTACACACGGCTACACAGTACCTACACATCAAGCTTTACATCTCCAGTTTATGCTGATCTCGCACTGTACGGAAATCCTATACAATGCGAGATCAGCTTATACTGGAATATATAGCTTGATGTGTAGCCGTGCGTACGCTGTACACTACAATATTGCATTTAATTTTAGTTTCTCACGTTACACTCGCCCAACTGTTGATCGACTGTGGCGCGTGCCCTTGTGGTGTAATGTTTGACTTAGGCACCCTATTGAGAATATTTCTTATTGTGTTTTTGTAGAAATCGCTTTAGTTGAGAAAAAATTGTGTTCAATAAATACTACACTTATCTACTATTAAAACACGAGTGTGATAAATAAACCGAGACACTTGTGTTTGAATAACCCATGACACTTAACAGTTTCATAAACTACTATTAAACGCACTCTAGTCTTCTTTTTGTAGACACAATGATGGTAGGGAAGTTTTAGTGGCTATTCCCCCTCTTCTCTTGTTGTAGTTCTGTCTGTAGAAGTTCAAAAAGAGAAGGAGAATGACACCGGTGTTGCATGACACAAATATAGCGACAACCTTCGCTGGAGGACAGTCTGACACTCTCACTGTTGCTATGTATTGGACGATGATTGACACGAACTGGATCTGTAAAATAAATGGCATTTTAAATTGATCATTTTATTTTTTACTATTGTATTGTACAGTATCAAGTTCTTCTAACTGAACAGACAGCTGTGCTGCTGGGGAGTTTGTTGCGCCACTTCTTCTTCCCAGCTAAAGCACTAGGAAGTGTCGAAGGGTGGGCGTTTTGGGGGGACTGTCTTATGTTTTATTTTTTTGACGTTCGAAAAGTGCTGACTCTCAGCCTAGTTTGAATAAATGACTTTTGATTTTGATTTTTTTGATTTTTGATAGAGAAAAGCAAGAAAATGAACATCCGTAAATCAGTTTCTCAAAAATAATCTGTTTTCACACATCATTCTAACAACATATCCTGGTATGGAGACATCATTTAACAACAAAGATACTCTCATCTGCTACCCATAAGGTGGAACCAGCCAGGGTTACCCGCTAAATTTAAGTTATCTTACGTTTTCTGCAATCTGCATGTCAGTGTTTTGTTTAATATAAGTTTGTATGTCGAGGTAACAAATGTATGGAATTAAAGTCATCAATACAACCTTTTCAAGTTCATTATGAGCGTATTCATTGATATTTTCATATATTTTTTTGCAAAAAAAAACGTAAGTAAATTTGAATTTATCCTATTTGTAACTGTTCCATTATGAAATCATGAACAATGTATGTTTTCGTGGTCCCATAATTATTCCCAAGAGCTATTTTGAAGCCATATCATAGAGGCCTGCCTGTACTCAATGATCCTGAATCTTAGCAACGGTTGACCACTGAGCCTATGGTGTGCTCTAAGTGATACAAACAGAAATCTTCAAAACAAACTCACCAGCTGAAACTTCGTCATGTACTTCTTCCACCACAGATATTTGGCCACATTGGGCCCCAACGCCGCCAACCCGTAGTACGTGTACATGAAGACATGCACCAAAGAGTTCAGGAACCCGATGAAAATAAGCGTGTGTGACGGCCAATATTTGAGCAAAGCCCAAGTGCCAATCACCATGACTGTGTGGTGGTATAAATGGAGGAAAGTGATCTGGCTGGTCTTCTTTCTTAGAACGAAGAAGACTGTGTCCAGAAGTTCTGAGAGCTTCGCTGCTAGGTATAGGTACGTGTCGAACAGGATCTGAAATGGAAAAATAATAATGTGTTTTTAAATAAATAATTTATCGGATAATTTAAAAATAATTAAATTTTAATTATACTTGGCAATCATTAGGGAGCGGATTCTCTCTTCTCATGAGAGTTGAATGAACGGGAGTATTTCTAACATATTAAAATCTCCACGTTTAGAATTAGAGTATTTTACTCTCTATGACAAAAAATCTAAAAATATGTTATTGAGATAGCTTAGGCAAAATGCAGTCGGAAAAAGTTTCAGTTCATGAAATAACAAAATAAATTTTAAAATACAATTTAAAGATTTCAGTTCTTTAAATCAGTTTTTGAACACCATGAAATAGTAGCCAGTATGTTATTACGTCATACGGCATGTCAACTGAGCAACTTTGTACTTTATTATTTTCGTAACCAAAGTAATTTTTATTTAAATAATGTTTTGCATTCAGGAACATCGTAGGTAGAAAAATAACTAATTTTTTAAATTTTAACAATTAAGTCATAAAATATCAGCGTATTTGTTTATACAGCAAATACTCGTCATACTCACAGAGCAATATGGCGTTCACTGCGTCCGTTTTTTTTTTCAAATTACGCGCGAAATTTGTAAATGTAAAATTTAAATGCATTTTTATGACACTAATCGATTTAATAAAAATGTTGTGTTTTTTAGTGGTTTATTAGCACTTTAGAATCGAATTAAAAGGCTTTAAAAAATGGATGTATGTAATACCCTATTACAAAGAAATTCATGAACAAGATGTGTTTTTTGGAGCATACTTGGGTAAACGAAAGTCACAGTATTCAATTTGTAAATTGATTTAAAAAAATGTACGGCTACTTACTCTGCTTCTGGAATTATCTTCGTTCATGTAACATTTCTTTGGTACTAAACCCATGTGAATGAGGTCTGACAGGAACTGGAAACAACAAAAAAATTTTAGAACATTCAATCTGTGCAAAATCAAAATCAAAATCTTTTATTTGCATAAATAAGGTACAGAAAGTTCTTAAAATATTACTTGATCGCTTATTATGCCATTAATGTCGGCGTGCAAATTTAGGTACATGTCTAAATACTATTCTAAGAAATGACTGATTAAAGTTGAATCATGCATGCGATTAGTAAATTATAAATTATTAAATTAAATTCGGACACAATTATTATTAAATGCCCTATTCACAATTACATTAAATACACAAAACTCACAACAATACTCACAATAACTAAAATTTTAATATTTATAATTCAATTCAATTAAATTCCGATAAATTATTAAATTAAATTAAATTCGGACACAATTATTATTAAATGCCCTATTCATAACTTACAATAAATGCACACAACTCACAACAATACTCACATTAACTAAAAATACATACCATTCACAACTTATAATCTAAAAATTCAAGTACACTATAGAAGCATTTATCATTGAGCATTTTTGTTATGCTATTCTTAAATTTTAAAAATGGAAGTGTTTTTATGTTGCTTGGTATTTTGTTAAACAATTTGATGCACATGATATAACTATTGTTGGACGTGAGTGTGAGATTCGTTTTGGGTTGATACAACTTGTTAGTATTATGTGATCGAGGGGCATAATAGCTTGTCGCCTGCTGAAAAAGACTCTTATGTTTGAAAACAAATAAACATGATTCCAAGATATAAATGCACGGTAAGGTTAGGATTCTATATTTTCTAAAGAAAGGGCGACAAGAATCTATTTGTTTCAGCCCAAATATAGCCCTTAAACAATTTTTTTGCATTACAAATGCTTGATCAATTTCCACACAGCGACCCCAAAGAACGATACCATACCGCAAAATGGAGGATATATAGCCGTGGTACGCAGTCATTGCGGCGTTTCGGGATATTTCGCAGCTAATACGCCTCAGAGGATAGACAAAACTATTCATTCTACTGCAAACGTCATACACATGTTGTTTCCAGGAGCAAAACTTATCTAAAGATATCCCAAGAAATTTAACTGAATCAGTTTCTGCCAGGGCTACCCCTTTATATGCTACATTTAGGTTTAAAGGTTTTGATCGGTATGTATGAAATTGCATAAATTTGGTTTTACTAATATTGACCCTTAAATTGTTAGCTTCTAGCCACTCTATAGACGTTTGGAGAGCTGTGTTTATTTCCTGCTCATAGGTATTTTTATCGTTGCCCTTCAATATAATACTAGTATCGTCAGCAAATAGTACACACTTATGTTTCAATATATGTGGAAAGTCGTTAATGTAGAGCAAGAATAGCGGTGGACCTAAGATACTGCCTTGTGGCACGCCATAACTATTTAATATAAACGAAGACTGAAATGACTGTCGCGTTTTGGATGTAGCATCGTAACCTGAGATTTCCACTGCCTGCACTCGATCAGATAGATATGACTCCAGCCAGTCGTACGCTTTTCCTCTGACCCCGTATCTGAAAACTTTATCTAGTAAGCGTTCATGACTGACATGATCAAACGCCTTACTCATATCCATAAAGAGCACTGAAACAGTAATTTTGCTATCAATAGAGTCCGTTATTGATTTTATTAATTGAAAGGCTGCTAAAGATGTGCTTTTATTTTTGCGAAAACCATTTTGTTCTTCATTTAAAATTTGATGTTTTTCAATAAACTTTGCCAACTTGTAATGAAATACTTTTTCAAAAATTTTAGAAAATATAGGTATAAGTGTAACGGGCCGGTAATTGTCCATTTGAGTTTTATCACCTTTTTTGTACAACGGTTTCACTATTGACCTCTTTAATATCTCGGGAAATATTCCTTCTTCTAGTGAGAGATTGATAACATACAAAAGAGGTTCCAAAATCATTTTTATTGATAATTTTACAATGTCAGTACGAATCTCATCATATCCACTCGCTTTTGAATCGTTTAGAGACATCACAATTTTTTTTAAATCCATGTTGTCCAACGGGTTCAGAAATATAGAATTGCCGATTGAATCGATACTTCCCATATGGTTTAAACTAGAATGGTTTGTATTGTCTGGGTTATGCTTGATAATTGTGTTAATGAAAAAATTATTAAAATGATTTGCAATAGACTCAGGATTTACATAGTCATTGTTGTTAACAGTAATTTTTGATATACATGTATTATTTAAATCTGAATCAGTATGCTTTTTTATCACATTCCACGCTGCTTTACACTTATTTTGTGCTTTATTTATGTAATTTGTATTATTATTTTTTCGTGACGTCAAAATGCATTTTTTCAATAAATTACAATAGTTTTGGTACCTCTTTTTATGAGGTTCATTATTTTTGTGTTTTAATTTATAGTGGAATTGACTTTTGTTTTTACAACTTACTTTTATTCCTTTAGTAAGCCAATTTAATTTATGTAGTGGTTTATTAGTAACTTTTACGCGAATGGTAGGAAAACATAGATTATAAAATAGTAAAAACGTGTCGAAAAATTTACGGAATGCTTCGTTCGTTGACACTTCTTCAAATACGTCACTAAAAGATAAACATGAAATTGATTTCAAAAACTTATCCTTATTTTCATCACTATAATCTCGTTTGAATTCATACCACCATTTTAAAACCGGCTGCTTCCGCATTGTGACAGGCCAGGAAAAGGATTGGGCTGAGTGATCTGATAAACCCAACTCGTGTACTTTTGTACAACATTTTTCGATACTAGTTGCGATGTGATCAATACAAGTTTGTGTCTTTTCTGTTACTCGAGTAGGCGTTAAGATAGTATGTTTTATGTTGTACGTGTTTAACAAGTAATTATATTCTCTACTTTCCTTAGATTGTTTTAAAATATCTATATTTGTATCTCCACACACAACAATTTTCTTTCTCGTACTACGACAGAGCGTTTTTAAAAGAGCGTCGAGTTTATTAAGAAATGTCGCTACATTCGACGAAGGTGTTCTATATAGACAGATCAATATAATACCATATTGAATTAGTTCCAAACCACAGCATTCGAATACACATGTTTCACTTATTTTTAAGGTTTCATGTATAACTTTAAATTCAATGTCATTTTTTATAAGAATAATGACGCCACCTCTTTTGGATGCTTTTCTCGAATAGTATGCTGCTGTCGTGAAGCCTTTAATGCGAAAGTTTTTTTCAGTCCCTTCAAGCAAAAATGTTTCAGTAAGACATAGTACATCTACGCTGATGCCATTATTTAATAAGTCTAATATAGCAAACGAGATTTCGTCACGCTTGCTTAATGCACCTGCTATATTTTGATGAACAATTGTTAAGCTAACAGACTCACATTTGTTCACGAAAAAAAATATCGTTCTTTTGAGTTCCTGTATCAATATTTTTAGTCTGTACACCCTCACCGTTTAAACTATCGGTTTGTACACCTACGTCTTTTGTGCATTGTACTTTCTGAGTAATTAATCTCTCAGTATAGTTTTCATAATTGTTTTTGTAATTTAAATGCAGGATTTGTCTGTGTATTAATCTACAGGCATGCAGTTTATTCACATATTTTGTTGACATGTTAAAATCACAGTGTAATGGTACAAAACACGAATTTTTGCTGTTATAGCATACAAATTTCAACAAATTATTAACATTTCCTTCATTTAAATACTTATGTTTGTAAATTTGACCGACTAACACATTGGTGAACTCTAATTGACAAAGAGTGTGATGTAAATACGTTTGAATGTTCACGGGGCTTTTGTCATTTGAGCCTGCTAAAATTATCACAAAATCAGATTTATTAAAGTCTTTACACATACTTGCGCAGTTTTTCAATACTTCTTTAGTAGTTGCATTCGATTTTATAAATGATGTTACGGCAAACTTCTCCCCCAGATAGTCCTGGAGAATGTTTCGGACATCGAAACCCAATTGATCGGCGAAAATCATAACTCTCTGGGTAGCCCTTATTTCAGTTCGAGACCCTGGTTGTGACTTCAGCCGCAGATTTAGATTAGCTTGCCCCTCACTAGTTGCCTGCAGACCTGCTCCTTTCGGTACCGTATCCGAGATGGAAAGATTCTCTTGACTTCGTGTGTCGTGGTTAATTGGATCAATGCACATACTGGAATTTTGATCGTCGTGTGTGCAAACTAGGTATACTCGATCTCGTGGTTTCTTCATGACCCGAAGGTCGTTTGTCCATCGAAACCGTCAATGGGACGTCAATGAGAACGAGATGACAGCGTCGAAATAACGATGTATACATACATTAAGACCTTTAGAAGTTTTTAAAAATATTGCAGCAGTATTTATCGCACATATACAACGTGTAACGGTAAAGGTATATACTCGTACATACCAAGGGCATGGCTTCTTTGGATGATATCAAATGATATTGGAAGGGTTTTTTAATCCTATCTCTACATGTTCGGAAGTTATGAGAATTTTTAATACATTGAATCCGGAAACCGAACGTTTCAAATTGAAATAAACACATCACTCGGAAGATATTTACCGTAATATTGGCAAGTAACGTAGAAAGTTAATTGACTTAAGTAGTGCGGTGACACGTTTGTTATGATTTGAACTGAAGAAACTATCAATTCTTAGAGTATTTATTTTGAGCCTAAACTATGTATTGTGATTTATATCATCATCAGCCTATAATGTTCCCACTGCTGGGACCCAGGCCTCCTCTCGGTGTGATTTCTATACCAGCTGTTATCTTTAGTGCTTAAGGATAGCAATAATTTTTGTTACACCGTGTATAGATTTTTAACTCTCCGTGTTGAATCGAAGTTGAGAAGGTCTGTTTGTCTATAAGAGAGATGGAAAATTTAAACCTAATTAAATTTACTAGGAATTGTTGTCAAATAATTACGAGGTTGACTATAGGTATAGGAATTTGTATGGCGTAGGTACATCATTTTCATTTGACATCGTAATGCAGAGAACGCTTAAACTGGCCGATACAGGAAGCATGGAGCCGGGATAAGGGACAAATTTCCTCATTGAACAAAAGGATATTACAGTTGGACTTTAGTCTAGTTATATAAGGTGTAATAAAAATAACTGAAAACCTAACAACTTATTATGGGGAAAACACTAAAATTATGAAACAAAATCATCAGCTATTTTTCCCTACAGCGATTTTTTTTCGCAATTACACCTTGTATACACACCTTTGGTACCAATTTTTCTCTACTTTTGACACTAGGTGGTAAAAACATTTTAACAGAATTATAATGATTAAAATCATCAATACAACTGTCTTAGTACATTGGATCATCATTCAGTCCCATTGAATGATTGTTTAATGAAAACATCTTATACCTTAGTGCATCCACCTTACCTACATCGCTAGCTACCTCCCCGTTGTTATGGAAAACTTATAAAAGAATTACTATTTTTGCCTTCATAGAAGTACAGTCACGAGCATTAATATGTATACACATCGCCAAATTCAAAAGCGATTTTCTTTTAAATAACGATTGCAACCTTGAGATAACTTGGGTATTTCATTATAGTGTGGGTCCCAAAACATTATTTTTATAATAAAATAAGATTACAATGAGTAAAAGTCGAGAAAATCACTTTTAAAAGTTGGTAAGCGTAGACATATTATTGCTCGTGGCTGTACTCGGGCAGAAGAGATGTCAAGTTGGATAGAAAGGACTTTGTCTATTCTTGGCAGAACAGAGATAGAATTGGTCATGCTACGCCGGCAGATAAATATCTTAGGCATTTGTCATCCTACTTCCTATTATCAATTATATCCTACTATCCTACTAATATTATAAATGTGAAAGTTTGTGAAGATGTTTGGCTGTTTGTTACTCAATCACGCAAAAACGGCTGAACGGATTTGGATGAAATTTGGCACACAGATCCATTATAGCCTAGATTACCACATGCGATACTTTTTATCCCGGTAGTAAGTTCCCGCGGGATAATTTCCGACTTCTACGCGGGCGAAGCCGCGGACGGAAGCTAGTAGGTAATATTATACGCAACGATTGGGTACTTGCTAGCCGAAAGTTATTAGGCGCTCTTAATATTTTCGATGCCAAGTTGAAGTAAATAGGTAGATTACTGACAGTGTTAAATAGTAAAAATAAACACATTTTTAATTTTGAAATGACATTTTGTAGGAGTCAGCCCAGATACCTATCTACTACATTATTCAGACATAAAAAAGAGATGATATCTAGGTAACAATACTGGCAACTTACAATACTATCTACCACTCGCATCTATCATCTTATAAAATAACAACTCATTATCATTGTCTTGTTGTTAATTGCCTTTAAGAACCATTCAACAGGAGATTGCTCAACAACTAATGAAGAAAAAAATGGATTCCAATTAATATTCACGTGATTTATTATTAAGGAAGTGTACTTATTCATAAAAGTTACGTAATTTAACATAGTGAGATTGTTTGTTAAACACATACCCTAAAGAATATTCAGCATATTTATTTTAATTCATTCGAGTTTAAGTTAACACTAAACAGTCTTGGGGAAAACCGTATTTAACGTAGGCATGTCAAAATCAATATTTATCTGCTTGGCTTTTTACTAATTACTGTTGGAGTTGCCTTTAATTTTTTTACTCTGCCTATCACAGTCCACTGCTGGACATAGGTGTCTTCTAGGCTGCGCTACAACAGCCTATCCTCAGCCCTCCGCATCCAGTCTGTCCCAGCCACTTTTTTAAGGTCGTCAGTCCATCTAAATGAGAATCCCCAAAAGTTCTAATGGGGATACTAATGTAATAATTATTGAACATTGGCGTTGAAAACAATTTGCTAAAATGCTATGCCAATAAGCTACGGTTACAAAATTTGCCCGTTCTTCGTGTCTAATTAATATCCACTTCGAAGAAAATACGGAGATGGACTAGAAAACCAACAAAAAGAAAATGATAAATAACCTCTAAAAATAAGACTTACCCTATAAACCATATATACTGATATAGCGACTTGAATGCCATTGTAAATAAGTAACGTGTGTGTCAGTTTGTAACCCTCCCGTTTTCTCATGAATACGGGTCCGATCTTCAGCACGAATACAAGGTAGACAGCCAGTATGGTGACGACGGGGCCAAGGGAGGCCATGAATGGTAGCTCGTCGATTTCTTCATCTGGAATGAGAAAGGAAAAGTGTTATCACAAGTTCACAAATACATTTTTATTGGTGCTTCCCTTCCTATGACGATACAATAAGGATGTCCGCAGGTACGTTAATCATTTAATTACGGCATGAGGTACTCGTGTATGTAGCTCGAGATGACAAGAGAAAAATATATCATACTATATTTGTCCTTTACGTGGAGGTCGGAAATAATCCTACGGGATACTACCGGAATAAAAAGTAGGATCATCATAATATCAGCCGAAAGACGTCCACTGCTGGACATAGGCCTCCCCCAAAAGGGGGGTTTTGCCATAATCGCCATGCTTGGCAGGCGGGTTGGCGATCGCAGTATGGTGGTAAAATGCATAGAAAACACTGCTGCCCATTCTCTAGTAAATCCCTTAGTCGCCTTTACGACATCCACGGGAAGAAATGGGATGATGCTATTCGTTTACGTCCGGCACTACACGGAACGGAAGAAAAGTAGGTAGGTAAATTTCATCGAAAATTGTTCAGCCTGTAAGGCGTGAAGTAAAGACAGAGTCACTTTCGCATTTGTGTATGGAAATATGGATTCTTTGGAGCTCGTGCTCGTGCTCTGACTGTTGGCATAGACGTGTTTTTGAGTGGAGACTGCGAATAGGCAAACGAAAGGTATGACGCCCTGAGGCTAGGTGGAACTACGATCTTCGCAGGGTGGCTGTAGCAGCTGGATGAGAGTTGGCAAGACTCAAGCTGAATGCCGTGCAATTGGAGAGGCCTATGTCCAGCAATGGACTAGCTGTTGTAGGCTGATGATAACATGAACCCAGTCTATAGGTACATATATTTATTTTGTATTAGTTCCGAACCCTATATAGACCGAAATAGAGCATGTTATTGCAAAGATGATCTGTTATTAAGTTGGTTTTCAAAAGACATCGCTTGATTTTGGATTGGCTTTCGCAGGTATATGTTTTCAGTCTTTTCTCATAGCTACTTTAACTTAAGGTTGTTCTTTTGAGTATCATCATCATCAGCCTATAATGTTCCCACTACTGGGACACAGGCCTCCCCTCGGTGAGAGATCCCTCTCACCGAGAGGATGCCTGAGAGAGATTGGGCCGTAATCCACCACGCGGGCCCAGTGCTGGTTGGTAGATGTGACATGTCTTCGAATTTTTGGTGCTGCTACATGCCGGTTTCCTCACGATATTTTCCTTCACCGTTTTGAGAGCAGTGGTGATGAAATGATTTACACAAAGTAAAGTGCCTGTCTGGGTTCAAACTCATGACCTACAACTCGTAAGTCGCGGCCGTTACCACTTGTCCACCACTGCTATTTTGAGTATATGCTTGCTTAATTCATACAGGACAATTCAGGGTAAAATTTGCCAAAGAAACTGAACAAGATCAGCATAACTTAACCGCGTTCAAGAGCTGTCAGTGTCATTATTGTTATGTAATATTACATGCGGAATTAAATACGGTATTAATTCCCAAAGGCCCCTAAGGGTCCAAGGGAGACTCTACGGGGGTAGATTCTTCCGTTGGCGTGAAAAAAAAAATGGAGAGTTTCCACCGTCTAATCTTATCTTCAAATTTTCAACGAGTTTTGGAAATATGGTAGAAAAGTAGCAGTAAGGGGTTCACCAAAACTAGTGTTTTTAAGTGGTCTACGAGAGAAAAAAGTTTGAGAACCTCTAATATACGGTAATCGCGTTCGGTTTCATTCGTGAAATTCGCCCTTAGTTTCGTTCTAAAAATATCGTATTATCTGCATACCAACAAGCACACAACTATACATTCCGCAATGAAATCTAACAAAATTATAATTAATAATAATCTAAAACGATTAATGTTAATGTTTATAGTAGTAATAAATTGTGAATTTAGAAAGATTTAACAAATTATTTGAGTGTTAGATGTGCGTTACTATGCACTTTGTTTTATAGCTTATTGTTACAAAACTTTATGTTCTTTTGGTAAATAAAATGTCAAGGACGATTGCGTATCGAAATTCTTTTAATATTAAATAGCAATTATCCCAATAAATTAACAAAAAAAAAAAACTTTATTTTGATTGCTCTTATTTTGAAACCAGCCAGCCTTCCGGTAGAAACACTTGATACGTCGGCGTGGTACCGCCTTTCTCTATGATGGCGAGAACCAGGGAGAACGGGCCCAGCTTCTTTTTCACGACAAGGACCTCTCCTCACCTTCACCATAACTCCTCAACGCAAGGCCAGATTTCTGCCAAATCGCGCATTCTTCTTTAGAGAAGTCGTCTGCAGAATCTCCCTGTATGAAAACAACAATTTTTCCCTTTGCCAAAGATCTACTGATTTTCAATACGTCTGACGGGATGGTATGTTTCTTGTGAATATTTATTTCCTTCAGACATTAATCGTATTACGTTTAAGTTCATTATTTTGACGCTTTCTCAGATTTGTTTATACGAATAGGATTATTGTCGTCGGAAGAATAAGGTCCATATTCATATAAAACGCTTACAAAGCAATGTAAGCGTTTCGCTAAATTCACTAACAGACTACTACTGGACATTCTGCATCCGCACTTGGTTGATAATCCGACCTGTCGTACTTAGCGCTTCTTCTCCACATTTATTATGCGCAGAACCAAACTGTGGAACTCAGCCAACGTCTGTTTTGCTTTCACATTTAACCCATCTGTCTTCAAAGCGGCCATCATAGACCTCATCTTTCACTTTCCATCAGGCGTGATCGAGGGCAAGAGCTAACGACCCTATCAGGAATTACAAACAAAACATAATAATTCAATGTCTGATGATTCATATCCTGGCTTACCTATATCTTTTCCCAGACGCACGATATCCATGAGGAAGACAACAAGACGAAAATAACTATTTACACTTAATTTTGAGTAGACTCAACTGTTTACACACAATATCTATCTAAATCCCTCCTTAGTCATAATATAAAGTATTTCAGTCTACTCATCTAATTTATTTACTTAGCATAGCGTCCTGTGTTTATGACCCACTTCTAGGTACAAATGAATAGTAACAATTGTTGTTGCCGTCTGTCAATTGATCAGTATCAGTAAATTAGTCACGACCAAGGTACTTCTACTATGGTTGTGATAATAATGATAAGATAATAAATGACTAACAAACTATGGCATAGACGTCATCTATCAGGCTTAACGAATTTTGAGATGTAGGTGACGAAGCGCAGGACAAAACAAAACGAAGTAAACTGTTCGTGTATGTTTCTTACGAACATGCCTGAATGTACAGACAAACAAATTTTTCCCAATTGAACATGAACCATAAACATATGCATTAAAGATGATAATCTATCAAAGAAATTTGACAGATTGGGGTAGCTTGATGTGCTGGCGTCTACCACAAATAACACTCTACCTAAAAACTAAATGCATTGAATTGGTGTATCATAATTGCTGCAGGCGCTTTACTTTGTGTAAATTATTTCATTACCACTGCTCTCAAAACGGTGAAGGAAAACATCGTGAGGAAAGCGACATGTCCTAGAACAAAAAATTCGAAGACATGTGACATCTACCAACCCGCACTGGGCCCGCGTGGTGGATTACGGCCCAATCCCTCTCACCGAGAGGAGGCCTGTGTCCCAGCAGTGGGAACATTATAGGCTGATGATGATGATGATGATGAATTGCTGCAGTGATGATTGTAACGAATATAATATCTATAATTTACTAGCTTATGCCAGCGGCTTTTCCCACGTGAAGGTTGGTGTATTGTACAGTCGCTAGCAGGTCAAGCTATCCCAAACTGTCAAATTTTCCCAATTGAACACAAACCTTATTCCCTTGTAATAAAGTTGAAAAACTATCAAAGAAATTTGACAGATTGAGGTAGCTTGATGTGCTGGCCTCTGAACATAAAATTCTTCCTCTTGAATTACTCTGTCTATTGATTAAAATATTAAAATCCGTTGCGTAGTTTTAAAGATCTAAGCGTACAGACACGAAAAGCGACTTTGTTTTTATACTATGTAAAGTAGAACTAATCCATTGGTTCATATGTTCAAAATGTGCCTGCTTTAGCGCAATGAATGTTGTTGAACTATCAGAATATACATATACATATAGACTGGCTAGTCTATAGGTAAATAAATATTTATTTTGTATTCGTTCCGAACCCTGCGCCACGATTGCATAATACACAACCGCTATAGTTTTCAATTTGAAAGTGTAACAACGCTCATCCGTTTCAATAACTAGATCAACGCTTCGTTTGTGTAATTTATGTAATGGGAAGTATACAGACAATAATGTGTGTCAGGTCGTGCGTGTTTGTATTTATCCCACAGCTGAATTGTGGCCTATTTAATGAAACCGACAGTCGACAGGTGACAGTTGACAGCCAAAAATACGAAAAACAGTAAATTTTACAAGTTCTTTTCATAGTTTTAGCGCTTTATTATACGGCAATTGTCGTCCTCTTCTTCTTTTCGTGTCGATGGTAATCTTTCTACGTTTTTTTAATAGTTTGAGCCCAGTAGGCAGCCACGTTGATTGTGTCTTCAGTGGCGTTCTTTAGGTCATCCGAGGTGCAGGTGAACGGGCAATTAGGACAGCAGCAAGTGGGCATGGTCTGATCAGAAATACCACACTTGCACTGGGTTTTGGATGTCGTGAAAATGGGTAAATTTTTTTTTTTACAATTATGTCGTATTGTCAGTTATATTAAACAGGCTCTTAATCTAATCTATTTTATATAGAGCGAGTGCATCTAACTTCTGAAACCCAGTTACTGATTAACACTACGATGCTCCTGGGCAAAACTCGCACATCAAACGTGTCCTTATCAAAAAAACATATTACAAGATAAAAGACTACGTTGAAGACAGGGAAGTTTGGCATTAATTCCTTCTGCACATGTGGCTTCCCTGGTGCCTCATCAACAGCATAACTATGTGAAAGTCTATTAACTGCTGTCAATGTTCTTTTTTATTCTTTTTATGTTTACAATGCTGACATATTCTCGTCATTATTTGACATTATACATCAATTTTAACATCAACTATTCTTTAGTGATTGTCATGTAAATCATGTCACTATGTTAAATTAGGTTCATTTTGTCCTAGATTATTTTACATATTGTGAATGGGAGAACGTTGTAGGCCTTACAGACTGTAGATTTGTAGACGATTTTCCATTCTGTATTCGTCTAAGTACCTGGTACTTATAGGCCTGCACTGTCCTCCCATACATTTTATCTCTGAAAACATTGTTAGAAACCAATCATTTTTAAAAGAGTAACCGTGGAGTTTCTTGCCGGCTCTACTCCATAGGAAACAACAATTTGGAACCGTGCACCTAGCTTCTGACGTTTCATAAGTGCCTATGCAGGTTTATATGAACTAAAAATAGAATGATTTGATTGGACTGGATGTCAGAGCTTCCAGCTTCTGACTGCCCGTAATGAGTTTCCAAGATCTAAGAATGCTAGAACCGTCGGCTCGATATGGAATAGATGATCAACCATTCATGTATCCATGCTGATGATTCGTAGCCTAAACCCAAAAAAAAAAACCTAGTTATATAGATACGTGCTCCTTCCGATCTGAGGAATTTGAATATCATAATCAGCTTATAAATAAACCTAGTTTCCAGAGCTAGGAAATAGACCTCTTCTCTGTAACAGGCAGTGGGCTATAGCCATCACGCGGGCCCAGTGTTGGGGTATGATATGACATGAATATAATACGAATTAATCTCAAATATTTTGGTAGAAGACTACTCACATTTACTCTTGTTCAAGTCCCAGCTAGGATTCTTCGGACTTAGTCCAATAACTGAGTTCATGTTGATTTAGTGGTGTGACGCGTCACCAACTCTGCAACTGTAACAAAACAAGAATCCAATTAGAAGGTTCAATACGATACAATACAAAAGCGAAACAAAGTACGACTACTACATGACGTCAATACAGTCGTATACATTCATCCTACTAATATCATAAACGTGTTATTTTGTAGTATTTTTTTTGGATATTTGTTACTCAATCACGCAAAAACGGCCGAACGGATTTAGATGAAATTTGGTACACAGATAGGTTATGACCTGGATTTAACCTACATTTTATCCCGGTAGTACGTTCCCGTGGGATCTGCTGGTAAAACTTGTAGAGATATAAAACGAGTTATGGCCATGTTACTGGGCCCCAAAGAAGAAGGAATAGAATAATATAACCTATTGAAACCTGAAGAGGTTTCAATAGGTTTAACAGTAAACACTTGTAGTATTCCTTAATTATTAAACCAGTATTTTCAATTCACAAAATTGCCAACGAGTACAAATCTACCTACCACTTATAAACTCGCCGACCACACACACACAAAAGAGGGGGTCACAGACAAAATCAATTTATTATTTTATTCGTCCACAAGTCACATATTAATTTAATTATTATTTAACCAAATCTAATACAATTCACGTAAAACGCAACAAGTCCGCACGAACACTAATAATGAACTACATATTCTAATTATTTTAACATTTAACAGTCGTTATCTAATGGGAAAAATGTTGTTCCACGAACGTAGCAACCCGGCTTGGGCATTCCGCATTGGAGTAACCAATTAGTGGATTTGTACAATAAAATACTATTTTGATCACAAAAATAATAATAATAACCCGACTCACGTTGACGTCGCGGTGGGGCTTGCACGCTCCGAACTCTAGGTTTATGCTGATAGAGTTTACTTTGCCGGAGCAGGTCTAGGGTGAGGAGCCAGACCAAGAGAGATATCAGAAACCAGCAGGGCAGCACGTGGGGAGCTGTTGGGCAGAGGCTACTCCACGGAGTCTATATCCCGGGAGTAGTTTTGTTTCTAACCTCTGGCGTGCCTTTATATCATCAAATAACTTCTCCGGAGTGAACATTTTACTTATGTAGATTATTTTAAATATTGTGAATGAGAGAACGTTGTAGGCCTTACAGCCTATTCTGTATTCGTCCAAGTACCTGGTACTTATTGACAGGCCTGCACTATCCTCCCATACATTTTATCTCTGTAATTTGAAAACATTGTTAAAGCCAATAATTTTTAAAAGAGTAACCGTGGAGTTTCTTGCCGGCTCTTCTCCATAGGAAACAACAATTTGGAACCGTGCACCTAGCTTCTGACGTTTCATAAGTGCCCATGCAGGTTTTTATGAAATAAAATATTTTGATTTTGATTGAACACTGAAAACCAGCTCTAACTGAAATAGTTACTTCTTCCGAGCACATTTTCTCTTGCGAATCTCGGCTCAAACCGGCCAATAAAGGCAAGAAACAGGTGGGAGCTAAGTGAGGAACATAGCTCCCACCTCTTTCTACATAAACGAAGTCCTGATTAATATTGAGCATGTGATTTGGCAAATTATTGAAGTTTAATGTTTAGATTGAGCAATTCGCCGGGTAAGACGTATACTACCCAACAGTGATGATTATATACCACATTAGAATTATTCATCAAGAAAAAGTCTATAATTGATTACATTATTTTATTTTTATTTTCAAATCGTTAGTTCAACATATAGGTACCAACAACTTGATTGTATTTGACTAAAACTGTAAAATAATAAATAGGGTGAATATAATTGTGACAGATAGTCTTGGAAAATACTTTGCTAGGAACGACTCTGGCTTTGAATCCTTTGAAAGACTTCTGCTAAGATGAAATCCGGTGTAGAAATACAAAATAGAAATAGAAAATATTTATTGTCCAGGCAATACAGACAGGAACCAAGCATAGGTTAACATCATTAGGTCTTTACCTATGAAATTGCCGTTCTGCAGTACTGGCCATTTCAAATCAAAATAATTTTTGTTTGGCTAAGAATTCTAATTTCAAATTAATTTTATTTTAAAAACATGGATTTTTTTTTCTAAAAGTAGTCATTTCTTTATTGATTAGTGTTACATTTTCATCGCATTTCAATCTTTTTCGTCATCATGGATACGTTAAAAATTCGAGTAATTATGGAATATGAGTACCGTCGTGGCAGCAACGCGGCACAAGCGGCACGCAACATCAACGACGTTTACGGAGCTAACACTACAAACCAACGCACCACCTGTTATTGGTTTGCTCGCTTCCGTTCTGGAAATTTCGACCTGAAAAATGAACCTCGCGGTCGTCCGAAGACTTTGGTCGACAATGACGAATTAAAGGCGATTGTGGAAGCTGATGATACACAATCTACGGCTGAATTAGCAGCAGCTTTCGACGTTAGCGTCAAAACAATATTGGTCCATTTGCGTCAAATTGGCAAGGTAAAAAAGCTTGACAAATGGGTGCCCCACGAACTCAATGATCGCCAGCGCGAAGTACGCGTCGAGACGTGCCTTGCACTGCTCAACAGACACACAAATGAAGGAATTTTGAACCGCATTGTTACCTGCGATGAAAAATGGATTCTGTTTGATAACCGTAAGCGCTCAGCAAGTTGGTTGGATCCTGGTTCAGCACCTAAACAATGCCCTAAACGAAAACTTACCCCTAGAAAAGTGATGGTCACTGTTTGGTGGTCTAGCGCCGGTGTGATTCATCACAGCTTCTTACCAAACGGGGTGAGCATTACTGCAGATGTGTACTGTGAAGAACTGAACACAATGATGGAGAAGCTGGCGCATCTCCAACCAGCATTGGTCAATCGCTCGTCTCCGCTGCTCCTGCACGACAACGCGCGACCTCATACTGCACAGCAGACGGTCTCCAAGTTGCAAGAACTGGGGTTGGAAGCTCTCCGTCATCCACCCTACTCCCCAGACCTTGCGCCTACAGACTACTACTTTTTCCAGAATTTGGATAACTTCTTGGCGGGAAAAAAATTTAATACCCGAGAGGCAGTACAAAATGCCTTTGAAGAATTTGTTGCCTCCCGTCCAGCTGATTTCTTTAAGAAGGGCATCAATAAACTGCCACTGCGATGGCAAAGATGCATTGATTGCATGGGTGATTACTTCGATTAATACAAATAAAAAATTCATGAAAAAAATTCGTTTAAATTTTTTCATACAAAACGGCAATTTCATAGGTAAAGACCTATTATTACCTAAATCTAGGTAAATATATTATTTGCCAGTGAGCCCCAAACTAGACAGTTAGTCTGTATCTTGGGGCTTAGGATACGAATTCTAGAGTGGAGACTAGAGAGGTGCTTTCAGCAGGCTTAGCACGAGCACGCCGACTTGTCGACGGAAGAAAAGACAACACTATTAAATAAATTATGTACAATAGGATAAGATACCTATGTTTTTCCATTCATTATCACAGTTATGCGTTCTAAACGAATCATGATTTTGTAGATAATCGTATATACTTTGTGGCCGTCGAGTAGAAAGTTTTGTTGTCAGTGTGATTTTGACAGTTTGGGAAGAAATACTCTTCTGAAATAGTCTACATATAAAAGGACCTAGAGAAATATCGTAAGAAACGAAAGACTAAATGACAGATTGTAGAAGGATATCTACGGTGCGATAACAAAAATGTAGGAACGAAATATCACTTTGTATTGAAAAAACACTGTCTATTCTTCGTAGAAATACAAAGCGTCATGCTAAGCCCGCAGGTATGTTATGGTATGAGTGTATGTGTAAAGTTTGTGTGGTGTCTGGCGTGTGTTTGATGTGTTTGTAGCGTGTAAGGGTGTGTGTGTAAGTGTATATTTTTTCCCCATTAGGTTTTATGCTTATAATACTTTAAGAAACTCTTTAGTTAAAATACATCTCGATCAGTTGGTATAATCGAAATGTATTTTAACTAAAGAGTTTCTAAGATAATGTGGAGATACAAAACTAGTTCCCCTAGCTAATTACAAAGCCAATTGAGTTCAATCATAATGACTACTTAATTAATTATAGATACGCTTGGAATTCATTATATTTTCAATGGGTCATTAAAGACAGTGATACCGCTCTCTAGGATTATCCACTGCATGCCATATTCACTAGGTTATTTTAATGTTATTAGGTACTAATATCTTTTAATATTTTTTTTTATACACATGATGTTGGCCTTAAGTTTAGTGAGAAAATTCAACCTACAGTATTGTCGTTGAATCTATCAAAGGCGCGTGGTCTGCTTAGTTTGTTTCCCAAGTATGTTGGGGTCGGCTTCCAGTCTAACTGAATGTAGCTGAATACCTGTATTTTAAATGCAGTGACTGTTTCTCTAACACGATAATCCTTGGCTCACCAAAGGGCAATCGTGTTACCCAGTAAGAATCCCAAAAGTCTAAACTTTCGTAATTCTGATTACCCGTAACAAGTGTCAAAGTTCCACGAATGACAGCAATCGCTTACTATGCATATTACCTATGCATGTTTGTTGTTATGCAGTTTGTATTCATAATAATTATTTATTGCAACCTCGACCCTCAAACAGACTCTTATTTATTTATCATACCCACGTCTCAAGTCCAATGCATCATATTTATTATCCCGTAAACACAAAAATATTCAAGTAATTACCATTGCATACGTTTTTACATGCACATCCATCCTTTTAAGGTTTGAAGGTAGTCGTGTCATCTGTAATTTACCACTTAAAAGACATTGTGACCTGTCCATGATTTATTACAATAATCATAATAGTGGGATGAGTTTTATTTATTTTTGAATCTATTTATGGTGAGAGGTGCAATTTACATCTGTAATGAACGCATCACCTTCACTTCAAGTTATTTTAGATCAGTCACGTTATTGTGGACTCGTTGGCTTCTTTGTTAAATAATATTTATTAAAAACCTAAAATTAATCAATTTATCAACAGACAACACACAAACAAAGCCGCTGAAGTATGGAACTTAGCACAAAAGTTACTTAATTAGCGAAAGTGAGCAGTATGGAGGGATTTTAGAAAATTCATCCCCTAAAGAGGTTAAATAAGGGATGAACGTTCGGAGCACGACATGTAATGTTTCGTTCATGTCCGTTCTAACCAGTGTGGAAACTAATATCAGAATAGACATTGTGGTCCCAAAAAAACCGACTGCGTGAAGAATGAACTTAAAAAAAGATGGAAACAAGATGACCTATTTCTGTCTCCAATTCCACACTTCGTAAGTACACCCTAAGCCGTACAATCGCATGCTGTTGTTCCATTTCCATCTTTTTTTATATTAAGTTAACCTTTACGCAGTCGGGTTTTTTATTTCCTAAATGTAAGGAAGTAGGTTTCTTTTAACATTTCTTGGGCTGATTTTTCAATAGTTAGAGATCTTTTATCGGAAGAATAAAATCGACAGTTTGAATTTTTTTCTACACAAAAGCAATATTTATTCCTTAGATGAAAGTCAATATGTGGATGACTTGGATGATGATTAAAAAAAATGAAACTTAGCTCGATTTATCTCCCCCGAAACCCTTGCGTACAAAATTTCATGAAAATCGTTTGGAGCCGTTTCCGAGATTCAGATTACATATACATATCTACATATATACAAGAATTGCTCGTTTAAAAGTATTACATAAGTATATGGCTATTGATAAATTAACCCATAATTATTTTATTTCATGTATTCCTAATTTAGTTATGTTTCTCTTACTATAACGTTACCTATTATATTAAATAATCAAGTAACGGTCGTTAATGTTATACAACAAAGCAGTAAAATTCCGGGAGTTTTTTCACTCGATTTTAAGAATTATATAGATTTTTATTATAGTCATTATTTTCACGTTAATGGGAGCTATTTTACTATTATATAAGGAACGTTATCGCTATTCCAACATAGTTGGGAAAACGCTCGGCTGATTTATTGAAATTTTGCTATTTAGACATTATGCGACAAAATAATATAGAGGTGCAAAACGGTAACGTTGCGCGATTTCTTTTTGTTTTACTTCCTAAACAAGGGAGACAGGTAAGTATTACCAATTGTTTATTAATTATTATTTTATGTCTTTTGAAAATAACTAACACGCTTTTATTGGTAGCTTGGTATAAATTTATGTAACGGAATCTTTGAACGTTGTTTTCACCCACTTTAAAACGTCGTATTTATTTGAATCTTTGCACACTTATTAAGGACCGATGACAATTTAATAAATTTATTATATCAAACGGACCAAAAAAAATCACGCTTTTGTAAGTTAACGAACGAAGTAAAAAACAGAAAATAAATAATCGTTTTAAATTATTTATTGTGCACAACATAATATCTATGCGTCTATTGCTTGTGGTTAAGACATTAATGATCGGAAAACTCATCTCATTCTATTTGTTGAACGACAATAAACAGCTCACAATTATAAAGTTCACATTATAAGAGGTACCTGACCACATCCGTATTTCTACCTAAGAGGTTCTAACAACCCACACCACCACTTCATTTTCCACATAATAATAAAACAAATATGACATAATAATGTTTATGGTACCGGCAAAGATGCACAAAATGAGATTATCACATCCACATCACATCGAACTAAAATAATATTCTTTGTAATTTTTAATGAAACATAATTTTCCGTTTGTGGTCGTATCTATTTGGGTTAAACCTAATCCATCTGCTTAGCCTGCTTTTTCGCAATTATCGTGGGTTTGGCTTCCAGTCTAACTGGATGCAGCTTACTACCAGTTACTGGGTAACACGATGCCCCTTGTTAAGACTGGTCGTTAGACATGGGCTTCTGTCTACCACGAAGATCTTCCCGTGGGTTGACTCAATACTCATATAAATAAGTTGGCGCCTTCAACATGAATTAATATGAATACATAAATAAACTCATGGTTTTTTACCATGAGGTTAAGCAGAAACTACAGATCGCCGCCCGCTAAGCTCCTTACTCATACTCCTTTTGCTTTGTTTTCTGATCGCAAACACGTGGGTAACATACTCGCAGGGTGTAAAAGACCAATCACGAAGCTGTCATCATAAGATGTCAAACCTTTTTTCGTGAAAAGAGGTAAAAAATATTGTTAGAACTGACATTCAATGTAACTAAAAGGTTCCCAGATATGGTCCAGTATTAAACAGTGATCAAAATTTATGGGAAGTTTTAGTGACTTTCGGCTTCGTTAACCATCTTTTTTTACCTGACAGCTCTGCAGTCTACATGCTTATCGGCCTACATATGTGTATCTATGAATGTTTGTTCCTTTGCATACTTAGCTGTAGAGACCAAACGCGTTGGCTGATTTGGATGATTCTTACGTCAATCGATTTGTCTTAATCATGTCAGTGTTATGACTTACAGTTTTGTTGGCAATGCTTTAATGATCGATGATTGTTGTTTTACTATATAAAAATCCGCTTTAGGGACTACTCACACTTATTCAGCTCTGTTCAGTTTTTGTCCATAGAAAACAACGATTTTGTATAGAGTCCGTTCAGCTATCCGTGGCTTAATGGATGAGTACGCATCTCATACAAAATCGTTGTTTTCTATGGACAAAATCTGAACAGAGCTGAATAAATGTGAGTAGTCCCTTAGTGTGGTGTCAGTTCCGGCGAGGTGACAGTGCGGTGCATGTGCTATATTCATACCTAAATACAAAATGCCTTTCGGCTCTCATCTCAACTCATCAAGCCATACATTTCCAGTATAAGCTGATCTCGCATTTTATAGGATTTCCGTACAGTGCGAGATTAGCGTAAACTGGATATGTATAGCTTGATGTGTAGCCGTGTGTACATGAAGCCTTAGGTACTGGGATGTAATTACGGGTTCCTACACTAAGACAGAAATGTATTAACTGGTTTCCATCTTTTTTAAAGTTCACTCTTACGCAGTTGAATTTTTAATTTGTTTTTTACATCGAGTAGACATTTTCCGGACGTAGGTAATGTATGAATTTGTCACACCAAAATTATAATCTGTCTCTATATAAATAAAAAGAAAGGTCGTAACCGACTGACTGACTGAATCATCAACGCCAAGCCCAAACCTTTGGACCTAGAAAGATGAAATTTTGCACAGAGGTTCCCTTTATAATGTAGACAAGGAATAAGGAAGGATTTTCTGAAATTCAACCCCTAAGGGAGTTAAATAGGGCATGAAAGTTCCGCGCGGGCGAAGCCACTGGCAAAAGCTAGTAATAAATAAAAGAACGTGGTAGTAACGCTGAATTCAACTTTCTTAAATACATAATCCTCACGTGAACGTGCCGCAATGCCGACAAAAACGGGAGAAGATAATGACCTCTATGGTCATTATCTTCTCCCGTGACGGCAAAACTGCCCAATTTGTTCACCGAAATAACTCGTGTGAGTCATGCCAATTCAAAGTAGTGTAGTATTGTCATTGATACGAAAAATCAAGATAAACAAACACCTGTGTGACTAGCATCGTGAATTCGTGACTAATGCTTGGGTTACCCACACAAGGCTAAATTTGAGCGGCTTATTCGCACTAATTTACTCGCCCGAAACGGGCGATCGGCTCTTTTTTTCTAAGCGATTATAAGATCATTTATCTGTGAGCGAATCGATAATTCCAGAAATACGTTTTAGGCAATTGGCACGTTTTGAATTTAAAATCTACTTTCTGGCTATCCATAACAACGACTGGCAACGTGTGGCCCCTTAAAACTGATAATGAGACATATTTGTCAAAAATGACAAAATCGTCACATTTTTGTAGGTAAGATGCAGAACAGACTAGCGACAGTCTGACGCGACGTAAAATGTTCAGATTGTCTCCTGTAACCTCTTTCTTGCCTGTCGGCTTGTCGAATAAGCCCCATCAGTAGGAAGATGATTTAAAACGCTAATATAATTTTTCCACAACACGTAGAAGCTTGTCCACTTAAACGCCTTGATTTCACTCAAAACGATTTCCTGGAGGAAGTAACTCTTTCAGTTTGTCATTAACTTTTGAATAACCCATTATTAAAGTGTTCGCTAATAGCAGAGCCATCATCATCAGAGTTTCTCTGAAGTGGTCGGTTACTGTCACTAGTAACAAAAAAAAAAAAAATAGGCCACTCACGCACGAGTTACGAATTGTACATTCTAAATATTTTGTATGACGCATAGCAAAACGAGAGCGTAGCGAAGTAGGTAATTATCTCATATTTGATGGTAGATATAATGATAAGTTTGACACCGATGTTATTAATTTTGTTAGTCATTACGATATAGGGCGACATAGTTATTGTGTGTGTATTTTATAGATATAGATTAACAGCGAATGGTTAAAAGTCCCTTGAGGTTTCACAATTTAGTGTTGGTTTATTGGCATGCCCAGTGCAGCCATGCTATCACATCACGCTATCTAACTCGAGACCGATTAATCTTTTTGGATTAAAAGATAATTCTACGGTTAAAAATATAAAGATAGACTAGATTAAACGTTTGCCTTTACCAATATATGACTAACCTTCACCCAACTATGTAGGGATGGGCTTAGTCTAACCGTAAGCAGCTAAATACTAGTACAAAAAATTTGTGACCACTCATTTAACAGTTCCTTTTACCTGCTGCACACCACGCTATCAACTGCGGGGTAATTTATCTTTTTAGGTTAAAAGATAATTCAGCCGTAGCGTGAGTAGATACGAGAGAAGACGAACTGAGACACTGGTTTGAGAATGAAATGCCAAAAAAAAAAGTCATGTTTGTTACAAACAATCAACATTCATTGTAACGGGATGCAGCTGAATATTAGTCATTAACATAGAGCGACTGCGTATTTGCCCTCACAACTTATTTACAGGTAATTCGATACCCCTGGTAATACTGGTTGTCAGACTTTCGAACCTTTGACTATCCGTAACGAATGTCAATTATCCACGAAGGGCTTAACGTGCTTTCCGAGGCATGGGGGCTCTTGGTATGTAAAGATGGTCACCCATCCACGGAAGAACCGCGGCAAGCGGAGCTTAAACTGCAGTACAATTTTACTAATGTTACAGCTTTGCGCACAGCGCTGCGCTCACGGCTGCGACAGCAGTGAGTGAGAACTAGTCAACTCAAAAAATTCAAATCCATAAAACTCTCAATCGAGATTGATCGATTATGATTTAAAGGTTGCAAGACCTAATTTGTCTGCTAAACAGCGACAAGAGGTTTACAGCCTAGACTTCGTCGACGACCATAGCTGCGTTAGTGAAAATATCGTTTAATCAGCGCTACACGCTCGGTCGATCTCAAGTCTGTCTCGACAACGAGCTCGCCGCAGAGTACCTACAGCCAAGAGACAAGTGAGAATAGCTTAGCTGATCAATTGACCCGTGCGGCCGGTATTATTAGCCACAAGCCCAAGATATAAACATTTAATAGACCAACCTATGCCCCTGCAAAGGCTGGTCTATTATTTGTTTATATCGTAATTTAAGCGTGTGCTTAAAATGTATTTGGTACAGCTTCAGGTTTTAATTAAGTATTTATTAGGATAGAATTTTGTTTAAAAACTGAATAGCACTTGAAGATTGTAGTAATTATTTTTGATATTTATACAGTGACAGTGATTTTAACTTATCCGTTCCTTAAAATTATGTTACACATCGTTGGGTTTTCTTTATGACATAACATAAAATTGCGAGTTGAAATTGGTTGACCCACGCCATGTTATATGTTTTTTTTTTTTCTTTTTATTCACCTAATTGTTAACACAACTTTCACGGTGGAACAAAAAGATCAAGCGAATAATATTATGTTATTTTTTTTTTTTAATTTGTTGTTTCATCTGTTTATATGCACGTGTTTCTGTGACAAATAAATCCATTTTTCTTTCTTTAATTGTAAATCAATCAAAATCAAAATATTTTATTTCACATAAACCTGCATGGGCACTTATGAAACGACAGAAGTTAGGTGCACAGTTCCAATTTGTCGCTTCTTATGGAGGAGCCGGCAAGAAACTCCATGATTACTCTTAAAAAAAAAAATTGGCTTTGTGAAATGCAATGCATGTGCAATGTTTTCAAATGACAGTGATAATAGGTATGGGAGGACAGTGCAGGCCTGTCAATAAGTACGAGGTACTTAGAGCAATGACAATACAGAATAGAAAATCGTCTACACATCTAGTCTGTAAGGTCTTTTATCTTATAATATGCTTTTTTGATAAGGACACGTTTGATGTGAGTTTTAAACTTTCCATCGCTAAGTTCTGTAACCGACTTTGGCAACTTGTTATTGATCGGATACTGTTCATTAGAAATGACTTGCTAGTTTCAGTCCCTCTATATTTTGGAATCACAATTTTATCTTTACTATGTGTATTTAGATTATGGATATCGCATTTTTTTTAAAAGACCTAAGTTTTTGCGAACATACAGTATATTTTCTAGGATGTAAAGAGAAGGCAAAGTTAGTTTATGAATTTCGTTGAATTTGTTCCTAAGAGACTCGCGAGGCCCCATTTTATAGATTGCGCGGATTGTCCTCTTTTGTTAAATGAAAATTGAATCTACATCAGCTGCCAATTCCCAACTGTAAATGTATTAAGCATATCGGTTGCAATCATTATTATTTCCCTTATTTATTATAATATAAACACATTTTTACTTTAATATATGGCATCCCATTTGTATGTTTTGAATGTCTGTAGTAACACGCAAAATCGGCTGGCTGGAAATTTGGGGCTCAGATAGTTTATAACCTGGATTAACACATATGATACTTTTTTATCCCGTGGGATAATTTCCGACCTCCACGCGGACGAAGCCGCTGGCAGTTTTTTTTTTTGATAATAATATATGAAAATTAATAATAATAAATTATTAATTTTATAAATTTGAAATGTTTGTACGATTTTTGTAAAAATATTTAAAATGTACCAAATATGTGTAAAAGAAAATAAATTATTATTATTGATTAATTTTTAGGAGTTTACAATACTCTTTTAGTTGAAAGTACGCCCCCCAAAACCCATCATGATCGTCATTTCGCCACATAATAGTCAACATCTTTTGATGAATTTAATACCACCTTCATAAAACATTATTGACTTTAGAAATTGATTAGTTATTAATAGTGATTACGCTCTTCCCTTTAATTATTTCTCCTTCATACACATTTGCTGTGAATTAAAAACAATTAGTTGAACCATTTCCAATTCCATTACAAATTTGACACTTCGGTAAGTAACCTACATTTTGCCTATTTTGCCTATAATATAAGAGCTGAATTTTCAACCTCACCTGTCAAAAATACGTGTATTTCTGCGACTAATTTAAATTTGACAATACTTATATTTATATGTAATACATATTTTTGCTTGAATCACAATGCGAGTGCCGGAATTTTGTGCTGGTAGATCTATTAATGACTAGATTAGAATTACCTAGGCATTGTTTCATATGGCTGGGCTCGAACGCACGACCTACAACTCGTAAGTCGCGGCCGTTACCACTGGCCCAGCACTGCTCTCGTGATGAGTGGAATGAAAGAAGGTAAAGTACTGAAACACTACGTATTGTCCCAAAGGTACTTAAAGTAAAATTAGCTTAATTAACTGATATGGTGTGGCAATGAAGTGAGTGACGCGGCCCTTGTTGGCTGTTACGAGAACGCCTGGCTGACTTGATAGCCCAACGCGAACTGAGGTAATTATTATGAATTGAAATGAATGTGTGGCGCAAACTGCTGAATTGCAGAATGTGCGGTTGCACCGTACAATTATATTGACCAAAACAGTAAATAATTACACGATTTTAACAATATCAGGTAATATTTTCTTCCTTTGAAGAGTTAGATTTACCTACTTCATCTTAAATATTTGTAGTCAGATCATAATAAAATGTTCAAGATACCAATTGCGTCATTACCATAAAACAATGGATTCAATGTGTCTGTTTTTAAAATAAAATTTATTAAACACGGTACGTAAAACAACAGGGATACTACAGAGTTGCTTCAGCTGGGTATGATCCGGCACAGCGTGGCGTCAATATCAAATAAGTACTAAGTAGCTTCTGTTCGCGACTTCGGTCGCGTCAAATTTCTTGATCGCCTGACCCACCGACGACCACGACCGACCACGCTTCGAATCGCCTGCCCGTGCGAGTACTTCGTATTCCTGACTTTTTTCCCTTTGCTAGGCTCCTAAGTGTATTTGCGTGGTGTTATATAGCCTGTAACCTTCCTCGATAAATGGGCTATCCAACACTAAAATAATATTTCAATTCGAACCAGTAGTTCTTGAGATTAGCGCGTTCAACCACACAAGCGAAAAAAGTCTTCAGCTTTATAATATTATCTTGTATTTAAAAATGAATCCCTATTTCGCTTGGTCACGGCCTCATACGTAAAGGGTTTTTTTTTTTTTTTTTTTTTTGGGTGGGAAATGGGCCAGGGGCTGTGGTGTCTCTTTCGAACAAACCCGCACCCCTGGCAGGCATCGACCCTTGCGGGTCCCATCACTTTTTGTGCTGACATCTCTTTGAGGCGCGCGTGGAACACAACGCGCCGTCGACTTGGGCTTGGTCCTTACCGGACAGCGAGCTACCCATTACTCGCCGTCCGCAAGCCCATGCCTACGGTGGCCGGAAATCGGCCTGGGATTCCCGACGCCCAGGGCGTCTCCGTATCCTGCGGCGGCTGGGGTCGCGAGGGCGCATATGCTGCCTCTCCCTCACGTGCGCCGCCTCCCTCTTCGCGAGCATCACTGCTTCGCTGAAGGAGGTGACGGCTCCCCATGCCCTCTCGCTCCGTACCATGGCCTGGACCAGGGCCGGACGCGAGAGATCGCCGCCGCCGATCGCCTCCACGAGGACACGGCGGTGCTCCGCCCAAGCAGGGCAGACCGCCACCGTGTGCTCCACCGTGTCCTCAGGGCGATCTTCGCAGTGGAAACACCCGGGCGTTTCCTCCCGCCCTATCCGAAACAGGAACCTCCCGAAACAACCGTGTCCGGTGAGGACCTGCGTCAGGCGGAAGGTGAGGACGCCATGCCGCCTCTCGAACCACTCCTCAAAGAGGGGACTTACCGCCGCAATCGTGGCGTGCCCAATACGTAAAGGGTTGGACCAATTTTGCTAATTCTTTTTTTTTGTTGTGTTTGTTATTGTCAGGGGGTTCTTATGAAAGAAAAAAAAAAAAAAAAAATAAGAAAGTTGCGCGTAACGAATTCAATATTCATAGTTAAGACAGGACAACGTCTGTCGGGTCAGCTAGTATTATTATAATAGGTCTTTACCTATGAAATTGCCGTTTTGTATGAAAAAATTTAAACGAATTTTTTTCATGAATTTTTTATTTGTATTAATCGAAGTAATCACCCATGCAATCAATGCATCTTTGCCATCGCAATGGCAGTTTATTGATGCCCTTCTTAAAGAAATCAGCTGGACGGGAGGCAACAAATTCTTCAAAGGCATTTTGTACTGCCTCTCGGGTATTAAATTTTTTTCCCGCCAAGAAGTTATCCAAATTCTGGAAAAAGTAGTAGTCTGTAGGCGCAAGGTCTGGTGAGTAGGGCGGATGACGGAGAGCTTCCAACCCCAGTTCTTGCAACTTGGAGACCGTCTGCTGTGCAGTATGAGGTCGCGCGTTGTCGTGCAGGAGCAGCGGAGACAAGCGATTGACCAATGCTGGTTGGAGATGCGCCAGCTTCTCCATCATTGTGTTCAGTTCTTCACAGTACACATCTGCAGTAATGCTCACCCCGTTTGGTAAGAAGCTGTGATGAATCACACCGGCGCTAGACCACCAAACAGTGACCATCACTTTTCTAGGGGTAAGTTTTCGTTTAGGGCATTGTTTAGGTGCTGAACCAGGATCCAACCAACTTGCTGAGCGCTTACGGTTATCAAACAGAATCCATTTTTCATCGCAGGTAACAATGTGGTTCAAAATTCCTTCATTTGTGTGTCTGTTGAGCAGTGCAAGGCACGTCTCGACGCGTACTTCGCGCTGGCGATCATTGAGTTCGTGGGGCACCCATTTGTCAAACTTTTTTACCTTGCCAATTTGACGCAAATGGACCAATATTGTTTTGACGCTAACGTCGAAAGCTGCTGCTAATTCAGCCGTAGATTGTGTATCATCAGCTTCCACAATCGCCTTTAATTCGTCATTGTCGACCAAAGTCTTCGGACGACCGCGAGGTTCATTTTTCAGGTCGAAATTTCCAGAACGGAAGCGAGCAAACCAATAACAGGTGGTGCGTTGGTTTGTAGTGTTAGCTTCGTAAACGTCGTTGATGTTGCGTGCCGCTTGTGCCGCGTTGCTGCCACGACGGTACTCATATTCCATAATTACTCGAATTTTTAACGTATCCATGATGACGAAAAAGATTGAAATGCGATGAAAATGTAACACTAATCAATAAAGAAATGACTACTTTTAGAAAAAAAAATCCATGTTTTTAAAATAAAATTAGTTTGAAATTAGAATTCTTAGCCAAACAAAAATTATTTTGATTTGAAATGGCCAGTTCTGCAGAACGGCAATTTCATAGGTAAAGACCTAATATATTATATACCTATGTAAGTATAGAAGTGTAGGTATGTACATAGATATAATATACTTCGGCTGAGTTTGATTTGTGCTGCGCCGGCTCGAACATTATTCAACAAGGATAGATGCCGAGAGTTTGCTAATCGGCACGAAATGAATAAAATCCAAGTATGTGAAGTAATTGCTTCGGGTTGGCCGAATCAAATGTGCCGACCCGGCAGTATGTAGCACCTCCCACATTTTTTTCCACTAAGATATGGAGGAACGTAAATTCTATAAACATCACATGTTATGACTAAAATAAAGACTCGAGTTACTTCTTTTACTTTATCAACATCCATCCTTCTTTCCTGACATTTCAAAGAACAATTAAAATTATGGTTAGGCATCTATAATCTTCAATAATCTTTTAATTTAATACAGAATAAGTGGATAATTACATACAATCTTCAAAGAGGTGAACGGGAAGTAAATTCATAATGATTTTGTGTAACAAAAGAATTGTAACAACATTGTATTGTATTTATGTTGAGCATCAACTAAATCCTATTCGAAAATCTTAAGTCACATTGAATATTGAAAATTAAGGCCCTGCACCCTAATTGCGTAACTCACGATTGATCATAATTGGTTTCGTCTTCACAGTTAAACAATATTCATTGCGTTATTTATGTTGTCGAACAGACACATTTTTCGAACATATGAAGCAATGGTTTAACAATCCGTTTCAAAACGATACAGATTATGATGAATCGTGAGTTACGCAATTAGGGTGCTGGTCATTTTAAATGTACTCGTCGTATTGTCGTTATGAGCAATAATAGTTCTTACTACAATCCGATACGGGTTAAAATCTGTTGTAATAAATTCGAATTATAAATGAACAAGTATTGTCGTATAAATGCAAATAAAATCCTATAAAATTAGATAGTAATTATTTGATAATAATTAATCCATCACTGGATGCAGTTTGGCATTTGGCATTTTATGGTATATTTTTAATAATAATAATAATTTTTATCGAAGGGATAAACTGGTTTTAAAGATAATTAAGAGGTGAGTTTGATGATTTTTTTGATGAATTAAAGTATATTTAATTGTGTTTTGAGTTCCATCACTGTATGTAAAAAATACTTGTAAATATTATAGTTTTTTTTTTCTTTCAACATTATTTACAGTTAAAGAGAAAAAAACCGGTTAAAAAACCACCTTTTTGAGCATTTTCAAGAAATTTCTGCCTTAAAAGAAAGTTATTATTCTCGTGGAAAGTTATTTTGGGTCGGCACAACCAGTCTTTCTATTTCATATCTCCTCTATTAGTCGTCATCTCATACACACCCCCTTTCTACCCATATCATCTTTCAAACAGCTCATTCATCGTTTCTTTTGTCTTCCTCTACTCTTATAGCCATCCACATTCATACTCAAAACTTGGGAATTTTCTCATTTCTCCGCATCACGAATTTATCTACAATAAACTCCGGTTCCGGAGTGGCGACCGCGTACCGGAAGACATAGAGTGGGAAGACCTCCCACAAGGTGCACCGATGACCTTGTGAAGGCCTTGGGTATCCGCTGGATGTGGGAAGTAGGTACATGACCGGTCGAAGTGGAGGAGCCTGGGGGAGGCCTATGTCCAGCAGTGGACGTCTTTCGGCTGAAATGATGATGATGTTGATGATAAAACTCCGAAACTCCGCAAAAATGGCTGAAAGGATTTGAAAAAAATATTGCACAAATATCGTTTACTAGTTTCCGCCCGCGGCTTCGCCCGCGTGGAAGTCGGAAATTATCCCGCAGGAACGTACTAGCGGGATAAAAGTATCATGTGTGTTAATCTCGGTTATAATCTATATGTGTGCCAAATTTCATCCAAACCCGTTCAGCCGTTTTTGCGTGAAAATGTAACAAACATCCATACATCCATATGTACAAAATTTTACGTTTATAATATTAGTACCTAAGGATTACCTGGATTAACATATCTTCATCATCATCATAATTTCAGCCGAAAGACGTCCACTGCTGGACATAGGCCTACCCCAGGCTCCTCCACTTCGACCGGTCTTGTGGTTCCCACATCCAGCGCATACCCGCGGCCTTCACAAGGTTAACACATTTGATACTTTTATCCTAATAGTCCACGGGATCGACCCGTATGCGGGTGAAACCGCGGGAAGTATTATACTAACTTTTTGTTCCAAAAAGTTTTTTAGCAGTTCTTAAAATAGGTTGGAACAATGGAACAATAGACCCGAATTATGTCAAGAAAGATCAACCCAATTCAATAGAGTTTAAATGAGACGACGTAATTACCTATACGATGTTGAAGGTACGTGGCTTCAGCTATTGTGTTGCATGTTACTTAATGAATGAAGCTGCTGGAAGGCCAACACATTGACAATGGTTTATCGGTCACAATGCCACTTGATTCTTGTTCTACCTTGATCCGTTCACATTTGCAATTTTCGCGGGAGGAAAATTAATTTTCATGTTTTAAAACGAGTGTTTTTTTAAAGGTCGCAGGATCGATTATCATTCGCAATGCGTAAAACAATTGAATGTCCGTTGGGAAATCTAGCTATAAGTGTGGTACATGGTAATTAGTTTGTAGTACCTAGTCTTTATGATAATTATTAATTGACATAACAGGCTATTCACATTTCTACTAATTGAACCAAAAAATAAGTTCACGGACTACGACACATTTTTAAAATTGTTAATAAATACATTATGAATTTATAAAAAATACAATATTAATAAACATAACATGACGCCTGAGTTCCCTAAACGGTTAGGCAGAGCTGTAAGTTTAAGTTTAAGTGCCATGTCATAGCATACCAATGAGGCAGTCAAAATAAATACATAATTGAGTAAAATTACCTAAAAATATAAATAAAGTAATAGTTAAAAGTTATCTTACCAGCCACAGCAAGCGATTCTTAATCGGTTTGGTCTTTAACCATAGGTTATTTTATATTGTATCTAAGTATTTCTAAATATATTAGAATCCATCATCGTTGGCTATTGTTTTAACAACGATTTGAGAATGAGCACAATTGAATTATTATTATTTCCACAATACTGTTTTAGAGATCCGTAGGTTAAACCCTTTGAGTATTTGACCGAAGATTTTCGCACCGTCTAAGAACTATCAAAACATGACATAGAAGTGAATTCTTTGACTTGGTTATTTTACTTTCTATGTTTTTAAAGCAATGGCTCACGTAAAAGAAAATATTGTGAGAACATGTGGAGTAAAAATAATAAAATTCTCATTCAGAATATGATTTGAAAAATATCAAATAGTAGAGACTTTTCTACATAAGACGTGTAGTTATAGACTGATTTTATTATTACAATGAATATAATAAGAACACATTTATATAACACACAACCTCTCACGTTTACTGCAGAGCACTATAAAAATCCTTATCACATTCCGATATGAAAACTAACAAGATCATAATTTATTTTCTATGTTCATGCCGTACATGAGATAACGCATTCTACTGAATGTTTAATCTACCATCTTACCCGTCAAAACTTTATATACCTACTTACATGTTAACTTCCGTTGAAAAAGAAAATGCAGTATTTTGAAAGGTAGGTTTAAAAAAAATTACCTAGTCTAACTGTTTAACTTAAACAACGTACTGAATAAGTTTTATTAAATCAATGAAAATAAGTTGATAACAGAATTTATTAGATAGTCAATAAAAATCATTAAATATTTTTCAAAATTCCAATGTCTACTTAATTCTTTTAAATGACAACATGTTACCTAATCTATATACTTATTTAAAAATCTATAAAAAAAAAACCTATTGCCCTTGGTCACAGCATCACACGTGAACGACTGCAACAATTTTGCTAATTCGTTTTTTGATGTGTTTCTTGTTGTCAGAAGAAGGTTTCTATGAAAGAAAAAAGAAAAAAGTTGCGCGTAACATTAGAAAATTTAAGAAAACTAAACGACTATTTTAACTTTTTAATATTATACCAATGCGAATTCAATATTCATAGTGAAGACTGGACAGCATCTGTCGGGTCAGTTAGATCAAGATAATACCTAATCACAATTAATTAATATTGTTCTCATTGCTGGGATACATGCCTCCTCTCTGTGAGAGGGAGTGGGCTAATCTCCACCACGCAGGCCTAGTTGGTTCGGTTGATGTCGCTTGTCGGTTTCCTCACGATGTTTTCCTTCACCGTTTTGAGAGCAATATTGATGAAATCTATATGAAGCAAAAACTATGAACCTCTTTTTAAAAAAATACGCGGACGGTTGTGTATGAAATTTGGCACAGTTAAAGTTTATACGAAAAATGGTCCAGAAAGCTAATATTTTTAAGCAACACATTTCAAATACATTAAGTTTTAAATAAATTTTGGAATTTCAACAACTGGTAAACGATTTTACACTACTGGACCACTAGTATTTATTAAGGATCCAAAGCCTAAATTAATTTATGGCATGACAGCTAGACCAACTGGCAAAGTTCCACAATTCAAACATTAAATACTTTGGTCTGTGGTTGAGGAAGAACTAGACAAGGTCAAATTACTCTTATAAACTGCTACTTAACACATTTCTAAAATGATCAACGAGCAGGTAGGTTAAGGCGCGATTCCACCAGTGTGTGGCACTGTGCGACACTTCATAATCTGCCTAGCATTTTCCCACCTATGTCGGGGTCGGCTTCCCGTCAAACCAGATGCAGCTGAATACTATTATTTTACATGGAGCGACTGCCCATCTGACCTACACAATCCAGTTACTGGATAAAACTGGTTGTCAGACTTTCTGGCTACTGACGACCCGTAACGACTATCAAATATCCACGAATGACAGCCGGAAGCTCGTTTACGTGCTTTCCGAAGCACGGTGGGGTCGTGGTAGATAAAGATGGTCATCCATTCACGGAGCAACCGTTTGGCTGTCATTTGCCAGCCAAGATCGGTCTCGACAGTGTGCGACACTGTACTGCACAAATGTTTCTCTCGTGGACTCCCTCAAGTAAACATTTACAAATGTACTGCACTGTACGCTTACAGAAGTTACACACAGCTTTACCGGTGGAAACAGGGGGTATACTCTCTAGTCCTTCAACGAAGATACGGGCCGCTCCAAAAGTAGTTGATCCGTCCAAACAAATAAAATTTTATGTTTCGGACGAGTATTAACAATTTGGGAGCGCTGTCCCTAGACAGCTCTCAAATCGGTTTGTCATGCATAATTCTGCCTCCGTCTGTGTTCTCTTCCACATTTAACCCGTCTTCCTTCAAAACAAGAGTGAACAGACATCTTTTGGATGATGATCCGATCCATCATAAATCTCATCAATCGCTTCCCGTCAGGCGTGATCGAGGTCAAGAGCAGGAGCATTTAGTAACAAAAACAAAAATCAAATCTTATGTCCGTTAGTGATACGGTTTATGAGAACTATCGTATACGCAGCTCATGTAGTACGTGTTCTGCACAAACTGTTATTGAAAAATTTCTGTAGAATCGCGCCCTAACATTTACTTATGATAAGCCGTTTTATCTTCAGACCACTAGACTTCGCTGTTATCTTTCACCAGATTTCGTACTGCAAATATTACATTTGAAGCATTTATATCTTGTCTTAAAACTTGGTAGAGTTCTGTTGAATTACTTTACATAATTATATTACTACTAGCGGCGCGTTCCGGCTTTTCACGGGTGGATCTCATTTTTTTTCTAATCATAAATAGAGCCTCAAGGATAATGTAGCATTCTAATGGTGAAAGAATTTTTGAAATCGGTCCTGTCATATTTGAGTTTATTCGTTACAAACATACAAATCTTTCCTCTTTATAATATTAGTATAGAAGAATAGATATAGATTGTAAAAGTAATCATCACGACATTACATTTTACTGTCGGGGGAAACTTATGCTCAAATGGAGACGTAACACTTTTATATAGGTAGCTCAAATTTAACTAAACTCACGGCTTAGGCGCAACAGCTCAGTCACAATATAGGGTTATTAATACATAAATTCACGCTTATTTTCCATGCAGGTAGGCAGAAAATCAGACAGCTTGATACACCATTTAGGTGGTATGGAATGGTGGATTTACTGGTATAATTGATTGATTAATGATTTAATGGGACCTTTTTAATCAATCCAGCTATAAAATCCATATCTGAACAATACAGCTCATAGGTACTATTAAACTATGAAGGATTTTTTAGGAAAAAGTCTGGGACACAGAGATAATGCGTCCTTCTTTGTCCAACGATACAAAGTAGAAAACATCCATTATGCAACAATTAACATTGCTTAGAAATGTTTAACCAAATTAAGAAGTTCTTCTAACACATTAAGGGTCTAGAATCTAAATGCACCAACACCTACCTGTTTTTATATCCAGCAGAAGATCAGAATCCACGTCGGGGAGACGAAAAACAAAAAATTTCACAAAAATATGAACTAAAAAAAGTCTTGCAATAACAGTAAATTAATACACAAAGAGATTAATATTTCACTTGATTGAAACACACTGACTTATTGAGCACTGACAGAGTATTTTGACAAGCACGGTTTGTTTCGTTATTGTTGATGGACGCTCCCATGCCGTTGTACTAAAGAGTTTGGCGTCGGGATCGGTACGATGTTGTTGTGACGAAATGTGGGTCAGTGTGGACAATAAGGGCGCGGCCCCACTGCGCATAGTGGTTGAGGTGAACTCTGTTGGTGACTGATATTTTTTTAATGGAGCAGTTAATCTGTAACGCACCTTATGTTCACACCCTGTATTATTTAACTGCCACAATGTTAACTGGAGCTTGTGGCTAAGTAATAGCAGCCACGTGGTTGGATCGATCAGGTTAAGCTACGCTTGACGCGGCGGGTTCGTGGATGGATCACAATCCCCACATATATAATATATTATATCCCTGTTAATATTATGTTACGTTTCACGCCTAAACCGCTGAACCGATTGTTGTGAAATTTGGAAGAAATATAGCTTGAGATATGGAGAAGGATAAAGTCTACTCTTTTACGCGATAACCAACATCCACGCGGGCGAAGTCGTGGGCAAAAGCTTGTAATATTACAAATGTGAAAGTTTGTGAAGATGTTTGGATGTTTGTTACTCAATTATTATTTTACTAAATTAACACATAGGATACTTTTTATCCCGGTAGTACATTCCCGCAGGATGATTTCCGACTTTCACGGAGGCGAAGCCGCGGCTGCAGCTAGTCTTCATATATGACGACCACTCCATGCTTCAGAAAGCACATTAAACCGTTACCATTCGTGGATCTTGATCTTTGACAGTCGTTACAGTTCTTTAGAAGCCCGAAAGTCTGACAGCCAGTGTTCCCAAGGGGTTATCGTAATACTGGGTATTACGATAACCCCTTGGGAACACTGGCTGTCAGACTTTCGGGCTTCTAAAGAACTGTAACTGGATTGTAGAGGTCAGATAGGCAGTCGGTCTATGTAAAATACTGGTATTCAGCTACATCCGGTTAGATTGGAAGCCGAACCCAGCTTAGTCGGGAAAACGTTACGCAGATAAGTAAGTGTGAACTGGAGAGGCTATTCGATTAGGTACTAACTACATCGGACATCTAGAAAGATAATTGCGTAATACACTAAAGCTTCGTATTCATGGTAAACATTTGTGTAGCAACAGTTGATCAACGTTGTTGATGAACGGCGAGAATGCTGCTGGAAACTTTGTTTAAATCAATATGGGTTGTCCAATGTCCACACACACCAGTCTGCGTTAAAATGTTGCCCGAGGAAGTAGTGTTGTTGTGTTCTCTATAAGTGATGTATAAAATGTTCATGAACAGTTGCAAACACGTCCACACACGTCAACATTTGTTGATAAACTGATGTTTTTGCTCGCAGAGCGTCAACTCTGCAACATGGCTTGATCAACTCCGCAACAAAAGTGTTGCCCGCAATATGTTGACAGCAACTCGGCAACATGTTTATGCAACCATGTTGCTAAACAAAGTTTACAATGAATACGAGGCTTACAGAAACAATGGCTTTAATTTTGATAGTTCAACAACATTCATTGCGTTATTTACGTTACTGAGCAAACAACATTTTTGAACAAATGAAGCAATGGATTTGCAATTTCTTTTAAAATTATTCAGATTCTGATTAATAGTGTGTTAAGGAATTAGGGTGCTCAGAGAATGTTTTTTTTTGGGGTGGGTAATCTTGGGTGGAGTGGGAGGGCGTGTCAGACTTTTACCGACATAATCGGTTAAGCCCACCCGTGTTTCTTCAGTTTCTTGTGTGCCAGGGGCCACGGGTTGTTTCTATGTTTCCTATACTATAATATAGCAATGACTTTACCATCATCATCATCATCAGCCTAGCCTTTTCCCAATCACGTTGGGGTCGGCTTCCAGTCTAACCGGATGCAGCTGAATACCAGTATTTTACATGGAGCGACTGCCTATCTGACCTCCACAACCCAGTTACTAGCAATGACTTTACCAAATCGAAAAAAAATATTTGTGGAGTTTGAGCAGCATTATTTTATTTGTACATACTTATAGCATATCTTTATGGGTGGGTGGTACATGAATGTTACATAACATTCATAGAATCCTCATATTTACCTTTCCTGGTAGGAGAAATTATCATAATATTTTACATTAAAATATTATGATAAGTTTCTCAAAATAAAATTGTACGTAGGGTAGGTTAAATACCCATGTACAATGTTTATATTCTAATATCATAACATTATTTCCCCGTAGGATTGTAAGCTGTATCTACGAGTATAGTACACTCACATTTCGTTATTTATGTTTCAGTGCCATGTAATAGGGGGGAGATTACTGCATCTTTATAATTGTACTGGCAGCGTTCCGCGGTTTCACCCGCCTAGTACACGTTCCCATGAGAATACGGGGATAAAATATTGCCTATGTCACCCGGGGATAGTGTAGCTTCCCAACAGTGGATTTTTTTATCGGTTCAGTAGTTTCGGAGCTTATTCAATGCAAACAAACAAATAATCAAATCTTTCCTCTTTATAATATTTGTATAATACGTCTTTACCTATGAAATTGCCGTTTTGTATGAAAAAATTTAAACGAATTTTTTTCATGAATTTTTTATTTGTATTAATCGAAGTAATCACCCATGCAATCAATGCATCTTTGCCATCGCAGTGGCAGTTTATTGATGCCCTTCTTAAAGAAATCAGCTGGACGGGAGGCAACAAATTCTTCAAAGGCATTTTGTACTGCCTCTCGGGTATTAAATTTTTTTCCCGCCAAGCAGTTATCCAAATTCTGGAAAAAGTAGTAGTCTGTAGGCGCAAGGTCTGGTGAGTAGGGCGGATGACGGAGAGCTTCCAACCCCAGTTCTTGCAACTTGGAGACCGTCTGCTGTGCAGTATGAGGTCGCGCGTTGTCGTGCAGGAGCAGCGGAGACGAGCGATTGACCAATGCTGGTTGGAGATGCGCCAGCTTCTCCATCATTGTGTTCAGTTCTTCACAGTACACATCTGCAGTAATGCTCACCCCGTTTGGTAAGAAGCTGTGATGAATCACACCGGCGCTAGACCACCAAACAGTGACCATCACTTTTCTAGGGGTAAGTTTTCGTTTAGGGCATTGTTTAGGTGCTGAACCAGGATCCAACCAACTTGCTGAGCGCTTACGGTTATCAAACAGAATCCATTTTTCATCGCAGGTAACAATGCGGTTCAAAATTCCTTCATTTGTGTGTCTGTTGAGCAATGCAAGGCACGTCTCGACGCGTACTTCGCGCTGGCGATCATTGAGTTCGTGGGGCACCCATTTGTCAAGCTTTTTTACCTTGCCAATTTGACGCAAATGGACCAATATTGTTTTGACGCTAACGTCGAAATCTGCTGCTAATTCAGCCGTAGATTGTGTATCATCAGCTTCCACAATCGCCTTTAATTCGTCATTGTCGACCAAAGTCTTCGGACGACCGCGAGGTTCATTTTTCAGGTCGAAATTTCCAGAACGGAAGCGAGCAAACCAATAACAGGTGGTGCGTTGGTTTGTAGTGTTAGCTCCGTAAACGTCGTTGATGTTGCGTGCCGCTTGTGCCGCGTTGCTGCCACGACGGTACTCATATTCCATAATTACTCGAATTTTTAACGTATCCATGATGACGAAAAAGATTGAAATGCGATGAAAATGTAACACTAATCAATAAAGAAATGACTACTTTTAGAAAAAAAAATCCATGTTTTTAAAATAAAATTAATTTGAAATTAGAATTCTTAGCCAAACAAAAATTATTTTGATTTGAAATGGCCAGTACTGCAGAACGGCAATTTCATAGGTAAAGACCTAATATATAGATAAAAAATAATCTTTATTTTCCTTGATCACGGCATTACACATGAATGGTTGGACCAATTTTTCTAATTCTTTTTTTGTTGTGTTTCTTATTTTTAACCGACTTCAAAAAGAAGGAGGTTATCAATTCGACATGTTTATATATTTTTTTTTTTTATGTATGTTCGGGCATAACTCCGTCGTATATAGACGGATTTGCAAAATTCTTTTTTTGTTCGAAAGGGATTTACCCCGAAATGGTCCCATTGAAATTTCATATAGATCTGATGATGCGTTTCGGAGACAGACAACGGAAGTCTTCAAAAAATTACAGCAAATCAACCGCGAATGTTGCTATCGCATAAATGTGTATTGTTTTGACCCCAAGGATGATGAAATTTCGAATTGGTGTGGGGTAGATAACTAAAAAGTGAAAAATAAAAACTTAAAAAAAAAATAACAACCGACTTCCAGAGAAACACTAACAAAGTGCAAAATAACTTTAATTTCGGAAGGCGGTGACAAATAATTAAAATACACATCCAAAGTCACCGACTTCCGAAATTAAAGTTATTTTGCACTTTGTAGTGTTTCTTTGGAAGTCGGTTGTAATTTTTTTGAAAAAAGTTTTTTTAGAAAAAGGCTCATGAAAGAAAATAAAAATACAGTTGCGCATTAATTATACCAATGTTAATTCAATATTCATAGTTAATACAGGACAACGTCTGTCGGGTCAGCTAGTAATTTTATAATTATATATTGCCTATTCATATTCTAATCTGATGCAAAAATTATATTTATGTTTCAGTCACTTTGTTCTTTCTGCAACCAAAAACAAATATACCAAATCGGTTGTTTTTTGTTTGGTTTTGACGTAAGTTCTCGAAAGCAAAGAACTCTTGTAACTTTCAAAATTAAACCCAATGTTTTATGTATCTAAAAAGTTACTGTAAATGATAATTGTGCGCGAAACAAAACCTTTAAGGTATAGTTTTTTTTTTGGCATTACTGGGAATCATGTTAAATTAGGTTCCACAAGGCTTGGCAAGACTTGTCACGCGTCAGCCCTCCCTTTTTTATTTAAAGCTGTAGAATTTCCTAGAAATCACACGCATACTTTTAAAAACCATGGGGGCGGTAAGCCATTATGTTAAGTGTGGGTAGTCTATACTAATATTACAAAGAGGAAAGATTTGATTGTTCGTTTGTTTGCATTGAATAGGCTCTGAAACTACTGAACCGATTTGAGAATTTCTTTCACTGTTGAGAAGCTACACTATCCTCAGATGGCATAGGCTATATTTTATCCCCGTATTCCTACGGGAACGGGAACTACGAGGGTGAAACCGCGGCGCACTGCTAGTAAAAAATAAAAATAAAATTTGAACAACAATTTTTCAAAGCCATCGAAGTAAATAGGTTATGACAGGTTGAGTCAAAACTAATTGCCCATCTTTTAGCGCTTCCATCGCTCCTATCCACCAAAGGTGCTAAGCGGTGAAGCTAAGTTATAAATCTATGCGAGTATTTTCACCATATAAGTAATGTATCGCATCGGGTAAGGGAGGCATGCAGGATCATAGATGCGCAACCGGTTACCATGAACCCAGAACATGATTTTGAACAACCATTTGTTGAATATTTTCATCGATTATCAAAAATAAATTCGCTCTACCATACATTTTGATTTTGTTGGTATTGTACTTTTCTATGAAACTGGGGATTTTTTAAAATAATCTACTACCAAATTTTACGGTAGGGGTCTAGACTCATTGACTGAATTCATGGTTTCAGTTTGCGCGCGAACGCGGTTTATAGGTGCTAGTCACAGTTACTTTCAATGGTAAGTTTCGCTCTTACGCCTATCATCTCTTCCAGGATCTGTTACGTAACTCCTGACTTAGAATCTATCTTATAAGTTCTGAATTTAGCTACACGGTTACTGAAAAATGCTTGCATTAGCTGGACTTGTAGGTACACTCAAATCTGTGTGGCTCGTTCCTTCACGATTTCGGGCAAAAATATTCATGGTCCTCACCTATGTCTGCAGATAGCAGGAATGGCTCTCATTTTGATTGTTGAATAACATCCAGTTTGTTACTTATATTGTTGAGCAGACAATTTTTTGATGAGCCTTCAAAATTATTGAGATTCTGATTTAAAGTGTACACAATGAGGGTGTTGGACTTTAAAAGAGACTGACCCTTTTTTTTTTTGAGGGGGGGGAGTCATCAAAAAACTTCTCCCGCTCTGGATGGAGCAGGAGGGCGTGTCAGACTTTTACTGACTAAAACCCACTCGTGTTCCCTCAGTTGCCTGTGTGCCAGGGACCACGGTGTCTCTTTCGAACAAACCCGCACCCCTGGCAGGCATCAGCCCTTGCGGACCCCACCAATTGGTGCCAATATCTCTTTGAGGCGCGCGTGAAACACAACGCACCGTCGACCTGGGCGTGGTCCTTACCGGACAGCGAGCTACTCATTACTCACCGTTCGCAAGCCCGCGCCTACGGTGGTCAGGAATCAGCCTGGGATTCCCGACGCCCAGGGCGTCTCCTGCGGCGGCTAGGGCCGTGAGGGCGCATATACTGCCTCTTCCTTATGTGCGCCGCCTCCTTCTTTGCGAGCATCACTGCTTCGTAAAAAGTGACGGCTACCGATGCATTCTCACTCCGTGCCATTGCCTGGACCAGGGCCGGACGCGAGAGATCGCCGCCGCCGATTGCCTCCACGAGGACACGGCGGTGGTTTGCTGAAGCTGGGCAAACCTCCACCGTATGCTCCACCGTGTCCTCGGGGCGATCTACGCAGTGGAAACACCCGGGGACTTTGATCCATACGTTTGTTTCGCCATTTCTTCTCAAGGGTAGTCAGATATGAAATGATTCCGGTATCTTATTAACAGAATAAACAATTTAATTTCATAAGTAAGGTGATAGACCTCCTGTATGAGACCTTTCTGCCAATCCCGGGAGAAAAGTCCTTTAACCCAACGAATTCGTGATAACCAACATGTGACAACTACGTGTTACTTTCAAAGGAAATAACTAACATTTTGTTTCATTAAGTTTTCTGCTAAATTATTATTCAAAATCTTTTTATTACTTCACATGTCTTTGTCGGTGGACAAATTACTTACCTACAACCAGCAAATACCACTCGGACGTGTAAAATTTATTCATGCCGTAATGTTTTCTGTATGGCATAGCTAAAACTGTTATTACTTGCAAATAAAAGACGACCTTATGACTGGAGCTTAGGATATGGCACCTACTGTTTATAATGGTTGTTTTGTATACAGGATAAGTTTTTAACCAGTGCGCGAACTGTAACCATGTATTCAGCATGTCATTGCAGACCCCCAGAGCAGAAATTTTTCGTCGGTTTTACAAAAAAAAATATCAGCTGTTCCATACATTTTGACCGCCTAGGAATTGCACTTCTCTATGAAATTGCAGATTTTTTTTTTTGTGGAACCGACGAAAAATTTCTGCCTTGGGGGGTCTAGAATGATAAGCGGACTTCCTGGTTACAGTTTGCGTACTGGTTAAAAACTTATCCTGGATAAATAGATGGAAGATTATCATCATCATCTGCATCAGTCTTAATTGTAAGTCTTACGAAATATGTCTTACGATGAAACAGAGAATTCGAATTTACCAACTGTGTTAAAGTAAATGCAGGAAAAGTTTTTATCCAGTGCGCAAATTGTAACTATGAATTCAGCTGTTTCATAGAAAAGTGCAATACCTACGCGGCAAAAATGTATGGAACAGCTGATTTTTTTTTTTGTACAACCGGTGTAATATTTCTGCGCTAGGGGTTCTAGAATGATACGCTGAATTCATGATTACAATTTGCGCACTGGATAAAAACTTACCCTGTACAGGTGAATAATCAAATTTAGAAACTAAGAGTTAAACTACTCAACATTTACAAAATTATTTGTCCATTGTCAACTTTTGATTGTTTATTAACGTCATAGGACTATTTTAGCTCTTCTTGCTTGAATTACGGGATTATCGTAGCCCCTAGTTGTGTAACTCACGATTAATCATATTCTGTTTCGAATCGAAACATCTTTTTATTTTTTTTGAAATAAATATAATATGTTATAACTACGTTGGGAGTCGGCTTCCAGTCTAATCGGATGCAGCTGAATACCAGTATTTTACATGAAGAGACTGCCTATCTGCCCTCCATAACCCAGTTACCGACTGCCTTGTTAAGACTGGTTGTCAGGCTTTCGGGCTTCTGACAACCCGTAACGACTGGGTGGTAGGGCAAAAATTATAGTTAACTAGCTGACCTGACAGACGTTGTCCTGCCCGTCCAATAGTCATTCATACAGAATCCCTACCCTACCTACCCTACCTACCCTACCTACCCTACCTACCCTACCTACCCTACCTACCCTACCTACCCTACCTACCTACCTACCCTACCTACCCTACCTACCCTACCTACCTACCTACCCTACCTACCCTACCTACGCTATAAACCTCACGGAGCCCGAGACCTTTCCAACGAATGCCAAACCGTGGAAATCGGTTCGTACGTTCTGGAATTATAGCGTCAGGAAGGAAAACCCGACTTATTTTTATATAGTAGATTAATTAGATAGCAAAGTAGGGTGTGTGGATTCGAGTATCTAGTGAGTTAGTGTGTGGCACAAAACTTGTATTTTTATACCTACTGAAGTATTATAGAAGTTACTTTTAACTGTTCGTCAAGGAGAAGAAATACGTACAGACATCAAGATCCCCCCCGAGTGGGTTCCCGCATTGTCGTTGCGGGGGGGCTTAGTAACCGTGGATTCCGGCCACGGTGAAGCCAAGAGGAACCCCAAGGTGGGGCCGCTCGTCAGGGCTTTTGCCTCAAAGCCGACGACGTAGCGGCCAAAAGGTAGGTTGCGGTGAGGTGCATCGCAACTGAGGTGGGCCGCGATGTCGAATGGGAGGCATCGCGGCTGAGGGTTACGGGCTGCGGTAGAGGAGGAGTGCCGGTGCTTCTGAGCAGCGCTCTTCCCTTCCGTGGCCTGGACGGGGCCGCCACCGTTTGATGGCGAACGCGGTGGGGCCGCAGGGGAAGAGGTGTGTCGGTATAGCGTCAGCCGCTCTCCCTATCCCCTGCGGCCGAAAAGTGGTAGACGGGACGGCGCGTTGTGTTCCACACGCGCGCCGTCAAAGATGTCAGCAACCACCGGTGGGGTCCGCAAGGGCCGATGCCTGCCAGGGGTGCGGGTTTGTTCGAAAGAGATACCACAGCCCCTGGCATACGGGCTACTGAGGGAACACGGGTGGGTTTTAGTCAGTAAAAGTCTGACACGCCCTCCTGCTCTACTCAGCAGGAGAAGTCATTTGATGATTTCCCACCCGAAAAAATAAAATAAAAAAAAAGCATATCAAGATACCCTAAGTTGTCAAATTTTCCCAATTGAATATGAACCTTAAACTTACGGAATAAAGTTGAAAATCTATCAAAGAAATTTGACAGATTGGGGTAGCTTTATGTGCTGGCGTCTGTACCTACCTAATGCTTCTTTTAATAAGCAAGGTTCCGCTTTAAGGAACATAGGTGCCAATGGCATTGCACACGCGTCACCTGCAGGTTATTCAGAAGATATCTCGAATGCTTTATGAATGGAACTTTTGATCTTCTATTCCCTGGTTGTTCATTGTTTAGTGCACTGGTGGCTCAGTGGTACCAGTTCCTATTTATGAATTGTATGTCGTGGGTTCGGGCCCAGACAGATGTTTCACTTTATGTAATTTATTTCATCACCACTGCTCTCAAAACGGTGAAGGAAACATCGTGAGGAAATTGGCATGTCCTAGGATCAAAAATTGGAAGTGTCACCCACGCTGGGCTCGCGTCATAGATTCGCCCCACTCCCTGTCAAAAAAAGAACGCCTGTGTCCCAGTAATGGGGACGTTATAGGCTAATTAATTGATTACTCTAACTGTGTAGGTAAAACATTGTCTTTCACGTATTTTAAATACATTATAAAGTCACGCGTTCCTCCCATGGGGTAGGCAGAAACAACAGAAAGATCTTTACCTACTCCTTTTGCTTCGTTTACCTATTTCAATTATCATAAAATTAAATAGGGTCAACAATGTTTAACTTACCTAATATTGACTTTACAAAATTAAACAAATAGGTAAATACCGATCATAAATTCATGATAATCGATTGATTTGATTTAGATTATATTTTTGCAGATTACTTTCGTAATAGTCTAAAAGTAAATTGAAATCGTAAACTAATGTTTTTTAAATGATTACGTAACAAAAAAAAAAAAACACTTTTCACCCACATTTATTTTGGTTTTAAATAGGTGCGCTATTTATTACCAAAATATCTATGAACAATTTTGGAAAACAATGACTTAAAATTAACCAATGTACCTATAATTTGTAATTATTTAAATATTTATATTTTTAACATGTAATGTACTGTTTTACTACAAACGCAAATAGCTTTCACAATGAAGGTCAAAGTCATAAGTAATTTTTTTTTTTTAATACATTGTTTTGAAAACTTTACTTATTAAATTAAATAATTATAAAAAAGAACCTTCAGTGCATTCATAGCAAAGGAGCACCCTAAACGTTGCTTGCATTCTATCATAAAAATGAAATGCGCTGTTCGTTGATAAGCGCATCACTTCAAAATGGCGGGACCGATTAACCAATTCTTATTTTTAAATGTTCGGAATAGTCTGAATTAGGCTTTTATGGAAAGAAAAAAGAAAACCATACCCCGTAAAATTGTAATATTCGGGATTCTGTGGGATTTTTGTATGAACTCAAAACCTAATAGACAGTTTAACAGGACTGCATCAGTGGGTCAACTAGTAATTTAATAAAATTAAGAGTTGGTCTTTAATACTTAAAACCATTTTTAACAATATACAAACACTAAAATTAATATATTATGTGCACACGGCTACACATCAAGCTATACATTTCCTCATGAGCTCACTGTACAGACGCCAGCAGGTCAACCTATCCCAAACTGTCAAATTGTCTCAATTGAACATGAACCTTATTCCTTTGTGATAAAGTTGAAAAACTATCAAAGAAATTTGACAGATTGGGGTAGCTTGATGTGCTGGCCTCTGTACATCACAGAAATGAAGTCGGTAATTAAACGTGCTCTTCCCTATACCTCAAAGAGGAAATTGAAGATTATTAATGCAAAATTATTGTTGATCTAGAGTTAAAAATTTCAAGTTAAGTCACATAAACGATTTATTATCGTCTGCCATCTATCTTATTCACTGCACAGGTGGACAAGCCGTTTATCTCGATATTTAGTTAATCTCATTCACCTGCAACCAAAAACACTTCTTGATAAAACTGTCAAATAACTTATCAAGAATACGTCATGATTCATCGTTATCTTTTTCCTATTTTCACCTACTTAAACAAGAAGGAGGTTTTCAATTCGTCTGTATGTTTGTTACGCGATATCTTCGTCAATCATTGATGAATTTCGAAAATTATTTTTTAATTGATAAGGTATGCTTCAGGCGTGGTCCCATATAATTTTTATTAACTTTGCTTTTTACTTTTTGCGTTAGCCTCAATAATATGTTTTTCATCTACTTTATGTAGATACACCTCGATGATATGCTGTGTAACTTTGTAGTTTATTTTTTCGGAAGTCGGTTGTTTTCTTAACATTATTTATAATTTATTGCAACAAGGAATTATTATGAACCTTAGCCTATATCCCAAACTAGCTTTTGCCAGCGGCTTCGCTCGCGTTAACCAATTCAAACAAAACCTTAACAAATGAAACACCTAAACTTCATCATGAATCACTCTTTCGATTGGTGAACACCGCATGTAAATCCGCACCCTAATTGCGTAACTCACGATTGATCATAATTTGTTTCGTCTTCACAGTTAAACAATATTCATTGCGTTATTTAAGTTGTCGAACAGACACATTTTTCGAACATATGAAGCAATGGTTTAACAATCCGTCTCAAAACTATACAGATTATGATGAATCGTGAGTTACGCAATTAGGGTGCAGGTCAATACTTTTTGAGTTTATCGCGATCAGATAGACAGACGCGGCGGGGGACTTTATTTTATACGTATTATGTAGTGAATAGTTACTATCCTATCACAGTTTTTCTGCCTCGAATTTGTCTCTATTCTCTTTGCAATAAGGTTGCTTATAAGGTTGCTATCACAGGTAAAATAACAGGAAAAGGACCAAAAGGAAGATAACCAAACAGTTTTTTTTTTTTTTTTTTTTTTTTTGTGAATGGCATCTCGCAGTTGACCTTGAGAGGCCGTGACTGCTCAACCGGACTTTCCTGTGAAGGTTTTTAGGAATCTAAAAGCCTCCAGCCAGGGCGTAAACCTACTTAAACCTAAAACGACTGCGCACTGAGGGCACCCCCTGTGGGGTACGAACCTCGGCTCAGGGAGTCGCTGGCGGGGGGGGGGGGGCAGCTAGTACTATCAGGGACAGGCTGGATCAAGGTATTATTTTCATGATTATTAGACGGGGAATTTAAAGCTACTGGCTCAGCTGCGGCGCGGGCTGGCGCATCAACGAGCAAGGGACGGTCGGGGGTCTGATCGCTACTCGGGAGTCTTCGCGGGGCGCGAGGACCTCGGCGGCGAGGTCGGTAGGACGGTCGTCGTTTGTGTTTGTGTACTGTACTGGTGGCCCTATTCTTTTCTTGGAGAACAGTGATGGGGTCGTCTGGGTCTGAGAGGACATGTTTCGGCCTGCGAATACTACTGATTCTACTGGGGACATAACTAGCGGCCTTCACAATCAAGGGATTGCGATGTATCTCGGCTTTATCGAAGAAACGCTTCGAGTTGCGTTTCATGAATTGAGCAATAGTGGGCATTTTCAGATCGAGATGGAGGATCTCGTTCCGAACGTACCATGGGGAGCCTGTGGCTTGGCGGAGGAAACGGTTTTGGAGGGTCTGCATCCTATGGATGTGTCGGGGGTGCGTGTGTGCAAAGACTGCACATGCATACGTCATGATGGGCCTTATGCACGCCGTGTAAATACGCAATTTGCACTTGAGTGACAATTTGCTACGTGCGTTCAGAACAGAATGCAACCTTCCGAGAGCGAAGGCGGCGCGTGAGCGCGCCTTCCTGATATGCTCAGAGAAGGAGATAACCAAACAGATATAAACGTAGAATCATATATTAGCGTCAGAACATATTGTAGATGGTTTCTAATTTCGGAAATTTGCCGCTCAACTTCAAGGTTAACTCGAAATTCAAGGTCAGTGATGCATACCATTCATTTCGAAAGAAAACAAACTGGGTTTTGCCCCACTCCGTGTCAAGCTACACAGCTTTCATGCTAAAATTAGTAGGTATCCACTGCTTGATATACAGGGTGTAACAAAAACCCTATGGCTATCCTTAAGCACTAAAGATAACAGCTGGTATAGAGTCATTACACATAGTTTCAACTCAAAATAAAATACTCTAAGAATTGATCCCAAATTTTAGATTCCATATGTTTCTAAAATTCAAATCATAACAAACGTGTCACCACACTACGTAGGTCAATAGCTTTCCACGTTACTTGCCAATTTCACGATAAGTCTCTTCCGAGTGATGTGTTTATTTAAATTTGAAAAGTTCGATTTTTGGTATCAATGTGTTTAATATTTTCATAACTTCCGAACGTGTAGAGATAGGATTAAAAAACCCTTCCAATATCGTTTGGTATCATCCAAAGAAACCGTACCCTTGGTATGTATATACCCTTTCCGTTACACGTTGTTTATATAATCGTCCTTATCGATTTCGATAACGGCGACCCTTTGCAATTATTATTTCATAGCGTGTGCTATATATGACTCACCTGACTGTTTTTTTTTTAATACCCGATCTCACAGCTAATTGAGTTGACCGGCAGAGTTAAACGAGTGGATAAAGGAGGGCCTCGGTGTCTCTTTACGTATTTGGCGTTTTATGGTAAGTATATCGAGGCGCTGTTTTCGTTTTTCTTTTTACATTTTTATAGACAGTAGAGCGCTAAGACGACCTATTTGAAGCGAGCCTCTGCTAACCTATTGACCGCGATGCTTTCGTTTACCTTCTGCCATCTCAGAGTAGAAAACCACTTTGGGTAAGGGGTGGTCCTCCATGCGAAGGACGTGTCTAAACTACCTGCTTTGATGCTGCATAAGTAAGTAATAAGTACTGCTTGATATAGAGAGGACCAGTGTAGTACAGCTAGCAGTGACTTTAACCTGATGCCGATGGCGATGATCGCAGATAAAACACCAGTAACTTCGGCCGAAACTATGGATTTTGGGCTTAGAGAGTAGACCTTTGTTGCGGACATAATTGATTGGGTCAGAGACCGAATTAAGAGTTAGTCACAAAACGGTTTGAAAGTTTTCCCTACTTCCGAAATGTATTAGCCCGTTTGAAAAATTTGAATCTGGCACTTCAGTTTTTCGTCAGAATCAAGAAATGTAGATTCAATGTAGCTTATTTTTTTAAACAACTTCAAAATACGACGAAGTTCTCAAGTAAGTTGGATTTTAGTCTTTATGTTTGTTATCTCAGAACTCCTATTGAAAACCGATTTGAAAGATTCTTCTTTTTTTAAAGCCATATAATTTTGATCAAATTCTGGTTAAGGGCCTGCGCCCACTAAAGGCACGGCACGGAAAGGGATTTTTATGCGACGAATAGGAATATACTCGTAACTTAATTGTAAGACAGTAAAATTCAAATTTAAATGATGATGCTTAAGGACGTCGCGGCATGCCTAAGGATACCGCGGCATCGTTGCCGTTGAAATTTCAATTTTACTACCATACTATTAAGTTTCATTTGTATTCGTGGCTCAAAAATCCCTTGCCGTGCCGTGCCGTAAGTGGGCGCTGGCCCTTATGGTTTTTGAGCTAGCTCCAATAATAGATATTTTTTGGAATTCACTCCTTAATTTACTTAGTTTTTTTTTATTATGACGTGTAAAAGTGATTCCGATATCATATTTACAGACTAAAGAATTTCATTTAATTTGTGTTTATGTTACTATCGGCTAACAGGAAAACAGGAAACCAATTACCAATAAGCTGGATGTTGTCGTCAATCAGTGAGTTGGTCATGTAACTGGTATATGAATGTTTACAAAAGGATTTTACTATATACATAATATTATGTAGAACATACATTACGTTTAGAATGTATGTTATCTATGACAAAACCACTTGAGCTCGAGAACCTATTGTTATTTTATCGCACGTGACTGAGATACAGTTTATATTAGCATTGAATTCTAAAATGTAGGGAATGTAATGTATAGTATAATAAGCATTCTTAAATATAAGTAAATGAGAAAATTTCTTATCTTTTTTTTATTAAATGTAAAACAAATAATAGATATTAGGCTTCCGTGGAAGATATTTCCTGCTCGTCCATTTAAATATTATTTAATGAAGTAAGAGTCTAACAACTCAACAGGAACATGAATTATAAATCAGTATAGAAATATACAGTGTCTAATATACTAACATTTCCTATAATTACTATGTACGACACTATTAAAAACTAGGACACGACACTTTTATCCAGCACTTACGTAATTTTTATCCCTAAGGGAAAGTAACGCTAGCTTTCACAAAAACAAAAAAAATAAATAAAAGAAAAATAAAAAATAAAATGTATTACTCACTAGCAGATTAAAAAATCACTCACTAACTACACTTTAAAACACAATCACAAAAAAAAAAGAATAATATGTTCGAATTATTTTAAAAACTGACCGCCGGCCGCGAAGTCTGTTTGCAATATGATGAATAGTATGGTAACCACTTATTAATACATTAAGTGTTACCGTACACTGTCGTGCAAATGTATTCGGACAATTACTTAATTCTGCGTGGAGTCAACGTTACGAATGTTTGTTTGTTTGTCTGTTGATAAAGGGATTCCGGTAATTTTGCTCGGGTTATTCTATCAATTTTGGCATGCCTATTGGGTACATACGCGAGGTAGTCGCAGATATTTGGAGATAGCAAATACTGTTCTTGTACAAACAGTTAGAATTGGTACATTTATTGGGAGTCCCCTGTGTTACGTGTACATATGTTGTTTATGGAAACAGTAGTCTTGTATTTCAGTGCCGCGAAGTTTGTTTGCAATATGATAAATAGTATGGTGTCCACTTATTAATACATTATGTGACATCCGTACACAGTCGTGCAAATGTATTCGGACAATTACTTAATTTTCTGCGTGAAGCCAACGTTACGCATGTTTGTTTGTATGATAAAGGGGTTCTGGTAATTTTGCTCGGGTTATTCTATCAATTTTGGTATGCCTACTGAGTACATACGCGATGTTCTCGCAGATATTTGGCAAAACCACATACTGTTCTTAACAAACAGTTAAAAATAATAAATTAATTGGGAGTCCCCTGTGTTACGTATACCTATGTTGTTTAAGCGAATAGTGCTGTATTTCAGTAATACTATGTCGCTGCCAGATTAAAATGTGTTGGGTAGGTAGTAGTAGGTACCTACCTAAATTGCATAGTGGAAAAGAGCACAGTGGAGAGGTCTATGTTTGAGTTAAGAGTAAGCGACCTACATGATTAATGAATAATTCCCAGAAATATAATTATAAATATGGGTAGATTAGATATTAAGCACACAGCACTCGAGTTAATTGTCCGTGTAATTAATAATTTTAGTGTCAGTTAACCAGGGATTATAATTGTAATTAGAAAACCGTTAAGAGTTCATTTTAAACTCAAATTAGATTATGCTTGCTTGTATTGATTAGAATTTTTCGTAATGAACGAATAGAGGCTAAGGTAAGGTGACTTACCATATCTACGTTTTTATATTGCAATTATAATTTTGGAAGTCGTTTAAAAAAACACAAATTTTTCGGATTCCTTCTAATTTATATTTGAATTAAAACATTGTGTGCGGTGATAAATATATTTTTAAAATCGTAAATACAAATTAATAAAACACGTTTTTTTATTCTCAGATAATCTGACATTTTGACTTTCGAGTCTTTGTGTTTGCTTTTTAGTGTAGGAGTGTTAACATACACCTGTCAAATTACTATCTAGGTTTACAAAAAACGTACCTATAACATATTAATATATTCACGTAGGAAAATCTTTGGAAAAGAACTCAGTATTAAATAAGGTAAAGCTTTCAAATTACCCAATTAGATGTGCCACATTTTTTATTCTATTAATACGTCTTCGGGAACACGTCGCGCGTCATCGTCTGCTCCAGCGCAGAAGAAGTAATGACGCTAATAGGTAGGTATTGAAATAAATGTACAATACTTATTTACGGTATATCTTTAACACACCCAAAAACTATAGCCCAGGTTATTGTGAAGAACGCTATGCCTAATTACTTCAGTAGGTATATAAAAATAAGAATAACTCAAACTACTCTGTGCCCCTACTACTAATACAGCCCGAAACTAAATGCTAAAATCACCATGAAAATGAACGCGATCGGCACATGTACATTACATATTGACACTGACAGCTCTTGAACGCGGTTGCATTGGTGAAATCGTGTGCACCGCGATACTCAATTGTAAAAGGTGCGAAGGTAGTCTACACTTTAAATGAAGCTTGATCGAGGCCTTTCTTTTTTATAGCTCTTTAAATACGTTTAATATAAGTACCTACAAATAGTCAACGACAGAAGTCAATTAACACTCCAGTTTTAAAATTATGATGACCTATTTTGTGCACCGTACACAGAAGTAAAGGTGCGCTTACACGAGCAACTCAAACAAATTGTTCCATCTTCGGAAATTCTCGTCAAATATGACGTCACGACTACATCCTGCAATTTAGGGCAATGGCAACATGTAGCAACCTGTTGCCAAAGATACGGCCACACAATATGGACCAACTTAAAAAAACCGGTCAAGTGCGAGTTGGACTCGCGCACCGAGGGTTCCGTACAAACCTGTGGGTATATAAGTAAAAGTTCAAAATTGTCAAAAATATTTTTTTTTATATGACGAAACTAAAAATTTACGGTTTTCGTAATTTTTCCTATATCTGTACTATAAGACGTGACTTCGTACAAAATTTCAAGATTCTAAGTTCACGGGAAGTACCCAAAATTTGCGGAAATCTGCGGCCTAAATGGCTGTATCTTTTGATTGCGTTGACTTAGAAGGTTGATTTTTCTACAGCTTCCAGGGACAGTAGAACTAAGTATCATATAGAAATTTCAGTTTGATACCTCCACGCGTTCCTGAGAAAAACGGTCTTGACAGACGGACGGACGGACGGACGGACGGACGGACGGACGGACGGACAACAAAGTGATCTTATAAGGGTTCCGTTTTTTCCTTTAGAGGTACGGAACCCTAAAAACTAGGCAATGTGCCTCCCCCGCCGCCGCCTTCGCCGCCAGCCGGTTTCTCTCGCAAAAACGAGACGTAATTACACGTACAAACGAGATAGAAAGAAAAGAAAATTGACCAAAAATTTCCAAGCCGATTGGATTCGGCAACTTATCTATCTATATAAATAAAAAGAGAGGTCCTGACTGACTGACTGACTGACTCATCAACGCCCAGCCCAAACCCTTGGACCCAGAAAGCTGAAATTTGGCACAGAGATTCCCTTTATAATGTAGGCAAGGAACAAGGAAGGATTTTTCGAAATTCAACCGCTAAGGGAGTTAAATAGGGGATGAAAGTTACGCGCGGGCGAAGCCGCTGGCAAAAGCTAGTGAAATATATGGAGCAATCAGAAGCAATATTGCCGAAACACATCGACAATTATTTATTGCTTTTGCTCCTGCACCCTTATTGCGTAACTTACGATTCATCATAATCTGTTTCGTTTTGAAACGGATTGTTGTTACCATTGCTTCATATCTTCGAAAAATGTATCTGCTCAACAACGTAAATAATGCAATGAATATTGTTGAACTGTGAAAACGAAACCGATTATGATTAATCGTAAGTTACGCAATTAGGGTGCTGATTGCTTGATTTAATTGATCAAGATTGAACCATTAGTCATCATCAACAGCCTATAAATGTTCCCACTGCTGGGACACAGGCCTCCTCTCGGTAAGAGGGATTGGGCCGTAATCCACCACGCGGGCCCAGTGCGGGTTGGTAGATGTCACATGTCTTCGAATTTTTGGTTCTAGGACGGTTTCCTCACGATGTTTTTCTTCACCGTTTTGAGAGCAGTGGTGATGAAATAACTTACACAAAGTAAAGCGCCTGTCTGGGTTCGAACTCACGACCTACAACTCGTAAGTCGCGGCCGTTACCACTTGGCCACTACTGCTCTACCCATTAGTGTTGCCGAGCAATAATTGCTCAAGAAATTGCCCGTATAAGAGCACCTTTAATTAAGAAAAATGTTGACTGAGCCGAACTGAACTCTGACCTATTTTATGAAATGCTGCAATACAAAGTATCGAATAATTATGCATTCATTATGATGAAGTCTAAGAATAGCAGTCTTAATCAACTTCCACGCTGATCATATCTGCATTAACGTCACAGTAATTTAGTAATTTCTTTTGTTTTTTGTCAGCGATATTGTGATCAAATGTGCTACCGAAACAAAAGTCTATGTTACTCCTTCCAACGTCAGCTGTAAAGTCTCGTCAAAATCGGTCCAGCCGTTTCGGAGATTAGCCGGAACAAACAACACAGATAGATAGACAGTCAAAAAATTTGAAAGTGGTTTTTTTCTTATAAATCTTATTGTATATCACTTTCCTAAGCGTTTAGTGGAAAGTTGTTATTTTGATGTTATAAATAGACATTTCTATTTTATTTATTTGTATGTATGTGTAAAAGGGTTTGTGGCTAAATAACAATAGTTGCTTGGGTCGATCGATCAGGTTAAGCTACGCTTGCCGCGGTCGGTTCGTGGATGGGTGACCATCTTTACATACCAAGGCCCCTCCGTGCCTCGGATAGCACGTTAAGCCGTTGGTTGGCTGTCATTTGTGGATTTTTGACAGTCGTTACGGGTCGTCAGAAGCCCGAAAGTCTGACAACCAGTCTTACCACGGGGTATCGTATTACCCAGTAACTGGGTTGTGGAGGTCAGATAGGCAGTCGCTTCATGTAAAATACTGGTATTCAGCTGCATCCGGTTAGACTGGAAGCCGATCCCAACATAGTTGGGACAAGGCTAGGCAGATGAGATGATGATGTATGTACGTATGTATATGTTTTCTAACATGAATGAATGATTGTATGATGAACAGCTCAACTCGATGACTTGGCCGGTAGCTCAGTCACAATTCGCGAAACTTTGTCTACCGCCTATTACTACTTACACCTTAAAGCGGATGAAGCTGCGTTGCATCATCACATTTTGTAAAAGTAGCAGAAGTTTTTTTTTTTTAATTTGTTCAATTGTTACGCACAGTCACAATGATTAAGACCTGACCACACGCATCCGGGTCAGGGCCTAACGGGCTCCGGACCGTCTCTTTGTCCGTATTGTACAGGGTCCGGATAGCTCGGATCTGGTACATGACATGTGCACAAGTCTTACAAAATGTATTTACAAACAAGCTTTTTCTTGTATCTGACGGAATATTGATGGGACCCGGAAACATAAACAATATGATACATAATTAGCGCAAGACTTCATACAGCAGGCTTAGCACGAGCACCGATTTGTCGACGGAAGAATAGACATGACTATTAAATAAATGATGTACAATACAATAGGATAAGATAGCTGTTTTTCTGTTCATTATCACAGTTATGCGTTCTAGGCTCGCCCTATGAAATGGGACTTAAACATAACTGGCGAAATGAGGGTGTACTATAAGTACACTAATCCTTCGGGTACCCAAGATGTGTTATAATTACTAATTAGTTAAAATGGCCAAAACTTAATGTTATTGAAGCTAACCAGCATTTCTTTATCTAAAGCTAGCTTTTGCCAGCGGCTCCGCCCGCGTGTATGTCGGTTATCGCGTAAAAAAGTAGCCTATGTCCTTCTCCATATCCCAGGTTATATCTCTACCAAATTTCATGACGATCGGTTAAGTGGTTTAGGCGTGAAAGCGTGGCAGACAGAGTTACTTTCGCATTTATAATATTATAACATACTATAAATTTGGACGACCTTAATCGCCATTTCGCCACTGTTCCTACTCTAGACAGTCTAACCAAATGTCAAACACTCGACTACCTCGCTGGTCTGACGCGTCCCAATATTAACCCCTTTATTTTCACCCCAGTCGACCCGGGAGAGATCAAAAAGATTATCCTTTCCATTAAATCCAAAGCCGTGGGTTGCGATGATATCAGCCGCCATATGATTGTGGCAGCTATTGATCAACTCCTTCCTGCGATCTCCCACATTATAAACTTCTCCCTTTACACCGGTGTTTTCCCTTCCCTGTGGCGTAAAGCCCTTGTCCGGCCCCTACCTAAGATACCCAATCCCTCTCTTCCAAGTCACTTTCGCCCAATTTCCATCCTTCCCTTTCTATCTAAAGTGCTCGAGGCTAGTGTCCATAAACAATTCTCACACTTTATTCACCGCAACTCCCTCATCAGTCCACTTCAATCCGGTTTCAGGCCCGGGCACAGTACCATTTCTGCTCTCCTCAAAGTGACTGACGATATAAGGCGTGGTATGGAAGACACTAAAGTTACAGTCTTAGTGTTAATAGACTTCTCCAATGCGTTTAATACCGTCAGTCACGAACTTCTTTTATCCATTCTTTCCTCTATTATGGTCTCTCCGGAGGTATTGGAATGGTTTGCCTCTTATCTTCAGGGGCATCAGCAGTCCGTTCGTGCTGGAGACTCTTCATCGAGTTTCTGTGATCTTGCAGCTGGCGTCCCTCAAGGCGGTATATTATCTCCTCTTTTGTTCTCCATTTTTATTAATCTCATTACCACCGAGCTTCGAACTGCGTATCATCTTTATGCGGACGATTTGCAGCTTTACTGCCAGGCAAGTGTTGACAACATAGCAGATGCGATTGAGGAGCTAAACCGTAATTTAGTAGTGGTTAAGAACTGGTCTGATCGGTTTGGGGTGGCCGTTAACCCTGCCAAGTGTCAGGCTATCATTTTAGGGAGCCCCCACAGTACGAGGAAGATGAATGGCTTAACTGTGCCACCTGTAATGTTTGACAACTCAGTCATCCCGTTTAGCTCCGATGTTAAAGATCTTGGCCTGTATGTCGACACTTGTCTGGACTGGCGAAAGCAGGTCACGACTGTAAGTAAAAAAGTCACCGGAACGTTGCGGTCGCTCTATCGGTTGAAAAACCTTCTCCCATCACACATAAAGGCAATGCTTGTACAGTCCCTTATCTTTCCCATAATTGACTATGGCGATGTGTGTTACTATGACCTGAATGCAGATCTCCTCAATAAACTTGACCGCCTTCTAAATAACTGCATTCGATTCGTTTTCAATCTTCGTAAGTATGATCATGTGTCCGCGCACCGGTTGCTTTTAAAATGGCTACCCATCCGTCAGCGCAGAGAGTTGAGGGCTCTGTCAATGTTGTTTTCCATTCTCGATAAACCCACTTCTCCTTCTTACCTGACCTCCCAGGTTCAATACTTGTGCGCTGCGCATAGTAAAAACCTTCGGTCCACCAATAATCGTCTTCTACGATGTCCCTCTCACCGCTCTGGTTTCATTCAATCTTCTTTCTTTGTCCAGGCGGTGTTTCTTTGGAATGCGCTCCCTCTGAATGTCAGGATGGCAACCAGTCGGTTATCGTTTAAAGTGAAGGCTCGTGAGCATATTCGTAAGAAGTTGTCAGAATCATCCCAGCGCTGATATGCTAGATTCGTTTTCTCCTCTACCTATCGTTATTTCTCAAGACAAAGATTTGTGATCGTTATATGTATGTATGTATGTATATATTTATGTATTAGTTTGTATTATTTTCCAGTAACCTATCCCTTATGTTGCACCTGCCATGTTTTCTCTCTGCATCACCCTAAGGTTGACTGGTAGAAAATGCCTCAGGCATTAAGTCCGCCTTTGTACAGTATTTTTTTTTTACCTGTGCATTAAGTTTTAATAAATAAATAATAAATAAATACATAAAATATATAATAAATATATATTTATATATTAGGGATTGATTCTCATTGCCTTAAGATAAGATATCAATTTTTTGGCTCAATTGGCGTTCAATGTGGAAAAATATATAATTTTAGAAACCTACATTAAAAGGCACTGAAATCGAATAAGTGTTAAATTATGAACTTCTTTCGGACTGACGTTTATTTGGTAACACCTTGTATTTGGGCGTAGAGCTAAGGTAGCATAGGAAATAAACAAATTAATTCAGAAAATTTGACAGTTTGGGGTAGCTTGATGTCCTGGCGTCTGTAGGTACCTAACAGCGCACAATAAGCGCAACTTCTGAAAGTAGTTTGTTCATAATTAACTACTGGATCGATTTTAGTGACTTATACCTAATACGGGTACTTTTTTCAAAAATTTTGTTTTACCATACTGACTGATTGAGCCAAACCAAATTAAATCCGATTTTAAGGCATAAGGGAAAAAAAAAAATCTTAATAATAACAGTTATTTAAAAAAAGTAAACAATTTGTATTTTTTTTTAACAGCTCAATACTTATTTTGGGAGTGTAAGAGTTCATGCGTTAATAATGTTACATGTTGTAGGTATACTTACAAAGTTTCAATGCGATAGGCCCAGAGGAAGTCATTGATAAGAGATTTTTTTTTTAAGATCTTAAAAAATATTGTTTACCAAGCGCGATGATGGAGCCAACAATGCATGAAAATACATGAATTTTAATAAACGGTTCATAATGGATAATGGATGTTTTGGTCAGTTTTAATGGGAGTTGTTTGACCTGGATGTTGCTTAGTCAGCATTGTTGTTAAGTACCTACCTGAAAAGGTCAAAGTTAGGCTACACTGATGATGATAAATATGCTATCCTGTGCGAGTCCGACTCTTACTTGGCCGCTTTTTTACCGAACTGCGGTTTACTACATATTTCCACTTAGACCCAAATTCCAATGCCATTGCACACTTAAGAGTAATTTTTCATTTATCTACAGTGAAATTCTCCTACTGAGCTCTGTTTCTTGAAAATGAAGTACTAACTTCTGTACTTAAAATACTTTCCAACACTTGACCGAGTAGCATGGAAATGCAAATTGCAAAAAGCGTAGGAAAATTTCGATTTCGGGGGCTAAATTAACGCATCGACATCGCATCGCATCGTTATAGGTTGTCCACTTTCTGTAAGACCTATATGATAACATATTATAATAGGTCTTTACCTATGAAATTGCCGTTTTGTATGAAAAAATGTAAACGAATTTTTTTCATGAATTTTTTATTTGTATTAATCGAAGTAATCACCCATGCAATCAATGCATCTTTGCCATCGCAGTGGCAGTTTATTGATGCCCTTCTTAAAGAAATCAGCTGGACGGGAGGCAACAAATTCTTCAAAGGCATTTTGTACTGCCTCTCGGGTATTAAATTTTTTTCCCGCCAAGAAGTTATCCAAATTCTGGAAAAAGTAGTAGTCTGTAGGCGCAAGGTCTGGTGAGTAGGGCGGATGACGGAGAGCTTCCAACCCCAGTTCTTGCAACTTGGAGACCGTCTGCTGTGCAGTATGAGGTCGCGCGTTGTCGTGCAGGAGCAGCGGAGACGAGCGATTGACCAATGCTGGTTGGAGATGCGCCAGCTTCTCCATCATTGTGTTCAGTTCTTCACAGTACACATCTGCAGTAATGCTCACCCCGTTTGGTAAGAAGTTGTGATGAATCACACCGGCGCTAGACCACCAAACAGTGACCATCACTTTTCTAGGGGTAAGTTTTCGTTTAGGGCATTGTTTAGGTGCTGAACCAGGATCCAACCAACTTGCTGAGCGCTTACGGTTATCAAACAGAATCCATTTTTCATCGCAGGTAACAATGCGGTTCAAAATTCCTTCATTTGTGTGTCTGTTGAGCAGTGCAAGGCACGTCTCGACGCGTACTTCGCGCTGGCGATCATTGAGTTCGTGGGGCACCCATTTGTCAAGCTTTTTTACCTTGCCAATTTGACGCAAATGGACCAATATTGTTTTGACGCTAACGTCGAAAGCTGCTGCTAATTCAGCCGTAGATTGTGTATCATCAGCTTCCACAATCGCCTTTAATTCGTCATTGTCGACCAAAGTCTTCGGACGACCGCGAGGTTCATTTTTCAGGTCGAAATTTCCAGAACGGAAGCGAGCAAACCAATAACAGGTGGTGCGTTGGTTTGTAGTGTTAGCTCCGTAAACGTCGTTGATGTTGCGTGCCGCTTGTGCCGCGTTGCTGCCACGACGGTACTCATATTCCATAATTACTCGAATTTTTAACGTATCCATGATGACGAAAAAGATTGAAATGCGATGAAAATGTAACACTAATCAATAAAGAAATGACTACTTTTAGAAAAAAAAAACCATGTTTTTAAAATAAAATTAATTTGAAATTAGAATTCTTAGCCAAACAAAAATTATTTTGATTTGAAATGGCCAGTACTGCAGAACGGCAATTTCATAGGTAAAGACCTAATATTATCATATAGGTACAATGCGATAGGCCCAGGGGAAGTGATAATATATTATATTATACTAGCTTTTGCCCGCGGCTTCGCCCGCGTGGATGTCGGAAAATATCCCACGGTTACGTACTACCGGGAGTAAAAGTACCCTATGTGTTAATCCAGGTAAACAATGTCTTCTCGCACTGCTTATATAGTATCCGAGGAGCTGCGCGTGAATTGATAAACAATTGATGGAGGATCATCATCATCTGCCTAGCCTTTTTCCAACTATGTTGAAACTGGCTTCCGGTTCCATCCGGTCTAACCGCATGTAACTGAATACCATTATTTTACATGAAGCGACTGCCTATCTGACCTCCACAATCCAGTTACTGGGGAATAAGATACCCCCGGTAAGAAGGGTTGTCAGATTTTCGGGCTTCTGACGACCCGTAACGACTGTCGAAGATCCACAAATGACAGTCGGGTTGACCAATGGTTTAACGTGCTTTCCGAGGCACGGAGGGGTCTTGGTATGTAAAGATGGTCACCCATCCACGGACCAACCGCGGTAAGCGTAGCTTAACCTGATCGATCGACCCGTGCGGCTGTGATAACTTAGAAATAATAATAGAAACGGAATAAATAACGGAACGGAAAACCTACTTGCATGCCAAATTTGAAGGCAACTTTAAAGTTAAAATATTAAATCCTCTTTATTCTCTACTATCCTGTGAGAATAAGAAAAAAAAATCATTACGTAAATAATTACAGGTATAGAAATACCGGACCAGACCTCGAAACCTGTCCTCCTGTAGCGAGGGGTGAGACAGGGAGACGTTATCTCTCCGCTGCACTGGAGGATGTCTTCAAAGTTCTGGACTGGAAAGGGATTGGCATCACCATCAATGGCGAGTTCATCACTCACCGTTGGTTTGCCGATGATATAGTAGTCATGGCTAAGACTATGGAGGACCTCAGTACAATGCTCGATGACCTCAGTGGAGCTTCCGAAAGAGTGGGTCTCAAAATTAACATGGACAAAACTTGGAAAATTTCGAATGTCCATGTAACACGCACTCTTATGAAGATCGGAGACTCTACACTCGAAGTTGTACACGATTATGTTTACCTAGGGCAAACTGTCCAGTTAGGTAGATCCAACTTCTAGAAAGAGGTCAATCGTTGAACGATTCGGCTGAGCAGCGTTCGGGAAGCTACGCAATATCTTCTCGTCCCACATCCCGCAGTGTCTCAAGACGAAAGTCTTTGACCAGTGCGTGTTGCCAGTGATAACATATGGTACTGAAACGTGGTCGCTCACAATGGGTCTTATCAGAAGGCTAAAAGTCACCCAAAGGGCAATGGAGAGGGCTATGCTCTGAGTTTTCCTACGTGATCGAATCAGGAACTAAGAGATCCGCGGGAGAACCAAGGCAACCGACATTGCCCGAAGAATTACCAAACTTAAGTGGCAATGGGCAGCATATTGCTCGCAGAACAGATGGCCGATGGGGCCGAAAGGTTCCGGTGTGGCGACCGCGTACCGGAAAACGTAGCACTGGAAGGCCTCCCATAAGATGGACCGATGACCTTGTGAAGGCCGCAGGAATCCGCTGAATGCGATAAACGCAGAACCAATTGAAATGGAGGAATCCGCTGGATGCGGGTACACAGAACTGGTTGAAGGGGTGGAGCTTGGGGGAGGCCTATGTCCTACAGTGGACGTCTTTCGGCTGAAATGATGATGACGATAACGGAAATAAGGAAAATGTAAGTATTTATTACTCACTGGATCCCTAAGTAAAGTTATTGTTCTCATAATTACGAAGGTGTCTTTGGCGATGGCGCAAAGTTGGGCTGAGTGATGATGAGTTAGTAGGGTTTTTAACCGCTTAGGGGATGATTTTACAACAACGCCAAAAGGCTTTAATACCAATTTTATTGGTAAGCTTTAAAATTTACGGGTTTCCTAAAAAAAAATCATCCCCTCTATAAATTTTTACCCTCTTCTGGGATGATTTTTCAAAAACGCTGATACATTGTAATGATTAATTATTGCCAACCAAAAGGCTAAAAACAAATTTTCATGGTTCGAACAACAAAACTAACGGGTTTCTCATTTCGACTTTCATCCCCTACTTTACGCTCTCAGGGGATGATTTCCCGAAAACACTGAAACACGTGGTTTTTTTATTTTTAATCAGAATGAGAAACACCAATTTTCATGGTTTAAACTACAAAAATTTCAATTTTCCATATAAACTTTCATCCCCTATTTAACTCCTTTAGGGGTTGAATTTCGAAAAATCCTTCCTTGTTCCTTGTCTACATTATGAAGGGAACCTCTGTGCAAAATTTCAGCTTTCTAGGTCCAAGGGTTTGGGCTGGGCGTTGATGAGTCAGTCAATCAGTCAGTCAGTCAGGACTTGTCTTTTTATTTATATCGATAGATAGATAGATTATCTTAAAGGTGCCTAGGTATAAAAGTATTTTCATCTTTTTAAAGTGGACTCTTACAGAAAGTGGACAACCTATAACGATGCGATGCGATATTATAAAATTAAACAAGGTACCTACTTGAAATAATTAATTTGATAGTATTAATCAAATACCTAATGTTTAATTATATTAATAACCGACTGCCTCGTTGGTCTTTTTTTATTTTTATAACTAAATGGTCCTGCTCTTGAACTCGATCACGCCTGATCGAAAGGATTGATGATGTCTATGATCGAACGTGCCCAGAAAATGCCTGTTCTTTCTTGTTTTGAAGGTAGACGGGTGAAACGATCTAGTGGTTGGGGTTTGATTCCCCGCCCGAACAAAGTGGTAATGGGTTTTCCTATCTGTAATTGTGCTCAGTTGATCACAATAAGCTCATTATTACCTAAGACTTAAACACAACTGGCGAAATGTCGGTGAACTGTAAGTACACCGCTACCCAATCTTTCGGGGTAACAAGGCGTGATATGTATAAAATGATTATAAATAACGTGTCATCATCACGCCTTGTTTCCCCGAAGGGTTGGTTCGATCATCGTTGCCACTTCATTCTGTTAAAATTCAATCAAACAAGGTAGTGTCCTTCACGTTGATTTCTCATAAGTATTTTTGACCTAAAGATTGGTAGATAACCGACATAATATTGAGTCACGAACTCACGAGAGGATTTTTGGCAAATTACCCCAAAACTAATATGTGGTGACTACGTCATCAACTCCCAAGAACTACCAAACATAAACAAGAATTGGCAACAGAATCATATCGGTTGATTCTGAGAAAAATGATAAAAATACAAATCGAGAGCAAACTATGACGCATATGGTATATCCAACGTCCATAGATAGGTACTAAAGAAAAGTTTCTCTACTGTTAATTAAATTATCCTTATTCTTTTAGGATTTTAATTTTACTGTATAGTTGGGACTTGTTTCATTTTACGTACGTCAGAAATTCTACGTGTGCCGTCATAGAGATGAGCTTTGCAAAAGATATTTGTACGACCGATAGATGGCGTTACTTTCAACACGTTTTATGACTGGCTGGTGATGAGTTATCCTAGCGTGTAGCTATAAAGCTTATCGCTCTTTAAAATGACGTCATTAAGGCGTTTTCCAAGTTTGCGTGGAAAGGCTGACAGATGGCAGTAGGCACTGTTAGGGTTGTCTGAAAATGACTACCGTATGTTGTACAGACTGGCTATAAAATTACTTTAGTCACATTTGTAATTTCATGTTTATTAATTCTGTTTGCGGTTGCCACTCCACAACCTTTTAGCCCCATCGGCCATATATTCTGCGAGCAATTTGCCAGCCACTTAAGTTTGGCAATTCTTCGAGCTATGTCGGTTACTTTGGTTCTCCTACGAATGTGGAATTACTGTTGAACTATTGTCAATTTAAAACATAATTGACCTTTGTCATAAGCAAACAGAACTAAAATTTTATTGCGAATAACCGTTTATCATCATATCGTTTATGTTATCTTGAAGTCGTCTGTCAAGTGAAAACACCAAACACTAACACCCTTTACAAATAAGTTTTGGAATTATGATTATGAGCAATCCAAGTACAGTCTGTGTGATGTATTGTGAGACTTATGTAGGTATTATATAACACGGGGGATTAGTGTATTGTTATAGAGGGGCATCGATCGATTAATAAGCACCCTAATTGCGTAACTCACGATTAATCATAATCGGTTACGTTTTGACACTTCAACAATATTCATTGCGTTATTTACGTTGTTGAGCAGACACATTTTTCGAACAAATGAAGCAATGGTTTAACAATCCGTTTCAAAACGAAACAGATTATGATGAATCGTGAGTTACGCAATTAGGGTGCAGGTTAAACTAAGCTGGACATGGTTAGTCCGTAAATTGGTGACCATTTTAAGATACCAACACGCCTCCGTGCCTCGAAAAGCCCGTTAAACTGTTGGTTCCGGCTGTCATTTGATAGTCGTTACGGATCGTCAGAAGCCCGAACGTCTGACAGCCAGTCTTACGAAGCTGTATCGTGATATCCAGCAACTGGTTTGCGGAGGTCGGATGGGCAGTCGCTAAATTTAAACTTTAGCTGCATCTGGTTGATAGGCGACCCCAACGTAGCTAGGAAAAGGCTAGGCCGATGATAAGAAATGTATCGATAGTTATTATAATCAGGCTGTTCCGTGTGATGCCGGATGTAAAGAATAGCGCCATCCCATCTCTTCCCGTGGGTGTTACGACACCCACGGGAAGAGGAGAGAGAGGAGAGAGAGGAGAGAGAGGAGAGGAGGCGACTAAGAGACTTACTAGAGAATGGGCAACAGCGTTCTCTATGCATTTTACCACCATACTGCGATCGCCAATCCACCTGTCAAGCGTGGCGATTATGGCAAACCTCCCCAAATTGGGGGAGGCCTATGACCAACAGTGGACGTCTTTCGGCTGAAACGATGATCATCAAGCAATGTTTGCTTTGAGAAGAAAAAGGGGCCATAGTCTGGATACATAGAGGTCGTTTAAATGGATATTAATATTATTTGGATCGTTGAAAGTCTGACAACCAGTCTTAATATGGGATATCGTATTACCCGGTAACTGGAACTGTAGAGGTTAGATAGGCAATCGCTCAATGTATGATACTGGTATTCAGCTGCATCTGGTTAGACTGGAAGCTGACCTTATATAGTTGGAAAAAGGTTAGGCACGCAAATTATTTACTTGCCCAGAAAAACGTGAACGTAAAGTGTCAAAAATATTGACCAAACAATTTGATTCCGGAACTGGATTTTAACGTCAAAAATGATTAAAATAAATCTTTTGACCTCTGAATTATAACTTAACTTTTAACCTAAATATTTCCATTGTTTGTCCATTAACGATGATATAAAAATTAACGTTTTAAAACAATAACCCGAAAGTAATAATTATGTAAAAGGGTCGTCCACAGGTTATCGCCCTGGTGAAGAACTTCCCTGCACTGAAATATAAAAGGAACTGCCCATACTTTGTCAACATGACGACAATTTTTTTCTTTGACAAGCTAATTTTACCTGAGTCTATCTGTAGTGACTGTAATTAACCGACTTCAAAAAGGAGAAGGTTCTCAATTCATGTGCGTTTTTTTGTATGTTTGTTACGCGATATCTCCGTCAATTGTGGATGTATTTCGATAATTCTTTTTGTAATGGATATGCTTCAGGGGTGGTCTGATATAAATTTTACTAAAATTGCTTTGGTAAATTTTGCGTTTGACTCGATAATATGTTTTTAATCCACTTTATGTCATCATTATCATCAGCCTATAATGTTCCCGCTGCTGCATTTGCATGTTTTGTTTTCGTGACCTTCAGGCTAGCCTATACTATCATTTAATTTAACAAAAATAAGTCTAAGATGGCAAAATGCACTTTAAATCCATCATGACATTACAATAACTGGAACATGTTAAACGCGTGTTGGAAACGTTTTGTTTTTTTTTTTTTTGGTTGGGATCAAATAACTTCTCCCGCTCTGGGTGCAGGAGGGCGTGTCAGACTTTTACTGACTAAAACCTACCCGTGTTCCCTCAGTAGCCCGTATGCCAGGGGCTGTGGTATCTCTTTCGAACCAACCCGCACCCCTGGCACGCATCGGCCCTTGCGGGCCCCATCATTTTGTGCTGACATCTCTTTGGGGCGCGCGTGGAACACAACGCGCCATCGACTTGGGCTTGGTCCTTACCGGACAGCGAGCTACCCATTACTCGCCGTCCGCAAGCTCATGCCTACGGTGGCCGGAAATCGGCCTGGGATTCCCGACGCCCAGCGCGTCTCCGTATCCTGCGGCGGCTAGGGTCGCGAGGGCTTTGAAGCGCTTTCCTGTAAAAAATTTCAATTGTAGTTTGTATACGTAGGAACCGTCATTAGTCTACGTTCGCACGTACAGACGCCAGCACATCAAGCTACTCCAATCTGTAAAATTTCTTTGATAGTTTTTCAATTTTTTTACAAATAATAAGGTTCATATTCAATTGGGAAAATTTGACAGTTTGTGATAGCTTGATAAAAACATGGCAGCGGAATTTTTTCGCGCACTGTGGGTTTTTTCGACGCACTGCTTAGGCGAGAGTTGGATATCGATCCCTGTATTTTTCGACGTGCTGGGTTCCAATTTGTCGAATTTGTAATGCTCAGTTCATACGCGAACGTGATCTTAGAGCACAAAGACCTCTTAATCGTTATCATCCTCTTCCTGAGCATATCTCACAGAGCACGGAATCGCCGGTACTACAGACCATAAGCAGCCTATATTGTTCCCAATGCTGGGACAAAGGCCTCCTCTCTGTGGGAGGGAGCGGGCCGTAATCCACCACGCGGGCTCCATGCGGATTGATAGATGTCACATGTCTTCGAATTTTTGGTTTTAGAACCAAAAATTCGAAGACATGCTTTCTCGCGATGTTTTCTGTCACCATTTTGAGAGCAGTGGTGATGAAATAGTTTTTTCTGGGTTTGAACTTACGACCTACATCTCGTAAGTCGCGGCCGTTACCACTGGGCCACCACTGCTCTCGGTACTACAGACCGATCTATGGCAAAAAGTTCAAACACCTTTGGCTCAAAATTCGTTGCTCAAATTCCGGTTACTGACGCAGTCATAAAATCGTCAAACGCACAGGTGAGAGGGAATGCGGCGCAGGATGGAAGGTACGCACTCGCATCTGAGATCTGAGCCCTCTATGAAACCTGTCTGTGGAGATTTTCTTAGCTCTGGCCAACTTGGGTTCGAAGTCTATTTACATTTTTAAGTCGGACACAGTAACGCGTGCCCAGGCGGAATGCACTGAGATGGTTCGATAAAATTTTTCAGCTTCCGCCATAATTGACACTTTTGAATTGGCTGGACTACCTGGACCCACAAAACCTAGAAAACTCCTGTCTAGGACGCCATTCAAAGGCGTCTGTTACTATACGTCATTTCGAGATGTAGTGCAAGTAAACGGAGCCACTCTTGAGTTATTTTTTTTTTTGGGTGTGAAATATCAAATAACTTCTCCCGCTCTGGGTGCAGCAGGAGGGCGTGTCAGACTTTTACTGACCAATACCTACCCGTGTTCCCTCAGTAGCCCGTATGCCAGGGGCTGTGGTATCTCTTTCTAACCAACCCGCACCCCTGGCAGGCATTGACCCTTGCGGGCCCCATCATTTTTTGTGCTGACATCTCTTTGAGGCGCGCGTGAGCCACTCTTAGGTTGAATGGGAAGTACTGACAGTGTCACCTCTAGCAGCGACCGTATCTTTGTTCTCTGTGCCGTATCCCAATTTTCCCATTTCGTTTCATCGCTGCAAGCGTTCACCTTCTTTGCAATAAAAAACAAACTGATGCTAAAGTCCGTCTAATATTCAAATGAGCATCTAGAAATAGTCAAGGTTGGATTTTATCTGAAATTGCAAATAAAACACCTAACATCAAAAAATCTATTGAAATAAATGTCTTGATAGAATTTGGTAAATATGACTTTTATGCACGGTACATAAAAGTTTATTGGAAATCCATTAAGATTTATAGAAGAACAAACTTCTTCTACAATAGTAATTTCTTTACTGACCTTGCTAAAACAGGTTTTTTAAATTATATGGCATCTATTAGGTATTGCAATTCGTGATCAAAATTAATTATCTCAAGCTAGATCTGCAGTGCAATTTTGAACCAGAGCATTGATTTTGATGGAGATAGACTTTAGGCACAATGGGCGAAGTGTTCGACAACACTCTTCAGTTTAGTGGAATATTTATTTAATAACCATTTATGTAAGTACCTACACACATTGTATAAACAGACAAAAAGAAAGGTACAGAGGCCAGCACATCAAGCTACCTCAATCTGTCAAATTTCTTTGATTGTTTTTCAACTTTATTCCAAAGGAATAAGGTTTATGTTCAATTGGGAAAATTTTACAGTTTGGGATAGCTTGACCTGCTGGCGACTGTACATAAATATACGAACAAAGATGAAGCTTATTTTTAAAGATTTTTTTCCAGCATATCTGCGGTACGAAAGTAGATAATTGAGATATAGACGTGTGTAAGAGTAGAAGACAAAACAAAATACGTACAACTACATAGGTACTCCTTTTGACTTCGCTGTAGACGGTTAAAAAGTAGGCCGCCATGATCGAAAGTAGGCTTGCCAAAACTGGCTACACTGATCGATGAAAACCGCTTGATGTAAAATAAAGAAAGATAATACATTAATTAGCACAAAAAGAGACGCTTAAATACAATTAGGTTCATTAACACAGAAAGAAACACTCTCCACAGAGAGAGAACTCTCTTACTCTTGTTTTTACGAAGCCAAATCTTTCGGAAAAATTACAGATGGGCGTATGTCAAAGAATAAAGACCTAAATTTGGAAGGCTTCTCACAAGGTGGACCGATGACCTTGTGAGGGCCACAGTAGTACGATGGATGCGGGAAACACAGAACCGGTCGAAGTGGTGGAGCTTAGGAGGGTTTATGTCCAACAGTGGATGTCTTTCGGCTGAAATGATGATGATGATGTATGTCACCCATATGTTGCATGTGGCTATATTAATAAAAACTTCGAAATTGAAGAAACCACAAATTCACAACCGAACACAAACTTTTCGAGGTTTGATCTTGGGCGTAATACACTCAGTATTAATAAAACTTTTAAAATTAATGCAATACAAATTCACAATAGAATCCAAACTGTTCGAGTCCGAGGGCCGGTCTAAGTGCAGGGTCGTTGGCCTAAACCTCGTACTTTGCCCGAAATTGAATGCAATCCTCATTGTTTCGAACTGGACCTAGACCTTCATTATAAATTACGTTTGATTACAAATAACCAGTTCTCTATAAGTGTTTTACTGATAAAATGCTCTGCTAAGATTCTGTGATAGTAGAAGAATATACTTAGGGTAGTAAGTACTTGGGTTTCTTGAATTGAATGAAATTAAATTTACAACAAGTTTGTATGTAGGGATAATTGCTGGAATAATCAGTCAGATATGAAAAATTGGTTTTGCATTTGGTAGCCAAATTGTTGAGGATGGGTATACCATCACGCTACAAGTTTAAGGAGCCGAGTTAAAGGGGAAAAAAGTCAGAAAAAAACTCAGACTCCTGCGGCCCTCACAAGGTCATCTGTCCACCTTGTGGGAGGCCTTCCAACTTTCGGTGATTATGGTAGCCGGACTCTTCCGGGGATTCTTCGCACCCCTTGCCTCACCGTGGCCTTGACCGCTACCGTAGCCAAGGGTAGGTGGGCCGCCCGCCGGGCACTAGGGGTCATTTATTTATGGTGTTTGTCATTTTGGGGGGGGGGTTGCCATAATCGCCACGCTTAGCTGGCGGGTTGGCGATCTCAGTATGGTGGTAAAATGCATAGAGAACGCTGCTGCCCACTCTCTAGTAAGTCCCTTAGTCGCCTCCTACGACACCCACTGGAAGAAATGGGATGGTGCTATTCTTTTACGCCCGGACACCACACGGGAGAGCCGAGAAGCTGTAAAACTAGGAATTTCATGAGTCGCAGGCACAAACTATCACCAATAAAACTGAAAAGGAACAGTACAGTTAAACCTCGTTCAAGAGCTATCAGTTTCGATATTCTACAACAATTACATAAACAACTAGTGAATGTGCTTTAGATGTGCTAATATCCTTCACTTTCATCAGTGAAATTCGATTTGAAAAGAAACAAAAATATGAGTAGTTTTTGTTGTTTCCTCTCTTAATTAGGAAGTTATGTGAAAGCACTAAAATACAGACACTTCATTCATTGCGCATAAAAAACCTTTAAAAGTCCAAGTTATAAAGCATCCGTCCGCTACCATCATACCGTTTAATTTAGTGTAAAACACACAAGTTACGCTTTTTATTAAACAAACGTTTAAAAATTGTTAACGAAGCACAAACACCTATTTCCCCCCCGAGTGGGTTCCCGCATTGTCGTTGCGGGGGGGCTCAGTAACCGTGGATTCCGGCCACGGTGAAGCCAAAAGGAACCCAAAGGTGGGGCCGCTCGTCAGGGCTTTTGCCTTCAAGCCATTGAAGTAGCGGCCAAAAAGTAGGTTGCGGTGAGGTGCACCGCAACTGAGATGGGCCGCGATGTCGAATGGGAGGCATCGCGGCTGAGGGTTACGGGCTGCGGTAGAGGAGGAGTGCCGGTGCTTCTGAGCAGCGCTCTTCCCTTCCGTGGCCTGGACGGGGCCGCCACCGTTTGATGGCGGACGCGGTGGGGCCGCAGGGGAAGAGGAGTGTCGGTATAGCGTCAGCCGCTCTCCCTATCCCCTGCGGCCGAAAAGTGGTAGACGGGACGGCGCGGCGCGTTGTGTTCCACACGCGCGCCATCAAAGATGTCAGCAACCACTGGTGGGGTCCGCAAGGGCCGATGTCTGCCAGGGGTGCGGGTTTGTTCGAAAGAGATACCACAGCCCCTGGTATACGGGCTACTGAGGGAAAACGGGTGGGTTTTAGTCAGTAAAAGTCTGACACGCCCTCCTGCTCTACTCAGCAGGAGAACTTGGTAAAATCGTACTTGAATGATAGACTGCAGCAAGTTCAAATAAACGGTGTGAATTCCTTGGGCTTAAAAGTCAAAATGGGAGTACCGCAAGGTTCAATATTGGGTCCGTTCCTCTTTTTAGTATATTTAAATGATTTACCTCATTTACTAAAAAACCAACCACAAATGGTGTTATTTGCTGATGACACATCACTGTTTTTTAAAGTTAAGAGACACGCACAGGAGCTTGACGAGGTAAATAACGCTATAGTTAAGGTCCATAATTGGTTTACTGTAAATAATTTGGTATTAAATGGAAAGAAAACTAAATGCATAAGATTCACGTTACCGAATGTCAGAAGTAGTGAATGTCACGTTGTATTGAATAAGGAGATAATAGAATTCGTCGAACAGACGGTTTTCCTGGGGATCACGCTTGACTCAAAGCTACAGTGGGGTCCTCACTTAACATCACTTGCAGGGCGGCTAAGTTCTGCCGCTTACGCTGTTTGGAAGATCCGCCAATTAACAGACGTGGATACCGCGCGACTTGTTTATTTTAGTTACTTTCATAGCATCATGTCTTACGGTATTTTGCTATGGGGACGGGCTGCGGATGTTGAGTCGATCTTTATTCTGCAAAAGAGGGCTGTCAGAGCCATTTACAACCTCCGCAGACGCGAATCTCTAACTGTTCAAAACAATTAACATCATGACGGTACCTTCTCAATATATTTATGAGAACATTATGTTTGTTCGGAAAAATCTACATCTTTTTAGTAAGATAAGTGACAGGCATAATTTTAACACTAGAAATAGGAACAAATTAGATCAACCACGTTTCAGATTGTCTAAAGTACATACTTCTTTTATGGGGTACTGTGTAAAATGTTATAATAAACTACCAGTCGATATTCTTGAACTAAGTGAAAATAAATTTAAGTCATGCATTAAACGCACACTATGTAGACAAGCGTATTATAAGTTAGATGATTATATCTTAGATAAAAATGCCTGGCTTAATGCTGGTCCTGCTCCACAGCCACCTGGGCTTATTAATTAACATTTTAATTTCTGGAAGAGATGCTTCCCCTTTTTTTATGTTTTCTGACATTGCGAACATTTCTGTTCCTATTTTTATTAATTTTGTGACATTACGAATTTGTTTTTGATTTTACTGAACCAAGTATTACTTATTAAAATTTCAATAGATACGAATTTTATGAATTTCTCAAATAGGATTGAAACTATAGTTTTGTATAATTTAGAAGCATTTTGTCAAATTTTTGTAAATGTGAGTACCATGCATCCTTATAATATGTTGTTTTGATGTACGTCGACTTGAAAAAACGTGGTAGTTGAGAGTATGTCATGCTCACTTAAATGTCTCACTGATGGTGGCGTGTGTGTTGGATCATTCGGTTCCCTAGAAAATGGTTGAGCTGGATGGTGCTGATCCATGCGTCAAGTTCGTGAACGGGCGCCGTCTGTTGAGACTGGTCATCTCTTATCTGCCATGGCTTATTTTGAATCTTATTTTTTTTTATTTATTTCTTACATTGTTCTCACATATAGAAGCACCAAGAAATGTTCCCAAAATTTTGTAATACCCACGATTTAAAAGAGTGTCCTTGGAGTTTCTTGCCCGTTCTTCTCCATAGAGATCTACGTTTTTGGAATGGGCACCTAGCTTCAACTTCGATTTTTGTTTGACTATTCAAAAGTGCCTGTGAAAGGCTTAATTGAAATAAATGCTTTGAGTTTGAGTTTGAGTCATTTGATGAATTCCCACCCAAAAAAAAAAAAAAAAAAAGCACAAACACCTACGCACGAGAAATTAATGAGCTTGCAAAGCAGATGTCTACATCATACGTCTAGTGTTGAGCTATCCGGTGACTGAAACATACATGCCGTCTGTTGGGACGGGTCAGCTCAAAGCTGCAATGGCTCTTTCTTCAAAAGGGCCCTTCCAGACATTGCCCTGCATTGTTAGACTCACATAAATTCAAAATAATATAATGTTTGGACTTTAAAAGAGACCATGACCTCTGAGTTTGTTTCGGTTTTTCTACTCAGGGAAGTCAGCTAGGAAATGCCGTCGCCATCTACTTTTTAAAATATTGACCCACTAAATATTGACGTGTAAAAATGTCTAATAAGATCTGCTTACATACAAATGAACATTTCATTTAATTTAAAAAAATATTATTTAATTATTTTCATATTTTAGCGGTAACGTAATGTGTGTCTGATGACCTCAAAAGCCCATCTGCCTATCCTTTTCCCAACTATGTTGTGATCTGCATCCAGTCTAAACGGATGCAGCTGAAAACCAGTATTTTACATGGAACGACTGTACCCAAGCCAAATTAAGTACAGCTTCCTACCCATGTTGAAACTTTTTGAACTCCTCGTCACCTATGTCCCCAAAAGATTCATTAGAAACCAGCGTCAGACAGCATCAATCTGTCTGGCATTAATGCTGAAATGAACCTTTTTGGCGCAGCCGTGAGGCACACAATGTTGTAGTCATTTATTTTCCCTTTTTTTGTAATTTTATTTCGTGTTTCACGAACTGTGTCCAACTAAACAGTATTTTTTCTTTTATTTCTTTTTAGTACTGAGAGTGAGCTGAGTTAAGCCACGGATAGACAAACAGACGGTTGGCTATGGCAAAAGCGCTTTGTACACGGCACGGTGTCTTTACGGTACGGCGCGGCGTTTTAACCGCGTTATAGACAAACGATAACGTGGTTCTGTGGTATACATCGACGGCACCGTGCCGTAATGCTGCCGAGTGCCGTGTCGTCAACAAGTTTACATAGTGATATGTACATACAACATCTACGATCGTGCCTACACATGGCGAATAAGGGACTACTTACACTTATTCAGCTCTGTTTAGCTGTTGTCCATTGAAAACAACGATTTTGTATGAGATGCGTACGCATCCGTTCAGCCGCGGAAAGCTGAATGGACTATACTATACAAAATCGTTGTTTTCTATGGACGAAAGCTGAACAGAGCTGAATAAGTGTGAGTAGTCTAGACCGTAGTTTTAACCAACGTTTCCACGGACTTGTTTTCTTACCAATACCAAAAGCTTCTGGGTTCCTTGTTGTTTTAAAGCAGGTACATTCCCTATTTTTAAAGCTCCTTAGAGCCCTGAAAATAGGGAAAGTAACTGCTTTAAAAAAGAAACGTGGTTTCTCCGCGTGCAGTATCATTCGTTTTGTTCTGCGAATTTAACCCATTTTTGTTTTGGACAGAAAGTCAGTCCATTGAAGTTCGTATAAATAAACTTACCAAGAATCCATTCCAAATGTAGGTATTTCTGGGTATAAACACAATAAGTACTAACAGATTAATATTCCTGTCTAGGACCTTTAATGAGATAACAATAGATTTGAACCCGATTCGGGTGCACAAGGTATTTTATAGGTTAAAATAGTATCGTAGTGCAATAATTTTGTTTTAAACTTTTAATAATTTTATTGTCTAAGGGTTGCTGAATGCAAGATCAATAAAATATTCAATGTCTTTGCCATTCCAATTTTTTTTTTTAAGAATCTCTTAGGTACGTAATTTAGGCCTATTTAGCCTTAAAATTAGAAATTAATAGAAAGTGGTAAAAGAGTAAATCGAGACCCTAACCGGTTAATGATGTCCGCGTCGAGCCACAGAATGAGAAATGGTAGAAGGTCCAATACCTTCTACTTTAGTTGTCCCTATTGATTTAAAACTAGGGTTAGATACCTACTTATTTGAGTATATTATGGTATTTAGGATTCCAACAAATGATACATAGAAAGATTACAACAATATTAATACAATTAATATACAATATTAATTAATATACAAAAACGTAAATCACAACAATCCAAACGGTTATTTTACGCTCCTACAACAGGCACATCATGTACATGTTTCGTTATTCGTTCTTATTTCGCAGAGGTCTTTTAAATACTTAAATCCTGAAACGTAGTGACGGTTCGTTAGCTTTTCATTATGCACTCATTATTAAAACAGCATATCATGCTCATTAATACTAACAAAAAAAACGGAATGATAATTAATTATGTAGTATGCATTTATCTAATGCAACCTCAAAACGTTGTTTTGTGAAAAAAAAAAAAAAAAACATTGATATTCATTCTTGTACAATAGAAAATGAAACTATGTAAAGACGAGTATTAATTAAATTCCTATACCTAAAAAAATATTATACATACTTAAATATTTATCAACCATTGATTATGCACAAACAGAAGATCTACTTGTTCAGTTGTCTGCAAATAGAACCGCTAACATGCTATTTTACTTTTATTTACTTACCTAAGTTTTAGATTAGTTTTACTTTATACTCATTGCTAATTAACTACATAGTATTTGAGCACTTTCTAGCCTAGAGTACAGGTTCAACTTAGTTCAGGCAAATTAGCAATTGTGCTCTATATTAATTGTTAAGTCGTTGATTGTAAATTAATGGTTTTTAATGTTAATCTGGCAGTTTAAGTACTTTATGCAGCCTACCCAAATGTCCTTTCTTTAGTATTGTTCATCAAATCGTTTAGCTCCTCAACTTTTGAGTTGAGCTGTATGATTACCAGTGATCGGAATAGTTTGACTATATGCCTAAACTTCGGAGAACAAGGACAGAAAGTGGAGACTTCCTTACGACTAAATTTGTTTTCCCGGGATTTGGGTAAAGTCTTCAGTAAGTTGAAAATAAGTAATAACTACCAAATAAAAAATAAATAAAAAATCTTACTTTAATTCATGATTTGATACAACGGTTAGTTGGATCGTAAATATAATTCGAATACGTGAATTAAAGTTAGATTATTTATTTCGGGATTTTACTAGAAAATCCCGAAAATTTGGTAATTGCAACTTTAGTTAAAAATAAGTTTACACATCTTATATAAAGCTTATTTTCAACTTATTGAAGATTTTTCCCGAATCCTGGGAAAAAAATATAGTCGTAAGGAAGTCTCCACTTTCTGTCTCTGTTCTCCGAAGTTTAGGCAAATATAGTCAGCCTATTCCGATCACTGATGATTAAGTACTGATAAATGCGTGCACTGAATGGACAGGTCCACTCAATTTATATGTATCTTTCCTCAAAAGACCATTACAGACACCAATCCACATGGTCTGCACATGATCTGACCAAGATTATGTCTGGACTTTAAAAGAGACTGTGTCTCTGAATTTGTTTCGGCCATTCTTCTCAGAGAAGTCAATTAGGGAACGCCGACCTCATCTCGTTTAAAAAAAAATATGATTGACGTGTAAAAGTATATTACAAAACTACTAACAGAAATAAACTTAATAAAGGGACATAATATGCTTCCCTCTGCTTTGCTAGATTTGCCTTTTAAAATCCAACCTGTGTTTAAAGGCCTACTATTCCATCACCGACTATTTGAATGACAAGAATAGTTTTTCGCTGTGATTAACACAAGACAATGTTTATGTTCTTTCTCCAGAATGAGAGTTTTCTGAAATTACGTTGACTAGGTGGCAGCACTGAGATGTCTGGTCCGGGCACCTGTCAAAAATGTCAAAACGCCTACGGACTGAATGGTGAAAGAATGAATGAAAAGAATGACATCAAATAGTTTAAGTTCACTGTCGAACTGGAAGACCTCTTGTCAGACTGGCGCCAACTGGTGGCTTGAATATTCAGGTTATATGGATTCATATAATTATTTATAAATATTGATTTACTGTGTAAGTCATTTTTTTATTTATTATAATCTGTTATTTCATTAGTTATTGACTTGATCTACTCTTAACAATTGTTTTTATTATAATTTGTATTGCATTATGGTTGGCTAGTGACCTCGACAATTGATCATTCTATTATTGCTTGAGCAACCGCCAGCAAGTTCGTCATGCTCCCGTAGATGTCACAGCTTGTGGTATTTTTTTAGCGTCGGGTTTCGGGTTACCTCTTTACGGTTGCTGCTTGTGGTGACTTCGAAGGTCTTGCTGATCATTACATTAATTATTATCATTCATCATTAAAATTATTATTGCTAATAATTACATACCTGTTTGTTTATTTATTTTACGTCGATGGTCCTATGTTACCATTTGTTGCCTTGAGTTGTAACTCGGGTCGCAACAGCTATGTGAATATTGCATATGTAAGCTATCACGCCCTTTATAGCAGGAGACTTTTATTTTGGTAGTATGTTTTGTTTACATTTTTATTTTTGTGCTTGAGCTAAGTTTTCGCTTTACTTGTTGATATATTAGCATGTCTAGCTGACATATTTATTTATTTTTAATAGTGAGTAAAATTGCAAGATGTAGCTAGCTAGCGACCTCGACAATTGATCTATTATAATTATCTAGAACAATAAAAAATAAAAAATCGTAACCTACCGTTGTATAGAATCAAGTTCTTCTAACATAACAGACAGCTGTGCTGCTGGGGAGTTTGTTGCACCAGTTCTTCTTCCCAGCTAAAGCACTAGGAAGTGGTGAAGAGTGAGCGTTTTGGGGGACTGTCTTATGTAATTTTGACATTCAAAAAATGCTGATTTTCAGCCTAATTTGAATAAATGACTTTTGATTTTGATCTTGTTCAATAAATCACCTTGTCGATATTTATTTCATGCATTTTTCGTTATAAATTACATTGTATTGCTGAATAAAAATTGTAGTATAAACCAAGTTTTAATTTATTCATTTTGATTTATCTTGAACAAAATCAAGACATTAAAATACATGCATAAATTACTAAATAATTATGTAAATTACGATCATTGATACAATAAACTCGACAGCTATTTAAATAATGTAAAAGTCATTAACCTTGACCAAAACCTTTTATTAAACAGTAATTCCAGAAGTATTAAAGCTTTGATAACTAATTTTCTTTCATAATCATCAGTACAAGTGATCTTCTTCTTATTCTATGGATGGCAAAAGTTCAAACATCGTAGGCCCAAAATTCAGCTGCGCGAACTCCACTCACTGATGCAGTCATAAGGTCATCAAATGCACAGGTGACAGGGTATGCGGCGGTATGCAAGGTGGGCCATTGTATGTAGGGGGAGGTGACGCCTGCGCAATTGAGATCTGCACCCGCATCTGTGGAGATTGTCTGTGCTCCGGCCGACTTAGGTTCGAAGACAATTTAGAATCGGAGTCGACCACGGTAACCTTGCCTGAGCAGGAAGGCTCTCAGATGGTTTGATAAAATTGTCAGGGGGCTTAATACAGCTCCCGCCATTCCGCCATTCCGGCTTCCATCAAGTTGCACTCCACTCACAGGATCCCCCTGTAAGTAGAGTGCAGTGCAGCCATGAGATGGCTGATGGGGCCGAAAGTTACAGGACTGGCGACCGCGTACGGGATCACGTAGCGTTAGAATGCTTGCCACGTTGGGAACCGGTAACCTTGTGAAGGCCGCAGGAATCTGCTGCAGGTACGTAGCATATGCCTAGTTGATGTGGCGACGCTTTGAAGTAGCCTATTATCCAGCGTTGACGTCATTTGGCTGAAATGACGATGATGATGTGATGTGATGCCTAAGCTAATGCTAATTGGAGAATGTGGGTAGGGAGAGGGTGTGTACTTCTTTTCATTTAAAAAGTCGTTTTTTAGTACTTTATTGTTTGTCTTTTTTATTATTTTAAAGCCACATTATTTCACTGATACACTACTGTACATTATAATCGTTCTAATACTATATTCTTATCACAACCTAAATCTAAAGTTAAAACATAATTCTATGATAATTTATGGGATTTCACATTAAATCGTATTCTATATGTATCATTTACAGTTATCGAAGCACTTGTATAGCTGTTATTTTCATCATTATCAATCGTTGCATTACCATTGGTCGGTGTCTTTCCATTTTGGTACATTTTTTTGTCCGTTTCCGATAAATTATTGTTGGTTCCTTTATCATTTGTAATTTCTATACTATTTTCAGCTGTAGCAGCCGTCTTCTTATTGTAGGTTCTAACATAGAAGCTTCCGAAGAGATAGAGGAAGAGGAATCCATTGATTGCCATAGCAATGGACATGATAAATGAAGGTTTGCAGTCCGACTTCACACAAGCTACTCCAAAATGGATGAGTATTAAGACAAACTGGATCTGAAAATTAAAATACTTGAGCGTTAGTGACAGGCACAGGTATGGAAGTGAAATGAGAAGAAAAAGACATCCAACTATCACCATTTTAGGCTATATTTTGTGTTTGACAATACTTTAAGAAGACTGTTTAAAAATTAAAAACATCGTGAGGAAACCAGCATGTTCTACAAAACAAACATTAAAAGACATGTGATATCTACCAATCCCCATTGGGGCCGCGTGGTGGATTACGGCCCACTCCCTCTAACACAGAGTAGACCTGTGTCCCTCTCACATAGAGAGGGCTTGTCCCAGCAGTGGGTGGGAACATCATAGGCCAATTATGCTGTAGTTTCAGCAAAGAGATTTCCAAAACCTAGAGGAAGGTCTATACCTATGTGCACAAACGATTCATGATGAATTTATCACTTTGGAGGACTTATGCCGGACGTAGTACTCATAATAAACGTGAATTCTGCCATAATCGTCATCATTCATCAAACTTTGATAAGTTTTTTGTTTATACAAAAGCCCTTTCATTTTGGCAATACTATAATTTTGATATGACTGTAAGAGTAAACACCGATACCCTTGAAACCAGTGGTTTGGTTTATAGAACGCAATTTCAATGAAAAAAAAAAAAACAACATTTTTCTTAAAAGAAAATCTGCTTTTTCCACAAGAACATTTCACCCTACACGCGAAGGCAACAAACTTGCGTCTCAATACGAGAAGGGCCGTGGGGCGCGGGAACCACAACCACGCCGCGTGGCCCGACTCCGACTTCCGGGTCGCGACCCCGGTCAGTCAGCTGTCAGACTCGCTAGCGAGCGCACGTAACGCAACGTCATAGTGTCGCTCATTTCTCGCGCGTTTTTTTTTAACTCCCTCATTTATTTTATATTTAAGTCAACTATCCCTGGTTTAAGTGACACCGGTGTTTACCCTTACAACCTATAAGATAATATCTGGATGACCGGTTTTTTTTTTATTTGACGTTTTCTAAAAATAAGACCTAGCTAGATCGATTTATCTCCCCGAAATCCCTTGCCAAAATTTCATGAAAATTTTTGGAATCGTTTCCGAGACCATAAAAACATATACACATGAATTGCTCGTTTACAGGTGTTAGATTTATTTTGTATTGCTGAATGGCTCTTGACGGTCCCCTCCCATCATGTAGAGGAGGCCTGAGTCCCAGCAGTGGGAACATTATTGTTTATGATGGTTCTGCTATTGACCTTGATCACGCCTGATGGAAAGCGATGGATGAAGTCTATGATGCAACGAGCGTGCCCAGAAAATGCAAGTTTACTCTTGCTTTGAAGGGCTTATTATTAATTATTAACATTTTAACAGTTAAGAAACAAAAGACACAAACTCACCAGTTGCATGCTAGTAATATACTTCTTCCACCACAAATACTTCGTCATATTCGGGTATGAAGACAGCCCATAGTAGGTATACATGAGGACATGGACGAAAGAGTTCAGCATCCCCAGGACCAGCAGTGCATACGTCGGCTCATACTTCAGGGCTGTCCATGTCACCATTACCATCAAAGTATGGTGGTACACGTGGAGGAAGCTAACTTGGTTGTACTTCTTCCGCAGTACGAAGAATATTGTGTCGAGGAGTTCAGAGAACTTGGCTAGTAGGTAGTGGTACATTGCTGCTGTTAACTGGAATGAGATAAACAGATATGTTTCATTATTATTATTTTTATTTTTAACCTGTCATATACGGGGTGGATTTTTGAATCGGGGCTGTAAAGATTTTTCGGTAAATGGGGCTCCACATTTCTCAATAAAAAGGACAGTCTGCTGATACCGTTTTTCTATAGCTACAGCGGTTAAGCCTTTATTGGCCAATCCAATTGAATTAAGAAGTGAAATGAGATGAAATAGTTGGAAAGAGAAAAAAACAGAGAGACTTACGCTTCGCCTTTGGTATTCCGTCTCCATAACACAGGTTTTTGGCACCAATCCATTCTCAGCCAGCATACTGACACACTGGAAAAAATAATAATATAAAAATGACAACTAAGCACCGGACTAAGTAGTCAGTCTTGTAAAAAGAACAGCATTTCTATATGAAAACTGGCTAGGTGGTTTAAACCAGCATTGCTGTTCTGTAACGATCTCACCGCGTGAAGTGAGCGTGGAGTGAGCTGTCGCTCCATCTGATGCTTGGTCAATCCCGAGCATCAGTGGGATGACACTGACAGCTCACTCCACGCTCACTTCACGCGATGAGATGGTTACAGAATCGACATGCTGATCTAAATTTAAGCCTTATTTTGTAATAAGGGGATTAGGATTAATACAACATCACGCAAAAGGTTAGGCACAGGTACCATCCTATAGTATACATTTTGATAGTTATGTTTATGTAACAGGCCGCCCCCAGTCACATGGGACTAAGAACATAACGGGCTCGCCGCCGCCATCAACCGGGCACAAATGTAAACTTCAGGCTGCTTCTGATAAATTCCAGTCGGAAAAACCCATGAACACTTTGCTCGACCTTTGAATCGAGCCCAGAACTTCATGCTTAACAGTAGCGACCACTACACCATCCAAGCAGTATATTAAGTTGGTATACAATGATTTTATTCATCACTAGCTTCCGCCCGCGGCTTCGCGCGTGGAAGTCGGAAATTATCCCTCAGGAACGTACTACCTGGATAAAAAGTATTTTATGTATTCATCTAGGTTACAATCTAGCTGTGTGCCAAATATCATTTAAATCCATTAAGGAGTTTTTGCGTGAAAGAGTAACAAACATACACACATCCATACACACAAACTTTCATCATCATCATCATTTCAGCCGAAAGACGTCCACTGCTGGACAAAGGCCTCCCCCTTGGGGGTTTTGCCATAATCACCACGCTTGGCAGGCGGGTGGGCGATCGCAGTATGGTGGTAAAATGCATAGAGAACGCTGCTGCCCATTCTCTAGTAAGTCCCTTAGTCGCCTTCTACGACACCCACGGGAAGAAATGGGATGGTGCTATTCTTTTACGCTCGGCAACACACACGGGACACAAACTTTCGTATTGATAATATCATTTTTTTACGACCATTCATTCAAACGAAAGTAAGACTAGTTATAAAGTCCATTTCTTCAGCATTCTTAAACAATTAACAGTCGAACCAACCCCCATACAAAGATCCATTGTTTTTTCGAGTTTGCGATAAGCGGGCGGACCACCCGCGACTCAAATTGGTGTGATGACGTCATCGCAGTCGCTCTGCGGTTTTTAATTTAATTCGCTTGGCCGCTCAAGCGGTTAAATAAGTTGATAATATGTACCTAAGGATTATAAAATACACGTACCGTATATAACAAGAAACAGGAGATCAGGACTTGGATGGCGTTGTACATCGGCATGATACTTTGTAATTTGAATGGTTCTCGTGTCTTCATGAAGGCTGGTCCTATCTTCAGCACAAACAGCAGATATGAGGACAATATTACTGTCACTGGCAATGGAGACCCCATTAGGAACCATGTGTTTACAAAGTCCGCTGTAAAAAATGGAAAATCTTATAAACATGTTTGAAAGATCAAATATTAGCCCGTTCTGTGATGCGGGAAGAACGTAACCACTCGAACTGGCAGAACTAAGAGGAGACCTATGTCTATATATGGATGTCTTTCGGATGAAATGACAATGAATATGATACGGGCCTAAGGCATGGGAAAGAGAATCAACAAGGCAAGGCAAGCCTTTGACTTCAATATATTATCCTAAGTTATAAGAAGAAATTATATTTTAAGTTTTAATAAAATATGTTGTGTTGTTATAAATAAATTTCTGGACTGACCAACTTGGCAACCATTTAGATCTCACTTATTTCGTCGTTGAAGTCAACAACCAAGGCATATATTACAATATTGAATTTAGCTCTCATTTTACATTAATGTTTTGCAGTAGCCAGGTGCAGGGATGCAGTGGCCAGGGCATATTAATTAAGTGATTTCATGATGTGTTATTTATGGAGGAACCTGGGGGAGGCCTATGCCCAGCAGTGGACGTCTTTCGGCTGAAATGATGATGATGATGATGATGATGATGATGTGTTATATGCTATGTTTTTTTAATTTATGTTTTTATTTTCATACAAAATTTGCCCTAAACTTTTGTTTTAATTTGTATCTTATATTATTAATTTCCGATTTATTATAAATTTTTATTTGACATTGTATTTATAATTAGATGACATTGTATTTTTAACTAGCTTTTGCCAGCGGCTTCGCCCGCGCGGTACTTTCATCCCCTATTTAACTCCTTTAGGGGTTGACTTTGGAAAAATCCTTCCTTATTCCTTGTTTACACTATAAAGGGAACCGCTGTGCAAAATTTCAGCTTTCTAGGTCCAAAGGTTTTGGGCTGGGCGTTGATGAGTCAGTCAATCAGTCAGTCAGGACTTCTCTTTTTATTTATATAGATAGATAGATACATTTTTGTGTGATTTGTATTTATGTCGTGTTTCGTAACATGTGATTGTAATTTGGGAGAATCTGAAATAAATGGATTTTATTTATTTATTCATATTTATTAATACGTGAAGCAAAAAAAATTGTACCCCTTTTTAAGAAAATTACGCGGACGGAGGAGTATAAAATTTGTCACAGTTAAAATTTACATGGAGAAGGAGAGGAGAAAACTGTTATTGTTATAAAATAATGCATTGTTTTGATTGAATTGTGGTTGAATTTCTAACACTGGGTGACCACTAGTTTAAATAAAAACATCAGGAAAAGTTTTAGCTTTAAAAGTTAGGAAGGACACTCGACAGACAAAACTTTGGTGATTCATGCTGCGTCATCAAAGACATCGAAAAATTCCTACTTCTTTCAATATAAATATAAAGTTCATAGAATGATTTAATGAATAATCATTCCTACTGCGTCATTTGTTTTTTCCAAATAGAAAGGAAAATTATAAACTCTATTACTGACGCTGTTGGATGCCTATTTTGATTAAAATTCTTGTTAATAATTTATGATTCAGATAAATGTATAAATAAAATTTAATATGTTTTAATGTGTTTTATGTTTCTCTATGAAGTTCGTAGTCTATTACCGACTTTAGAGTTTTTATCAAATTTGTACCTAGGTAACTACTAGCTGACCGGACAGACGTCCCGTTTCTTAAAACTCTATCGCAGCACCATCAACCGACTCCAATTGTGAATCTAAACCACCCACACAAACCTACACAAAGTATTCCATCAAAATCAGTTCAGCCACAAATGGCAGTCGTCACAGTCGTTTAAGAGGAGAGTTGAACGGACGAGAACCAACCTCAAGACAATTATAAATAATTAGTTTTTAATTTAATTTTCAACAACAAAGAATGTTGAATAATTTGTAAGTGTGATCTTTTCGAAGTTATTCAAAAAAATGAATTTCCTTTAACCTAAATAAAAGCTGTATTTAACTTTCTGACTGCATTGTGGTCGCAAATATGCGGAATAAAATTTCAAAAATGTCCTAAATGGATTCCATCAACCGCAAAACTTTATAACTGTCGACATTCTATTGCACCCAAAAACCCTAAATCGATAATTCTTGGAATTATTTAAATAAGTATATTTATATCTCCTATTTTAATTATAAATAAGTCGGTGTTCGTGTCTGTCTGTGTGACTATCGATTTTCATTTGGTTTTCACCATCATCGAGAGCAAGGTTTTGGAAATAACAATTACTTAATATTTAATTTAAAGAAAGCACATAAATCTCGAAGTTTTCACATCGTGCGAATCATAAGCGGATCGTAAAGATTCAAATAAATTAATTAGGTTAGCTAGTTTATTGGCCCTGAGAGTATCGAATTAATTCAGGGTCGTGACTTCTATCTAATAGATAACTAATCTATTATAGTCTGAGGGGCAATGTCAGTTGGGCAAGACACAAAGTCGAACGATATTTGACTTCTTATACGTCGTGTTACAGAAAAGTGTGGTCATATTTAAGGGCCAAAGTCAAAGTCAAATTTATTATTTCAAAAAGGCACATAAAAGGGAATTTTCAAACGCTGAGTAATGTGAACTTTTCGAAGTCTATTCTCGAACAAGTAACTGAGCAATATGAATTTTCCAAAGTCTATTTACGTATAACTGAGTAATGTGAATTGTTCAAAGTCTATTTACATAGAACCATTTGTATTTTGTTTGTTCATATTTTCGTTGTAGATTTTATTTGTCCCTTCTAAAATATCGTTCCGTATAGAGAAGAACGGGCAAGAAAGTCCACTGTAACTTTTTAAATGTTTCGCAATATTTTGTATACATTAATTAATTGGTGGTTGGGATGGGTGTGGTGCAGATCATCAAACTGAACAACTTTCTCCATCGGGCCAACATCGTAATTGCGAAAAAAGTATCAGCTGTTCCATACCAGACTTCAATACGTACTTGACCCAAATGTATGGGAGGGGTTATTATTTTTTCGCGATTACCATTTTGGTCCCATGGAGAAAGTTGTTCAAGTTCATGGTCTGTTCACGACACTGTTAAATATAAGCACACCTTTTTTATACCCGTTGTATTAATTTTTTGTCACACGTTATTTCACATGACCATAGCAGAGGGGCTTGTGACTAAGTAATAACAGCTCCACGAGTCGATCGATCAGGTAAGCTACGCTTGCCGTGGTTGGTCCGTGGATGGGTAAGCCTAGAGAATAACGTTAACGTTGGTCCCAGCCGTCATTCGTGGATTTTGACAGTCGTTTTGGGGCTTCAGAATTCCAAAAGTTTGACAACCAGTCTTCCAAGAGGTTTTGTACTACCCTGTTACTGGATTGTGGAGGTTTGGGAAAAAAGACGTTAAGAATTTCACGTATAGAACAGTCACGAATCGAAACTGACACGAAGTGCCGACGCCGCCACAAATCGTTCAGCTACATGACAATTGACGTGTAAAAGTCAAAATCAAAATCAAAAGTCATTTATTCAAATTAGGCTGAGAATCAGCACTTTTCGAACGTCAAAATACACAAGACAGTCCCCCAAAAACGCCCACCCTTCGACACTTCCTAGTGCTTTAGCTGGGAAGAAGAAGTGGCGCAACAAACTCCCCAGCAGCACAGCTGTCTGTTTAGTCGGATGGACTTGACTCTATACATACATATACAAAGTAACAAACAATAACGCATATTAGGTACCAAAAATAAAAGTCTCCTGGTATAAAGGGCTCTATAGCTTACATATGCAATGCTGGATTATTGTTAGATCATGTCAATAACTAATGACATAATAGATAGATAATAAAAATAAAAAAAAACACTTGGTCAATAAAATTGAGAAAAAAAAAAGTATTTAACTAAATAATTATATGAGCCCATATAACCTGTCACTAGGTACGCTAATTCTGGAGAAAGAACATAAACATTGTCTTGTGTTAATCACAGCGACCAACTATTCTTGTCATTTAAATAGTCGTTAATGGAATTGTAAGCCTTTAATTTTTTGCCTTTAGTGTTTGTGCCAACCTACATATAGAAACAAAATCATTTATCAATCACACATCTACATGAAATCGATAATCACGTTCACAATCGTTCTACAATGGTTTAAAAAAGTAAAAATATAGAATTTGTAGAAATTCTTCGCTAGTCGAGTTGTTTTTGGAGTTGGTGGGTAGTCCCATAATTTCTGATAATATCGTCCAAAGTCATGTTTTTTTTTTGCATGTTTAGATGTGATTATAAGTTGAATTTAAATCCTTGACTGTCTTTGAAATTAAACATTCGTTTTACGTTTTATTTCTGTGAGGCTAATATTGTGATAGATAGAGAATGAAAAAGCTCTTGCTAATTTTAATCTAAAAGCAGAATTTTAAATCCATTTTTAAAAGTGAAAACATTGAATTAAATTTCTATGCTTCAAGTTCAAAGTCACACAAGTGCAAATATTAACTAAGTCTATTTATGTAGAGCCATTTGTATTTTGTATGTCATATTTTCGTTCAAATAGTTACACTGTCTGACAAACAGGCTGTCGCACGTCATGTACGCACGGCTACACACCAAGCTATACATTTCCAGTTTACCCTGATCTCGCGCTGTACGGAAATCCTATACAATGCGAGATCAGCTTATACTGGAAATGTGTAGCTTGATGTGTAGCCGTGTGTATAAGAGTACATGACGTGCGACAGTTATTTTACCGGCAGTTCACAGTTATTTTACTTTTAACAGCAGCAATCCAACAGCAACCTTATTGGAACGATTATAAAGATCACTATGATGTCGTGTTCAGTCTGTCGGCGTGGTATCTGTCGGTGTTTAGTCACTACACTCGATATTGATGCGTAAAAGTCCCTAAAAGACTGAAGCCACTTGCAGGCGTCAGCAATGTTAATGGCTTTTTTAAATTATTTCGGTTTGCCGCTCATTGGAAGTGTCGCTCTTTTTTTTCCAAGTCAAGACGTAAGTAAACAGTAACTTTGTACTTTGCCGAGTACATAATGCTTGTGTGTCAGTACATAATGTCTTGTTTGCTAATTAATTAGTTAACATCCGTCCGTGTTTGTCTAGTATGCACCTGGCTTCTATACCTTCGTAAATTCTGACGCTATACTTCAAGAATATCTACAGGCTGTAAAAAGATCCTTAAGGGGAACCTAGTCGCTAGCTCGAACTCACTGGTGGGCCTGGCTAAAAAGCACGCTGTCTCACCAGACTTCACGTCCAACAGAGGTCGCATCAGTGATGAACAGTTAGACGCTAGTCTACACGCACAACTTTATTGAGTGAGATACAGGATCATTTACAGTAAAACAGGAGCGTAAAGATTAAGAAAAGTCCTTCGGAAGATAGGGTTTTATGAAAAAACCACTGTATAAATCAATAACCAATAAAGTTTATTGAACTTTTAGAAAATTGAACTTTGTCGGTTCGGTACCGACAAAGTTCAATTATCTAAAAGTTGGTTAGAGATTTTAAACTTCTTTTATTACTTAAACACGTCCAAAGTTAGGTTAAATAAGCAAGAAAAACGAATCCTTGTTGGCTCATAACTTTTTAATTTTACTTTAGTATACTTTTTATTTTAGTATTCTGTTTCCGTACAGACAATATCAAAAATGAGACAAAACCATACCATGTTTAATTTTTGATGTACAAAACAGTGGAGTAAAACCCTCCCGAAGTTTTTTATGGAAAAAATGTGGACTAGGTTCACCTTAACGAAGCTATTCTCCATATCAGTCATACAGTCTACGTATTATGGAAATCAAATTATGTGTACAATAACTTTCTGCAAAAAATATTGCTGAGTAACGACTTAATTTTTTTAACTAACTTCAAACAAAAAGGTTTTCAATGTGGTTGTACTTTTTCTTATGTTTGTTACCTCAGAACTCTCTCATTTATAAAATCAGTTGTAAAAAAATATGGTTTGAAACACACCATATAATTTTTTTTAGTTTTTGAGTTAGCTTTCAGTTTAATTTTTTTGTTGATGATATTATTTCTAATATATATTATCAGTAACTAGCTGACCCGACAGACGTTGTCCTGTCCGTCCAAAAGTCACTCATACAAAATCCCTACCCTACTTACCCTACCTACCCTACATTACCCTACCCTACACTGCCCTACCTATCTACCCTATCTACCTACCTTACCTACCTATCCTACCTACCTACCTACCTACCTACCCTACCTACCTACCTACCCTACCCTACCCTACCTACCCCATTATCTTATCCGTGAAAATTTTAGTTTTTCGACAACCAGCTTACACTTTTATACTTTTTTTATTTCTGAAATTTTCTTTCTTTTTAAACCTTCCCTGAACTTCCACAAATATTTCAAGATCAAAATTTGCCAAATCGGCCCAGCCATTGTCGAGTTTTAGCAAGACAAACGAACAGCAATTCATTTTTAAATACATATATAGATTACATATAAAGCAGTAAAGCTCGTTTTACCATTAAAAAAACCTCAAAAATTTTGGAACTTTGACCTACAGTATATTCGTAATCAGAAAGATCATGAAACCGGAAAGAACAAGTGGTTCTCAGCGTCGTTAAGGTGAAAGCTACAGGGTAACTCGCGAAATTCAAATTTTCTTACTTTTGTTGCAATTTGCAAGTCAGTGTCAAGTTGTATGTTGAGCAAATTATGATTCACGATCGTACCTAACACGTGTTGTTATTATTATTAATTTATTAATTTAGCAGACAACTAGATCCAATATAATTACAATACAACAAAAATACAATTCTATTGTTAATAACAATTTAACTTAATTGCTATGTTAGTAATTAAATTCTAATACCGACACCGACCGGTTTTAATAACATTTGCCTCATTATGGGGCTTTAATCAGGCCCATCGGAAGTACCTTTCAGGAGGCTGTTGACTATCCCGCAATTTGGTGAGAAAAGAAGCATTCTTTTTCCGCACTACAGCTGAGAAGCTATCTACTCTGGCTCGAGCAAACATTGCCGATGCACTGCGATAACGCGGCAGTTGCAACAGCGCATCGTCCTGAAAGCGTTGCTGTATTGGACACGAACCTTTTTTTCTATTTTTTTGTGTATGGCATCTCGCAGTTGACCTTGAGAGGCCGTGACTGCTCAACCGGACTTTCCTGTGAAGGTTTTTAGGATTCTAAAAGCCTCCAGCCAGGGCGTAAACCTACTTAAACCTAAAACGACTGCGCACTGAGGGCACCCCCTGTGGGGTACGAACCTCGGCTCAGGGAGTCGCTGGCGGGGGGGGGGGGGGGGCAGCTAGTACTATAAATGATAAATGATAAATGATTTATTTCTGTAAGTAGGTTTGTACAAACACTTTTACACGTCAATCATATTTTTTTAAACTAGATGAGTTCGGCGTTTCCTATCTGACTACTCTGAGAAGAAAGGCCGAAACAAACTCAGAGGTCGCAGTCTCTTTTAAAGTCCAGACATAATCTTGGTCAGATCATGTGAAGACCATGTGGATTGGTGTCTGAAATGGTCTTTTGAGGAAAGAACCACACAGGTTGAGTGGACCTGTCCATTCAGTGCACGCATGTATCAGTAATCATACGGCTCAACTCGGAACTTGAGGAGCTCAACGATTTGACGAACAATACCAAAGAAAGGACATTTGGGTAAGCCGCATAAAGTACTCAAACTGCCAGATTAACTTTAAAAATGAACTGAGAAAGAGATGAAACACAAAAACAAAAATACCACATAGTCCTCACATTCACAATAATTAAAGCAAAAATAATATTATACTTCTCAAAGTAAATATTCATGTCAAAGTGTATATAATAATAATCAAATGTCAAAGTGTATATAATAATAATAGAATGTCAAAGAGCAAAACAAAAATAAAAACAAGATTCAGTATACAAAATTGGAGCAGGTCAATCCCAAGCTTTTTTGTCCTCAATATAATCTTTAACAGTATAAAAGGCTTTCAGGCACAACTTACGTTTAATGAATGATTTAAATTTATTGAGACTTAGATCTTGAACATGGCTTGGAAGTTTATTATAAAAGCGTATACATTGACATCTGAATGACCCACCTATTTTCTTGAGCCTTGTTGATGGTACAACAAATTTGTGTTTGTTCCTAGTATTTATACTATGGATATCACTGTATTTTTTAAACAATTTAATATTTTTATGGGCATATAAAAGATTTTCATAAATATACTGTGAAGGCACAGTCATTACATTAATCTCCTTAAATTTATCTCTGAGAGAGTGTCTCGGACTTAATTTATAAATTGATCGAACAGCTCTTTTCTGCAAGACAAAAATAGTCTGAATGTCGGCGGCATTTCCCCACAATAGAATACCATACGACATTACACTATGAAAATAGCTAAAGTACACTAAGCGGGCTGTCTCTATATCAGTTAAATTACGAATTTTTCTAACAGCGTATGCTGCAGAGCTTAGCTTTTTCGATAATTTGGCTATATGTGGGCCCCACTGAAGCTTGGCATCCAAAGTTAAGCCCAAGAATACAGTGCTATCTTCAGGATTCAATTCTTCGCCCTTTATCAACACATTAGTTTTCACCTGCTTAACGTGAGGTAGCGTAAACTTAATGCATTTGGTCTTTTTGTCATTAAGAAGTAAATTATTAACATTGAACCAGTGAACTACTTTTGAGATTGCGCTATTTACATCGTCATTAACAAGTTGCTGACGTTTAAGTTTAAACAAAAGTGAAGTGTCATCCGCAAACAACACTATATCATGATGATCTTTTATGAGGTAAGGCAAGTCATTAATATAAATAAGAAACAAGAAAGGGCCAAGAATCGAGCCCTGTGGGACTCCCATTGATACTACGGACCCGGGAGATCTTTTTCCGTTTACATCAACACACTGAATCCTATTACACAAGTATGAAATAAGAAGATCCAGAGCGGTGTTCCGGATCCCGTAGTGGCGGAGTTTCCTGATTAAAGTTTCATGAAGCACGCAATCGAATGCTTTAGATAAATCACAAAAAATGCCCAAGGCATCGTATTTATTTTCCCATGCATTGTAAATATGCCCTAAGAGTTCAACACCGGCATCGGTAGTTGAACGACCCCTTGTGAAACCGAACTGTTTGCTATGTAATAAATTATGTTTATTAAAAAATCTTTGCAATTGGTCTAAAATTAATTTCTCAAAAATTTTACTAAAGGTAGGTAGTACTGAAATAGGTCTGTAATTAGAGGGGTCTGATGTACTACCTGATTTAAACAAAGGTATTATTTTACTATTCTTCATTAGGTCAGGAAACTCCCCACAGTCTATACAATTATTAAATATAAGAGCTAAAGTAGGTGCTACAATGTCAATAATAGACTTAGCAACTTCTACAGAATTACCCCACAGATCTGCAGTCTTTTTTACATTTGAAGTGTGAAAGGTTTTAATTATATCTCTACAGCTAATATGTTCAAAATGAAATTCTGAATCACAAACATTAACATTTTCCTTCAGCAAAGACTCAGCAACAGAAGGTGATGAGTTTAGTGATTTTGTAGTTGTACTATCAGGGACAGGCTGGATCAAGATATTATTTTCATGATTATTAGACGGGGAATTTAAAGCTACTGGCTCAGCTGCGGCGCGGGCTGGCGCATCAACGAGCAAGGGACGGTTGGGGGACACGAAACGCATTAGCGGCACGTTTAATACAACTGATCCATAGAGCGCTCGAGTACAGGGATGTGCTTGATATGCTTTAAAGAATGTATTTACCTACGTAATGTATTAAAATGGTCTATACAACCGACTAAGTATATTTAATCCCACTGAGTGACTATTTCATGAACAAGTCATTCATTGGAATTATATGTAAAACCCGCAAAATGTCTCATACACTATCAGTAGGAATCGCTTTCATTTTGACAGTTTCACAACATTCATGGCGTTGTTTACGTTGCTAAGCAGACATTACTTTCGAACATAGGAAATAATGGATTAGCAATAACCTTCAAATACGACCTTATTCATAAAAAAAGTTATCGAACATCTAAACAGTTGCTAAAGTCTGTTTTCGTATTGAAAATCAGACTATAAACAACTGTTTAGATGTTCGATAACTTTTATGAATAAGGGCCTGCCCTGCTTGGGCGGAGCACCGCCGTGTCCTCGTGGAGGCGATCGGCGGTGGCGATCTCTCGCGTCCGGCCCTGGTCCAGGCCATGGTACGGAGCGAGAGGGCATGGGGAGCCGTCACCTCCTTCAGCGAAGCAGTAATGCTCGCGAAGAGGGAGGCGGCGCACGTGAGGGAGAGGCAGCATATGCGCCCTCGCGACCCTAACCGCCGCAGGATACGGAGACGCCCTGGGCGTCGGGAACCCCAGGCCGATTTCCGGCCACCGTAGGCATGAGCTTGCGGACGGCGAGTAATGGGTAGCTCGCTGTCCGGTAAGGACCAAGCCCAAGTCGACGGCGCGTTGTGTTCCACGCGCGCCTCAAAGAGATGTCAGCACAAAAATGATGGGGCCCGCAAGGGCCGATGCCTGCCAGGGGTGCGGGTTTGTTCGAAAGAGACACCACAGCCCCTGGCATACGGGCTACTGAAGGAACACGGGTGGGTTTAAGTCAGTAAAAGTCTGACACGCCCTCCTGCTCCACCCAGAGCGGGAGAAGTTATTTGATGATTTCCCACCCAAAAAAAAAAAGGTGCTGGAGCTTCCACCTTAAAGGCAGTTTTACACTAATTGTTTTTAGTAGATTCAAATGCATTGATAATTTATAGTTAGCTGCATAAATATAAGATAAGTATAGGATATGGTATAAGCTTATTTAGCGTTGAAATTGGATGAATCAATGTTTACTTGAATAATCATTTTATCCAAGAACATAATTAAGTAGGCTATTGCATATTAATAGCGTTTAATTTCACTAAAAGAAAAGGGTCTGACCGTTATAATATTTATGAATGGAATTGGAACGTAATAATTTAACAAAATTCCTTGCAAGTATAAGAATAATTTTAAAGTTGAGATGAATTTGTAATATATAGATCATCATCATCAATCATTTTATTTCGGATGATTCAGTTATCTATATTTCTAGTTGCAATGGTAGCGATGGAAGTTCAATGTAAGGCATTGAACTTCCATCGCTACCATTACAAATTCATCTCGATGTTGATTTTATTATTTATATTTATTAATATTTGTCACGTTCTGGGGCCTCTGGGTGATGCTTTGTAATGTTTGCGATAAAAAGTAAATACAATTTACATGAGAACCTTCGACCTAGAAAGAAAGAATAGTATTTATTATGACTCGCACAGGAATATCACAAACTAAAGTAACACATAGGTAATGTTAAATAAAATAAGTATACTTGTTACAGTAAGTGTAATAAGTTAGCTTGTAGTATTCTTATGCAAGTCACAATAAATAATATTTTTTTCTTTCTTAATATTTTTCTAGTTCGAAGGTCTTCGTGTACCTCAATTTTATTGACCTACGATGTTCTTCAAGAAAAACCCCATCTAATCTTCTAACTTTCGATAGCATGACCTTCAGTCAAAAATAGTCATGAATGCGATTCCTAGAAAACATAAGGCCAACCGTTTATTATTTCTCTTAGTTTATTTTCACACTCAATTAGTCATTCATGCAATGAAAGAAAAATTACAACATTATAATAAGCTGTTATGTGCAAAAAGTTAGTTTATCTCTTCGTCTTTCATGGTGAACACAAAATCATCTTTGTCCTCATAAATTATCATTCACCTTTCACCTATCCAGATAAACGATGAAAATGCTCCTTTATTTAAATACACAAATAATAAAAAAAAAGAATCAGGCATGGGGACTGACCACAGAAGTGAAAACTTTAAATAATGAAATAACTGTGTTCCTTTTTAATTTTCAAATTAATTGTGGGTATTTTCAAAAGTAAAAATGTCATTATTTTTATTAAAATTATTAATTAAAATATTCACTGCTGGTCAAGCGTAAAACGTCATACTACAGTTGTACCTACTGTTGACATTGGTATGTCGGTGATGCGTAACCCTTAAGATTTTCCCCTAACCAAAAATCGCCAAAAAAAATAATACTCACTATTTTCATAAAACGATGCTGGTATCTCTTGGGTTCCATTTTTTCCATCCATTGTATATCCAAAATTAATTTCCATTTTTGTTTCACTTAGAGAAGAGTAGAACACGTCTTATCCGATCGATTATATACCCACAATTGACATACGCTTTACAGCAGCGTTTTAATTTGGTGTTTTGAGCAGGGTGTGGTGACAGTATACGCGACAGCGTTTTGAAAAGTTTTAGTGTTGGATTTTACTAATTAATTTTTGATCAGTGCAAAAAACGAACACTTCCTTTAACAATCAAAACATTAATTTGAAGTCAAATAGTCATGCACAACAATATTATCATCATAATAAAATATATGCAAAGTTAAATGATGATGGGCGACGATGGGGCCGGAATATTCTGGAGTGGCAACCGCGTACTGGGAATCTCAGGCTGATTCCTGGCCACCGTAGGTTCGATTTTGTGAACGGCGAGTAACGGGTAGCTCGCTGTCCGGTAAGGACCAAGCCCGCGTCGACGGCGCGTTGTGTTCCACGCGCGCCTCAAAGAGATGTCAGCACCAACTGAAGGGGCCTGCAAGGGCTGCAACTCCGAGCACAAAGCGGACATGACAGAATACCATTAACGACATAATAAATAAAATTGAAGCTATTAGTGGTCTAGCAGGTTCAGGCCATCACCTTATCTGACTATAATATATTATATGCAATAAATGTATTTATTTTCTTTCACAAGTATTAAAATGTACACAGTTTAAATATCAAATATTTTGAAGATGGGAGACAGGAGCCCATATGAAGTAAAACCTATGCAACGGGTATTCTGGTCTCCTTATGTGGAATACATTATTAAACCCTATGCTAAGGACATAAATAACAGTAGCAGGGACCGCTTCATCATTATCATCATTATTTCAGCCGAAAGACGTCCACTGCTGGACATAGGCCTCCCCAAGCTCCGCCATTTCAACCGGTTCTGTGCTTCCCGCATCCAGCGGACTCGATCGACATCGGTCCACGTTGTGGGAGACCTTCCAACTTTTCGTCTTCCGGTACGTGGTTAAAACTCCAGAGCCTTCCGGCCCCGTCGGCTATCTGTTCTGCGATGCCCGTGTGGTGTCGGACTAAAAGAATAGCACCAGACCCTTTCTTCCCGTGGATTTCGTAGGAGGCGACTAACTATTGGAGAATGGGCAACAGCGTTCTCTATACATTTTGAAAACCATACTGCGATCGTCAATTCGCCTACAAAGCGTGGCGATTATGGCAAACCCGCCACAAAATGACAAGCACCATAAATAAATGGCTCCTAGTGCCCGGGACCACTTACAGCTGATGGATTATTTCTTAAAATTATGTTTGCATACAGTACTTGAATTTATTTTAGTGTACGGCACATTTTGTATGTCGTCTGGTAAGGAAAAACCTGCGGCAAGTTTGTAGGTGACGTCGTTGAGTGCGCTCAACAAAATGGCGCGCCTTTTCTTTCCCGTCTCATCGGTTTTAGCGTCGATCTTGTTCGCGATGAACAATTGCGTTATGCGGCCTTTGAGAGTTGAGAACATTATTAAATTCCAATGACGCTTTCATCCTCGTCGCCACTCTGTTATGTTTGCACTCGCGGCAGGAGTTCCAACTACGGGATACGTCACACGCCGGTTAGTGACACACTGTTAATTAATCGTAGCCGGTGCAATAGACGCGTCACTTGGCAAGGTTATGTGTGCATAAAGCCTTTGCTTGATAATTAAAATACTAAACACAAGTAAAACAAAATACCTTCGCTTCAGCTTGTCAAAGACAGGCAGGCCTTCTTCAGACTTTCATTTGGCATTCACACATTCCCTTGTAATAGAGGGTCGTGTTTTTAACCGTCCTGTAACTGCCCTAGGCTAGACAGAGTCAATAGCATAAAATACCTCGGTGTGAAAATTGATGACAGTTTGAAGCGGAGTCAACATATTTCAGTCACAGCAAAGAAAACGCGTAAACTCATATTTATATTCAAAACCCTGAGATAGGTTGCCAGCCATAAACTGCTTAAAGCCTTATGTCACTACATATTGGGCTATGGGATTTGTGCATGGGGTGGTGCTGGAAAGACCCATATGATTGAAATAAAGCGTTCCCCGCATGCAGTTTTGAAGGTGATGCTTTCCCTAAATTTTCATTTCAATCAATTTTTGGGTATTCAGCGTAAGAAAAATATGAAAATTTGAGTGCCTGCGAATATATCACCGGCACACAGTCCCCCATAAGCCAAAAACAAAAAAAAAAAAGAACAGACAGATATCTCGTACCATGGGCTAGGATCGAGTTTGCTAGAAACTATTGCAACAGCGCCACGCCTCTACAGCAAATTTAGCCAGTTCAAATCTGTTAGAGACGTGAACAATTTCCTTATAAAAAGGAAATCTTTATTTGGCTGGAAAGCTATACCTATGATAACATTGAAAACCTTATTAGTAATCTAACCTACCTGTACAGACTCAGGCAACACACACATTCACACACCTACCAAAAAATCCAAATACCCATGACACATCGGAAACTGAATGTATTTTAGAATGATTATCAATTCGATTTTTGATTTATTTTCATTTTCCTGTTCATTATCAAAACTTTTGCATGTTTTTTGTTTTTATTTTATTTATCTTTTTATTATTTTTTGTAAATGGTCTAAACCTTCTCATGTTGATCCTTGTAACTGGAGAAACTTCGACCCCTATCATACAAGATGGCCTAGTTCAAGTGTCGAGACCTTATTGATGTAACTTGTAGTGAAGTTTGGAAATAAATTACTATTAATAACATAATTATCAGCAAAATGTCTCCCAGTGGAAAATATCTGAAAAATCGCCTACTAAAAGATTGAAAGAGCCAATCCATTAAAATATCTGCGTCTGCGTGATCGAAGGATGTATGAAAGACCAAAAATTTCGTTTATTGCCACACAAAATCAACTGTCAATGAAATGAAGTTCCAATGCATGACAGTTAACAAAATGTGTTTAAAATCCCTTGCACTGAAACCGTACCCAGCTCAATAATTCATGATTTAAATATGATACACACAAGGTTTTCCCAAATGTAAAAATTTTTCTCAGCAATGCTTTTATTTTTCCTTTTTACTAATGCTTTTATATGTCAAGGGCAGGCTTACAACTACGCATTTTCATCATTACCTATAATACATTATTTTTAAGTTTTATTTTATTCCTGAAAAGGACAAAAGAGTAGTTTTATTTTGAGACCCTTTACTTTATCCTTTCTTAAAATTCAGTTCACACACATACTCACCACTTGCACACACACTCACTACATGCATACAAATAATCATCATTACTAGCTTTGGTTATTGCTATGAACTTTTCAATTTTTTTATTCTTCCGGGAGTCGCACTGGGTCTTGTATTAAAGGCTGATAACCTAGCACAAGAGTCAGTGAACCCCTTTCTTGTTTCAAGTATTAAATAAAATACTTTATTTAATACTTTAATTAAACATATTATTTTTGATTATGAAGAGCAGTGGTGGCCCAGTGTTATGAAACCCAACTTACGAGTTGTAGATCGTGAGTTCGAACCCAGGCATGCTCTTTACGGGTTTTTATATATAAACGCTGCTTAAAGTTAAGAGACGCTTAAACATCGAAAATGTATGGTATAAAATAGTCGCCAATCATTATTTAGATTTATTAAATTTTGCGTTTATGAATAAAGGGGTACTTTGTGTACTTCTCTCAAAACGGTGAAGGAAAACATCGTGAGGAAACCAGCACGTCCTAGAATAGCACTACTAGCAATAGGATTATAGCCCACTCCATCTCACAGAGAGGAGGTCTGTGTCCCAGCAGTGAGAATATTATAGGCTGATTGTGATTATTATTATTCCGGAAATAGTGCGTTTCCAAAACAGAGCGTTTTTTATAGTCTAACTGGCTGTTGCCCGCGGCTTCGCCCGCGGGTAAGTTGAAAATTATCCCGCGGGAACGTACCTACTACCGGGATGAAAACGATCCCATGTATTAATTCAGGTTATATTCTATATGTGTGCCAAATTTCATCCAAATCCGTTCAGCTGTTTTTGCTTGGTTGCTTGCGTGAGTTTTTGCTTGGTTGCGTGGTTGAGAAGTCGTAAAGTTGGAAGGCCTCCCACTAGGTGGACAGATGACCTCGTGAGGGCCGCGGGAGTCCGCTGGAAGCGAGAAGCACAGAACCGGTTGAAGTGGCGGAGCTTGGGGGAGGCCTATGTCCAGCAGTGGACGTCTTTCGGCTGAAATGATGATGATGAGTAACAAACATCCAAACATCTTCATAAACTTTCACATTTATATTATTGGTAGGAAGTAGGATGAAATATAATTTTGTGTAGTCTTATAATTACATTATACGTCATCCTGCTCTGTAGTAATCGTTAATTCAATGCATGCTTGTCCTTAACCTAGTAGTCTTGTAGTGTTCGTAGGTCAAGTCGTAGTTACACCTACCTTATAATGGATTCATCATTGTTTTAACTTCTGTCTCATCAAATACCGTATCAATTGGTAAAGTTTGAGAACGCCTACGTTTTTGTTATGAGCAATTTTTGGTTGCTATGTGTTTTCAATAAAAAAAAGGTTTAAAATCTAAGAAATTTGCTTCAAATACCAAACTGAAAATAAATTCCATATTAAAAAAATCTAAAAAAAAACACGCTATAGAAACCAAACTAAAAAAAAAAGAAAATAATAAAAAAAGCGTGGGGGGCTTGATATTAATTGATTATAGAAATACTTAAAAAAGCACCCCCCCCCCCCTTTTTGAAATTATGTTCTGCTTTTTCTATTTTTATTTCTGTTGACTAGAAAAGAGTGTCGTTTTTTTAATTTTTGAATTGTCATAGGTCCTCGATAAGTCTACAAACATTCAATTAAATCTGACCGTTTGAAGTGGGTCAAAATCAAGTCCAAAGGAGTCGGTTACATACAAACAAACAAACATACAGGTGAAGCTTATCAAAACGTGTTAATAATAATTAAAAATAAGTTTAGGCGGGATTTTATCACGCCCTAGATTTTCAAATCTCGGTATTGTACCGAGTATTGGGAATCCAGAGATGTCAGCATCAACTGATGGGGTCCGCAAGAGTCGATGCCTGCCAGGGCACACTGGTCCCAAATTAAAAAAAAGTGGACATTGATAGTAGACCGCTGATATTTTTTTTTATTGTTGATACAATGATAACAGATGAGGCAAAAAAATATTATTGTCCTACTTCAAATACTTTTCTGTAAAAAAAATATTTCTTTTTTTTTTTGTATGGGAGCCATTACATTTTACTCAATTTCTCAAAAACTTTAAGCGATGTCGAGATGGCAATCACATATGTTAGAAAAATAATAATTCTGAGTATTTGGCTCGAAGAAACTTATTGCTTATCTCTGCGTACTTTCGAGATAATAGTGACAGAAAATAACATTTTTTTTTAATGTTAATTGTTTGCTTTTTTTTTAATCATAGCCTTACTTTAGCACACAATTATAATGTATGCGTAATGTCAAATAAATAAAAAGAGACTTCTCTGTAAAAGAGGTTATGGGGGCTCACTAATGACTGAAAAGCTATGACCTTTCTGAAGGAGTATTTTCATCAGTTTTTAAAAACAATCAAAATGAAGACAAATAAAGCTGCAAACATAAAGTTGAATATGTTCACAAACGATTCTGAAAAAATATTATGGTGAAAGATTAATATTTGGGTCTATATTCTCTTGAGAAATCTCTATTTCCTCGTTTTCCAACGAAAGCAATTCATTGTTCAAGATCAAAGCACTAGCCTCTGGAAACAACTGTTTATGTAAACGAACAAACTTTGGTTTGATATGGCTGATGTGAGGATCTGAGCTAATTAGAAAGCTGTGGATAATGTCTAAATTAGTCTGAACTCTACCGATTTTTCTTGTATGTGCCATTCTAACATTCCGGAAATCTTTATTCCTCGCTTCGGAAGCTTCTTCGGAAAGCATGCCTATCGGAATAAAGGAGAAATTTTCACAAATATCAGCACCGTGTATCAACAATTTATGGACACTTGAAGGCATGTAATACCATGGATATTAGTTTACATTCAGCATTGCTGTTTCTTTACAATATTCCCTAAACAAGTTGGTATTAATAAGTTGACCAGATGAAATTGTTTGTAAAATGACTGCAAATCTCTTGATTAAAACAGGGTGGATACCCGTTATTTCAGCAGATACTTCATAATTTTCAAAAAACCTTTTTGCCGTGTTACCGTCATTGGTTGTACCAAATCCCTGTTTTACTATGTCAATTAACAAACCAGTTCTTTCCCGGAATTCTTCTTGTGTCAAATTCTTTTTAATTTCTTTTAACAATTTATCTTCTTTTTGTGCAGCCCACTTTTTGAAGTCTAAGTTGTACGAAATGTGTAAAATACATTCCATACATCTTATCCACATATGAAGCGAAGACAGACCATATTTATACATATCTTCTCTGATGAGTCTTTTGGATACAAAGTCCAAGTCATTCATTTTGCTAGGTAGGGTATTGCAAATATTACAAACAGCTGCAGAAGAAGTATTGGAAATCACAGTAGAAATTTTCCCATCAATCATAGTCATGTACAAAACATGTTTAATATCAAAATTATCTACAATTGTGGGAACAAGATTACGAATTTCTTCCTCTAAGGATGCACTTTCCTTCTTTATCAATTCATTTGTTTCTTTTGCAAATATAAAGCCAATTGGACGACAATAGTTTGTTGAAGAGGGAGCAGGATTTTGCCACAAGATAGTACCACTCTCTTCTTCCAAACGAAGCGGAACCAAACTAATCATGAAAACTGAAGAATCGTCAATTTTAGTGTCGGAGTGTGACTTTTGTTTATAATTACTTTGAGAAGATGACCCGTCAAAACCCCATTTGCTTATTAGTTTTAGCGATTTTTTGTCGGCAGAGTTGTGCTGAATTGTTTTTAATATCCTATTGGTTGTCAAATCTAGAAGCGATTGAAGTCTTATCTTAGCATCAGATTCAGTTACAGTTATGTCTGACTCTGGAGGATAACAAGTTTTTTTAGCTTCCAGGAGCTTTTGATAGGATGGAAGACCATACATTTTTCTGAAGCAAGAATAGTTCTTAAATTTCGATATTGCCATTTTGACAAATTTGTTGAGGTGTAAAGCGCTAACGTTTTATCATCTGGTAAACACGGTTTGTCAGTCTTTTTAGCGAATAGTACATCATGTACCATCTCACATTTTTCCTTGCTTTGGCGGAGTTCGTTTAATATAGCTGCTAATTTTGTTTTTTTAGACTCTTTTAATTTGGCACATAAAGCATAAACTAATTCCTCCTCTGTGTGATCTAGAAGTGTTAGAGAACGCCTTTTCTTCTGTTTATCAGATATATCAACAAATGGTTTTTTACTTGTACCACAACTTAATTGATGAGTATCCACTTGCGTTTCGAAATTTGGAATTACTTCCTCGGCAACTTTAAAAATGCTGCTTAAATCGATATTTTGACATTTTGGTCAAACTATTTGGGATTGTAACCAGTCTGAATTTTTGTTAAGAAAGGTCTTTTGAGCTCTACTGGAAGCAGACCATCTTTTTGAGATATTACTTGAAAAATTACGACAAAATAATTTAATATTACTCAAATCTTCGGAAGACAATTCAACACCAATACGTTCAATAAGGGCATTAAATAAAAATTCGACATTTTTAAAACCACCTCCTGATTTAAGAACAACGTATAAGTCTAAGTTGGTGACAAATGCGGACATATTATAATTTTAAGGAAAATTGAAAACAAATTAGAATCAAAGATATCAAAGACAAAGTGACTTTGATTTTAACAAAAAAAAAAAATTACGAAAACAAATTCGACGAAAGAAAGACAAACAAAAATTATTTGATTTTAAAATCCAAAGATTCAAAATACAACAATAACAAAACAAACAAACAACAAGCATTTCTTCAAGCGCACAGAAAAAATAAGGACACGTCTTATCGCAACCACATTTAGTTGTACACTGAGGTGTACGCGCGCGATTCGTGACCGTATTACGTTACGTCATGAGAGGCGGCCATCTTGTTATCCCGGCAAACTCGCGTCGAAGCTCCATTTTGCTGGCCAGCGGACCTATTGCGATATGAGTAAGGCTATGAATAAAAAAAAAATCGAACAATTAACATTAAAAAAATTTGTTATTTTCTGTCACTATTATCTCGAAAGTACGCAGAGATAAGCAATAAGTTTCTTCGAGCCAAATACTCAGAATTATTAGTTTTCTAACATATGTGAATGCCATCTCGACATCGCTTAAGGTTTTTGAGAAATTGAGTAAAATGTAATCACTCCCATACAAAAAAAAAAAAAAAATTTTTTAGAGAAAAGTATTTGAAGTAGGACAATAATATTTTTTTGCCTTATCTGTTATCATTATATCAACAATAAAAAAAATATCAGCGGTCTACTGTCAATGTCCACTTTTTTTTAATTTGGGACCAGTGTGCAGGGGTGCGGGTTGTTCGAAAGAGTTACCGTGGCACACAGGCAACTGAGGCAGCACGGGTGGGTTTTGGTCAGTAAAAGTCTGACACACCCTCCCACTCCTCCCAGAGCGGGAGAAGTTATTTGACGATTGCCCATCATCAAAAAAAAAAAAAAATACAGTGCATCCCAGCGCGTCGATTAAACACACTGTTTGATTTTCTACTATAGGAGCTAAAAAGTGTGTTGAAGATGCAGTGCGCGAAAAACACCACTGCGCCTTGACATTGTTAACTTCGTCTAATAATAAATATCGTTGCGTTTTACTTCGTCCAAAGAACAGGGGTAGTAAAGAAGATCGACCTGTGTGCCTATCATTATTTAGCAATATCATTGTCCTTCTTCCATTTGATTTGGTGTCAGTCTATCTTCTTGCTACCTGTGGGCATCTATCTCATTATTCATTATTTTAATACGGTCTGATTCCAGTAAAGTCTTATGATAATTTACCTGCTTTTTGGGTATTAAGATCTTATTTCTTACTTACTTACTTCGTAAACATCTGTTTTGCATTTTTGGCAGTTCTTTCTGTAAAGTTTCATAAATGAATTAATTTAAATATAAATTAAAATACTTATTCACTGTACAATAATTTATTTCTGTCCATTCGTAAATTTTTTCCTATTTATTAAATCATTTTTATTCTTAATACTAGTTGTATCACTTTTGCTTCTGTTGTTTTTCATGTTTTCTTTCTTAGAATATGATTCTATGTAAAATTGGCCAAATAGGAATATAAATAGGGTCGTATTGATTGTGATTGTCAAACATAAGGGGTATGATACAGTACATTCTGAGGTTGTGTACGTCATCACAAAATGTATCAGGACCAGCGTAAATTGTGCCTGAAATAAAGATAATGTTTAACTTTTATGACAATATTGAAGTTGATAAAGCATCAGGCGCTATATATTATGTTCCTTAAACTAAGACTTTTGTTTTATATATCTCGCTACATGAGTCTCTCGTCGCGAGATCAAAGTGACATTTTCGAGTTTACTCTAGCTTAACGACCATGATAGGCATTAAGATGACGTCAGAATTGTAGACAAAGGAGACGGGTGAATCTGGGCCGACACGTTACAGGAATGAAATATTTATTAATGTTTCATTCTTCATTTTGTAGTTCATCACAAATAATTACGTAGTTTTATCGTGGCATAAGAAATCAAATATTTAATCAAAAGAATACTGACTTCACATATTTTCACATCTATAATGTTGCCAGATGAAAAAGTTAATCGATTAATCGAATTCATAATAATAAATATATTTTTTATATGTTGGTCTATAACGAAACATACAAAAAAAAAAAAACTGTTAAAAGTGTTTTCTTCTGTTAACTTATTTTTTAAATAATGGTTACCCAGTGACACAAGAACTAACCAACGTTTCTAAAAACTCGTAAAAATTAATTTATTATTAAATCAATTTAACGATCGATCATCGTATATTTTATTAGTTAAGCAACAAAGTGGACTCATGTCAATGTCAGGTCCCGTCAAACGTCAAACAAACACCTCAATCCAAAGAGTATAATAATCATCCTTTTTTTTTTTTTGTTGGGAAATCATCAAATGACTTCTCCTGCTGGGTAGAGCAGGAGGGCGTGTCAGACTTTTACTGACTAAAACCCACCCGTGTTCCCTCAGTTGCCCGTGTGCCAGGGGCGGCGGTATCTCTTTCGAAAAACCCGCACCCCTGGCAGGCATCGGCCCTTGCGGACCCCTCGGTCACCCTGCGACGGGTCAACACAGTGGCCCCGCCGCCTACCACTTTTCGGCCGCAGGGGATAGGGAGAGCGGCCAACGCTTTACCGGTACTCCTCTTCCCCTGCGGCCCCACCGCGTCCGCCATCAAACGGTGGCGGCCCCGTCCAGGCCACGGAAGGGAAGAGCGCTATTCAAAAGTACCGGCACTCCTCCGCCGCAGCCTGTAACCCTCAGCCGCGAAGCCTCCCATTCGACATAGCGGCCCTCCTCAGTTGCGGTGCACCTCACCGCAACCTACTTTTTGGCCGCTACGTCGTCGGCTTTGAGGCAAAAGCCCTGACGAGCGGCCCCACCTTTGGCTTCCTCTTGGCTTCACCGTGTGTGGGACCACGGTTACTGAGCCCCCCCGCAACGACAATGCGGGAACCCAATCGGGGGAGATAATAATCATCCTCGATCGCTCGTTTCGTTCGTTTGGTTCTGAGCTTGCGGCAGTATATATTTTGTTGTTTTCTTGTGCTGTAATTGTTATTCGATTAATATTCTATATAGCACCGATCCATTTCTTTCCGTGGGTGTCGTAGAAGGCGACTAAGGGATTTACTAGAGATGGGCAGCAGCGTTCTCTATGCATTTTACCACCATACTGCGATCGCCAAACCACCTGCCAAGCGTGGAGATTATGGAAAAACCCCTTGAAGACGTACACTGCCGGACATAAGCTTCCCCCAAGGCTTATGTCCGGCAGTGGACGTCTTTGAAAATCTGAAATGAAATGAAATGATAATATTCTATAACCACTTTGCCGACGTATAAAAGATTTTGACGAATGACACAGGCATTTCTTACAACTGACTTAGTTATCTTGCCTACTCGACTTTCCTCATCTACCCCGGATTCCGAAGTAAGATACGATGTACTCATTGTATTTTCTGCGTCTAAAATTCTAGTCTACAATAAAATCTGATAATTCTTTAAAAAGTATAACGTGAGAGCTCGATGTAAGAATCACTTAATATGAAGCAAAAACGTTGCTTTTGTACAATATTTTTAATCTATCATGGATTGATCTTTTTTTTAAACGGTATTAATATCTAAGACCCGAGTTAACCAACAGATGGTTATTTAAAACAGCCGTCTAAACAATAACCGGCAGTTTTACAAGATTTTGCTGTTCACCACGCATCATTGGTTATCTATTGTAATCGTATGGTTAACTTAAACGACGGAGACAACTCAGTTTAATCATTGGTTTACCCCCTTGAGCGACCTTGATGAGAGCGTCCTCTAGTCCGTTTGTTATGTTAGCCCTGTTCACTGTCACTGTTGAAGGGGCAAGTCGGATTCATAACTTTACTGTTTTATCATCATCATTCAATCGATAGATATCGCCAAACATCGACACAGCAACTGGTCCTGTGACTGTTTCAATTCAATCAATTTGATTAAACTGTTCAATCTCTCCATTTTCTTTTTTAACTAACATCGATTCAGTAACTATAAGTAACTACCTAAATATTAGAACCTAAGAAATTGCCTTCAACTCACCAATTGCATCCTAGTAATATACTTCTTCCACCACAAATACTTCGTCAAACTTGGGAATGAAGACAGTCCGTAGTAAGCGTACATAATCACGTGTACGAATGAATTGATAGTCCGGATAAACATCGTTGGGTACGTCGGTTCGTACTTCAAGATGGTCCAGCTGGTGACTACCATCATCGCATGGTGGTACACATGAAGGAACGTGATCTGACTGTCTTTCTTTCTCAGTATGAAGAATACGGTGTCCAAGAGTTCAGAGATTTTTGCCAGGAAGTAGTAGTACATCATGGTTGGCATCTGGAAATATGTTGACACCAAGTTGTTATTTCATTTATCTAACGCAGGCATATCACTTCACTCACCTCCATGGTGAAGGCTCCCGCACACCAGCGCGACAAGACAGTGCCACACGTGACTCTAGTAGATCAATTACCATGAAGTTTTCATAGAAATTGTTCTTAAAGTTGAGTCGGGCTGTCATGCCACGCTTCTAAGCGGCCTATCAGAATAGCAGAAAAATATTATTACACTTAGTCTCGTTTCTTCCTTTTCCAAGAGGCAAGTCTTGCTCACAAAACCATTAGGCAGCATCAATCGGCTTCCCTGGAAGTGAAAGAAATCAGATTTTGCTTAAATAACATTATTAATGATGACTTTATTACGGTTCTTTTTACTCATATCAGGGTCAAGCCTTCGGAGTCGGATAGTATTTCATCAGAGAAGGGTAAGTATAAGATTGCTTTCTTCTTGCAAGCATTTCGTGTGAAATTGTTTCCACATGACTGGAATCCGGGATCAGTACCTATTGCGAAGCATGATGATGTACACAGACACGGGGCATAAATGGCTCGGTATTCGACAGGTCGTGACCCGGAACTATATGAAGAGCTCGAAACTGCAGTATGGGTGGGATACACAATTACGCCGCTGTATTTATAAATTAAAATGTTTTCAAGTTTAAATTCTCTAACAAATAATAAACCACAAACATGCTTACCAAATAAAACAAATACGATGATAAAAACACTTGTGTAATATTGTACAGGACCATAGCATTTTTCAAAGAGTAGGGCTGACGCGTTCTCATATATACAGGTCCAATTTTCAGCACAAATAGGACATAGGTTAAGGTTATTACTGCCATAGGAACCGGTGAACTCATCAAGAACCATTGGTCAACGAAGTCCACTGAAAAATTAAAAGATTACATATTTTTAATTTACGACGAAGAGTGGCTTAATAATAATGGATTAGGTTCAACTACGGTTGCCGCGATTGGTCCGTAGATAGGTGACCATCAGATTGGATCATACATAGTTATGAAATGACTAGGCAGCTTATGAATTATGATCTAAGAGAATGAAGAATATGAATGTTGATGGATGTAGGGAAAGAGGAAGCCCAAGGAAATGATCGTTGGACCGAGTAAGAGATGATGTAAATGATAAGGAAGTGAACAGGTGAGGGTTTTTTTATGGTTGGGAAATCATCAAATAACTTCTCCCGCTCTGGGTGGAGCAGGAGGGCGTGTCAGACTTTTACTGACTAAAACCCACCCGTGTTTTCCTTCAGTAGCCCGTAGGCCAGGGGCTGTGGTATCTCTTTCGAACAAACCCGCACCCCTGGCAGAACAGGTGAGGGTTGATAGAGAACAACATCTTGCTTCAAATCAAATTAATGACCATGAGACACGGATAGAATAAGAAGAGTGATTGCACACAAACGGAATAGTGCACGTGCCCTTTGTTGATGTAATAAGCGTTAATTAATACTAATAATTAATGTAAAAAATTATACAACCTTGACTTCTGCTTGCAAGGGTTCATAAACATTCATTAGCATTAGTACCTACTGTGACAGTACGGTACTATCTTAGATATCTACACTGATTGTAACTTCCTACAATTTAGCGAAACCATTCTTCGGCCTAGCCTTTTTCTAACTATGTTTGGGTTGGCTTCTAGTCTAACCAGATGCTGTTGAATACCAGTAAGTATTTTACATGGAGTGTAGTGGACTCATGTCGGTACTATATGTTTGGTAAGACAGCTTGTCAGACTGTAACGTTTCTGACTTCCTGTAACGACTGTCAAAAAACTACGAATGACAGTCGGGATCAGCTTGTTTAGGGCGCACTCAAAGCACGGACAAATCTCGGTATGTAATGATTGAACACCCATCCACGGACACACATTGGCAAGTATAGCTAACCTTTGATCGATCTGTGTGCTGCTTACTATTTAGCTATGGACCCACGCCGTTACAACACTAAAAGTAACTTAATATTAGGTAGTCGCGCTCCTTTTAAGTTTCTGACTAGTGACTTTTATATAATATTTCCCTTGTTAACTTGTTATCTAAATTAATGTTCAGCAAAACTATGTGGCCAGTATTATTTTATGATGATCTTTGTCTCTTGACTATTTTGAATATTAAGTTAACAACCTTAAATTTATAAAAAAAAACATCATGTAAACAATCGATTTCATACGCATTCGACCCGCATATTTGCATAGTACATTCCGCACGTCATTCCCGTCATTACCCGTAATTTAAAAATAAACTAGTATGCAACTTTCTGAGCAGGCATAATAGTAAACATCTCTTTTAAATTTATTTTTATGTGAGATTTGTTTTTCTACAATACAGTTTTTGTGCTAGATATCCAGATATATTGCAACTTCATTCTTAGATGGTTTCCTTTCTCAACACTTTTGCAAAGATCGCTAATTTAACGTCAATAATAATCCGACCATATACTCCTGACCTGTCCTCAACTTAAAACTCAACTTCACTTTGATTAAAAGGGTAATTTTTTTTTTTAAAGGGTTAAATGAAATACATTCACGAAATAGTCGAAAAAGTGTTATTGAGTGTGATAAAATATGGAGGTACCATACTAGTACTTACATTTCCCTTTGAAATCCCAAAATGATCCATTTTCTGTTTCTGCACGATTTACAGAAATCATTCTGAAATATGTTAAAGTGCGACCACTAACAATAAAGAAATCAAATGAAGTAACAGCAAGCTAACAAAATTAAATATAATTATAGCTTTTTTTTTTAAGTTACTCAGGGTATGGTTCCACTTACAGCAGCATTTTTTTTAAATATTGTTTAATTTATTTCATAAAAAACAATACTTAGGTTACATTACAGTTAAGTGCTATGGTAAACTAAAGTACACAAAAGTTTAAGTATCTGAAACCTCCCTTTGTGTTATGGGATATGGTGAATGAGTGAGTGTGAGTGGGTGTGTCTGTTTGTGATGTTATTGAGTGAACACATGAATTTGTGAGATACGCGGATTTAGAGGAAGTGTTTATAATCTTCATGTATTGGTCTATAGATAGTGAGTTTTTGCTAAATTAGAATTTAGTACTGTTAAACCTGTGTTTTGTACAAATCATATAATTACTGCGTGTATATTCAAAATCGGGGGGTCGTAAATTGTACAAATGTGTTGCAAAATGACTATTTTTGTTATAAACAATTCGCTGGTTTGCGAGAATATCGACGTAATTAAAAATTCTGTCAAATTGAATTCTGTATGCCAAACGATCATAAATCTTCGATATTTTATCGCGAACAGAGACGCAACGCTGATTTCGCGCCAACGTTCGTTGGTAAGAGAAAGCGTCATTATTCGTTTGAGACAAAACACTCGTAGCGTAATCACAAATAAAGACTCATCTCAGTTGAGCCGATAAAACCAGAGTGAACGCATGGTCGATTTTCGTAAATACCGACGTATTTAAAGTTCGGTTGCAACGATTGTTAAAATATTTTCAAGAATAGTGACACATATATTGAATAGTCATTGTTTTTGATAAAAGTAAGTATATTTTTATGTTTTATTTTTATTTACGCCTGTAATCTTGAATAAATATGGGTAATTGCTTATGATATTGTATTTAATATCGAATTTATCTAAATTGAGTCTACATTCATGAAAAAATAAACAGATTTTATTTTGTCGTATAAAAGAAACGTCCTTTGTTTTTGAAAACATGGACAGGTTTTTGCTTCTTAATATGAAATGCGTCTGTGTTCAAGGAATTTTGGGATATAAATATTGAGTTAATTTTTAACATGATATTCATTGAGAATTAATTATTTAGGTTATTTATTTGTTTTAGAAAATTATCTATATTGGAGCTATTCAAGATGGCACAAAGAATGTTATTCTTGAAACAGTTGAAAAAAGCGGCCAGGAAAAATAAAGAAAATGAGGATCAACATGATTTAGTGTTTATTTAGAATAGTGAGTGAACAAGAAGGTCACCTCCCTAAATGTTTACATAAGTATTTGTAGTTTTGTCTCAATTTTATTCATTCCATCAACTATTTAACCATCAAAATTATTTTGGGGACCTACTTACCAATGTTCATAAAAGCAGTTGGCCGTTATATGGAAGTAGTTGCGATGAAAATATCGAAAATGGTATAAATTATGATAAGGATTAAGATAAGACATCCATCAGGTAAGCAAAAGAAAATATTTGAATTCAATCAGTTGAAAGATTTTTTCAGTATTATTTTATTTCGATGTAAAGTTAATCCTGTTGCAAATAGTTTACACTCACGCTAGTGACTGATCGTACCTAACCTTCTGAGTTCAATTCCCGGGAATTATAAAAATGTGAGTGTACCTATTACACAATGCCTTGTTCCTCTGAGAGACAGCTGAGAAATGCATGCCAGTAAAATAACTGTTTCTTTTGGTATTCATTCTGTAAATAAATAAATGCTTATCTATTGAATTTCATGCAAAAATTCAGGAGAAAATAAGTTGATTTATCACCATTCACATCATCCTCTTTGTCATTGTCGTCTTCTAGCTCATGTTCCTGCTCGTCTTCCTGTACAAAATTTAATTGAAGCGACTCCAAAAATAGAGAAACAGAAGAGTGTTATAAAGAACCTGATAACATAATAAGTTTAAATGAGTATCTCCACGGCTAAGGCCGTGGATATACTCGTTGGCTAAGGTCAAGAAAATAAAACCAACGAAAATAAGGTAAGTATAGGTAGAAAGTAATTTAAAAAAAGGTATTGAATTGACCAATATGAATGCTGAAAGTGAAGAAGATAAGGAGGAAAAAGATTTTCATCGGATTATAGTATCATTATCACATTGAAAATAATGATTTATGGAATAAAAGGAGCTTTAAATATTTTTTTATGAATTAAATACACAGAGCTATTTTGACTGTGCGCGAGCGAGAGAGGAGGACCAATGCGAGTTGATGGATGTCACACGTTTTCGAATTTTCTTCGAAGGCTCTAGGACATGCCGGTTTCCTCACAATGTTTTCCTTTATCGTTTTGAGAGCAGTGGTGATGAAATAATTTTAATTACACAAAATAAAGAGCCTGTCTGAGTTTGAACCTACAACTCGTGGGTCGTGGCTATTACCACTGGGCTGAAGAGAACAGTGGTTTGACTAGGTTCTTTATTATCGCTTTAACTAGGACCCCAAAGTAGAATTTATAAAAACGCTAACAGTATACAATTGCATACATTTCGTACTGCCCCACACATTCAATCAGCTATTCTGACCTTCAGCGAGTTTGTGATTTTTTTTTTACTTTTATTGTTCCAGGCACTTCTTATTCCATTAGGTCGGTAAAAAGTTTATCCGCATTTTTAACCGACTTCAAAAAGAAGGAGGTCCCATATAAATTTCATATAGATCTGATGATGCGTTTTGGAGACAGACAACGGAACTCTTCAAAACTTTACAGCAAATCAACCGTGAATGCAGCTATCGCATAAATATGCATTGTTTTGACCCTGAGGATGATGAAATTTCGAATTGGTGTGGCGTAGGTAACTAAAAAGTGAAAAATAAAAACTTTTTTCAAAAAAATATCAACCGACTTCCAAAAAAACACTACAAATTTGTTTTTTTGGAAGTCGGTTGACATTTTTTTGAAAAAAGTTTTTATATGTAAATTGAAGATTATTTTTAAATCGTTTATTTACATTTAATTATAATACATATGTGCCATTATGTTCGGTAGCCATTTTGTAGGCAGTGATATTATCCCACTGCTGTAGGAATTTTGGGACTTGCGATAAAGCGCTAAAAAAACTCGCGAAGAGTCGTTTTGACAGTCCTCTCTTGACCCGTCTTCTCTCTCTCTCTTAACACTACCTAAATAATTTTGAACATACTGTAGTAGCTGGCAATCTAAAGGTGCAAGATCTGGGCTATTCGGTGAATGCATTAACACTTCAAATCCAAACTCTCCCAATTTTTGCTGAGTGGCTAAAGATGTGTGTAGTCTGGCGTTATCATGATGAAAGAAAACGGCCGGAATTTATCAACAGATAGGGTGTGGACCCTATCTGTTTGATAAATTCCGGCCGTGAATTTTTTGCTTGAGTCTCATCTGCAGTATATATCCGAAATCGAATTTTACGCGATGGTAAAAGCTCATAAAGAACGATGCCCTTCCAATTCCACCGTACACACAATCAATCAATCAATCAACTCAGCCTATCGCAGTTCACAGCTGGACCTATGCCTCTTCCAAGTTGCACCACAAAACTCTATCCGCCGCCTTCCGCATGCAGTCTGTCCAAAGACACCTTTTTAAGGACGTCGGTCCATCTAGCTGGCGGGCGTCTCCATAGACATATAAAATATGGACTGGAAATACCTACAAAAAAAAGGTTCATACCTACAACTCATAATGTCTCTTAAAATGGCTGCCGTTGCTAGGCAACGGTACAACATTATTATGACATATTTTTGTAAACAAAACGAAGTAGGTAATAATAAATTCCTTAAAGGTCTGTTACGGAAATTAACCCAAAAATCAATATTTTACACATAAATTCATGATTGCGTAACAATTTTACCAACGAATGTGTATTTAATATTGTACAATTGCATGAAAACCGGCTACTAACCTGTGCAAAGACAGATTAAGGTTGTTTTCATTCTTTCTTGCACCACACTTTACAATACAAGACACAGGCATGTTGAATAGTTGTTTTCCAACATTTACATGCACTTTTTAAAGGTAATATTCTCATAATTTTCTCGCAAATCTCATTAACACAAAACATAAACAACCATTTGACAGCAAAACTACCACGAAACTTGTCGCTAAAGATGGCCGAAACGGCACTTACCTGTCCATACGTCATGAGAAAACGTTGCAATAATAAGCAACAACTTAAATATTGTTGTCTCTTTTGTCAAATACGATTATTGTATTAGAAAGAAAGAGCAAAAACGATATTTCACATTCTGTATCGTATTTCACTAATATTTGTATAAGCAAATGTATGTATAGAATAACGCGGCATCTCCATGTTTTTCCTACCTCAATGGGCGTCCCTTACTACGCTTCCCGATGCCGACCTACATGGTCTCCAAATCAAATCAAATCAAAATATTTCTATTTGTTATAAAAATTCATTGCCGTGCACCTAGCTTCTGACGTTTCTTATGTGCCCACTTAAGAAACGTCAGAAGCTAGGTGCACGGTTCCAAATTGTTGTTTCCTATGAAGAAGAGCCGGCAAGAAAATCCACGGTTACTCTTTTAAAAATAATTGGCTTTAACAATGTTTTCAAATTAGAGAGATAAAATGTATGGGAGGACAGTGCAGGCCTGTCAATAAGTATCAGGTACTTAGACGAATACAGAATAGAAAAATTGTCTACAAATCTACAGTCTGTGAGGCCTACAACGTTCTCTCATTCACAATATGTAAAATAATCTACATAAATAAAATGAACCTATTTAAACATAGTGACATGATTTCCATGACAATCATAATAAATACGCTATAAATTGATATATAATGTCAAATAATGATGAAAATATGTCAGAAATTTTAAAAAGAATAAAAATTAACATTGTAATTTGGGAGCAGTTAACAGACTTTCACATAGTTATGCTGTTAGTGAGGTACCAGGGATGCCACATGTGCAGAAGGAATTAATGCCAAACTTCCCTGTCTTTAACGTAGTCTTTTATCTTATAATATGCTTTTTTGATAAGGACATATTTCATGTGCGTTTTATTCTTTCCATCGCTAAATTCTGTAACTGACTTTGGCAACTTGTTATAGAAGCGGATACTGTTTATTAGAAATGACTTGCTAGTTTGAGTCAATCTAAATTTTGGATTCACAATTTCATCAAATATAGTCCTAAAATAGAGGAAGCCTGTCATTAATAAAAATACAACAATAATATTTAAACTTTATTAGTTTCTTAAAATTAACATTATTTTGTACTATTGTTAATTGCATTAAAAGTACAAAATCAAGACTATGCTAATTGAAAAATTAATTATTAAATTAACTAATCGTAGGTACTTAATCTGATAACAAAATTACAGGTCCTTGAATATGAGACATATCCTGGCACACTTTTCTTAAAACTTATTATACTTAAATTAATCATTTTATGAGGCTTTTCATACATTATGCTACTTTCAATTCTATCATTGTTAGTAAACAAAGTGGTCCCGCGCTATTTGAAGCTGAGTACAGCTTGCTTTGCAAAGAGGCAGGTAATCAAATACAGTTACTAGTTAAAAACGTATGTTTCTTTGCAGAAATATTTGACATATTCAGTATCGTACCGAACGGTGACGAAAAGGTCTTGACGAAAATGACAACACGTAAATTTTACTCTACAGAAAAGAATGCATACCTTAACGTCCATTGATTACTACTCTTTGTTGTCAGATAAAACAGTATAGTCAGCTTAAAGTAAAGATTCCGTAGAAGCAGCAAAATATTTGAAAAATAACGTACGGATTTGCATTCTACACAATTTTATCCTAAGCGACTTAAAAAGCAAAGGTAATGCAACTACAGATCCAATCTTTAGTTATGATGAAGGGAATGATGATAAGCCTGCTATATACGTAGTTTTCATATTGAAAACACTCCAGGACGAAAGAACTTTGAATGACGCTACGGCTACTAATGACAAAGTTTCATAGAACTTCAAAATTTAACAGTCACTGGCAAATCTTATAATCCAAGTGGACGGCTGCGTATTGCAATAAAACTCAGAGAAAGTAGGATACTTAATAATATTGTATGGTAGGCAACAAATCACTGGTTTTCAAGTGCTGTGCACTCAATACCTTGCATTGCTTAGAGCGGTGCAGTCCTTAACAAGTACTTTTAAAATGTCCACTATTTTCCCATGTCACAATTAGTGATGTCAAATCAATCTCCATGTATGAAAGGTCTCAATTCTAAACTTAAATCTGGCTGCATCGAATAAGTGCACGATTATACTTCACGTATTATATTTACAGCAAATGCTTAACCTTAAAATCTACATTAACAATTGTGCGGTTGGCAATTTATTGTAAATTTAAAGCGTCTTCTCACTGGTACGATATTTTTTTTTAAATTCATTAATTTTGCAATACGAACTACGATATGCTGTAATTTTAGACCCCACTTGAAAATTAACGGCTCTAACAAATGATAGCACCAATCATGGTCCTTTCTTCAATTCGAGAGAGTCCTAGTGAAGCGAATACTTAAGCGTACTTATCTAACTTCCAAACTCCACAAAAATCTTAGGCTTTAACAATACCAATGTCATCACATACATCAGTCTCAATAGAACCGCTAGCTGTAGTCTTTGACCATGATGAATCATTTCTTTATTATACTATCGAAGTCGTATTCGGCACCGCACGCTGCTTTTGCCGTCCGCCTCGAAAGGAAGAATTTTCCATCTTTGACATAATCACCGCAAGCCTTATTGACTTCGCAAGGAATCTCCTCTATATTGGAAACACTCTTACAATCACTCCCATGCACCCCGTTTTCTTTTTTATTATTGACTCCGTTTTTGCAGACTCCATTTGTTTTGACTCCATTGTGAGCCTTGTCGTATTCTTCCTTGATTTCCTTTTCAATGTTTTTCTTCTCAAGGTTTCTCTTTTTGTAGCTCTTAGTATAGAAGTTGAGAAATAGAAACAGGAAGATTGTGATATTGGAGCAGATAAAGTAGGTGAAGCCAGAGGCGTACTGACAGCGCGGAGAGAAGTGCGTCCAGGCGCAGTACGTGAGCATCAGGATGAACTGGATCTGTAAACAAGATCAAACGAATCAGTAATGTATCCAAATTATTAGACAGGTTTTAGAATCAGTCCTTGTCTCTTACCTAAATATTAGAATAAGTGGGCATTCATACGATATTTTGAAGACACGACGATTTCGGTTTTGTGCTTGTGATTGTGATCGAGATCTATCTTTATTTTTCTATTTACCTACTCGAGTTTATTACCTTCTTTTTGTATTCACGTGTGTCTGTGAGAAACAACCCAAAATTTTTGTTCTTTCTTTCTATACTTTTTTCTCCGATCTAAATGAATATGTATAAAGACAATTTGGGTTGCATTTGGTTTCGCTTTCACGCAAGAACGGCAGAACGGATGTAGGTGAAATTTGGCACACTGTTGGTTTATGACCTGGATTAAAACATACGATACTTTTATCTAGGTAGTATGTTCCCGGAGGATAATGGTCTAACACAATGACCTGGAATACTTTTATTTCCATATTTCCACGCGATCGAGACTTAAGCGGGTGAAACGCAGCTAGTTTGGTATAATTTCGCATTGTTTGAAGCATTAAATGCTCTAACCTTATAATTCCATAAGTACAAGTAATACATCTTTATGAGGCTTTAGGCCGTCATCTTATCCTCTTCAGTCCCACCTACCTTATTCAAACTTAGTAACATTCCTATTTACAAAATCATTTTTCGCTACTGCTGAGCTTAGGTACCTGGAATCAATTCCCAGGTCTGGCAAATGCCATTGCGGATTTTCTATTTATTTACAGATTTTTTCAATAACAGCCTTAGAGTTTAGATTTGTGCCCGGTTAGTGGCGACGGGTGGCAATGTGGCCAGGTTAAGCCATTCCAAAGCCAAACCGCGTGATGCAAGCTTAGTTTCCTCAGACGATAAAGTTCCACTTTCACACAAGAGGAAAATTTCGTTTTTTCAGTATCTAATACTAAAAAACAATATTAATTGTACTTTGAAATATTTAATGGTGTATCGGTGGGATGTGGGATTTCATCAAGGTAAGCCGATGGGAATCGGTTTGTATTGACCCTTCGCCACTGTGCCCGATTGATGAAACTAGACTTGCCCCTATTACATGAGACTAAAACCGATCTGGGTGTCCACCACAGCCTCACCCTTCATGGAGTACAAATGTTACGTTTATGTTAAATTATAAGATATATCAAATTCAGACTCACCAACTGCAGTTTAGTAACATACTTCTTCCACCACAAATACTTCTGGAACCTCGGCCCCAGTCCTGACAGCAAGTAGTAAGAGTACATGACGACATGGACGACCGAGTTGAGGAGTGCTAGGACTGCGCCCTCCCCGCCGGCTGCGAACTTCAGGTAGCTCCAGGAATAGAGGGCCATGATCACGTGGTGATATACGTGAAGGAAGGTTACCTGGAATTAGAAGTAGTAGTTGATGTTAGAAATATAGTGTTGTAATATTAACGAGAGAAAGTATAAACCTCATGTTTTAACATAAAGTTTTTTAACTTTACGTTAAAACATGTGTTTCTAATTTTCTGAACTCTCTCTTGACGGAATATTCTGTTAATCCACCCTAAAAAATCCACTCTAAGGTGGATACGCGTAAACGGATATTCCACTCTAGGTCTAGTTGGATAAACGGAATTTATAGGCATAAGTGGAAGGCGCTTGAAGATTCCGCGTGCCCCCTTTAAGGTGGATTTTTGAGGTGTAAAAAACCACTTTTGACTTTTCTAGCGAGTAATTATGATAATAACTTTATCTATAATATTGCTTTAAAAAGCCGGATCCTAAATTGAGACCTTAAAGTTAGTAACTTGTCAAACTGCACATACTTAATCATTATTAAGGTCCTTATGCCCAGGTCTTAGAGCAGGTTAATCCAACCCGTGAGAATTAAAATTGCTTACGTTTTTTGCGCTCTAAAAACGCTAAAGTAGAATTTTTCAAGCTCTTTGCTTCTAAATCTAAAACCAGGAAGTGGGTGTAAGTTTTAAGTCTATGTTCACTATGTTTACCAATATAAGAACTGATGATACCTAATAATAAATAACTAAACATTTTTTTCCAGTTTAGGGATTTAATAGCCCGTAAAGTCTGCCATAGGTTTTTTTTTTTTTTTTTTGGCTGATTTGTTAAAAATTTCTACTTCCTAGGGATGGTCGTGGCACTTATACCAATATAACTGCGTGGTACCAACAAGACAAGAAGCTATTTAAGAAATAGAGGTTAGTGCATTATAAAGCGGGTTCGTGTAAGTCTTTATAAACAACTAGCTGAACCGACAGACGTTGTCCTGTCTTAATATCATTTTATACGCGCAACTTTCTTTATTTTTTAATTCTTAAGAACCTTCTCCTGACAATAAACAAGCAGAACAAAACAAAAGAATTAGCAAAATTGTTCCAGCTGTTCACGTGTGATGCCGTGACTAACGGAAATAGGGAGTAATTTTATAGATATAGATTACTTACAAAATAATTATTATCATCTTACCTGTTTATCTTTCTTCCGTAGAACGAAGAATACTGTGTCTAGAAGTTCAGTGAATTTCGCGAAGAAATACCACCAACCCAAGTCTAGCAGCTGGAAAACAGTAACACGCCCATTATTATTATTTTGTTAACTGATATGAATCTGATATGAAAGGTAGATCAGTTAGATCTTCAATAAGTTCTAATTTTTTCTAACATACGGGAAGTTGTACCCAACTTAGTTGGGAAAATGCTAAGAAGATGATGATAAGTACTTAAAACCAATCGCACTTTTACTGAATGTGGCGAACCCAAAACTCTGTTAAGTCACCGAGCTGAAAGCTGCAGGATAATTGCATAACACACTGACAATAGCAATGGCTTTCATTTTGACAACTTAAGGTGAGCCTAGTCCACATTTTTCCCATACAAACTTCGGGAGTGTTTTACTCTACTGTTTGATAATGTACATAAAAAATTAAACATGTTATGGTTTTGTCTTCTTATTAATATTGTCTGTACGGAAACTGAATACTTAAATAAAAAAATAAAAAAACTATTGAAAAGTTCAGGAGCCAACAAAGATTAGTTTTCTTGCTAATTTAACCTAACGTTGGGCGTGTTTAAGTAATAAAAGAAGTGTAAAATCTCCAAAACTAACTCAGTACCGAGAAAGCTCAATTATCGAAAAGTTCAATAAAATTTATTGGTCATTGATTCATGAAGTGTTTTTTTCAGAAAGCCCGATCTTCCGAAGGACTCCTCTTAATTTTCTACGCGCCTGTTTTACTGTAACTGATCCTGTAGCTCACTCAATAACGTGCGTGTAGACTAGCGTCTAAATGCTCATCACGAGTACTATCTCTGTACGACACGAAGCCGTGATTTTTAGCCAGGCCCATCAGTGACTTCGAGCCCGCGACTAGGTTCCCCTTAACAAAATTCATTGCGTTGTTTACGTTTAAGTAAACAATTTTTCGAACTTGTGAAGCAGAAGATTAGCAATATCTTTCAAAATTTAGATTCCGATTGATACGTGTTTTAAGCAATTAGGGTGTTATTTTTATTCATTTCTGCTTTATAAAAGAGACGATAAGTCCCCAGTAAAGGATATACTAAAATAATCCTATCATAGGTTTACAACAGGATACGATGACGTATGACGTATCATATTCCTGCTTTCAAACCACTTTGTCAAGCAGTGCACTGCAATAGTAATAAACTGTCCTCCAGATTGAATTTCATGTTGGCTATCTCAACGGAGACTAGCCTTCAGCGTTGAAGGTATCATAGTGTACATGTCTGTGCATAGACACAGAGGCTCTCTCCTTTCCCTTACTCTCATAGTCCGATGGGACTCCACGCAATCCGACACGACCTAAGAACTTCGCAGTCGCGATTGCATCCATGAGGCCAACGGGGCAACAGGCCGAGTTCATAAAACACGATCTGACTTTAGTTCTAGCGTGTAACTCTGAGCCAGGTTTTGCATTTCCATGTTTATTTCGATTTAGGTTAAGTTATTTATGCAAAAATTACAAATTAACACTGAAATAAGTTGTCAGAACTGCATTTTTGTAATTATTGGTTGCTTGGTGGTTTAAACCTGATCTAAAGAAAAACCTTGTTTTGTAATAAAATGTTTGACAAACCATAATGCAGTGGGCAACCAACCATAGAAATATGCTCGTAGCCATCTTGTTCTTCTAAAAAGAGTCCCTTGCCCGAAAATATGACTTTACCGCGTTGAAATTAATATTAACTGCGGCTGACCCGACAGACCTCGTTCTGCCCAAATTGAAAAAAGCCAAGAAAAAGGAATTTAATTTTTTTCCCTTATTCGATCATCATCCAGGCCACTTATCAAAACGAACTTTCCTTAACGACCTGCTTCGAACCATTGATTTTAGACCGTTTGATTATTTCTCTGACCTTATTATTGTTAGAGTCATTTTCTCTTTACATAGCTAGTTTATAAGTAAAAAAACCATAGCTTACCATAGCATTTTGCGTATTGGACGGATAACGACACCCTGCATAAATTATGCCGTCTCTGAAGAGATTCAACTTGAAAACCTGAAATGTGACGTAAAAGAAACTTGTGAATGTCAGCAGAGTTGATTTATATCCGACGTTTATGATGTCACTTAGACAAATATACCTCTTAGGGAATTAGAGCCAATAACAAAAATTATACAGACTAGCAGTGATATTAATGCACAAACTGTAACCATTAATGATTCATGGTCCTAGACCTAGCGTGGAAATTATTCGTCACTTATAAAAAAAAAAAAAAACAAAAAGCTGTTCCATAGAAAAGTGCAACCTACGCGGTCAAAATGTACGGGATCAGCATTTTTTTTTTAGTTTATTAGTTTCGTAAATGTCTCCACCACCCTATGAACCCTCCCTGTTGATGCTATGCTTGCATTACTAGCATAGAATATCATCAAATTGTACAGCATATGCAGAAGAAAATAATGGTTAAAGTTCGTGGTTACGTATAGACCGCCCCGTATAAACCGTTCAATTAATTAATTATGTAGGAAGCAGAATATGAACAACATGCAATGCCGTATAGCAACTCAATGTCAATGGCTAGGTTTCAACTAAAATACATAATTTATTTATATACCCTTTTTTTTCCACTTCTCTCTGCCTTGACTTAGTATGAACTATTCCTGTCTGTTGGCGTCATAGTCGTCCTGCCATAGACCCAGGAGATATCTTAGATCTGCCTTGATGTCGCCATTAACATTTAATTTTTTGTATAAGTTCTTCAGAAAGGTCAGGTGTACTACTCGTGACCGGCGTGCGTATATGACCAGATGTACGAGTATGACCGTAAGCGAAGCAAAAGATGTGTGTATGGATCGTAGCAGGTGGTATTCTATAGTTTCTGCCTACCCCTTGTTCTGTGTGGTGCCAGACGTAAAAAAATACCACCATCCCATTTCTTACCGTGGGTGTCGTAGGAGGCGACTAAGGGACTTACTAAAGAATGGGCAGCAGTGTTCCCAACCCGCCTGCCAAGCGTGGCGATTATGGCGAAACCCCCCTTTTAGTGGAGTTCAATGTCCAGCAGTGGACGTCTTTCGGTTGAAATGATGATGATGATGATGATGATGAACCCCCAGGGGAAGAACATTTATGTTTGTATCCCAATTTATTAAAGTGTTCCGTGTGATCGATGTCCCACGGTAGCACCACGGTGGAGGCGGTGGAACGATAGTTAATTCATGAACCTACCCATTATTTTAATTAAATTTTGTTTCTGTCTGTAACTACTTTCATTCCTATGAAATTACCATGAGAATTAAAAACGGTTTGGAAACAATTTGTCTTACCTTAAAACAAATCATAGTCGCCAAGAAGACTTGTGACGCGTTATAATAAGCGATGAGCCTGTTCATCTGTAGTGGCTGCCGATTCTTCATAATTCTTGGGCCGATGCGTATCAGGATCAGGTAAGCCACCACCACCGATAATATTGGCGTGGGGCTCGACATCATGAACCAAGAGTCTACCATGGCACCTGGAATTAGGAATTGGTATTTTAATTACTATTTTCTTGTCCCTTTAATTGATTTTGTATGAAAAACTTTTTAAAGATTTTCTCATCGTTTATTAAAATAGATATAATATTAGATGAATATTAAAGAATTGATCGATGTAATATTTTATTTATTGTTGAATGTTCCTGAATGTGCCTGCTCTTCATCAAGTTTGATGAAAAGCGATTGATGAGGTCTATGAACGAACGAGCGTGCCCAAAAGCGGGTAAAATGTGGAAAGGAACATAGACGCAGACAAAGAGTTCCACACTTTGGCTGTGCGCATAATACATATGGAGGAGATGTGCTGTGTACGACTGGTGCATCTGCAGTGCGTCTGGTAAAAGGTATCAATTTACTTCCTTTTCGAAACAGCTGAGGAAGTACCTAGCTGAAAAAACTTCTAGAATGAGAACATAATAAAATATCATTCTAGTCACGACGGAACATAATAAAAGGTACCTAGTCATTTTTTTGATTATCAGTTCTCAGGACCGAATAGAATTGAATGAATTAAACAGCATTTTTTTGCTTTTGTTGCTTCGCAACAGACCCATAGTTCGAGGAGTATAATTATAAATGTTGCTCTGTGAGGAGGTACTAAAAGAAAATCACTTACTCTTCCCGACTTTCAGGGAGTCCAGGTATCGGTCGACTTTCTCCAAATAGCTCATCTTTGGGCCGTATTCTGTAATTAAATAATAATACAAACAAGCGGTTAAAAATAAAGTCCACGAGAAAATTTCTCTTGCGACAGCCATTTTGAAGTTTATTTGAAATTGTTTTGCTTCGTGCCCAACGTGCCAGTATTCTTACCATAAAGTGTCGAATTGAAAAGTTTTCGCATTAGGTATAAAACCTTTTTTAAGTTTTTACGAGTTCACTAAGTATAACACGTCCTTTTTTTATTATGATACCGTATCAGTGGTACAGATGCCAGCACAAGCTACCCCAATCTGTCAAATTTATTTGATAGATTTTCAACTTTAGGTCATAAGAATAAGGTTAATGTTCAATTGGGTAAAGTTTCCAGTTGGGGTAGCTTGATGTGGTGGCGTCTGTACAATGACTTATTCATTAGCATCACCCAACGATACACTTTTTTCTATAATGTAAATTTGTTATTTGTAATATTTATTTTATGAAACTTATATGTATGTTATTCTAGAATTAGTTAATTGATATCTTCATCCCCCCATAAATACGAATTATAAATGGTTCATTTTCAAACTGCAGCAATTTAGCGATGATTATGGTCACATTGCAGATGGTACCTATGTCAGAGGTGGAAATGTAACCACTAGTAGTCACCCAGTGGTCAAAATTCGACCATAATTCATATAAACAGAAAGATATTATTATATTAAAAAATTAGATTTCTGCACTCCTTCCTCATATAAACTACATATAATTGTGCCTTTCATACTCCTCCGTCCGCGTTATTTTCGTAAAATACAAAGTTTTTGTTTGACATATTAATTTATAGATTTGTGGGTTGTTGTCACCCTAGTGGATATTTCATACCAAGTCACTTCACAGTTGGTCAATGGGGACCATGGGGACACTAGCCTTTCTACTTCATCCAGCAGGCTTAGCACGACGCTTTCTATTTCTACTCTACCGTAGAATAGAAATCGCTTGTCTACATTTCTCGGTATACAACTGTCAATTGTCCATACGGAAATGTCGTTTTTGTCTACTCTTCCGTCGACTAAACGCTTCTCTATCATACTCCTGCTAAGCCTGCTGGTCGTCAGTAGAAAGCAGTAGGTATAATTGAGTTTGGGCACAAGCTACCGTCACGTTGGTGTGGCTGTTATGTTGATTTGGTTGAGTACCTTGTATTTTCTCAGCTTTGATAGGTGTGATAAAATAGTTAATCATTAATTCGACTGATTGGTCTAACGTGGACGAGCAACTGAATTGGAGGTTCTTTAGTTTTACTTGCATTCGTTATCTTTGAGGGCCTCTCATTTAAAAAAGAATTTTCAAAATCGAACCACAATTTCCGGAAATATCGCGTAACATTTATTATTTTGAACAAAAAACAAAACAATCAAATTGAGAACCTACTTCTTTGTGAAGTCGGCGAAAAAACAACAAGAAACAGAAAACACACGCCTTACGTTGCTTACATAACATGAAATGAGTCAAACAATAGGTACAGACTGTCTGTCTACGAAATGTTTCACCCCACTTCCCTAAATCAGTTCGCATGACCTTCGCATGAAATTCGGCGGACAAAACTATTGATTTTTACTTAATTCGCGGGTCGTGGTTATAGTTGTACGTAAATTTCGGAAAGTAAAATTAAGCTGGGGTAGATAGAGCTCGAAGAATTGCTAAACTTAATTGGCCGTGGGCAGGGCACGTTGCTCGCAGAACTGATGGCCGATGGGGCCGAAAGGTTCTGGAGCGGTGACCGTGTACTGGAAGACGTAGCATCAGAAGGCTTCCCATAAGGTGGACCGATGACCTGGTGAAGGCCGCACGAATTCGCGGGATGCGAGAGGTACAGGACCGGTAGACGAGGCGATGCTTGGGCTAGGCCTATGTCCAGCAGTGGACGTCTTTCGGCTGAAATTATGGTGATGATGATGAGATAGACCTCTCAGGTATTAGGTCCTTCTAGTCTTCCAGACTTTGGCCATGACGCCCAATCTCTAGGGAGACTTCGACGTTTGAGATATTTTAGTGCACAAGTCTGTGCGCAGACGCAGATGCACTCTCTCAACCTTCACTCTCGTAGTCCGATGAGACGTCGAGTCTTTATAAAGTGATAAACACCAGTCTTTTTCCAGTCTAAGGTATTATGTAGGTTTAGCCTGGTATTTTTCCATGTTGTAGCATCACTCGTCATTAATGCTCGCTTGCTCTACTAGTCACTCCATTTAACATATTAAAATCTAATCGTATTTAAAACTTCACGTAATCTCCAAACGATATTCAGAAACGCAACAAAATTCAAAACGTGCCAGTAGCCTAAGGCCTGAAACTGCGTTAAGAGGACGCCCGCACGGTTTCATACAAATGTGCCCCGTCGCGGTCACAAGCGCGGGCGTCCGTCGCGGGGTAGGCTACTTTTTAAGTCGCGGTAGCACGTTCCCGTGGGACAATTTCCGACATCCACGCGGATCTCGCGAAGCCGCGGGCAGCAGCTAGTCGTAAACGGTTGCTTAGCTTCTCAAAGACACATCTTGGAATATTTCGCTACGCAACCATTTTGTATATCTATCACATAAATATAATATTACTCTGCCTACGGCAAGAATGAAAACCTTGTGCCGAGGTTTTATAAAATAAGTATGTAAAATAATAAGTTTTTATATTATAATATTTTGTTCGCAATTTCCTCTCAGACATTGCATGAACCGGCTTATTTCCCTACGGATGTCTCCTTACGTAGAGTATGTTGTATTCAATTTTCTGAGAAATAAAGATTTTAGGGCGATAGAAGGAAGATAATCTTTGAGTCTCTATCTATTTGGGGAATAGAAAGACAATTTAACTTATCAAGTTTTGGCGATGTCGCTTTAAATTTGTTTTTGGTAAGTAAACAGAAAAAAACCGACCAAGTGCGAGGCGGACTCGCGCACCGAGGTTTCCGTACAAACCTGTAGGTGTAAAAGTTATGGTATTTTAATTATACCGCCATAATAAAAAATATATGTCCAAATTTAGCGAAAACTTGTAAGTACCAATTTTTTTTTTGTTTTTTTCCTTTATTTGTGCTGTAAAACCTTGCTTCGTACCAAATTTCAAGATTCTGAGTTCACGGGAAGTACCCTGTAGGGGCTGTAGGTTTTGATTCCCTTGCGAATTTCAAAAATTTGCGGCATAAACGGCTGTATCTTTTGATTGCGTTGGCTTAGAAGTTTGATTTTTTCACAGCTCCAAGGAACATTAGATTTGAGTATTTGATATGAATTTCAGCTTGATACCTCTACGTGTTCTTGAGAAAAAGGGTCTTGACAGACAGACAGACGGACGGACGGACAACAAGGTAATTCTATAAGGGATCCGTTTTTTCCTTTTGAAGCACGGAACCCTAAAAATACTTGATACAAAAGTAATAGGAGAGAAAGTGGACGTAGTAGTACCTTTGACACAACCATATATGGATTCATTGTGGTGGTTAATAAAGGTTTATTTATTGACTTTAAATATCAGTATATTGCTGAAGTATGTTACTGGGTCATTGTCAAATTTTGCGCAGGAAAACTAGTCCCTCAACTGTATTTTTTTATTATTAGTAATAATCACACAACCTCTTACAAATTTTACATTAAATTCAAAATACTTCGCATTAATAAACATTGATTACTAAAATAAAGACTCAGTTTTGTTTTTTTATTTTATTTTTTAAAGTAACATTGTGGTAATTTCTAGTAACAGAATGGTTTTCCTTCCAAACTCTGTATGTCCCTGGTGGCACTCTGTTATAATAAAGATCAAATTATTTCATTTTCTTGTATAAAAACCTACCTTAAATAAATAATTATCATAAACAGAGTATTGTTAACATATAAACAATATGTCTTAAAAGCGGTGAGTATCAAAATTTACTAAATTAACCATTTTTTTAAACTTCGTCCCAGGCATTGTGTGAAACTGTCTGGAATACTGTGTTACTAAGTTAATCGCAACTTAGAAATGGCGCTGCTTAAAGTTTGTACTAGCTTGAACGGGATGTCTGCATTAATCGTGGTTGACCAGTACATCGGGGGTAGGGGTCCAGGAGGCGTCAATCGACCGCGAGGCGTTGAACAGGCTGCGTGTTTTTATTGTGCATCCACTTTGTTACCTACCTATTACGTAAGTAAATCAGCGTATTTTTTCATCATTTTAAGTTCAGTATGTTATCAAAGAGGTATATATTCTAAATATGAAAGAAATTGTGTATTTTACGCTTTATTTTATGACTTGTGAGTTATGGAATGTAAAATTTACTACTCTGTTACTATGCAACTCTGTTACCAGCGCGTGGCAACAGAGTTGTTAAGAAGGTAACAGAGTTGAATATGCCAATATTTTTTTAAATTTTTACTTAAATGTTATGTATCAAAACGTTTTTTTTTAATAAACGATTTTTCCAAAGTAATTTATATGCTTGGTTAGTATAAATAAAACGAGTACGTATATTTTAATAAACATTTTATGTTTATTAAAATATTGTTACAGGATACTGTTTCTTTGCGATTTCGAGACAGATGCCTCTGACGCCTGCTGAGAAGCAGCGACGATACCAAGAACGGCGCAAAAATAATCCCGAAAAGGAAGCAGACTCTAAAAGAAAAAGTCGAGAGAGATACCATGCAAACAAAAGATTAGTACGAGATTTGACAGCACGTGAACATCGAGCAATTAAAAAGAAATGGCGATCTGCAAATGCTAGACGGAAAGATAAGGTCAAAGCGCTCCGTATTGTTATGCACACCCGAGTCATCATCTTCTCGTTTAAATAGTCAAGCCCCTTCAGGTCAAGATCAAGTTATTCCAAATGCTCATCGTCGTTTGTCTACGCCCCAGTTGTTTACTTTCCGTGAATATACTCCTAGCTCCGTCACATCAGCATCTTCTCGCGGCAGAAAGCAAGTGAAAAGAAACAGATCGAAGTTATTTAGAGATAATGTAAAATTAAAGGAACAATTAGAAGCAATTTACAAGAGATACAAAAAGTATAAAAAAGATACAATAGAGAAAAACGGAAGAGATCTAAAATTGAAGAAGGTAGTCAAGTAAATCAACAGAAATATGCGATTTTATCAAATGCTATTAAAAAACGCAACGAAAATGTCAAAAATCGGAAAGAGAAATGTGCTATGCAGAAGATATTTGAAGAGAAGGCTGTTAAATGTTCTAGACAAAAAACAAATCATTCAAGAATGTCTAGCTGTGAACCAAGGTTATGTTCGAAAAAAACAGCCTCTGCTGAAGAAAAAGGTTTTAAGTACCAAAATTAAGGAATTTTTTGAACGTAACGACATATCAAGTTTTCACTGAAGAGGCTGGAGTTCTAAAGTATTTTCTTTTCTAAAGAAATTTGAGTTGTTTTTGTCAACGCGGCTTTTGTTCTTGCATGAATCCCAAGCAATACGTTCCATTAAAAACTGCAGTGGAAAAATCAACTTCTTCCACGTGCGACAACAATTTTCTGTCCGATATTAGCAACATTTGTCAAAAGGGAGCAAAAGGCTTTTATAACATTGTCTATAGCTCAGACTCCGATGATGATGATGCCCCTCTTATACCATTAAAAGAAAAACCAACTAGCACTCTTCTGGCAGAACAACCTGTAAATAAAACCAACTGACGACGCTTTGATCGAGAAGGAAAATATTCATGTTAATAAAATAAAACAAGGTATTTGTGTCCCAAATTTCCTGCTTAAAACAGGACTACGTATATCTGGGAAAGGCCGTATCGGAGGTAGAAGATGGTGAGGTTAAAATTATGTTTTTTAAGTCAATCGATCATACTGCAACAAAATTTAAATTAGTTGAGTCTGATTTATCTTACGTGCCTTTTGATAATTTACTTGCTATTGTTCCAGAACCTGAAATAGTCTGTAAAGGTAAAAGAATATACTACCATTTTGATACTGCTTTAGACATATTTGAGAAATAGCAACTTTCACTTTCCAGTTACTCTTTCAAGAGTTTTTTATTTTCATAAAGTTCATTGTAGATGGTAAATACCAGTCATAAAGTTTATTGTTATTAATGTTGAAGCTATTTTTTTTTGTTATTATGATCTCAAGCTCAACCGAGTGCAATTTAGTCAAGTAAGATACAGAAAAGAACAACTATGTTACCGCTACAACTCTGTTACTTTTCTGTCCCAAAGATTAAAGGACATACTTTAGATTTTTACGAAAAGCTTTTTAATACTATTTGGTAATATAAAATACGTTAATTTGTTAGATATTTATACGTTCATATGTTATAGTTAACAGTTATTATATGAATATTTAGAGTAATTAGGTAGAATTTAATGTCTACTAAAATTCTAGAAGTAACAGAGTTGTTTGGAATTTAAATAAATGATTATTAAACTTTAAAAAAATGTTGTGATTGTGCATGTGATTATAAGATAAAAGACTGTAATTAACATTAATGCCAAAATATTTGGGACTGATTTGTTTAATTTTATAATAAAAATTAAAACGTTACGATAACAGAGTTGTATTTTTTTTACACCCTAACTCGCAAAATCTGGAATAAATCATAAATCACTGGTGAAACATCGCGGCCGACTGTAACACACAAAGGTCATTGGTTTTAACAGGCATTGATGCGAAGAAAATTCATGTTTGAGTATTTTTATTTTTTTACAAGTTTAAAATTTTAAGCCACGACTACCTGCGCAAAATTTGACAATGACCTAACTAAGCTGCGCCTTCATGATGATGTAGTAAATGGAAGAAATGATTGAATTTCCTATTCAGATCCATTCCATTTTTTTAATGGACCTCAGGCCTTAGGCCCACTTTTTCTGTGCCACTTTTGTGACATAGTTTTAAAATACAGTGATATCCATAGTATAAATACTAGGAACAAACACTAATTCGTTGTATCCCATACAGCGCTTTTTGGTAGCCGTTACGAAACAATTCGACACTTTCATGTCGACACTGATTTATTCTAGTAACATTTTTTGGTCGGTGAGTCGACTTTGTTCCGTCACTACGACTAAAAATGGGGAACAGTCGACACAGTAATATTTGGTTTTAAAGTTACGTTGCTGTGTGGTAACATTGTTCATAATCTGCAACCACATCTCAGTAATCATTCGTTCGTTCAATCGTTCACTTTTCGTTCTGTGACGTGAAATTAAAAAATAAAAAGAAGAAAATATCATGCAGCCATCACTGTTAATCAAGGTAACTTTTTATTCATATATTAATAATTGGTTTTTATTGTTCAAATATAAATGGGAAAAGAATTTCATCGTGCAATTTGTTCAAATAATTTGAAATTTATCAATGCGCCTCCATGTAATTGTAATTTAACCTGTGTAGTACAATGTAAACAATCGTTTTTACTAACAAGTTTTTACAATTTTTACATTCCCAGAGCTTGGAAGCTTTTGCTATCATAGATTTAATACTAAATATATGATATGGAACCAAAAATGAACCATTAAATTGGTGAATAATAAGAAGATGTCTTTTTATTTAGATAAAATATTCTAGTCACAACTGGTCAGTAAGTTACTAGATTGTTTCGACATATGTCGACGTGAAACCAGAAGTAGTTATAAAGTTACCGAATTCACAAAATGGTTTATTGTTTCCAGCGATTCTCAAACGTTCGGACTCTGAAGCCATATATGATGTCAGCGTTTGCTGCAGTTGACTGTATTCTGCATGCGATGGAATTATGCCTATATACCTGAAAGTTTTGTAATTGTTTCGGTTACGTTTGTACGATTTTTTTATAGTGTTTGATAATATGTGTTAATTACAAATAAAGATTTAACTGATTGTTTGAAAATAAAAATGAAAAACTAATATTTTATTTCTTTATTTTCTTTCCTACTGTTGTCAATACTGGAATAAACATAATTTGAGAGTTGCAAACCATTGATACAAGTTTACCTTTGACATAAACAAAAATTTTTTTTTCGTTCTTTCATTTCGTAAGGAAGTAATGTGTCGTAAATATTTAATGGTCGCTCAGAAAAATTACATTTGTTTTTTTATATCCCTTCCAACGATTTGTATGTTTCCCTGATCAAAAGTTGTGAATTTCATTTCTACAATATTATTATCGGTAGTTAAAAACCATTTAACTTTGTATTTTGACAGCTGGTAATCCTCACTCATTTTTACAGTAGTAATTACTTTTTCACCCATAACCAACAAATTTTCGTATTTGAAAAGAGGATACATCCGTTTGGATTTATGGTCCTTGATATTTAGCTTTGCCTATTTCTGTATGTGATTCGCTACTTGCGCTAAGGGTTGGTCGCCTTTTCGTAAAAGGTTTTTAATTCGAAACAACAAACTTTCAAGTGGATAACAAACACAATTTATACTGAATAAATTTAATATCTGTTAATAATCTGAAAAATATGTACTTGGAGATAGATTATGTGGAACCAATAATTTGTTTACTTTTTTGTAGAAAGTCGATATGAGACGGAATCGTTCAGTTTTTTACTCATTTTCAATTAGATGCCATCATTTGATCACTTGTCAAAACAATTTGAGAAACAGTGCCTTATGGTGACTTTTTCATTCACATTTTAGCAATTTATTGTGCAGTAATAATGACGTAACATTACGACACCTCGTGTAAATATAATTTTTAAGTTATTATTCTAGTAACATGGTGACCACACTGCTACTACACATTTTTACTCGATTGTACGCATGTTACAAACTGAACACAAAGTGTTTAAAAATAAGTCTACACAAATGATTACGTTACGTGTGAACACAAAGACTACTTATAGTTACTGAAATATTTTCCAGTCAAATTGGGTGCGAACTATTACCACACATAAAGACCAAACCCCACACAGTCACCATGTTTCGTAGCAGTTACGAAACTGTGACAACTTGTTACTGCTTTTAAGATTCTGTGACCGAAAAATGCTGTATGGGATCATCAACAAGGCTAACAATGAAATTGTAATAATTGGAACCATTATGATATTATGTAATTTAATATCATTTTGCATACCCTTACAGGGTCATATTTATGTACCTAGCTTTAAGCCCTTTGTTACATCTTTTTACAATATGGAATGCAATAAATTTATAAATAAAACTTACAGCAATAACACACGATGTCATTCACACATGTAGCTGCGTCAGGTCACCTGTCCTAGCCTTGCACGGCTTCAGTCTAGCCAGCGATAAGTCGCAGTTACATCACACTATTTGACCTAAATTACCTTTCGCCATCCTTGATCGAATGTAATGGAATTTTCCAGATTGTATCACGTTTTTTGTCATAATGCGTCAAAAGGTGTTGGGGGTTGTAATTGTGGATGAATACGATTATAGGAGCCGATATGCAGGGAGGTACTGTATGTAATCAGAATACGAAATAAACCTAGCTATCGTTGTTTCCAGAGCAGTTGGGGCCGAGTGGTAACGAGTTGCAGATAGTAGGTTCGAACCTAGTCAGACGCTGACTTTGTGTATTAAATTATTTCATCACATCAGCTTTCAAAACGGTGAACGAAAACATTGGAAAAAACGTGCATGATTGTTCTAGGGCGAAATATTAGAAGAGACGCAACATTTATCAACCCGCACTGTGGCCGAGTGGTTGACTATGGCCTGCGCCCTTTAACCGATAGGAGGCCTGTATCTCAGCAGTAGGAATATTTTAAGCAGATTTTGCTTATGCCGTCGTTTCCAAGTGTAGGTATAATGTTTTAAATCGTTTTTATTAAAAAAATATAACGCCTTTGACGCTGCAATAAACGTGGTCACTTACTGGTCCCAAAGCAACATAGATGCACCTCCGAGACAACGCCAACTGCGGTCATTGACCTCCAAAAAAAATTTTGCCCTACACTAGGAATTTCTCCTGTATTGAGGGTGCGTTTACAAACATTTAAACTCATATATAAAAACAGCCAGACCCGGAACAAATACTTGTAGGTCATACAAATATTTGTTCCGTGCGGGAATCGAACCCGGTACACGCAATGCAAAAGTCAATCGCTTAACCGCTGCGCCAACCGTGCCGTGCGTGCCATATGGAGTCTATCTAACCAATTTAAAACAACCCTGTATAGTCAATCATCGAGACTAGATACTGTCAGTGTTTATGTTATTAATGGAGCCCCAACGAATCTACAACCCTACAGATCAAATTGTTATGATAAGGTGTGAAATAAGGACATGCCCTAAAACGGACATAACTATAATAGTCACCTTGGGAGCTTCGAGGAAACAGATTATTATTTACCATTACAACATTATGGTGCCGATTCTTTTATTCATCGTCTAAACTAAAATAAGAGTACTGCGGTCTCTTACTGACAGACCGCGAAAGAAAAAGACAAGTGACACTTTAGATCTGTCAAATTAAATTATGTTTCGATTGCCTTGAATTTGGCGTGATTTTTTTAGCATAATGAATTTGGTTCATTGTGGTTGCACCTGATTTTAACAGTTCTGAAATTTAAGATATTTTTATTTCGATAGGTTCATCATCTGCCTAGCCTTTTCCCAACTATGTTGGGGTTGGCTTCCAGTCTAACCGGATGCAGCTGAATACCAGTATTTTACATGGAGCGACAGCGACACATTTTACAGATAGGCATATCTGACCTCCACAACCCAGCTACTGGGGAATACGACCCCTTGGTAAGGACTGGTTGTCAGACTTTCGGGCTTCTGACTACCCGTAACGACTGTCAAAGATCCACAAATGACAGCCGGGACCAACGGCTTAACGTGCTTTCCGAGGCACGGAGGGGTCTTGGTATGTTAAGATGGTCACCCATCCACAAACCAACCGCGGCAAGCGTAGCTTAACCTGATCGATCGACCCGTGCAGCTATTGTTACTTAGCCACAAGCCTCTTTCTATTTTTTATTTCGATAGGTTCATGAGTTTAAGTATTTACCTATGTCAGGTCTGCGGTCAACCGTGCGAAGCCGAGGTGGTTTATTATTTAAAGTAAAATAGCTGGACATACTTAGAGCTAAATCACAATACACCTTTGTATTGTGATTTAGCGCTATGTATGTCCAGCATTGTGTGAACTATGTAAGATTTGGTTGAATTCGTGACATGAGTCTTGTCGCGAAACACTTTTGGGTCAATCTCCAACAATGACTTGAAATATTAACAGTACTTTATCCTAAACAAACACACAGTAAATAATGTAGGTACACCGTTTATGTAGACGCATCCATCAAAAAACTTTCTTGTCTCAATACTTTTATGTCGAGACAAAGAAGAGACAAAAAGGTCTCTTCAATATCCGTGCAGTCACGACAGAAAAATGGCGTCGGGCGAGATAGTACTTACTAATTCCACGGTACTTACTCATTCTATGTAGAGTGTTACATCGACGCGCAAGCTGTAACCATGATTTCAGCACATTATTCTAGTTTCCAAGGTCCCCCCCCACCCCCTAGGTTTGAAATTCTTCGTCGGTTATCAAAAAGAACAGCTGTTTCATTGGAAAGTGCAATGATTTTATTTCTGTAACTAGGTTTGTAGAAACACTTTTACACGTCAATCATATTTTTTTTTAAACTAGATGAGGTCGGCGTTTCCTATCTGACTACTCGAAATGAACAGCAGGTTCAAAATAATGAACTGAATCCGCGGTAACAGGATTCGCGTCGATGTGATACCACACTGTATAAATGAAAACGAAATGCTTGTCGCACATTACTTGAGAACGGCTGGAGAGATTTGGTTATTTACAACCAATCTTAGTAACGTTTTTAGGGCAAGCAAAATTGGAAAGTTTCTCGGAAAAATGTCAAAATCGGGATCTTTTCGGGGTCTTTTTTTTTCTTTGGGACGTACGGTTTTTTTTTTTTTGGGTGGGAAATCATCAAATAACTTCTCCCGCTCTGGGTGGAGCAGGAGGGCGTGTCAGACTTTTACTGACTAAAACCCACCCGTGTTCCTTCAGTAGCCCGTATGCCAGGGGCTGTGGTATCTCTTTCGAACAAACCCGCACCCCTGACAGGCATCGGCCCTTGCGGGCCCCATAATTTTTTGTGCTGACATCTCTTTGAGGCGCGCGTGGAACACAACGCGCCGTCGACTTGGGCTTGGTCCTTACCGGACAGCGAGCTACCCATTACTCGCCGTCCGCAAGCTCATGCCTACGGTGGCCGGAAATCGGCCTGGGATTTTGGGACGTATGGTCAGGACACGTTTGTCGTCTGACGTCTGTTGGATCAGTTAGTTGTACAATTAAAAAAGGCAGAAAAATTCAATGATTGCGATCCTACAATTCCTAATTTCCTACTAATATTAAAAAGGTGAAACTTTGTATGTTTGGATATTTAGATGTTTGTTACTCAATCACGCAAAAACTTCTAAACGGATATGGATGAAGTACACATGTAGTTTGTAACCTGGAATAACACATAGGATACTTTTTATCTCGATGTTACTTTCCTGTGGGATAATTTTCGACGTCCAAGCGAGCGAAGCCGCAGGCAAAAGCTAATATTTTATAATTGCCAAAATAGTTAGGTTTTTCCTGCTTTTCTATCGAATACGGAGACACCTTCATTATAGTTGTCTATATGACTACGCCGCAGTGTAATAAGTGCGACAATATAAAAGTAATAATTATGATGAACATTGTTCACAGTTTCTAGAATATGAACAAGTATGAGTTCCAAAAGTCGAAAACTGATAGTAATAGTTACCAACTCGATTGGTAATTTGCTAATATTTATTGTTTTATACAAGGTTAAAGATTAGCAAGACCCACAGTCTTCCCACCCTTTTTAATTTCGCTTTTCGGCTTAACTTGATATTTTTAAAATAATCTTATGCATTACTACTGTCAGTGTTTTCATTTATTGTCGTAATAATATCTTCACATTGTATAAAAAATATTGCTTATTAGAAAATGCGTTGTAATGCCCTAAAACACCAAAACCCATCATCCTATAGAAAATTACTTCTCTAAATATTTTCCTCTATCTGACTCGTATCTCATCATTCGTTTTCCAACTACTGACACGATTCCACAGAGTGCGATAAGTTGTTCATGATCGCTGATACATCTTGACACGGTGCTTCCGTGACATCGATTTCCTTTGATGCATAAATTCAATCGCATTACCATTCCATTTTCAACTTTATGCTTTAAGAAATAAAGTTGTAATTTGCATTGTGTGTGCTACATTGTTGCTATAAAGTAATTCTGAAGTGTTTTTGTTGCAATGTGAACTATTGTAGGTTAATTCCCTTAGGTCTCTCTTATCGTCCTACATATTATCTGTGTCAATGTTCTCGTTAGTAAGTGTATTCAGGCATATCCTACACCTGTATTAAGGTAGGTAGAAACAGGTGACGAATCAAGTTGCTTTAGAATTGTGGGCTATAAAATAGCGAAGTGCCATTCTATGGGTAGACCCTAACAGTAACTAGTCTGTTGTATTGGAATGATGTATGAGAACGTTTGGGTAGGAAGGGTCAAACAAATAAGATGGAGGAAATAAATTGAATCATGAAGATTTTGGAACTGAAGCAACTACATGACATGGAAATACGTTCATAATGTTTGTGTGAACATTTACATTATTTTTTTCAATTCAGTGTCTTCATATAAATTAAGTAAGCAACCAAGCTTTAATAGTCATTTTAATACCACCAGGTAATGGCATACTTTCATTAAAACAAATAAAGATTGCCTTTTGGCTTAACCTACTAATATAAACTTTAAATAACTTAGAAATAACACCTGTAAATACTGAAAGGCAACAACGTAAATATGTTGAGGTAGGTGTTTCATAAAATTTCCTTACTAAAACGACATATGAATATGAATGGGCCATTTCGGCACTAAATCTCTCGATCGCTTATAACACAATCACTTTTCGCCTTTAAAGATCCATTTTATCTCATTTGCTAGTAGTCGCACTAATCTGCAAAATATATTAGCCAAGATTAAGTCACCCGTAGCCAGTAAAATTGCACTGAATACCAAGAAATCTTCCCATTTCTTTCCGAACTTAGCTGGCACATTGCCATATTTTTGAACATAAAAATATAAAGTATGCAGCGAGGCAGATGTCTGGATTCAAGTAATCTAGACATCAGCTTAAATATTCTTCTTTTCAAGCTTAGAGGGAAATTGCTAAACAAGCTTTGCACCTTTGTTCGAGGGATCAGCTCGACGCTTTCGACGCTGACGCTTCTTTTGTTTTATGTGTCTTTGTTTCGAGTTTGAACGCATTCGATCTTGTGTGGCGTTTGTGTTGTTTGAATTATTTTACAGCCAGTAAGTCGACGTATAGACGCCAGCACATCAAGCTACCGCAATCTGATAAATTTCTTTGATGGATTTTCAACTTTATACCATGAGCATAAGTTTCATGTTCAATTGGGAAAATTTGACAGTTTGGGGTAGCTTGCTGTGCTGGCGTCTGTGCACATGCACGTAATACAATCGCGGCAGGATTCTTTAGTACGCCGGATTTTCCACTCTCGCTGTTGAACCGCATTGAGAATCCAAGAGAGTGTATCTTAGCGCGTCGGAAATCGAACAGTGTGTTTAACTATTATTGGATTTTAAATTCTCGGCACTCAGCAGTGCGTTGAAAATTCATTGCGGAAAAAAATCTCGCTGCGATTTTATTACGTCTATGAAAACGTTCCACTTGTTAAATAAAGCTCGGAATTATGGTGAATGTAACTCAAAACGAATGTGAGGCAGAATACGTAGAACCTATAACCGTTGAGGGTAATCGCGTTCTTGAGTAGAGGCCGCGAATCGGCAAACGTTCGGAAGAACGCACTCAGGCTAGGTGGAGCAACGATCTTCGCTGGGCAGCAACTGGAAGACAGTTGCCCAGAACCGAGCTGATTATCGTGTAATTGGTGAGGTCTATGTCCTGCAGTGGACTGCTATAAGCTGATGATGATTGTGATAGGTATATCAGAAGCTTGTAGAAGAAAAAAATGCTATTGCGCTACTGTTTCAATTTCTATTGTTTCTTTCATTAGCAAGTGTCAAAATGAATGGGAAAACTACCCTGAACTAACAAAGAACCCTGGAGACATCTTCGAAATACTACATGCTACAAGCAAAGATACATAGCAACACACTTTTACAATCGTTTCAGTTAATTCTAACAACATTATCTATAAACTAACAACAACGAGCTTGGCCGATGCACTTAAAGTATAGAAATCGGGAGTAGATCGACAAGTACAAGTACATGGTTAGTCCTAAGAAGATTGCATGCTGACATTGAAGTGCCATGAAAAGGCATAACGAGCAGCATTTGATGCGCCAGATGTTCGAGGATTGACATTTGTAGAAAGACTTTCTTATATGTCTCTATTATTATCATACTAATACATACATTGACGGCTGTTTTCCTCGAATGGGTGGGCAAAGTCCATTCACATTTCGACAGTTATACGTAGTACTTAGAACCAATGGGTATCGTATTACCCAGTAACTGGGTTGTGGAGGCCAAATAAGCAGTGGCTTCGGTTAGAATGGAAGCCAACCCCTACATAATTGGGAAAAAGCTAGGTAGACGATGATACGTACTTAAAACCAGTAGCACTTTAACTGAATGTGCGAACCCAAGACGAAAGATGAGAGACCGAAGCTGTGGGGTATTTGCGTAGCACACACCAACTCTAGGACTGGGTATCATTTTGACAGTTCAAAACCATTCATTGATATTTTTACGTTGCTGAGTAATCAAATTTTTCGAGTATAATAAAGCAATGCGTGTATTTTCCCATTTCTTCCCGTGGATGTCGTAGAAGGCGACTAAGGGACTTACTAGAGAATGGACAACAGCTTTCTCTATGCATTTTACCACCATACTGCGATCGCCAACCCGCCTGCCAAGCGTGGCGATTTTGGCAAAAACTGAAACGGTGGGGGAGGCCTATCGGCTAAAATGATGATGATGTATGGCCAGTGGCCCTAGTGTGAGTTTCATTTACCCATCTCGATCAAACGCATGGAACGCATTCGGCGCTCCAATTGGTCCGTCACCAATCCAGGGCCAATTGGAGCGCCAAACGTGCTCGATGCGTTTGATCGAGATGGTTAAATGAAACTCACACTAAGGCCTGTGATGTATGAACATAAACGAGGCAAAAGGAGTATGTAAAGATCGTAACAGGTGGCGTCCAGGGGGTCCACTCTCTAACTCCGCCAATGAAAATATGGGCCCGCCCGATAATAGTTCGAAACTTCAAACTGACTCCTACACCTGATTAATTAACTTTTTTGGTTTGGGTAAAACCATAAACAGGGAGTAGAGATAGCTGTCAAAGCGTGAAGTAATTCATTCTTAGTTTGAGCCCCAAACTAACCATAGGTCCGTAAGTGATACGATACGGAGTAGGAAACGCCCGTAGCATCGACCGAGATTACGAATTTATTGCTTAGAGAGCAGACCCCCTGTAGCGTCTGCCTACCCCCATGGGAAAAAAGCGTGAGTTTTATGTATGTACATATGTATAATGAAGCAATGGATTACCTTCCAAATGATTCAGATTCAGATTGACAGCGTTATACATAATTAGGGTGCTAAACCGAACTTTCAGTTTCACTTAAAACAGATACAAAATTTGTCATGAATGTTTTCACTATACAGGATGCAAGGTATATGTGGATGCAATTATAAAATAACATTATGTTGATATCGTTCATAAGAAGAAATGTATAAAGACGGGGGGTAAGACATCTTGAATCTATAAAAAGAAAACATTTGCTATAAACATTTATGGAGATTTGTTTACAGCCCAAGATATCCCTTCCTAGCGATGACATGTCCAAATAAAAATGATGGACTGACTCATAACTTGGAAACACTATATATAATAGAAGGTCTGTCATATATTGACAAGCAAGTATATTTGGGGGGGGGGGGGGGGGAGAGCAGTGCTAGCCTAGCGACTTACTAGTTCATAGGTTCGAACCAACACATAAGCTTTAATTTGTGTTATTTTTTCATCACCAATGCTCTAAAAAAGGGTGAAGGAATACATCGTAAGGAACCCGCTATGTCCTAGAACCAAAAATTAGAAGTAATGTGACATCTACCAATCCGCACTGGGCCCGCGTGGTGGATTCTCTCTCACCGAGAGGAGGCTTGTGTCCCAGCAGTGGGAAAATTATTGGGCAATTATGCTTAATATGTTTATGAATGAAGTGAATATGTTTCAATTTGTTTGTGGACAAGCTAAATGGTTGCTTCAAGGACGAATAATATTTCTAAAATTAAATAGAACTTCAAAGTGAGCACCATGTATCCTACCATAGAATTAATTTATCTTTATTGCTTCAGTTGCATTTTGTTACCTTTTTTGGTATAGTAATTTTATTCTGGGTGCATCGTTTTCACATATAATTATACATATAATGAATGTACTATGATAAATTGTATGTAAAACATTTTAAAAGAGTAACGGTGGAGTTTCTTGCCCGTTCTTCTCCATATGAAACTACATTTTGGAATGGGCGACTAGAATCAATTCCGTTTAAATGTTGACGTTCAAAAGTGTCTTTTAAATGCCTAATTGAAATAAATGCTTTGACTTTGAGTTTGTGAGCTGACTAAACTGGGCAGTAAACGTTCACTACTGTAACTTAAAGGGTTCTAACCTTGAAATCTAACATTAAAGCTAGTTCCAACCACAGTATTTTCATAAATAAATCCTAAGTTCAAAACTCTCCACCACCGTAATAGGCTACAATTAATATCAATTACCTCCCCTACAACCTACGAGGAACACCCTGACCATTGTCTTTGCCACTTAAAATAGCCCCATGCCCGAGTGTATCGATCCCATGGCTAAGCCATGAACTCCTATTAATAGTAACATTGTACGTCATAGGTACGTTGTTACTATTATTAAAATAGCACTTAGCTAGTACAATGTTGTATGCCCTGTTAGTAAAAGGTCAAGATTTTTTTCATCGGTGGTTGGGTTATGGAGAAGGAAGACCAAATAAACGGGTTCAGTAGATGATATACATAGCTAACAACAGTCTTAACACGATGTTTTCTATTTCTACTCTACTGAAAAAAGAAATCGCTTGTCTACATTTCTCGATGAAAAACTGTCAACAGTCTATACGGAAAAATCATTTTTGTCTACTCTTCCGAGTACAATATGCTTGTCTACAGTTCTCGTGCTAAGCCTTCTAGAAGTGTATCGAAGAAGATGATATGCTTCAATAGCCCCAAATCTATATCTTTACTTACAACTTTTTTTTTCGTGGTCAAATCCTCATGGATACCCTCCTGGGATGAACGGAGGGTTATGTCGGACTCCTACCGACTATTTGTTTGTTCGTTTGTATGTTACGCTTTCAAAACGGCCCAACCGATTTGGATGAAATTTGGCACACAGATACACCATGAATTCATTTTGGATCGCAGACAAAATCGCGAGCAACACCTAGCTAAATTATTTTTAAAAAGATTAAAAAAATATTAAATGTTTGTCTGTTACGCTTTCTATTATGTAGGAGGTAATCTCCAAAACTATTCACCCGAGTTCAAAAAATCTTTCACTGATACTACTGCTACGCTACTGCTTTTTTTTTTTTTTTTTTTTTGTGTGGGAAATCATCAAATGACTTCTCCTGCTGAGTAGAGCAGGAGGGCGTGTCAGACTTATACTGACTAAAACCCACCCGTGTTCCCTCAGTAGCCCGTATGCCAGGGGCCGTGGTATCTCTTTCGAACAAACCCGCACCCCTGGCAGGTGCTACGCTACTGTCAAGTTATAATTATGTTTTGATACCGGTAGATACTAAACATAGTTCACTTCAATCAATAAGCTGCTGTTTTTGCACTTGCCGCCATTTTGTTTTGTCAATTGACATCCAAGTAAGTTCTATTGTACTCTCTTTTCTATTACGGCAAGCAAAACCGATGACGACAATTCTGCGAAAGTCTAAAGTGAATTGGAAAACCGTTGTTGGACTCTTTTAGGGTTAGTACTGGTGAATGAAAAGATGAGCGCCGTCCTAGTCCACTTTGATTGGACGCCGGCATCCAATTACGCTATGATCAGTGTTGTACCCGCAAAAAAAAAAACAAGTAAGCGTCAAATCTAGTTTATCCAACCGTAGGTACTTTGTTTGTTTAACGCGGCTTTTAAGGCCGGAATATGATCATGATGGCTAAATACACTTAATCGGTTTTGAAAACCGATTAAGTGTATTTAGCCAAAAAAGGCGTGAATAGCGAAAATCTGAAAATGCGACATTTCACCTTCATCCACTCATGTCTTCAATTGTCATGAAATCACGAAATGAAGAAATGACAAAGCTTTTTTGTCTAATTCTCATTACCAAAAAGGTTTTTCTTCAAGAATAAAAAAAATATTGAAAAAGTTCCGCTTAGATATTTAATCAGGAATCGGAAAGGTTTCCCTCGGAGGTACCGCCATCTAATCGCTTACACCCTTTGGGAAAATCCAGATTATCGATATTGACTGAAATTGTATTCCATTACGAGCCAGCGGTTTCACCCTCGTTGATGTCGGAAATTATCCAACAGGACCGTGCCATACCATGATCAGCCTATAATGTTGTCAATGCTGGGACACAGGCCTCCTCTCGGTGGGCCGTAATCCACCACGCGGGCCCAGATCGGGTTGGTAGATGTCACATACGAATTTTTGGTTCTAGGACATGTCGGTTTACTCACGATGTTTTCCTTCATCGTTTTGAGAGCATTGGTGATGAAATAATTTACAAAAACTAAAGCGCCTGCCTGGGCGAACTCAAGACCTACAACTCGTAAGTCGCAGCTGTTACCACTTGGCTACCACTACTCTAAAGATCGAGCTACCGGGACAGAAAGCCATTATAACAACAGCTAGTTTCGGAGATTAGCCGGAACAATAAGACAGACAATATTTGTTATAAATATTTTTTTTCGGTACTTTCATGTACATATGTATGTGTGTGTACTCTGTATATAATCCAGATAATTCAATATAAAAACAGTACAGTGTAAAGATATATAATAATATGATCGATATAGGTTTTATATCACATCAAAGTTTGGATTTGGGTCCGGTTGACAGCAATAAGCTCGTTCCATTGTACAGACGGCAGCACATCAATCTACCCCAAACTGTCAAATTGTCCCAATTGAATATGAACCTTATGCCTATGTGATAAAGAATGAAAATCTATCAAACAAATATAACAGACTGGGGTACCTTGATGTGCTGGCGTCTGTACTTAGACCGAAATGTGGACGCAAGCACCCTCTGGTTCTGCCAGGGGTCCGGGTTCTTCGAAAGAGGCAACTGAGGGAACACGGGTGGATTTTAGTCAGTAAAAGTCTGACACGCCCTCCTGCTCCACCCAGAACGGGAGAAGTTATTAGATGATTACAAACCCAAAAAAAAAAACACCCTCTGGTTAAACAAAGGCGTGTTATTGTGATATGTTCCGTGTATTGATATAAAATCGAAACCCTCTGCTAACATTAGTATCAACACATTCTCCCCGTCATTTAATTCGTTGTTTTTATTTATATACAAGTCACGAATAGCTACGTACAAATTACTTTGTCATTACGTCGCGTCGCTAGTTTCATGTTGCTTATCAATTAAATTAATGATTGTTACAAAGTATTTATATTTTTGATTGTATTGTTAATTAGTTGGGATTATTATTAATTGATTTAATTTGTAGAGTGTACAAAATAATTGTCTCTTTTTAAAGCAAATGGTTTTCTTTTTGTTGGTCTTCAACATTCTCAATGCTCAATGCATTTAATGCTTCCTTACTTGTGAAGTTAGGTGGTAGGTTTACAGAGACATGATCATTGTAGACACTGTCTGTCACAGCAAAGAAAGAAAATTTTTATTTTACAAACTTTTTGCTTGTTCTAAGCCAACATGCATTTTCTAGTGTACTTTCGTTTAAAAGAACGAAATAGTAATTTTTGAAACTGTTATGTGCATTTTCATACACTACCCTAACTACCCTCATCATCATCATCAGCCTATAATGTTCCCACACAGGCCCCCTCTCGGTGAGAGGGATTGGGCCATAATCCACCACGCGGGCCCAGTGCGGGTTGGTAGATGTCACATGTCTTCGAATTTTTGGTTCTAGGACATACCGGTTTCCTCACGATGTTTTCCTTCACCGTTTTGAGAGCAGTGGTGATGAAATAATTTACACAAAGTAAATCGCCTGTCTGGGTTCGAACTCAGGACCTACAACTCGTAAGTCGCGGCTGTTACCACTTGGCCACCACTGCTCCCTCATACATACTTACTATAAATAGAACTGAAGTAGTACCGCGCGGAACACCAAGAGTGAAGCCAAAAAAATAAATACCAAAGCGTCGTATTGTATATAATGCGAGGCTTTAGTATTTGTTCTTTTGACTCTTGGGTATTCCGCGCGATCTATCTGCCTTTGTTTTATAACCTAAACCAAAAAAAAAAAAGGGAAAGCGTCGCATTGTATGTTATATAAAATGCGACGCTTTAGTATTTGGTTTTTTGGCCTCACTCTTGGTGTTCTGCGCGGTCTATCTGCCTTTGTTTTCAATCTGAGCTTGTAATGCTATAAAATGTCACACCATCCTAAAATAAGCAAAAAGGAAGATGACTCCTTGAAGAAGACTCTCGTATTGGTAAAAAAATAGTTTTTTACTTTTATTACTGTATTTTAAGAAAAATATTCTATTTTTTTAATTTCTGTTTTGTGTTCAAATACAAACTCATTTTGAAGTTGATACTTAATTTGATTTTTTTCCAGCGGCAGGGTTCTTGATGATGACAACATAATTGAAATTATTTAATTCTTTTTAAATGATAAACTGATAAAATTGTTTTCAAATAAAATTTTGTAGGTATATCATATATATGTAGGTCATAATAAAACACTTGATCTTATAACATTTTTATACGACATTTGCGTGTTTACCATCCATAAGAATGTACTCAAACTTGAACACTTTGCGAAAATGGATGAAAGTGGATAGAACCGTTAAATTCGGACCGAATCGCATATTCGGTCCGAAATAGTTATAGTTCAGTTAGAACTTAGCGAATGTGCTAAGTACTGTTAACTAGTTTCATTCCTGGAATATCGAGGCAAAGCTTAGGGCGACCATTACCATTTTTATTATTTGGAAGAGATTCATCATCATCTGTCTAGCCTTTTCAAACCTGTGTTGGAGCGGCTTCCAGTGAAACCAGATGCTGCTGAATACCAGTATTTTTCATGAAGCTACTGCCTATCTTATCTCCTCTAACATTACTGGGTAGTACGATACCCATTGGGAAGATGGAAAAGCCTAAAGATCTCAACAATTACTATGACGTAGAAAAAGAACAGAAGCTCAAAAAAGAACACACAAACTGGCCAGACGTCACCAATAACTGCGATCGGTAAAAAAACTACTGAACTATTGAATTTAGGAAGATGTCGCATTTAAAATAGATGTTGAAAAAGATGTGTATTAAGTTTTTCTGTGGATACCTTTACAGTGATGCTTTGGTAAGCAGTTGCATGCAGCATTGCATACGCACTTTATGGGAAGACGTGGAATCGGCCGCACTTGGATCGTTCGGTTCCCTACGAAATGGTTGAGCTGGATGGTGCTGATCCACGCGTCATGTTCGTGAACGGGCGCTGTCGGTTGAGACTGGTCATGTCCTAACTGCCAGGGCTTATTTTTAATCTTATATTTAGAATTTTTCATGTTTTATTTACATTGTTCTCACACACAGAAGCAATAAGAATAATGTTTCCAAGTTTTTGTAATATCAAACTGATTTCAAAAGAGTGTTCGTGGAGTTTCTTACCCGTTCTTCTCCATTGAGCTCTACGTTCTGCCTGTAAATGGTTTAATTGAAATAAATGCTTTGAGTTTGAGTTTGGGCTTGAAGACGGGGCTCGGCGGGCTGATATCAGTCGTGGGTGCGCCAAATGTCCATGTGTCTCTCGAGCCCCCGACATTAGTTAGTGGAAAGAACAGTGGGGTTTTAGTTAGAAGGAAACTGACATAACCCTTCGTTCGCCCCAGTGAGATGTCCATAAGGATTTCTCATGGAAAAAATAAATAAAAAAATGGTAGAAAAAAAGTTATGTAAAAAAATCTGCCGTTCTCTACATTTTGTCAAGTAATGCAAACATTAATAATTAATTATAAGTACCTATATAGATTTTATTGTTGGCCCGGAGAAACAGTACTTTTTAATGATATGAAGTTACCACATGATGAGGTTATGAGGCGTCAGAATCAATCATCTACCTTTTTCTGCTATTTGTATTTGTCAACCAGTCTCTGGTACCTATTACCTAACATAGGTGGCGACGAGTTGTCTCGCCAAGTCCCCCTACCTTCAGCTGTGACGTTTAGCAGATCAATGAACTTATACCAAAACACAATGCTGAACTTGATACTCGAATTTAAGATTTTTTACAAAATGTCAAAGCAGTAAAAAAATACGATTCATTTTAAATTTATTTCATATTTTGTTCATAAAACGTAAACAATAAAATTAATATTTATGTTTCACAAAATTTATGGCCAGTAAGATTATTTGCTCTGAATTTATTAGTAGGTAGGCGTTTTCAGTGAAATATTGCTTCATTTGTTTGAACGATTGTGTACAAAATAAAGTATGTCGGCAATATACAGGTGAAGTGATGTAATTTTTATCGTAGTATTTTGTGAAAATGTGATGTCGAGTTCTGTTAATTCTCCTTTATTTTATTTGTCAATGCACCACAATTTTCTGTGTTTTAAAATATTTACTAATCATAGCATGTCCTAAAAATTGTAGATACATAGGTACCCTAGTACTTACTAAGTTCATGATTCAAAAATTGGAACTTTGATCGCTAGAAAACAACAAAAGTAAAAAAAAAAAACAAAAAGAGGCAGATCTACAAAAACTGGGCTAAAAAAATTGCCTGGAAAAGTGGTAGGTATTAGAATAAACCTTTTTTAACATTGGTAAAAATTTAGCATGTCCAGGGTTGTTTTGGAGACATCACGACCTCGCGTGCTTGCCCCGTGCACACTAACGTCAGCTGTTGACTTTTATACATAAACTATAACTTCACACTAATTGAAGTATGCTAGAAATGCTTGTTTCAGGTCAAGTGGTCCGTCCATACAAGAAACTTAACACTACTGCTAATTAAAAAATGGGCAGTAACTTTATACAGGGTAAGTTTTTATCCAGTGCGCAAATTGTAACCATGAATTCAACATATCATTCTAGAACCCTTAGCGCAGAAATTTTTTGCCAGCTGTACAAAACAGAATCAGCTGTTTCATAGAAAAGTACAATACCTACGTGGTCAAAATGTATGGAGCAGCTGATTGTTTTTTGTGTATCCGGCGAAAAAGTTCTGCGCTAGAGGGTCTAGAATGATATGCTGAATTCATGGTTACATTTTGCGCACTGGATAAAAACTTTTCCTGTATGTAGTAAGATCGATGTTTAATTTTTCATCACTCTTAACTAAAAATAACTCATTTCAATGCAAATTCTAACTTCCAACTGAAATATTTATATTAATTTCGGTTACTTTTTAACCGAATTTAAAAACACACACCGAAATAATCGGTGTATGTATGTACCTACAACTAGTGATTACTGGGTCGAATTACGTGTTTTTGTCAGCACTAGTTTTAACAAACTCTTTTACCCACTTCAGTTCCCTATTGCCTTCTCTCTGACACCCCAAAACTTTTTTTTTTGTGTACATACTGCATCTATTGTTTATGTTTAATTTATGAATTTTAACTTATGAACGAGCCAGCCGCCACCCTAACACGCCGAGCCGTCTAACCTCGCTGAAGTTTAAGCTTCAATGCAATTATGTCTAAATAAAATATCAGACGGTATTCTGCAAGTCCGAGCAATGCCGCATTGCGGCACTTGTTTAATTCAATAGACTTAGGCAAAGTTCAGATGGACGCGATGTTAGTAGAACGCGCGACTTATATCGCTTAGGAACAAAAAGTTGGTGTTGGTTGTTGGTCGCATTAAGCGAACAATAATACTTTTGCACTGTTCATGGTAAATGGAACAGTTTTGTGACTCGATACTGTCTGTTCTATATTTTTTTACCGTAAAAACATTTTTTTAATTTAAACTAGGTACTGGTCGCCCATTGGTCCAATTTCGACCATGTTTTTTATTAATTTAATGTTTTTATAATGCATTATTATTTATTATATAAAATATATTAGCTTTCTGTACTCCTCTAATAAACTTTAACGGTGCCAAATTTCCTACTCCTCCGTCTGCGTAATTTTCGTAACAAGGGGTACCTACAAAGTTTTTTGCTTGACGTGTAATACCTATATAGATTACGAGTACATTTATAACACCTTTACAGACGTATCTAACGCAAAGTTATAACTATAAGGTACAATGTATATCTAAGGCGGTAAATTCAAAAATTATCATCATCATCATCATTTCAGCCGAAAGACGTGCACTGCTGGACATAGGCCTCCCCCAGGCTCCTCCACTTCGACCGGTCCTGTGCTTCCCACATCCACCGGATACCCGCGGCCTTCACATAAGGTCATCGGTCCACCTTGTGGGAGGCCTATCCAAAAAATATAAAAGGAATTATGTACTCAGACTTTCTTCAATTAACATTTGTGCCATTTCAATGAATTTCTGCAGGTTTTTCCCAAATATATCCTGCGATACCGTAATAATGTGAATCATACGTGCAGCTCGTGACATACGGGCTAACTTGAGCAGGTTTAGTTCTAGCCGAAGGCACGTCTAAACATAACTACATAAGTGAAGTGAGCTTGATGTGAGCTCTCATTTCACCCGCCTGATGCTAGGGATTGACAGCTCACTTCACCTTATTTTGCACGGTGAGATATATACGAAATACTTCAGCTCGAGTTCACAAAATAAAGTGGAGGTTACATGTTTTAGCAGGTTGAAAGTAGTTTCTAAAGGTAGTGTAAAAACTGTCACTGCATTTATCAAACCTGTGTATCTAAACCTACCAAATGCCAAAGTGATGATTTATAAAACCCATAAGAACTAAAAAACCTATAAGTGATGATGGTGTATTAGCAGGTTTGTATGGAAATAACATTATAATCGTGGAAAATACAATCCGCTGTCCCATATAAAACTTCAAGTTCTACTCAACCCAAATGCATGAGACAGCTGAACATTTTTTTTCGTACACTGTTGGTCCGATAGATAAATTTGTTCACTTAGAATACTACACCCTTTTTTTTCAGGATGGGAAATCATCAAATAACTTGTCCCGCTCTGGGTGGATTAGTGGGGCGTGTCAGACTTTTACTGACTACAACCCACCCGTGTTCCTTCAGCAGCCTGTGTGCCAGGGGCCACGATATCTCTTTCGAACAACCCGCACCACTGGCAGGCCGCAGGCATCGGCCCTTGCGAATCCCACCAATTAGTCCTGACATCTTTTTGAGACGCGCGTGGAACACATCGCGCCGTCGACCTGGACTTGGTCCTAACTGGACGGCGAGTTACCCATTACCGCCGTCCGTAAGCCCGCGCCTACGTTACCCCACTACGTTCAAGTGTAAAAATATTACGACAAGATTTAATCGTGCTATGGATATTCAACTCTCAGTGTTGAACCGAAGATTGAGAATTCAAGAAACCTAGAGCGTCTAAAAAAAAAAAACTGTTCGATTTTCAACTGTCGGCGCTTAGCAGTCCGTTGAAGATCCGGTGCGTGATTAAATACCGCTGCGATATTTTAACGTCCGTGTGAACTTGGACTTTAAATCATCATCATCATCATTCTTTAAATATAGAATGGTGGTGGGAATGACGGATATAGCGTGGCGATTATGGAAAACCCCCCAAAATGTTTGGGGGGTTTTCCATAATCGCCACGCTCGGCAGGCGGATTGGCGATCGCAGTATGGTGGTAAAATACATAGAGAACGCTGCTGCCCATTCTCTAGTAAGTCCCTTAGTCGCCTTTTACGACACCTACGGGAAGAAATGGGATGGTGCTATTCTTTACGTCCGGCAACACACGGAACACGGACTTCAAATATGACAACACGTTTCTGTTGCACGTGTATTAGAACATGGCCTTAAACTCGCGGTCGTTAACCACCTGATATCTTGGGCCGCACAAAATATTTGTTACAACTTTGCAAGCCTTAAGGACCCAGCGACATAAGTGCAACAAACATTTGAGATTAATTATACTAATATATGACTAATTGTATGCATTTTCCTATTTGCAATGATTGTGCAATTTTTCGTAATACAATTATGTTGCTTCATTGTAATGAAAAAAATAAGTCAAGTAAGTACATGTCGCATATATGTATACCTAACCATATGATAGATCTACATAAATAATTAAAAATGACGTGGTTGTATGCGCATTTGAAGCTTGAATGTAAAATTTTGCATTATTGCATGAGAAAATGCACATTTATTTCTTTTAAAACGTATTATTGAGGCTAACGTAAAAATTACCGAAACAAAGTTAATAAACTTTATATGTGTCCCCTAAAGCATACCCTATCCACCAATTTTTTTTTTAAGATCCATCCACAATTGACGAAGATATCGCGTAACAAACATAGAAAAAAAAAACTATACAGACGAATTAGGAACCTCCTCCTTTTTGAAGTCGATAAAAAGATGTGTAGAACGAAATTACAGAAAAAATAGTGACTGTACAGCCGTCATTCCTGTTAATCCTATCGAATGTTTGAAAAGAAACAGCTGACACACGCTATAAATTACAATTACAATAAATTACATCGAAACTGCGTTGAAACTAATTCTAAACAGTGTCAGTAACCTGGAAACTATACAATTTAATTATATAAACATTTCATAATCTAATTTGCATTGAATCAAACGTCGCAGTAAATGGCCTGTTAACACAAATCTATTGTTTACTTATACAAATGAAGAGCGGACCTTTAATTTGTGACCCACGGATACACAGGCTTATGTTGTATTGCAAGTAGATCTTGCAATTACTGTTTCAAATTTTGTACCAATAAGATTACGTGTCATCATTTATTATTGTCTAGCTGCAGCCCATGGCATCACACGCGTGGATGTCGGATATTATCCCACAAGAACGTGCTACCAGGCCAAAGTTTGTATGTTGTTGTCCTATGTTGCCCTTATAACATCAGATATCTTACCAGTGAAAGTGCCGTCTAAATCGGTCCAGCCGTTTCGGAGATGAGCCGGAACAAGCAGACAAAAAATTTCTATTCTTATTAATTGTTTGTTATACACATAAGTATCGTGTAAACATTAATAAGTATTTAGTAAAAAGACGTGCATAAAAAGATAATCTTACGTCTTTTTTTTCCCCATGGTGGTAGTTAGACACACTGAACGCCACTTGCTACGATCCTTACATACTCCTTTTGCCTTGTTTATGTTCATACAACTGGTTATACACGCATGAGTACTACACACCTGGTATTTCTGTACAAATCACCGATAAGATCGACAATCTCTCTTTCTAGAGCGCCCCCCTCAAGTCGATATCTTTTAATAATACTAGCTTTTGCCAGCGGCTTCGCCCCCGTAGAGGTCAGTGTATCATACATATAATCCTTCCTCTTGAATAACTGAGTTTATTCATGAAAACAGCTTATTGTAAAAGATCTAAGCGTACAAACAAGAAAAGCGACTTTTTTTACACTATGTAAAGATGTAACTTTTCAAGTTGTCGTGTTGACATATCCGTTTGGATAAAAACCCCTTTAACAAAAAAAAAAAGTTATTGTGTAAATTGAAAGGTGAATTGCCTTCATTCTAACTGAAGGTCCAGTAAATTTAACGAAATGTTAAGGCTGATTACCTACAACCTGGGGACTTAGTCTGATATTTTTATAAATTTGTCATTCCAACACGGTCCCATTGTCATTTTGCAAAAAATTCGTAATCTGCTAAATTCATAATAGTCGATCAGTGATCGGTCAATGGTCTCGTAGTAGAATTGTGTTATAATGGCATTGTCGTATTGCCATTATTATAAAACCCGTTAGTAGAAATGAATTTCGAAAAACGACTACAAAATTTGAACATTTATTAATGCCAAATTTAATTTGTATATAATTTTAAATATTATTTATTAGTGTTATAAGCAATCTGAAGTAGTAGGAAGTTCGTAAATAGCAAAAAAACTCACAACTCAATAATATTTTATCTGTTTAGCTGTCAACGTCAAATGTGATATTACTGCTTACTGACGTTCATCTGTTTTTATTTCTAGCGGCCGGCGTTTTGATAGATATTTATTTATATTTGAGTTTTTTAATTCGATTTTGTTTAAAACAAAAGAGTTTTTGTTTTTTATCAGATTACCGCGTAAATCAGTCATTCTTTTGTCATTATGTACGAGATTACCAATAAATGCCATTTCTTTCAATGGAGTTTCAGTGGCTGACCATTGGAAAGTCATAATGACGCCATTATATTTGTAGATTACCAAACTTTTCAAAATCAACAATTATGAAATCAATGATAGATAATTCTGACACTATTGTACTTAGCAAACTTGAGGCTCTCAACTCTAAACAAATTATGTGAGCCCATATTCTTTGATCTCTGACGTATCTTCTTAGCAGCTAACTGTACCTAGAACTCCACTCGCGTGGGTTTTAGGTATTAAACTAGCAAGAGAACATAATTTATCACTTAAAAAATAAATCATGTAAATCAGATAAGTGGTTCACTAGTTATAAGCGCACAAACGGATAAATAGACAGAGATCCGTTGCGAAGACGCAAGGCTGACCATCATTCTTTACGTAGATTGTCATCATCGTCCTTTTTTGATTGTGAAGGCCGCTAGTTATGTCCCCAGTAGAATCAGTAGAATCCGCCGGCCGAGACATGTCCTTTCCGACCCAGATGACCCCATTACTGTTCTCCAAGAAAAGAATAGGGCCACCAGTACAGCACACAAACACAAACGACCGTCCTTCCGAACTCGCCGCCGAGGTCCTCGCGCCCCGCGAAGACCCCGAGTAACGATCAGACCCCCGACCGTCCCTTGCTCGTTGATGCGCCAGCCCGCGCCGCAGCTAAGCCAGTAGCTTTAAATTCCCCGATTAATAATCATGAAAATATCTTGATCCAGCCTGTCCCCACTAGCTGCCCCCCCGGCCAGTGACTCCCTGAGCCGAGGTTCGTACCCCACAGGGGGTGCCCTCAGTGCGCAATCGCTTTAGCTTAAGTAGGTTTACGCCCTGGCTGGAGGCTTTTAGAATCCTAAAAACCTTCACAGGAAAGTCCAGTTGAGCAGTCACGGCCTCTCAAGGTCAACTGCGAGATGCCATTCACAAAAAAAAAAAAAAATGTCCTTTTCCAAACTAGGTTGAGGTAGGCTACCAGTCTAACCAGATGTAGCTGAGTACCAATATTTTACATGACTCCTACCTGACCGCCTGCCAGGGGTGCGGGTTGTTCGAAAGAGATACCGCCGCCCCTGGCACAAAGTCTACTGAGGGAACACGGGTGAGTTTTAGTCAGTCTGACACGCCCACTGTTCCACCCAGAGCGGGAGAAGTTATTTGATGATATCCCAACCAAAAAGAAAACCACCTCAACCCAGTTACTGGGTAATACGATACCCCCTGGTAAGACTGGTTGTCAGACTTTCAGGCATCTGACAACCCGTAACGACTGTCAAAGATCCACAAATGATGATTATATGCGTAGATGATGATGATGATAATATTATCACATTTTGCCAAAATCATTAAAATAAATTGTAGCATTATTCTTCGCCAGTTAATCATACTACGCTTATTTCATGAAAGTCTCATTTACACTGTGGTCGCTTTTGGGCTGATTTGTAATGCAAATTAACTGTAGCAGAGAGATATTTTCGCGTTTCATAAAGAGAAAATTATACTGAATGTGTTTTCCCAGCAATATTGCGATCGGCCTTGGGGTCACCAGATGCGGTTAAATATCAGTAAATATGGACTAACTGCCACCTGACCTTTGTGAATTCAAAACTTAAATTTTATGGCTTCAGACTACCATCATAATCACATGTCATCACGATCATAATCATGTCAATAATACAACAAAGAAATTTAAGGTTTAGTCCTGTAGTGTATGTTCTACAATGTATACAGGATTGTCGCTAAAAAACCATGAAAGAAACTGAAAAGAAAGTATAGGTAAAATACTAAAACCGACACTGAAAAATCACGCGAATCCTTACTCGTAACCACGTCAATTACACACGAAATCTGCTAATATCGTATTAATAATATCGACAAATTGTCTTGGAACATATAGAATCGAACATTTCGATTGGTTACCGTTACGTTGGTATCTAAAAAAAAACACGATATTGACGTAGTTTGAACGTAGTAAGATTCCGCGGAGAATTTTTATAACAATACAGAATTGGGGCCCTGAAAGCCGTGGTATGCCAGTTTGCCCTAAAGCTTAAAAGGATCGGCAGACGACCACGGCTTTCATATTTTTGTTTCGTTCATAGCTTTGTGTGCTCTAGAAGGCGCCAAATTGAAGTTTGACGTCACATAATCAGTATCATTGCCAGTGGACAATCAAGATGCTTCCAATGATACCTCATGTGTCAAATTATGATTAGCAGTTTAGAAGTTGTGATCCCACTTATACATATATCCATACTGGTTAAAGTCATAACCCTCCTTTTTGCTTGGCAGTAGTCAGGTAAATAGGAATAGCTTTTCGTATAAGAGTTGAACAGGCACACAAGTTTCACAATTTCTCAACGAAAAAGTGATTGATCCAAGTGTTACTTTTCGAGAAATTTTCACCATCGTAATTTAACTCTTTGTGCAATCAAGATTTTGACAAATTAGAAACTACAAGTAACACTTTAAATTATAATATGTACAGGTATATAAAAAGAAAATATCATAAGGCATCAAAAAATATATCCGCATCGTTGTCAATGGGAAAAGTGCCCAAAAGGCTGGCAGCATTGCCACGTTGTATGGCAATGCTGATTCTTTGGCCGAAAAATAGGCCAGCCCTTTGGTCACGTGAAGAGTCGACCAACCGCTTGGAAATGTCTCGGAACACCAAGTGGGCACTCGGACCCCATGGCCCTAGAGTTTCAACCCCAAACGGCTCGAACATATATGTTCCAATAAGATTGGAATATTTGCGCCGTTTGAGGTTTTCCGCACCTGCAGCAGCCACCCCAGCACAACCCGCCGTACAAGAAAGATGGGATGGCGCAAGGGTGTCGACACATGTTGCATCCCACACCAAAGGCCGACCTAACTTCCAAGGCATTATGGTCATTCCATCTGGTCTCTTCCCATCGTCGCGTGCCAAGCCATTGGGTTCTAGAACAGCTGGCACCCCGGCAGTGACAAGAGCACGACGGATAATGTCATTGATGCTGGCGTGCCGTGCTATCCGGCCTGCGCTCTTGCTGCAGGATAAGCCATGGTGTCCGAGGCAGTCGACACCTTCACCGCATTGACAGCGATGCAGAGCCACGCAAGGAGCGCCAAGACGCAGGCATGTAGCGAGCCGGAAGGTCGAGTCACCCAGCATGGTGCCTATGTTGGGTGACGGTAGTGCCTGCAGCCAGAGGCCCGACTCCCATTCACCCACAGCCAGAAGGCGAGCACGCTCAGCAGCATTGGTGGACGTATTAATAAGTTTATTCCGTACCAACCTGCAGAGCGGCTCATCCCACTGTCTCTGGGAAGATGGGTTCACGGGCCGATCTGTATCCGGGCAAGCCATTTTCCAGGCATTCACCGCATCGGTCAAGCACGGCACTTCAGAGTCAACCAGGCAACGGGCTAAAATTTTCCCAGCCAACTTTTCAGTGCTGTGGACAGAGGACAGGAAAGCCGGTAAGCTAATACTAGTAATTTTACGGACGCCGAGGCCACCAAAACGGATGGGTAGAGTGGCTTGAAGCCACGCACGGTCGTCCAAGGCCACATTTAAAATGGATGAAAGTGTGCTGCGAATAATTTGGTCAATTTTGTCCAAGAGCTGTGGATGTTTCCATAAAGCTGAGGAGCGTAGAAAATGTATAAAATTCGGGCCAAAACAACAGTATCTAATGATCAATTAGCCCGTGACACTCGCCCTGAGCGCACGTGCTAATTGCTCCTGCCTACCGCTGCGTGACTCATCCTCCGCCGCCAACCTGACTCGCCGCGCCCCGCTGCGAACACTCCGAATTAATAATTCAATTAATTTAATTATTGACTGGATTATTAATTACAATAAAAACTGTCTTTTTCAAGACAAAACTCTGTTTCTTTACGGAAGTAAATCGTCAAGTAAATTCACTTGGCCCCTTCTGGGTAAAATCCACAGTTTCGTGGTTCTCGGTGGAAACCTTACGGTGCCAACGAAACCGAGAGGGTGTTGTCCCAACACACCCGCCGAACCTCTTCAAGGCAAGGCAGTGAATTGGACGGGTCCCAGACCGACGGCCTTGGGGGATCTCCTAGTCGTCACTGGTGACAGTGTTCCTTCCACAGCAACACACCTAGTGTCTTTGGGGCGTGTCTACGCCCCTCGCGCTAGACTGACAGGGCCCTGTTGCACATTAAGATTGGCAACAGGTTTACAAGCTTAGGGCTCACCCGAGGTACACATCTCCCTGTCTATACCCGACAGGGAGGAATCACACATCCCCGGGCATCCCCCCGGGGAAGTAGACGTTAGGTTGATAGGAGTTATTAGGGACTCAGGCTCACTCCTTATGAGTGGGAAGTAGGTCACCCCCCACCCCTTTTCAACATGGACGTTTCCGACGACGCCTTCTGGGCGTCGTTCGAAACGAAAATGAAAGATCCCGTGTCTCGCGCACGGATCAACCGTATCTTGGGTTACGAAAAACCCACTTTTCCCACCGCGACCGCGACCGAGACCGCGTATAAACCCCCCGCGCCCGTTATAACTTATAACGATTCCCCGGCTTCACCGGCCTTGGCAACCCCGCAATCCCAGGAGCTTTTCTCCGACGCAGCGTCCGACCTTATGGACGCTGAAGATTGCCCTTGCACCCCCGAATCGCCAGGAACAGCTTGTTTCTCCTCTCCCTCCTCGAACGAAGAGGAAGTGGCAGAGACTCAAGTGACTCAAGAAGAGGGCTTCACCCCAGTTGAGTCAAAGTCGAAGGGGAAGAAGAGAAAGAAGAAAGTCTGCGATTCATCGCGATCTTCTAAAATTACCGCGCTCGTAACCGACCGCCCCCCCACCCCTTTCCCGACCGAGTCGACCCCCGCGACCCCCGCAACCCCCGCGATCCCCGCAACCCCCGCGACCCCCGCGACTGCGACCGCGACCGCGCCCGCACCCACCGCCGTACCCCGCGCCGCTGCGGGGAAAAAGGTGCCCGTTCCGCCCCCTGTCTTCATCCAAGACAAATCTAAATGGACCGACGTGTCCAAATGGTGCTTAGAGCAAAAGATTGCCTACACCAGCGCCCGCACCACCCTCCAAGGGATAAAGGTAGCGATCCCGACGGCTAGCGACTACCGCAGCCTTACCAAACTCCTCCGAAACCGAAACGTGTCCTTCCACACGTACGCCCTTGCTGAAGACCGACAGACACGAGTTGTCCTCAAGAGGGTTCCGGTCGAAATAACCGTTGACGAAGTCAAGGCCGACCTTGACTTTCAAAATATCCCTTACACCGAAGTGCACCGGATGCACCGCGCCCGCCGCGGAGTGCCATACGATATGGTGCTCGTAGTATGCCCGCCCTATGAGGGCCATAACCCGATTTTTAATCTCCGCACAATCTGCAACCTGTCCGGCATTCGGATCGAAAAGCCCTACAAGACGGGAACAATCGGCCAATGCCACAGGTGTCAATTGTACGGACACGCGCAATCGCACTGTTACGCCACCCCGAGGTGCGTAAAGTGCTTAGGTAGTCACGGTACAGCGGATTGTACCAGGCCTAAGGACCGCTCCTTGTGCACGGAACCGCCGAGCTGCGTCTTATGCGGCGAAGCCGGTCACCCGGCCAATTATAGGGGGTGCTCGAAAGCACCCAAAACCACTTCTCCCAAGCTGGTGAAGCGTGCCGACGCCCGCCAGCAAAGGGAAGCCCCCTCAGGGTACCTCCCAGAAAGGCTCAGTCCTCAGAGACCGAGCCCCTGGAACTTCCTGAACCACCAGCAGGCATTCCCTGCGATGGCTTCAGCCAGGCCCGTCCCCGCGCCCATCCCTCAGTCCAAGAACCCGGGTTCAGGCGCTCCCGCGCCCCCTACCGCACCTCTTACCGCGACCACCGCCGCCGCGCCCCCCGCCGCCGCGACCCCCGCGTCCCGCGACCCCCGCGTTGGAGCACGCCCCGAGGCGCGCCCCGCACCCACTTACGCCGGTCCCATGACCATGTCCCCCGCAGTCGTGCATCAAAAGCTCGATAACGCGTTTTTCACTTTCTGCACCCCCCGTGCCCATCAGATGGCCATGGAGGTAGATGCCGCCACAAAGGCAGGCGATATCCTTAGGATATACGCCATCTATGATGCGTACCCTGACATTACGCAAGCCCTTTTAAACGCTAGACTTTCCGTGAACCACAATGGATAATACGGCCCCTACGCGTACTAAACCCCGATCCCTAAAAATAGGAACTTTTAACGCCAACGGTATCCGTACCCAAAGGGATGAGATCGCCACGTTCCTCCGCGACCATCACTTGGATATCCTGTTAGTTCAAGAGACGTTCTTAAAACCCTGCTATCGTGACCCGAGAATTGCCAACTATAAAATAGTTCGCAACGACAGAGCACATTGCCATAAGGGTGGAACTCTCATTTATTACAAAAAGTCCCTACACTGCATTCCTATGGATGCCCCCCCCCTCTCCCGATTAGAAGTGTCAGTCTGCCGACTGGGCATGACGGGTCATCAACCCATCACACTAGTCTCAGCCTACCTTCCTCCCCAGACCGAATCCGAGGACTTTCAACTGTTCTCCAATGACCTCACCGCCCTGTTGAGCATGAGCGACTCCGTTATCATAGCGGGCGACCTCAATGCGAAACACCCCGCGTGGAATAGTTCCAGGGAATCGACCAGAGGGAGACACCTGTTCAACCTCTGCTCGACCCTGTCCTTCGACGTCATCGCCCCGATGTCGCCGACTCATTTCCCCCACACAGTGGATCACAGACCTGACGTACTCGACATTGCAATTCTGAAAAGGATCAACCTACGGTTGAATTCCATAGAGGCAATAAACGAGCTCACCTCTGACCACCGTCCGGTAGTCGTGCATCTGGCCCCCCGCACGGGTCTCCCAGATTCCGACCAACCTCCGCTCACCAAAGTGGTAACAGACTGGAGGAGAGTAAGCGATTCGCTGAAATCCAACACATCCGCCCACTTGGACGCCATCCCCGACCATTTCGACTCTCTAGCGGACACAACGGCCGCGATCGACTCATTCACGGGTCACGTACAATCTGTCCTGAACGACTGTTCGAGGCGGGTTCCGGTAGGGGAAGACCCCCGCTGGAAGCTGCCGGACGATGTACGCGAACTGCTGAATGAGAAGAACGCGGCCGTTCGTGCCTACAGCAACTTTCCCTGCGACGCGAACAAAGCTCACATGCGCTATTTACAGCGAGCTGTAAAGACACGCATGTCGGAGCTACGGGACGCGGGCTGGGACAAGATGCTGAGCGAGTTGGAACCCACGCACTTAGCTTTCTGGGAACTCCAGAGGAAAGTCAAGTCCCGAGAAATAGCCACCATGCCCCCCCTGACCCGGCCCGATGGCACCGTTGCTTTCGACGACATCGAAAAGGCCGAATGCCTCGCCGATAGTCTTGAGGCCCAATGCACACCCAGCTCTCTACCTGTAGACCAAGCACACCTCGATGAGGTGGACGCTGAAGTCGAACGTAGAACCTCTCTCCCGCCCGTCGAAGACCCTGATGATCCATTACCTCTCGTCACCCCGGACGAAGTTCACGAGATCATCAAGGGTCTGAAACCCCGAAAGGCCCCCGGAGCTGACGGCATCACCAATAAGGTGATCCAGATGCTACCCGCCCACCTGATCATGCTCTTGACCACCATCTTCAATGGAGCCTTGAGCAATAACATCTTCCCCCAAGCCTGGAAGCAAGCCACGGTCATTGGCTTTGAAAAACCAGGCAAACCCAAAACGGAGCCCGCGAGCTACCGGCCCATCAGTTTACTGGACAGCCTCGGAAAAATCTATGAGCGACTTATTTACAAGCGACTCAGGGACTTCGCCGAGACTAAAGGCCTGATACCCAACGAGCAGTTCGGCTTCCGAACCCAGCACAGTTGCGTACAACAGGTACACCGGATCGTAGAGCATATAGGCGTTGGTCTCCAACGCAACTATGCGACCGGTGCAGTATTTTTCGACATAGCGAAAGCCTTCGACAAGGTCTGGCACAACGGCTTGATTTACAAGCTGTACAAACTCGGCGTGCCGGACCGACTCGTACTCATCTTACGAGATTTTCTGTCGAACCGCACCTTTCGCTATCGCATCGAAGGGGCTCTCTCATCCCCCCACCCGATTCGCGCCGGCGTCCCTCAGGGCGCCGTGCTATCCCCTCTCATATTTACGCTGTTCACCAGCGATATCCCCAAGAGTGGTAAGGCTCAGTTGGCTCTGTTCGCAGACGACACGGCCATCTACCACTCTGGGCGTAGTTCCAAAGCGATAGCCAAATCCCTCCAGACCGCAGTCAACGTACTCGGTGCATGGTTTAGGAAATGGCGAATCGAACTAAATCCGGACAAGAGCCAGGCGGTTCTCTTTAAGAGACCGCAGCGCCGCCAAGACCCCCTCCCGGCCATCTCCATATTCGGCAAGCCGATCCCTTGGGAAAAGCAAGCCAAATACCTTGGAGTAATTCTAGATCAGCACCTCTCCTTCTCTGAGCATATCAGGAAGGCGCGCTCACGTGCCGCCTTCGCTCTCGGAAGGTTGCATTCTGTTCTGAACGCACGTAGCAAATTGTCACTCAAGTGCAAATTGCGTATTTACACGGCGTGCATAAGGCCCATCATGACGTATGCATGTGCAGTCTTTGCACACACGCACCCCCGACACATCCATAGGATGCAGACCCTCCAAAACCGTTTCCTCCGCCAAGCCACAGGCTCCCCATGGTACGTTCGGAACGAGATCCTCCATCTCGATCTGAAAATGCCCACTATTGCTCAATTCATGAAACGCAACTCGAAGCGTTTCTTCGATAAAGCCGAGATACATCGCAATCCCTTGATTGTGAAGGCCGCCAGTTATGTCCCCAGTAGAATCAGTAGTATTCGCAGGCCGAAACATGTCCTCTCAGACCCAGACGACCCCATCACTGTTCTCCAAGAAAAGAATAGGGCCACCAGTACAGTACACAAAAACAAACGACGACCGTCCTACCGACCTCGCCGCCGAGGTCCTCGCGCCCCGCGAAGACTCCCGAGTAGCGATCAGACCCCCGACCGTCCCTTGCTCGTTGATGCGCCAGCCCGCGCCGCAGCTGAGCCAGTAGCTTTAAATTCCCCGTCTAATAATCATGAAAATAATACCTTGATCCAGCCTGTCCCTGATAGTACTAGCTGCCCCCCCCCCGCCAGCGACTCCCTGAGCCGAGGTTCGTACCCCACAGGGGGTGCCCTCAGTGCGCAGTCGTTTTAGGTTTAAGTAGGTTTACGCCCTGGCTGGAGGCTTTTAGATTCCTAAAAACCTTCACAGGAAAGTCCGGTTGAGCAGTCACGGCCTCTCAAGGTCAACTGCGAGATGCCATTTAAAAAAAAAAAAAAAAAAAAAAAAAAAAAACAGTATCTAATCAGGGTGAATGCCGAGTGTACGTTTATTTTAGAGAGTCTTTCCGAAATGTCGTTGAAATTTTTAATTTTATCGTCGATGAATTGAGAAAAGCTGTCTTCCAAAATTGGGGAACCTAGGAGGTGCAGTGAACTTTTTTCAAGAATTGTTATTACAACACTCTTTGTAAAACAATTTGACTATGCTTGAAATGCTGTCAAAGAAACGGAAAAGGCTCCAAGTATTTTGCAAGTTTAGCAGTTTTAACATTTTTGACCGAGTTCCAAAGTAGATTTGGTATAGAAAGTATATTAACATAAGATTATGTAAAAATGGAGTATTACTGAAAGCTGTTTCTTTGCTGCCATTTTCCAATCTTTTAAGAACATATTATCAAGTTATTAAACTTGCGTCAACAAGTGCTTCTTGCTATTGGATTATAATTGTTTTAGACTTTTTGTACGTAAGGGTCATATGGCCAAATAATGCCTAATAAATAGCCGCACGGGTCGATCAAAGGCTTTCCACTGTCTTGATGGGTGACCGTGCCTCAGAATGCACGTTAAGCTGTTGCTCCGGGCTATCATTCCTATATCTTTGACAGTCATTACGGGTAGTCAGAAGCTCTAAAGTACCACTACCGGCATACCAAGCGGTGGTACCAAAGCGTGTTACCCAATAACTAGGTTATGGACGTCAGATGCAGTCGCTCCATGTAAAATACTGGTGTTGATGTACATCCGATAAGAGTAGAAGCAGACCCTAACATCTGCCAGGGGTGCGGGCCGTTCGAAAGAGATACTGTGGCCCCTGCACACAGGCAACTGAGGGAACACGGGTGGGTTCTAGTCAATAAAAGTCTGACGCCCTCCTGCTTCACCCAAAGCGGGAGAAATTATTTCATGATTTACCACCCTCAAAAAAAAAAACAGACCCCAACATAGTTTATAGGAAAAGGCTAGGCAGATGATGGCCTCATAAAGACTTAAATAAATAATTATTATTGAGGAATTCGAGTTCATCGATTTACCAGCAAATTACTAGGCTCGTCCTCGATTACATGGAATTTAAACATAACTAGCGAAATGTAGATGTGTAATAAGTACACCTCAGCTTAGCCCTTAGTTTGTTGGCGTGATGTTCGCTTATTAAAAAAAAAACTATTCTTAATTAATCTACGAATTCATAAAAGCTATTTTATGGAGGACTAGACTAACTAAACCTGTTTTTATAATATATATAAAAAAATCACGCCATAAAACCAAACTAAAAGAGCAGAAAAGGCACCCCACGCTTTTTTGAAATTATTTTCTGGTCTTTTAGTTTGGTTTAAAAGCGTTTTTTTTTTTTTTTAATATTTTATAATAACAGGTTTAGTTTTAAATTTTTAAATCCTGGTTGGAACACTTAATAGAGTTCCAACCAGGCTTTAAAAATTTAGAACTATAGCGACTGCTAGCTAAGAGTACAGTAGTCTATGGTACGGACCTCAACTTTGGGTATCGCTGGTAGAGAGCAGCAAGGAATGGAATGGATCGGACTGATTATTAGTGCTACAGGCTCAACAGTGCGATCTGTCTCGAGAAACGGACGTCGCGACAGGCCTCGGCGGTGAGGACGGAAGGACGCTGGTAAGATTACTAATCTCCTAGAGGAGGAGTTGTAGCATCGGGAATAGCTAGGGTATGCCTCGATTTCTGGCTAAACCGATTCGGGCTATAACTTTACATAACAGTGTGTGAACATAGCCAAACAAGTTCCACCTACAAGTGAACCCATAAAAATATTTCATTCTTTTCATCGTTTTTCAGTAAGGTTTCATGATGACGTATGGTTGTGGCCTCGTGTCAAAGATTAAGATAATACAATACATTCTAAAGCTTTAGTCGAGTGAGTGTTCATTTTCGTTTTATTCCACCTTCGACAACGACATCGACAAAATGCCATAGGAATGAACGTTAATTTTCCAGTTTCATTGCGTTTTTATGTCATTTGGTAGACGAGTGAAAGATACCGGGTGCCGAAACCCAACGTCGTTGGAACGGTTTAGTAATTCATTAATTTCTTCATTTCGATTAACTTCCCGACTACAGTGAAAGGAATGTTTATTTATTTATTTATTAATAACCAACTTATATTAACAGTTTGCACTACACATACAAGTTATTGGTCAATACAAGTTACATATAACATATACAATCACAGAAAAATAGAACAACGTTAAATTACATAAATATAAAACTAGACAAAAATTTAAGAGATAAAACGATTGAATAAAATTAGTCAAAATAAGGTAAAAGTAGATAACATTAGGTACAATTAGATAACATTAGATAAAATTAGATAACATTAGATAAAATTCAATAAAATTAGACAGGACTGGGATAAAATTAGGATACAAAATCATTAATTAGTAACAAGATGAAATTGAGATACAAATATAAACATTTACTCCATAGAAATTGTACTGGGAGTGGCAATGGACTCCAGGTATCGAGTAGCCGTGTTCAGGAATCTCAGCTCAGCAGTCGCGAAAATATCTAAAGATTCGTCGTATAACAAAATGTTGTTAATGTGGGTGAGGGCTTGGTACAATGGACTGGTCTTAAGGGTTATGGTACTGGTTTGCGGTATTGAGAAAAGGGGACGTTGGCGAGGGCGAGGGCGTGCAATGTGTATATATATATGTGAGTATGTATGTTCATCTATCCTCATAACTTCTAAACTTCTTTTCATAATTTGACAAATGAGGTATCTTGGGAAGCGTATTGATCGTGTGCTTTTTCAATGATATTGGATGTCAAATGAAAAGGCTAGATACGCATATTTTAAATATTGGTAACACAGCTATATCTGCTTAAAAGGAGGCTACAATCATTCAATGTTAAGTTCTACTTCTTAAAATAATACAGCATTTTTCGTTTCATTATATTGTGAGCCAACCCCAAAATCATTTAAATACCACCTCAGGAATATATTCTGTTAGTAGCAAGTGAATATAAGCTTATAAGGGCAAAGTGGCATACAACCTCGGCTTTCAGATGAGAATAGTGTTTCTATATTATGGGGTTTGGTTTCCGCACTTAGTCCTTCAAGTGGACCATTGTGCGTGAGCCATGGCGGCCTTCGGGTGTTATTCCAGCCAGCTCACCTCCCTCCAGAAGTTGGCTATAACTCCTGGTCTATTGAGAATATCCGTGTAACATTTGGGTACACCAAGGGTTTCTGTTCTAATCTGGGCTACGCCTGTGCATTCGAAAAGCAAATACACAACGGTTTTCTCAGCCTCCATGCAAGTATAGTGGGCTGTCCGTTATGCCTATTATGTAGAAGTGTTTGTTTAGCGGGCAGTGTCCCGTGATGATGTGAATAGTTTCTTGTCTCACATAGTTTTGAGAGCGCGATTTTTCAGTCGGGTTTATAGTCTTTGAAATTAGTTTTATTTTGTGTTCTGATGTTTCACTTTGAAAGAGCGGAGTGAAAAATAAAATTCAGTAAAATAAGAATCATCTGATAACTGCTTTAGGTTATAAATTCCTTTGATGTAGCCCACGAAATAAATAATGACTTACGTTTTGTTGCTCGGCGCAGTTTTAAGTTGTACGTCCATCAAAATTCATTAGGGCCCTATCACATGGAACTTAAACTTAACTAGCGACATGTATGGGAAACAACAAAGTATTTTTTCTATTTAAGGCGGAGATTTCTTGAAAACGCTCAAAAATGTGGTTTTTTAAACCAGTGTATCTCTTTAACCGTAAATAATAATGAAACCAAAAAAAAAAAAAAATGTGATATTTTCAAGTCTTTTTTGCTATATTGATGGAACTCAAAACATAATTAAACATACGTTAATGCATCAAAAAATCATCAAAGTCACCTCTTAATTATCTTTAGAACCACTCTAACCCTTCAATAATAATTATTATTATAATTAAAAATATACCATAAAAGTCCAGATGCCAAACTGCACCCAGTGATAGATTATTTATTATCAATTAGTTATTATATAAATTGTATACGACTTTATTAGACCAAATAAAGTTATTAGTTGTAAGTTGTTAGTTATTGCAACAGATTTTAACGCGTATCGGATTGCAGTAAGAACTATTATCGCTCATAACGACAATACGACGAGAACATTCAAAATTACCAGGGCCTTAATAAATTAGCAGCGCTCTGCGGTTTCACCAGCGTAGTTCCCGTCTCCATGGTAATACGGGGATAAAATATAGCCTATATCACCCGGGTATAGTGTAGCTTTCCAACAGTGAAAGAATTTTTCAAATCGGTTCAGACAAACAATCAAATCTTTCCTCTTTATAATATTAGTAGATAAATATTAGTATAGATGACAATATCATTTAAATAGGTAATACGTTGGATGTATTACCTATTCTAATAAATATTATCATTTATCACAATAGATTTAATTGTGCCTACCTACGTACAGACGCCAGAACATCAAACTACCCCAATCTGTCAAATTTCTTTGATACATTTTCATCTCTGTTACATTATCATAAGGTATAAAGGTACATACATGTTCATTTGGGAAAATTTGACAGTTTGGGGGTAGCTTGATGTGCTGCCGTCTGTACGTCAAAATAGAAAAGTATTAACCAAAATAAAAAAATAAACTATTCTGAAAAATACCCAATCAACCTTACGGCGAAAATCTGGTCTCAAGGGTAAAACATCGCTTTACGTAAAACGTTGCGTTTCCCTCGAGAATCGATCGTAAATTATAACGGTTTATGGCAACGCACATATGTTCGGCTATGAACTTTTAGGGTTTGTGCCTTGTACTACATTTATATTTATAACATTTGGGAAGAACGATGTTGTTGGGTCAATTTAAGTATGTGTCATTGTATTGATGGCAATTTAAATGTAGGTAAATGATAAAGCGCATTCCAAGTGTACAATACGGAAAGGTTAAGGGAACACATTGAAAAAAAAATTTAGACTGCAGATGTTATACCTAAATCTAATAATACAATGCAAATAAATACATAATTAAAATTTTAATAAGAATTTATCTGCCATTGCACGAACTATTCCCGAACGAACATCAGCCAAGAAGCCCTATGTATGATTGCTAATTCAAGTTGAACCATAACAGTTCTTCTTGTTCGTTATTCAATTAACCAACCAATTTATTAATTTAGGAATAATTCACATTACTTTTTAAATATAAACCAGCATAAAACAGGTTTGTTGTGATTAGACGTAGAAATGAATATAATAATACATAAATAAATTAAAATTTGAAAATATTATAACGATTAGAAAAATAAATAATTAATATTATTAAAAAAACATGCTACTGATATTTTAATGTGAATGTTTGTAAATTTGGATGTGTTAGGTTTTGAAATAATATATCGAATGGTCTTAGTCGATCATTGGGATATTTTATTTATATAAACTGGCAAAACTATGAATGAATGACATTTTGGTTATGACGGTTGAGAACGCGGGGTGCACTCGGCCTATTTGCTCGGGGCCAGCATAGAATACGGACGTGTTACGAGTGGTCATCAATATGACCCATCAATAAATTAATGTAAGTGATGATTGCTTATGATGATAATAAGATAAATAAATGAATGTCAAAATAACAGTGTTACATATCATTTTCCTCATCCTGAAATATCTTTTACAGTTTTCTGTAATAATTATTCAGTTTACAATTTATTATTTTTGAGTAATGATGATTTGATCCATTGGTAATTAATATCTATTTTGAGGTTAAATAAATATTCGGGATGAAATAAGTTGTTTTAGAGCAAGAGTAGTGTTTACTACAGATGTTTGGACGCTTGTTAAAAACGGCTGAATGTATTTGGATGAAATTTGGCACGAAAATAGTGAAATTGAGAAATTACCTTATTATATATAATTATTAATTACACATGTGGTACTTTTTTTATCTCGGTGGTAGGTACGTTCCCGTGGGACAATTTTCGTCTTCCACGCAGCCGGAGCCGATGGCAAATGTTAGTGCAAACTTCATTTAATTTTATAAAACGTAAGTTTAGTAAGTCATGTATTCAGTCTGTGCCAACCGCCTCTAAAAAAATCGTCTGACCATCTATAGCTAGGTAGTCAAATAGAACCGATATTAAAAATAAAACGAACTCTAGACCGGATGCAACGATACAGATTAAAAAGTAAATTCATGAAAATGACACACGCAGATTCAATCCAATGATAATGTGACTCCGATAGTATCTACACATTAGCCATTATATAGCAGTTAGGTGAACCACTTTTAGATCCCACCGTAGATCCCAGAAACTATAAATTGATGCAAATGTCCATGCGATTAAGGGCTCAAATCGACGATCGAACTGCTGGCTTATGTCAATGGGAAACTACTGTTATTCGTAGATGTAACGAGGCTTAAGATAATTCTCTGTATACATTCTTAGGGACTTACGAGAGAATGGGCTGCTGCCCATTCTCTAGTAAGTCGCGTTCTCTTTGCATTTTATCACCATACTGCGATCGCCAACCCGCCTGCCAAGCGTGGCGATTATGGCAAAACCCCCCATACTGGGGAGGCCTGTGTCCAGCAGTGGACGTCTTTCGGCTGAAATGATGATGATGATGATAATGATTCATAGAATACTCATAAATCATCGAAATTATACATATGAAGAAGAGGTTGCGAGACCACTTCGACGCGTATTGCAAGGGCTGGATCAAGGTGGCCCTCGAAAATGATACTTGGAGAGATTTGGGGGAAGCCTTTGCTCAGCAGTGGGACCGTGTAGGGTTATTTAAAAAATATGAAATATTTAACGGAAAGGGTATATACATACCAAGGCACAGCTTCTTTGGATGATGTCAAACGACATTGGAAGGATTTTTTAATCATATCTCTACATGTTCGGAAGTTATGAGAATTTTTAATACATTGATACCAGAAACCGAACTTTTCAAATTGCAATTGCTTTTTCGAAACACGTCACTCGGAAGAGATTTATCGTAATATTGGCAAGTAACGTAGAAAGTTATTGACCTACGTAGTGCGGTGATAATTTTTTTATGATTTAAATTTAAGAAACATATGAAACCGATTGGTATCAATTCTTGGAGTATTTTATTTTTAGCTGAAATGATGTATAATGATCCTATACCAGCTGTTATCTTTAGTGCTTCATCATCTGCCTATCCTTTTCCCAACTATTTTGGGGTCGGCTTCCAGTCTAACCGGATGCAGCTGAATACCAGTATTTTACATGGAGCGACTGCCTATCTGACCTCCACAACCCAGTTACTGGGTAATACGATACCCCTTGGTAAGACTGGTTGTCAGACTTTCGGGCTTCTGACGACCCGTGACGACTGTCAAAGATCCACAAATGACAGCCGGGACCAACGGCTTAACGTGCTTTCCGAGGCACGGAGGGGTCTTGGTATGTAAAGATGGTCACCCATCCACGGACCAACCGCGGCAAGCGTAGCTTAACCTGATCGATCGACCCGTGCAGCTATTGTTACTTAGCCACAAGCCCCTTGTTATATTTAGTGCTTATGGATAGCTTAATGGTTTCTGTTACACCCTGTATGGACACAGTGGGTTATTCGTCGACTCGCCCGAATCAGGCGAATCGTAACTTTTAAATAATAAAATATTTTCTATAAGCAACTCGAACGAAGTTAATTTATTTGTAGGTGCATCGAAAATTCCAGAAATTAGTATTAGGCAACAGGTTTTTTTTTTTTTTTTGGTTGGGAATTCATCAAATGACTTCTCCTGCTGAGTAGAGCAGGAGGGCGTGTCAGACTTTTACTGACTAAAACCCACCCGTGTTCCCTCAGTAGCCCGTATGCCAGGGGCTGTGGTATCTCTTTCGAACAAACCCGCACCCCTGGCAGGCATCGGCCCTTGCGGACCCCACCGGTGGTTGCTGACATCTTTGACGGCGCGCGTGTGGAACACAACGCGCCGTCCCTTCTACCACTTTTCGGCCGCAGGGGATAGGGAGAGCGGCTGACGCAATACCGACACTCCTCTTCCCCTGCGGCCCCACCGCGTCCGCCATCAAACGGTGGCGGCCCCGTCCAGGCCACGGAAGGGAAGAGCGCTGCTCAGAAGCACCGGCACTCCTCCTCTACCGCAGCCCGTAACCCTCAGCCGCGATGCCTCCCATTCGACATCGCGGCCCACCTCAGTTGCGGTGCACCTCACCGCAACCTACTTTTTGGCCGCTACGTCGTCGGCTTTGAGGCAAAAGCCCTGACGAGCGGCCCCACCTTTGGGTTCCTCTTGGCTTCACCGTGGCCGGAATCCACGGTTACTGAGCGCCCCCGCAACGACAATGCGGGAGCCCACTCGGGGGGGATTAGGCAACTGGTTAGGCAACGTTTTGAATAAAACGTTAAGGAAATAACGAAAAGTTAAGGAAAAAGTAGGTACATAAACTTTATTATATATATCAAATTCAAAACGGTCAAAAACAAGCGATAAGACCGCTTGTATTTTGACCGCTAAAAGCTACCTTTTATGACAAATTGTATCGGTATAAAGAAAAAAGAAAGAAAGAAAAAGTATTTATTGTGACTCGCACAGGAAGATCACATAATAAAATAAACTAGTACAAAAAATATAAAAAAAACAAACAAACTTGAGAGTAAAAACTATTAAAAATAAAACAGAAAGGTAGGTAGGTATCTACTCTGTATCTAGATATCCTACCTACTTCCTACTAATTTTATAAATTTGAAAGTTTTTATGTTTGTATACTTAGATGTTTGGAGCTAGTCTTAAATAAATGTAAGAAGTTCATAATTGAAATAACTGAATAGTGATCATTTTTGGGGTTCCTTACCTCAAAAGGTAAAAAAAAGGAACCCCTTTATGATCAGTCTCTTGTCCGTGTGTCACCACCGATTTTTTCACGAACGGGTGGACCTAGCTAGTTGAAATTTATACCAGACACTGAGGTCTATAGGCCCTATTAGGTGTAATAATCAAGGTCCTGAGTCCACACCATAAAAAGAAATGGGCAAATTTAGATTTTCGCAAAAACTTGTAAGTACCAAAATTTACCTTAATTTTCAACTTTTTTTTGTTTTCGGTCAACCGGAAGTACCCTTTGTTTTGGGTCGAAAACCTAAATGGTAGTTCCCGTTGACCTAGAATCACGAAATTCGGCAAAAAGCAAGGCCTTACAGCAAAAAAGGTAAAATTCCAAAAAATAAAAAATTATTAAAATTGCGGTAAATTTTGAAACTTACAAGTTTTCACGAAAATATAATTTGCCCGTATCTTTTTTAGTATGGCGGTATAATGGGGCCCTCGGCGCACGAGTTCGACTCGCACTTGACCGGTTTTTATACTTATCGTTATTAAGAACTTGTTAAATGGAAAATTCAAACGGAACGTAGACGAACTAAATGTGTGGAGCAGCAGATTTTTGCAGTGTTATGACCACGACTAAACAAAAAGGTAAAAAGAAGAAACAGTTTTTTTTTAATTTAAAACAAATTGACATAAATTGGAAGCGATTATAGCCACAAAAGTTTAAAACTGTGTCGTAGCTGCTCTATCAACCCCATCTAAACTTAAGAAATACATGTTTCAGATTTAACTATGTGTTATGATTATACTTAGTAAACAGAAAAGCTCGATGACTGAAATAATATTGCTAGAAAACATAAAAATACAGTTTCAATACCAAACTAAATGGATAATGTCTAGAATTTCTAAAGATCAAAAGAAGACCCCGAAACAATTCTTAGATTTCTAGTAATTTTAAAGTAGTTTTAAATACAAAGCAGCCGTGAGAATTATTATCAATAGTTAGAATTATTATGAACCATATAGGTACTATGTCATATTTATTACAATTTATATTGAACTAGCTTTTGCCAGCGGCTTCGCCCGTGCGGAACTTTCATCCCCAATTTAAGTCCCTTAGGGGTTGAATTTCAAAAAATCCTTCCTTATTCCTTGTCTACATTATCAAGGGGGAGGCTTATTTCCAGCAGTGGACGTCTTTCGGCTGACATTTTTATCAAGGGAGCCTCTGTACACAATATCAGCTTTCTAGGTCCAAGGGTTTGGGCTGGGCGTTGATGAGTCAGTCAATCAGTCAGTCAGGACTTTTCTTTTTATTTATAACTAACTTTTGCCAGCGGCTTCGCCCGCGCGGAACTTTCATCCCCTATTTAACTCCCTTAGGGGTTGAATTTCGAAAAATCCTTCCTTATTCCTTGTGTATATTATAAAGGGAACCTCTGTGCAAAATTTCAGCTTTCTAGGTCCAAGGGTTTGGGCTGGGCGTTGATGAGTCAGTCAGTCAGTCAGTCAGGACTTCTCTTTTTATTTATATAGATAGATTTGTCCAACCTAAACTGCAATATTGCTCGTTTTGTAATTTAACAACCCGTAAATATTTTCAACACTTCAGTTCTAGGGCCCCTAGTTTTTTGTTTTCTATTTTATCACTAGTTAACCTAATGGCTACGGAAGATATACAAGGTCAAATTGAATTAGCTAACAAAACTCCGTAGTACCTAGTGATGGGTATCGATACATAAACACGATGAAAACAAAAGAAAACAGATTTTTTGTACCCATACAAATTCCAAGTTAAAAAAAAAAAAACAAAGAACTCTGACCCAAAAAAAATATCATCAATTTTAATTAAGTCGTGTTTAGAAATACGATACCCATCACGTCTGCAGAGTTTCACTAGCTGGTTTAATTTTATCTTGTGTTCATCATCATCATCATCATCATCATTTCAACCGAAAGACGTCCACTGCTGGACATAGGCCTCCCCCAAGCTCCCGCACTTCGACTGGTTTTGCGCTTCTCGCATCCAGTGGATTCCTGCGCCTTTCACAAGGTCATCGGTCCATCTTGTGGGAGGCCTTCCAACGCTACGTCTCCCGGTACGCGGTCCCTACTTCAGAACCTTTCGGCCCCATCGGCCATCTGTTCTGCGAGCAATGTGCCCTGCCCACTGCGATTTAAGTTTGGCAATTCTTCGGGATATGTCGATTGCCTTGGTTCTCCTGCGAATCTCATCATTCCTCATTCGGTCACGTAGGAAATAGGGACATTGTGTTGAATACAGAAAATGTGCTAAACACAACGTCACAACCTGTTTTGCTTGAAGGGTTCGGTTCCACATTTCGTCAGTTACAAGGGGGCGAGCTTAATGCCATCAACGGGGCACAAATCCAGAGTTCAGGCTGCTACTCAGAAATTCCAGATGGTAAAACTCAAAAGCACATTGCCCGACATAGGAATCGAATCGAGGACCTCATGATCAGGAGTAGAAATTGCGACCACTAGACCAACAGGGCAGTCAACAAATTTGGCTAACTTTTATTAATATAAATAATAATTTTCAAAATCAAAAATCCCGATCGCCTAAAAAGTGAACTTTAAGGGTACACTCGGCTCGAACTCACTGATGGGCCTGGCTAAAAAGCACGCTGTCTCACCAGACTTCGAGTCCGACAGAGGTAGTATCAGTGATAAGCAGTTAGACGATAGTCTACATACACAACATTATTGAGTGAGCTGCAGGATCAGTTATAGTAAAACAGACGCGTAAAAAATTAAGAAAAGTCCTTCGGAAGATCGGGTTTTCTGAAAAAAACCACCGTATAAACCAATGACCAATTAAGCTTATTTAACTTTTCGATAATTGAGCTTTGTCGGTACCGACTTAGTTTTGAAGATTTTATACTTCTTTTATTACTTAATCATGTCCAAAATTACGTTAAATAATCAAGAAAAACGAATCTTTGTTGGCTCATAACTTTTTAAGGGCTTTTTATTTTAGTATTCTGTTTCCGTACCAACAATATTAAAAATGAGACAAAACCATGCTTACCTAAGTTTTTCTGTACATTGTCAAACAATGGAGTAAAACCATCCCGAAGTTTGTATGGAAAAAATGTGGACTCGTTTCACCTTAAGTAAAAAAGATGGAAACAAGAAACTTGTTTTAAAAGGATGACTATTAGACTGAATATTGTCAGCAATCTCATGCAGTCCGAGGCATCTTCTTAAATTTAACAATAAAAACCTTTGTTGCTTCCTTTTTTACGTCACGTTTTTTAGTTAATTAACTATTTTTGACGTGAGTGAGATCTATCTATGAAAACCTTTATTTTGAAAGCCCACTCAATAGGTTTTGACAAAAAAAAATGTTTTTTGAATATACAATATGGTGCCAAAAATCGGCCATTTCTTTTTCAATTTTGAAATACGCACCCTTTTTTACTCGCACAAATAAGACGAATCTAACGACACCTCTCAAGCTGAAATCGATAAAGCCGTTTAGGCCACAGAGCGTGCCAAAGAAATATTCATACATACATACATACTTTCATACAAAAACTCGAAAAACATAACCATCCGTCTGGCGCAATCGGGTAAAAAGAAGGAAGACTAGATTATTAATAGGTACTTAGTGTATGTCTCTTATCCTAGATGGCCGACCTACTAGGGAACATAATTCTTCTAAAGTGTACCTTAATGAACCTCATTACTGTACATAAACCCACTTTGTAAAGGAATTACAAGTCGGTAGGGAGGGGTAGCAGTATTGTAGGTCACAGGTCGTCTACCGCAAGCTACTTAGCGTTGGTACATACCTACGTACCGCAATTTGTGCCTTTGCTTTTTCTTTGAGGCAGAGAAATGATGAACAGTCCAGTAGAAAAGTTGTGAGGTTTCGGTGCGCAAATATTGCCAAAAAGAAGAAAAGTTTGCACCTAGATTTCACAGAAATTGTCAGAAAATTTTCATGAAAGTTATGGACCACTAGCTTTTGCCAGCGTTTGACCTGCGCGGAGATCTGAAATTATACCACTGGAACGTACTACCGGGATAAAAAATATCCTGTGTTAATCCAGGTTATAAAATATGTTTGCCAAATTTCATCCAAATCCCTTCAGCCGTTTTCCCGTGATTGAGTAACAATCATCCAAACATCTAGACATACAAACTTTCACATTTATAATATTATATTAGTAGGATCCGTGTGGTGCCGGACGTAAAATAATAGCACGATCCCGTTTCTTCCCGTGGGTGTCGTAGAAGGCGACTAAGGTATTTACTAGAGAATGGGCAGCAACGTACTCTATGCATTTTACCACCATACTGCGATCGCCAACACGCTTGCCAAGCGTGGCGATTATGGCAAACCTCCTCTTTTGGGGGAGGCCTATGTCCAGCAGTGGCCGTCTTTTGGCTGGAATGATGAGGATTAGTAGGATAAATTGTCATGATCAGCTTAGATCTCTACAACCCAGTTATTGGGTTCTGTAGGTCAGATTGTCATAATATTTCAGGTCTCTTGGACGTTTGTCATGTCAAAGATCAACAAATGACAGTCGGGACCGACGGCTTAACGTGCTTTCCGAGACAACTACGGTAAGCATAGCTTAACCTGAGCGATCGAGCTGTGGGCCTGTTATACTTAGATCGAGCTGTGCGCCTGTTATACTTAGATCGTTCCCTTGTTTTACACTATGTTTAGATATAGAATGTCCAGCCATCTTGTAACACCAATTTAATTTTGGAATCAAGCCCATAGGAGATTATAATTGGTCAAAATTAGAAGTGATCTACATTATTAAGTCATACTTCTAATTTTAGATACAAAGGTATGTAGGACAATGTATGACTGAACGGCCAAAGAACATGGCTGATCAGCTGGTTCATAGCTGATAAGTACTAATAACAACTTTCTATTAATATACGTTCTGCTTATATATTATTCTGTGAGGTGACGTTGAACTGTCCCTAGTACATCAAGGGTAAGTATTGGTATTTTGTATGTTTCGATATTTGGATGTTTGTTACTCAATCACACAAATGAATTTGGATGAAAGTTCATATACATATAGGTTATTATAACCTGGATTAACAGTTTACCGCTTTCCAAAACACAAACATATAAACAAAACATAAGTATGGAAATAAATAAATACTTGAAAAAACACTGGCTTTATTTTTTATAGGAGTGCAAATATACCCTTTAATCTAACTATCACCATTGTTTCAGTACATTTTATGAGACTTTACAGAAATGACAATTTTCGTCGGTTATTAAAAAAAAAAAACAGCTGTTCAGAAAACAGCAGCCGTGTAAAAGCGGATATTTTTTTACTAACTGGCTTTAAATCTTTAACTTTGTGTCACTGATCCTTTTGACCGCGTATTGTAAAAAGTTTATTTTTTCTCTACGTTACGAAAAAAAAAAAAACAAATAACCTACGACAGTTTCGTGAGAAATGGTGATCATTTCTACTCTCGTTATAAATATGGCATTTATCCGTACATTGTCAAAAATACACAAACTAAGTTCATCGTTAAAGCTAAAACATGTATTTAAAAAAAAAAAAATAGTATAAACTCTACAAATACCTAACATATTGAGAAATTCCATTTATTACACACAAAAAATAAGTTGATTTTCACGTAATATCATTTTCTTGAAATAGAAAATAACATCAAGAATTCCTGAAAAGTTTTAATTTGCACGGTCTGTAGAATATAAACTGAAACATTGTTTCACTGAAGTATAAAATATTTCTATGAAACTTTTCCTTGCGTATATAAAGAGAAAACTCATAAATTATTTTCAGAATTTACAGCTGACAAGCATCATTATTTACAAAACGCTTTCAAAGTAATTGGTGTAGATTATTATGAACAATATAGAGTCCGTTACATTTTTCACTGTTGCGGAAAATATAGCATAGTATTAACATTCGTTACAAATAAGCAACGAAACAAAATTGAATTAGGGACAAACTTATAATCGCATTTCACTAATTCCCTAGCGAAAGAAAGATTCTTAATTTTTAGTAGGAAAAATACTGGCAGTTTTCTTCTGTTGTCAAAAAAAAAAACAAGGGAAAAGCATTAACAAACATTTAAAAAAGGAACTCACCACGATATTACGAACGCAACAGCGGTTGGCACGAACTCTCGTCAAACTAAACCGAAGTTAAACTCAGTCCGTGCGTTTAGGTCGGCGCTTTACACAGCACTGCGGCGTATCGACCGAACCAACATATAAAATAAGCGCATAGCACGCGATGTAAGAGACATAAGTAGTAACCAGTAGTCCCTAAGATATTGTGCCGTCCTACTTCACTTGCGTTTTCATTGTTACCTGGGCTAATTAAATATATTTGCTGAACAATGACTATATTTCATGTATCGCTAGACAGTTTGGACGATATTCAGAGGCGTTTATGACGCAAGCCGCACATTTCCTCCTTTATAGTTGTATAATAGGGATTTGGTACGCAAGTTATTGTTTGAGAGTAAGCAGGGACCTACCGTTCGTACCTTTCTTTTAATAATACTAGTGTTCACCTGATTTGTAATTACCCGCGCAATTGTTCGGTGTTCAGCCAAATGATCAACTTTTGATTCTCGATTACTATTGTCAATAGTTCAAAAATAAAAAAAAATACCCAGTTTCGTCATCATGACCATCCACAAGCTATTATTGCTGCCCTTTTCATGAACTGATGGTGCGTGAGCGAAGCATAGGTACACGTGACTCAATGTTTATAAACTGAAGATGATGGAAATGGAGGTCTGTTTTTTTAATCCACTTCAGAATGGAAAAGGTTCTCAATACAACTTAAAAAAAATAAAAGTATGTTACCCAATTTCTCCGGTAATAGTGGATCGATTTCGAAAATTCTTATTTTGATGGACAGGGTGGGTGGTCACATATTTTATTAAGTTTGCTTGGGTAGCTTCAACGTAGATGATGATTTATTTATTTATAGTTAATTAAAACGGTAACACTAATTACATTAATTAACTTAGAAACGATTATAAAGTGGCAAACAATTATGTTAAGATAAATGATTAAATTAAAAACTAACATGGAACAGTGGACTCTCCCTTGCATACTTTTTCTCACATACGCATAATTTTATTCCATTCATCCGCAAACACATCAAGTTAAGGGTGAGCAGTTAGAAGGGCATTCTGCATCTTTAGGATATGACACACTGGGGATTCGGCTCTGACTACAGTTTTACATGGCTGTTTCGATGCATGGGCGTGTAGAAGAAATAATAACTTTCTGTCAATGTTATTTAAATAGCAAGACAAATTCGCCCCACACAAATTCGTATACCCCTAGGTATACGAATTTGTGTGGGGTACGGCATCGGTGGTAAAAAACAAGAATCCAAAACCAAAGACAACGACTTCCAAAATTGGAAAAAATTGGAAATCGATTTCATTTTTTAGTAAAAGTTTATGAAATTCACCCAAAAATTAATTGATCTGAAAATTCCACCACTATTTAGGAGCTGCTTTAAAATTCCACGTACTACGTGAACTATTGTTAACAATAGTTTACAAGACATGGTTCGCTGACTCCAAATAAATTGAGATAAGGGCTATCCCTTAATATCAGCGTAATCTATATATATAAAAGAAAGTCGTGTTAGTTACTTCCCTTATAACTCAAGAACGGCTGAACCGATTTAGCTGAAAATTGGCAGGGAGGTAGTTTAGAGCCAGGAGAAGGACATAGGACTTTTTATCCCGTTCAGTTGTTTCAGAAATAAAAAAAGTATCAAAGTGGAAGTTGGCTGTCGAAAAACGAAAATTTTCACGGATAGGATAATAGGGTAGATAGGGTAGGGTAGGTAGGGTAGGTAGGGTAGGTAGGGTAGGTAGGGTAGGTAGGGTAGGTAGGGTAGGTAGGGTAGGTAGGGTAGGTAGGGTAGGTAGGGTAGGTAGGGTAGGTAGGGTAGGTAGGGTAGGTAGGGTAGGTAGGGTAGGTAGGGTAGGTAGGGTAGGTAGGGTAGGTAGGGTAGGTAGGGTAGGTAGGGTAGGTAGGGTAGGGTAGGGTAGGGTAGGTAGGGTAGGTAGGGTAGGTAGGGTAGGTAGGGTAGGTAGGGTAGGTAGGGTAGGTAGGGTAGGTAGGGTAGGTAGGGTAGGTAGGGTAGGTAGGGTAGGTAGGGTAGGTAGGGTAGGTAGAATAGGTAGGGTAGGTAGGGTAGGTAGGATAGGTAGGGTAGGTAGGGTAGGTAGGGTAGGTAGGTAGGGTAGGTAGGTAGGTTAGGGTAGTGTAGGGTAGGGTAGTGTAGGGTAGGTAGGGTAGTGTAGGGTAGCGTAGGTAGGGTAGGTAGGGTAGTGTAGGGTAGCGTAGGTAGGGTAGTGATTTTGTATGAATGACTTTTGGACGAACAGGACAACGTCTGTCGGGTCAGCTAGTATTTAAATATTAACCAGTCACGAGGCAATGACGAGGCCTGTCCAGGGCGCGCCAGACGTAAATAAATGTCTTAGTCCAATGCAATGTAATGACAAGTCAGGTTCTCATACTATAGAATAGAATATTTATTTATTTCAATGATTAGTAAATAAAAAAGGGTTACATGGAACTTAAAAAATTAGAATCGAAATCAAACAAGTGCATTTGGTGTATTTTATTTGGCGCAGTTTGTCCGTATCTTTTGCAACCTATTGTGTAATGCTTATCACACATATTTGAATTATATTGGGGGGCTTGTGGCTAAATAATAATAGCTGCACGGGTCGATCGACCAGGTTAATCTACGCTTGCCGCGGTTGGTCCGTGGATGGGTGACCATCTTTACATACTAAGACCCCTCCGTGCCTCGGAAAGCACTTTAAGCCGTTGGTCCCGGCTGACATTTGTGGACCTTTGACAGTTGTTACGGGTCGTCAGAAGTCCGAAAGTCTGACAACCAGTCTTACCAAGGGGTTTCGTATTACCCAGTAACTGGGTTATGGAGGTCAGACAGGCAGTCGCTCCATGTAAAATACTGGTATTCAGCTGTATCCGGTTAGACTGGAAGCCGACCCCAACATAGTTGGGAAAAGGCTAGGCAGATGATGACATTTGATTTAGGATCCCATCAGGTCCTAGACCTGAAGCTACTTATTAACTAGGAGTAACTCCGCGAGCGAAAGCCTAAGCTGAAGACGGAGGGCCATTCTTTTGTGCAGCGGTTTGCCTTTTTCGGATTTATAAATTCTATGTTATTATTTCACCTATTCTATTCGTGCGGATGCGTGGTGAGACGGTGGTGGACATTTCGTTCGCTAGCCCCGCTCTGTCGCCGCGTGTCATCGAGGGGATGGAGACGTATTCCGACCACCGGTACATCCGGTTTGACGTCTCCGCCCAGACCTCGAGCGCGCCCGTCCGACAGGCCCCGTGTGGTCCGCGGTGGGCGCTGAAGCAGCTGGACCGGGAGCTTCTCCTGGAAGCCTCGATCGTGCAGGCCTGGGTGTCACCACCGGACAGGCCTGCCGACATCAACGACGAGGTGGAGTTGTTCCGGGAGGCCATGTCCGAGGTATGTGACGTGGCAATGCCCCGGGTCCAGCCAGGTCGTGCTTCACGCCAGGTATACTGGTGGTCGCCGCAGTTAACAACTCTGCGCGAGGCGTGTGTTGCTGCGCGGCACCTCTACACCAGGCACCGCAGGCTCCGTATCTGCCCACCGAATACTGAAGCCATCCAGGCGGAGCTGTACGAGGGGTACAGAGTGGCGAAAACCGCCCTCCGAGTGGAGATCCTGCGGGCCAGAGGAGTGGGCCGCGAGGAATCGCTGGAGACTCTGAACAGAGACCCGTGGGGACGCCCCTACAAAACGGTGCGGGATAAAATCCGCCAGTGGGCTCCCCCGCTGACGCAGAGTCTCCGGCACAAGCTCGTGCAGGACGTGGTGAGCGCTCTGTTCCCTTCGCGAGGGGAGCACGCTCCCCCGCCCATGGCTCCGCATCCTGCGGTGCCCGATGCAGACCACACCGACGACGACGACTACTCTCCAGAGTTGACCAAGGTAGACCTGAGAGTGGCGGTACGTAGGCTGAATGCCAAGAATACCGCCCCAGGACCCGACGGCTTGCCCGGAAAAGCCTGGGTCCTGGCCTTGAAGGCTCTCGGGCCTCGACTAAGAGGGCTCCTAAGCGCATCGAGGGCCAGTTTCCACTTCGCTGGAAGACGGGGAAACTGGTCCTCGTTAAGAAGCCGGGGCGCCCACCGGACTCTCCGTCCGCTTACCGGCCCATCGTGCTGCTCGACGAGGTGGGCAAGCTCTTTGAAAGAGTAATTGCAGACAGCCTCGTCCGGCGGCTGGTGCGGGTGGGGCCAGATTTGGCGGAGAGCCAGTTTGGTTTCCGTAGGGGGCGCTCCACGGTGGATGCCATCATGCGCGTGCGAGCCCTCACGACGGGGGATGCTGTGGCCCGGGGCGGGGTCGTCTTGGCGGTGTCTCTGGACATTGCTAATGCCTTCAACACCTTGCCCTGGAGTTGTATCAGGGAGGCACTCCGGTATCACCGGATGCCGACCTACCTCTGTCGTGTGGTCGAGGCCTACTTGACGGACAGGGCCGTTATCTACCCCGGTCACCTCGGAGAGTGGAACCGGCGAGAGATGTCGTGCGGTGCCACACAGAGATCGGTCCTGGGGCCGCATCTGTGGGATCGGGTACGACTGGGTGCTGCGCACCGACCTCCCTGTCGGCGTCAGTGTAGTTTGCTACGCTGACGACACGCTGGTCCTGGCGCAAGGGAGGTCGTACCAGGCGGCGGCCGACTTAGTGACACACGGGGTTGCGACAATTATAGATAGACGAGTTCCCAGATAACGGTGGGAGGGGTTCACATGGCCGTCGAGTCGAGACGATGAAGTACTTAGGACTCGTCCTCGACAGCCGATGGAACTTCGCGGAGCATTTCCGCCGTTCTCAGACTGGAGCGGGCCGGGGCTGCCTTGAAGCGGCTCCTGCCCAATCTAGGGGGGCCAAACGCCAAAGGCACTACGCAGGGATCGTGCGGTCTATGGCCCTATACGGGGCGCCGGTGTGGGCGCCTACATTGAGGCGCCAACCAGCTAGCCGGTTGAGGGCGTCCCATAGGGTCATGGCCATCCGGATGATTCCAGGATATCGCACGATCTCCGGCGAGGCGGCGGGCCTCCTTGGCGGATTACTGCCATGGTATCTGGAGGCAAAGGTCCTCGCGCAAATGCGGGAGTGGCGCGTGGAGGTCAAACGCCGGGGAGTAACTCCGCTGCCGCAGGAAATCGCGGCACAGCGGACAGAGCTCCGGCGGGATCTCATGGCGACATGGAGAGTGCGATTGTCGCAACCCAGTGCTGGGCACGCCACGATTGCGGCGTAAGTACCTTCTTTGAGGAGTGGCTTGAGAGGCGGCATGGCGTGAGGGAGAAGGTAAGGTTGCCGCCTGACGCAGGTCCTCACCGGACACGGTTGTTTCGGGAGGTTCCTGTTTTGGATAGGGCGGGAGGAAACGCCCGGGTGTTACCACTGCGAAGATCGCCTTGAGGACACGATGGAGCACAGGGTGGCGGTCTGCCCTGCTTCGGCGGAGCACCGCCACCGTGTCCTCGTGGAGGCGATCGGCGGCGGCGATCTCTCACGTCCGGCCCTGGTCCAGGCCATGGTACGGAGCGAGAGTGCATGGGTAGCCGTCACCTCCTTCAACAAAGCAGTAATGCTCGCGAAGAGGGAGGTCGCGCACGTGAGGGAGAGGCAGTCTATGCGCCCTCGGGACCCTAGCCGCCACAGGATACGGAGACGCCCCAGGCGTCGGGAATCCCAGGCCGATTTCCGGCCCCCATAGGCATGAGCTTGCGGATGGCGAGTAATGTGTAGCTCGCTGTCCGGTAAGGACCAAGCCCAAATCGACGGCGCGTTGTGTTCCACGCGCGCCTCTAAGAGATGTCAGCACAAAGTGACGGGGCCCGCAAGGGCCGATGCCTGCCAGGGGTGCGGGTTTGTTCGACAGAGATACCGCTGCACCTGGCACGTATGCCAGGAACCCGTGTTCCCTCAGTAGCCCGTAGGCTACTGAGGGAACACGGGAGGATTTTAGTCAGTGAAAGTCTGCTCCATCCAGAGCGGGAGAAGTTATTTGAAGATTTCCAACCCAAAAAAAAAAACCTATTCTATTCGGCAAAAGGAACGGGTTGAACTGTCCATATTTCATGTAAATGGGACCGGGATCTTCTAAGCTGATCGTTAGCGAAGTTAGTTTTTCAATCATGTCGCAACGGAGGTCGTGTGCTCTGAGGTGCCACAGATCTTGTCCAACTATTTGCCAGACAGTTTCGGTTTCACCTGTAATTCACCTGCAGCGTTCAGTGCCATTCTGTATTGTCTTTCCTCTTACTGTAGTTAATCACCACGATTAGTTTCAGATTGGTCATCGAATATACAGGCTAGCCTGTGAATTGACGCCCAAATCAAAAATGCCAAGGGCTTCTCGAAACACCCCTCTAATACATTCAGCGATTATAATTATTTATAGTTTCGGAGTGGGACGGTTTTAAGATATTGTTTGGGAAATTCTCACTCGACTTCAGACTATTTTACTTTACTCTTTCACCGTCGCAGTTTTGAAATAAATGTCATCTATAATATCTACATAAATAAAACAAAAGTCCTGACTGACTGACTGACTCATCAGCGCCCAGCCCAAACCCTTGGACCTAGATAGCTGATATTTTGCACAGAGGTTCCCTTTATAATTTTAACAAGGAAAAAGGAAGGATTTTTCGAAATTTGATCTTAAAGGGGTTGAAAAGGGGGGATATTGTTTCTATGAAAAATCTTATTCCTTGTGTTAATAAACCTGAAACTTGGCACAAATACTTATCTAAGTAAATTATAAAGTTGGTCATTTAATGTTTTATAAACTACCCTCTAAAGGGGGATTGGGGGTGTCAGAGATTGTATGGAAGAATTTTAACGCGTGGTCTTTTAACTTTAGGTAGGTAAATATGCATCCGATTATCCAATCTCTAATAATAATATTAAATTTCCTATCAAATACAATAATTTACAGACCTTCGTCAAATTTCGGCAACTGTCAAAACTCTAATCGAAAGTTTCAGACACGCAAAAATCATATGTCATGCGATAAATATTTCTAATAAATAGGTATTAACAAAAATATAGCATATTTATGTACACCCGGCGAAAGTATACATTATAAGCTTTCTAGAATGAATAATACTTGCAGAGTTTTTATTGCTAGCTCATCAGAAAATAATCCTAAAAAAAATACAAATGAAAATGTTTTTGTGATAATTTTTTAATCATCGTATTTAGATTCTCTTTGCAAAAGGGGTTTTGCCATAATCACCACGGTTTTTTTTTTTTTTTTTTGGCAGGCGGGTTTGATGGTGGTATGAGTAAAATGCGAGTAGAACGCTGCTGCTCATTTTCTAGCAAGTCCCTTAGTTGCCTTCTACGACACCCACGGGAGACATGGAATGTTGCTATATTTTTGCGTCCGGCACCACACGGGCCCCTAAGCCATACACAAGCCATAATCAGGGCTGTTATCCAGAATTTCCTGAAGGAAATTTTTTATAGCAAATCTTGGTAAATCTTATAGATCCTTAGGGTCTAACCAAGGACCTCGTGCATAATCAGCTGTAATGCTTGCAACCTAAAACAAAACGAGGCAATCAATCTTTAAAAAAAATCTTTCATCGTATTTGAAAAATAATTCTTTGAATTTATTGAGTAAAAATAAACAGCACTGTCCAAGCAATCCTTTTTAGGGTTTCGTACTCAAAGGGTGCCAACGGGCCTATAGCTAAGACTACGCTGTCCATCTGCCCGTCCGCCCGTTCGTCTGTCAGCGGTCTGTATCTCATGAACCGTGGTAGACAGTTGATAGTTTCCGCTATAACAACAAATAATGAAAATAAAATCACGAATAGAATAGCATCATCCCATCTCTTCCCGTGGGTGTCGTAGGAGGCGACTAAGGGACTTACTAGAGTGTGGGCAGCAGCGTTCTCTATGCATTTTACCACCATACTGCGATCGCCAACCCGCCTGCCTAGCGTGGCGATTATGGCAAAACCCCCCTTTTGGGGGAGGTTTATGTTCAGCAGTTATACGGAGACTCGATTTTTTTTGGATTTTCGAAAAAAAAAAACTCGTTTCTCGCGAAATGTATTTTTTTCGGAGTTGTTTGCTTTTGACAAGGAACCCTTCGTGTGCGAGTCCACGTCGTACTTGGCAGGTTTTTTCATGCGCCGTGAGGCCTTTGGCCTGTCTGCGTCATATTTAAGGCGATTATTCATAAATTTCCGCAAGAAAAAACTGCAAGGAAATAGGTACACTGCATTTATAAAATTTTAAAATGATACTTTATTTATTTGATAATAATACTTTAGCATAAGAAACAGTTTTACATAATAATATTGTTTCGAAAATACTTTGGTTTTAAATTAACTAACTTTTGCCCGCGGCTTGGTCCGCATGGATATCGGCTATCGCGTAAAAAAGTAGCCTACGTCCTTTTTCGTATCCCAGGCTATATATCTGCCGAATTTCATGATGATTGGTGCAGCGGTTTAGGCGTGAAAGCGTAACAAACAGACATACAGAGTTACTTTCGCATTGGAATATTAGTAGGGAATTAGTACCGATTATTAAATACCAAAATACTTTAGAACGTAGTTAAAATTAATCAAAATTTCACAAGGCAGGCACAATCATTGAACCTCTTCATTGATACACTATGAGGTGACCATCGCTTCTATCAAGCTTCATCTGCCTAGCCTTCTCTCAAATATTTTTGAGGTCGGTTTCCAATATAAACGATGCAGTTGAATACCAGTATTTTATGTGAAGCACTGCCTACGATTTTCAGGCTTCCAGCGACACGTAACGATTGTAAAAAATCCACGAAACAGCCGGGACCAACAGCTTAATGTAGTTGCTGAGGCACGCAGGGGTTTCAATATGTAGAGATGGTCAACCAGCCAGGAACCAAACGTGTCGTCGGTTGTTGTCGACCCGTGCAGCTATTATTACTTACTTACTTACTTAACCACGAGCCCCTCTTCTTGTTTCTAGTTATGTTCTCATAATAAAAATCATCTTGCAGTGATCTGCTTACATTGTAGACGTAGATGCAATATATTTTTATACATCAATCAATTGAGCCTACGTTTTTAGAGTTCAGTTCCCGAAGGGTAACCAACGGAACCCGTTCCTAAGCCGCGCTATCCGTCCGTCCGTCCGCCTGTCTGTCAGCGGACCGTATCTCATGATCCGTAATAGGTAGACAGTTGAAAGGACATCGTCGGAAATGGCCCCAGGACCAACAAACATCTGACCTACATAATAATTATAAATATATTTTATTAGACTAATTGCGAGTATCTGTATGAAACGGACATTCTGCGTTCCATGAATAATTAAAAGAGCGACTATTGACATCATATACAATATGCCGCCATCTTTGGCCGCATTCCGAATTAGAAAAATAGCGCTGTGAGCGCTCACATCGATATTTTGCGTTCCGAGTTAGATATCACGATTCTGAAAGCTAGGAACCGTCATTTTTGTCATCAACACGGAACGCTCGTGACTATGACGATTCGCGGGACATCGTTGTCGCGCTCACGCCATGGCATTCGCGCGCTCAAACCGATATTATCGTAACTCGGAACGTGGCCTTTGACAATTAGATTAGATGACAATTAGTGATGTCCAATCTTTCTTTTCACACACATCGAAAACGAGATTACTTGTGTTCGCCACCTGCTCAAGGATTTTACACGCATTCAAACGTACTTTCTTTTCAACGTTTTTCGCTGTAGGTTGGGTGACTCAGAAGTGTATGACGCTTCTGTAGGAACTTTTGCACCGCTTTTATTGGTACCGTACTATATACTCTAGGTACGAAAAGAATTCAACGACAAAACCAATTTTTATATCTTAATCCATACATCCTAAATAATAATCCTTTTAAACAATTACTACACATAAGTGAGCATTGTAATGTTCGAAATAGAAATAACTCGCTGGGTACTAAATGGTATCGATTTTTTTTTTAAATAATCGATCTAATGTATTGGCATCCTTAGGGATCATCATCATTGTCATATCTGTCAATCAACTCAACTGTCAAAGTGGTAATGCAGTCAAGGCACACTCGCGCGCATTTCTTCGTGATTGCTTTGTGTACCTAGTGATTTCAATTTGCTTTTATTTTCGGAATACATTTGACGACCTTGCTATTTTTTACGGACTCTGATTGCTTTCACTAACGTGTTACAGGCATTTATTAGCATGTATTTCGAAGTATTGAAAGCATTGTTTCTTACTAAATATAACCTCAAAATCTTTATTTTCTTTTGAAATATATCCTTTCTGCAAGTTGTCCGTCATTAAACTTTGTCTTCATAGGCATATACTTGTAATTTGGAACACGCAAAGTAATTTTCCTTTGCTGTTGGTTCTGGGGCGAACGATGTATGGATGCAGAACAATCTCAAATTTTTATTAATAATTAAATATTTAAAAATAAACACTAAGTTAAAAATTGAATGGATCTTCATACAAGAAACGTGTTTTTTCGGAGATTTTGCCTTGTGGTGCGGAACACTTCGGGTGCGAATCCAACTCGCACTTGGCAGGGATTTTTCTTTTACTTCGGTTTACTCATTTCATTTTAAGGGTCTATTGGACCCGTTTGGAAATAGAAAAGATAATTGCGGACAAAGACCTAGAAATTGAGCTAAAAGGATCATATCATACAAAGTAAGAGAGCATTGTCTATTCTTTGACGAGAGCCACACAACTGCTTTCTGTGTAACTTTTCTTTTCTTTTATTTATACCGTCAATAATTATTAAAACCAATCTCGCGGCTCCTCGCCTTTCAAAGCTAAGTCGTATAAAAGTTTATTAATATCCAAGACCGTGGCTTTGCACAGTGAAACTTCATATTCTGCTTACTATAAAAACATGAGAGGTGCTACTCTAAACGCAGTAGGTATTTCTATTTTGGTGTAAAGTCGACTGTCCACAGCTACGTAGGATTTCTATGAAGCGGACACCTAAGATTGTTGCGCTGTTCTTTTGTTTGCTAGGGGCGCATCGTACGTGGCCCTGGGTCCCTGGACCATATAACCCATCTACATTTTGTCCAAAGCAAAGTTAGGTACACGTGCGTAGGTTAGCTACTGTGTTAAGTACTATTTATCTATATGACACAGAAATGACAGCAGTGGTAGCCTAGTGGTAACAGCTGTGACGTAAGAGTTCTAGGTCGTAGGTTCGAACCCTGACAGGCGCTTTACTTTGTGTAAACTATTTCACCACCACTACTCTCAAAATGGTGAAGGAAAACATCGTGAGGAAACCAGAATACCCAAGACCCAAAAATTCAAAGACATGTGACATCTATCAACCCACACTGGGCCCGCGTGGTGGATTACGACCTACTCCCTCACACAGAGAGGAGGCCTGAGTCCCAGCAGTGGGAATATTATTGGCTGATTAAACATTATGCATGCGTAGCTAAGCCGTGTGTTGCTATAGAGCAGCGCCTTAATGCGGGGTATCTGCACTCTAGTGAACAATTAACGATTCCGCCGGACTGTCGGCCCAAGAACCCAATAACACTGACCGATCTAGGAATCGAACCTAGTGCATCATGCTCAACAGTTTTGCTTACAACCATCATCATCATTCTAGAACCAAGATCCCCACGCTGAGCAGTCATGCTTATGACTACTCAAGCCACGAGGCAGTCGTATCAGTTAGTAACTGTACCACTCATCATCATCTGCCTAGCCTTTTCCCAACTATGTTGGGGTCAGTTTCCAGTCTAACCGGATGCAGCTGAATACCAGTATTTTACATGGAGCGACTGCCTATCTGACCTCCACAACCCAGTTACTGGGTAATATGATACCCCTTGGTAAGACTGGTTGACAGACTTTCGGGCTTCTGACGACCCGTAACGACTGTCAAAGATCCACAAATGACAGCCGGGACCAACGGCTTCAGGTGCTTTCTGAGGCACGGAGGGGTCTTGGTATGTAAAGATGGTCACCCATTCACGGACCAACCGCGGCAAGCGTAGCTTAACCTGGTCGAACGACCCGTGCAGCTATTGTTATTTAGCCACAAGCCCCACTTAAGTACCTGTACCACTGATTACCAGAAATATGTTTGTCACAAGGATCTCCATTTCAACTCTAGTCAGCTAGCTTCCTTGTAATTAAATTATGGTCTATTAATTTGTCAAACAAACCCTAAGCGTTGGAAGTCCTGACCCTTATCAAATTAACTTCCAGCGCCATTATTGACAAGAATAATACAAGGTATCACCAATCACTGAAATATTTGATGAGTTTAATAATAGTAGGGCGTTAAATTATTCACTGTGATTGGCATGACGTCGGGAAATAATTAGCTTCATTCAGCTATAGCATTTATTTGTCATATTTATGTGGCAATATAATATTAATAGGCACAAAAATTAATGAGGATTGAAATAGCTTTCCTTTGTAAGGGAAATGCCAATTGGTCACACACAAAATCCTTGAACCTTGAGAGGGTTCTCCAGGGCGGAGGACATCCATGAGGATATCGTCTTTAAATATCCTATAAAGCAATATAATGTACCTATGTAACTCAAGTCGCATAGGAAAAACCGTGAATCAATCAATTCAAGTAAACAATCGAAATAATGAAATGCAGTAATGTCAAACTGTCAGTAAGGCAAAGGACAATGTGATACATACGGCCTACGATACGTTTTTCATTTTGAGCATAATTTGATTTTAAATCCTAATATAGACATAGTTTAATTAGATTTACGGTTTAAATAAGTCGAATTATATTAAATTAATGACAATTGTGCACTAATTCTGTTAAATAGTTCGTCATGGATTATTTTACTATTCCTGTTTGCCTAAATGTTGATTAATCATGCCAAATATACACTGACCTTTATTAAAAATAAGAATTAATTAAACGGATACAAAATTTCTTCACGATTACTCAAATTTTGTGAAACAGGGAAACGTTACATATACGAGATCATCACCAAGATTGGAATTATCATATCCCTTAGTTTTACATCGAGTCATCACAATTTAGGTTTCACTTAACATTCCACCGAAGACGAGTAAAGGAGCAAAGTTGTCAACTCAATCGACAATACTGATTTAAGTCGACAAGTCAATTCTGTTAAATCTTCATCTTTGTTATAACAAACCGCCAATCAGTCTAGCCTGTCAACTCTAATCGTAACTGACACAAAAAATAAATGATTCACGTTTCCAGGAGATACATAGCCCGGACTGGGAAATACCCAGACCGTCTCCCGTTCCCTATAAGGCGCCATCCAGGCTAAAATCGCGATGACAAGGGCGGTAGCGGGTGCGATTAGGTGCCCGCAGTGCATCGCAAATTGTTCTAGTGGGCTGCAGAGAGAAGACTGTTGCCATAAGGTAAAACAAAAGATGGTCGCTCGTTAGTGACTGTGGCCGTTTTCTTTAACACTAGACCAAAACTAAACAAAGCGCGTTGTTGGCGGGCGGCGTCAGTCGAAATCCAATAGTACGATTTCATCTATGGGGTTTAATTTAGATTTCGCGATGTGTTTATTATTAGAAAACGTTTTTATTTTTCACTTTAAAGTTATAGTACCTCATCACCATCATCAACATCATTTCAGCCGAAAAACGTCCACTGCTGGACATAGGCCTCCCCCAAAAGGGGGGTTTTGCTATAATCGTCACGCTTGGCAGGTGGGTTGGCAATCGCAGTATGGTGGTAAAATGCATATAGGACGCTGCTGCCCATTCTGTAGTAAGTCCCTTATTCGCCTTCTACGATACCCACGGGAAGAAATGGATGGTGCTATTCTTTACGTCCGGCACCACACGGACAGACACGGGTTATAGTACCCACCCTATAACAATTCGAAATTTCATCATCCTTGGGGTATTGTCAAAGTCAATCAAATAAAAAAAATGCATGCTTATGAGATAGCAGTAATCACGGTTGATTTGCTGTAATTTTTGAAGAGTTCCGTTGTCTGTCTCCGAAGTTCACCATCAGATCTACATGATAAGTTTTTAACCAGTTATAAAGAAAGAAAGAAAAAGTATTTATTAGACTCGCACAGGAATATCACAAACATAACTACAACACAATCATTTAAACACTAAAAAATCTAAAACACTACTACGCTACGCTTGGTATCTACTTAATAAAATTAAAATTATATTTATACAAAAAAAAAGTAAAAATAAAAAACAAGGTCCTGTACGAGGCCAAAAGGCCACTATCTCAGCATGATGCTACGACATTTAAAAAGTGTCGCAGCGCTGGTGGTGGTTTTGAACCGGTTATACCAAAAAAATCTGCTGTTTTATAGAAAGGTGAAATACGCGGTCAAATGTACGGAATAGCTGTTTTTTTTTTGTTTACCTGACGAAAAATTTCTGGGCTGGGGGTCTAGAATGATATGCTGAATCAATGATATTATAAGTGTACGGTCGCGGTCAAGAGTCCATTCTCATGCTAAGGGTTATATTGCTATGACTCGCGGTCCAGGCCGTACCTACAGCTGTGTGTATAAGTGATGTAACCAGACCGCACACCACAGTAGGTACTCACACACCACTGTCGTCGAAAGATACAAAAAACATACCGTCGCACAGAGTACTCTGTCTCTGTCTGTACTGTGTTACGTAGTAACTACGTATGACCTTGGTCGGTTCATACGATCGCTAAAATTCGCATTCTAATATCAAGTCTCGGTAGCTCGCAGTGTATTGTCATTGATTAAGAAACACAATGGTCTGGGTTCAAATCTCCCGAAGAGGCTTTTATTTTTCTTTTCAACAATTTCATCAGTTCTTTTATTATTCGTTATACGAGAATGTTTTTTTTTAAATTACTTAAATTATTATTTAAACAAAGGATTAAGAAGATTATGTGATTACAAAATGTTTATTCGTTATAATTTTATGAAGTAGGTATAAAAATAACTACTAATAACTTCTTGTTAACAGTTTATTTTCTCATAAAGAACAATTATTGAAGTAAAGTAGCTAATTGGTGAACCATGATAATCAGGCTATTGTATCTTAGTAATATAATAATATTGTGCTGTAATTACTACAATGTGCGGTACTCTAAAGAAATCACATTTTTCTACGCAAATCTACCCACGTAAAAATAACAAATGCAGACAAGTTGTCACAATACAATTAAATGACTCAGTAGTACTACTATTGGAATAAATCTACTGCGAGTGAGTTAGTTCTCTCAAACCTCAAAGTTAACAAATTGTATTTAATAGGACTTATCGAAGTTATAGCTTAAGTAATCATTTTCATTACGAAAAGAAGATTGAAACTAAACCTCGAAATAATCCATATTACGGATATGACACAATATTATGTGAATATTACTAAAATCAATAAAAGTCAATAATAATAAATATTTCTAATTTATATCTTAATGTTAATGTTTATGTTTTTTGAGCTGGTTTTCCATAATGCAAACCTTCTGCGTGGAGTGCACAGCGCACTATGAATAATTTGGCAAAATGTCTTGTCTTTTTGAAACCACTTGTGCTGTCGCTTTCTTTTATAAGCTGGGGTCTTCCACTTTGCTTTCGACGGGCAAGGCTACCCCCTTCCTCATATCTTTTCACCCACTGACTCACAGTATTTCACTAAAACAAAAAAGGGGTACTGTTAGGCTACTAAACAAAATACATACTAATATGTATTACTATTTAGAACCAAAATTATTTGAAATATAAATTTCACATAAATATTTAATCTAGACTTTGAAATTTTATATTTTTCTTCTATTTAGACGTTATGATATTTGTAAAACGTTTAAAAATTACTACAAGGATCAGCAGTTATACTTTAAATAAGTGCTTAATAAAATAATTAAATCATAATACTCACACTCAGGCCGGTTTCATCAGTTATTTGTGATATTTAAGTCCGCTTTTATGCAGCGCAATAATATTCGCTTTCATTTCTATTATTCAATTTGCTTACATTTTAAAATGAACTAGAAGACCGCTAATAGATTAAACACACGTCACTAGCACACAATAACAACCAACACCGTTCTATATGTCACGTCGAATGAGTCGTAAGTTAACTATCATTTAAATTTATTTAGGTTTCTGTGGGTATATTGATAAAGTTTTACGAGTTTAGTGAACAAGACGAATAGAACAAGAAACTATAGTCAAAAGCGATTTTTAAAACAATAAAAAGGCTAGCAGCACACCGCGCGTGGGATTCGAACCCGAGACTCGTTGCGCACGAGGGCGCTAATCCAAGTACAGTAACCACTAAGCTATCACGTCATTTACTTTAACGATTGAATTTATGGAATACAATCATTTGTAGACGTATGAGAGTGTGTGTGTCTACAGTATAGAAATTACTTAATATAAGAAGGTCGTAAGTTAAACCGTAGTGTCAATCTATTACTTTTTGAGATTGGTACTCCGCTTTTGGATCCTACTGTACCTAATTACTTATAAAATCATTGTGCTGAATTGATCATTACAGTTCGCGCACTGGTTTAAAATCTTATCCTGTATATGAAATTTAAATGGGACCATTTCGGAATAAACCCCTTTCGAACAAAAAATAATTTTGCAAATCCAAATATAAAAAAATAATAAAGAATAGATAACCTCCTTTTTTGAACTCGGTTAAAAAGGGCCAAAAATCCGTCACGCTAGGCACTCTCCGTAATGAAATGGCGGTTTCATGGTTGTTATTTTGCGGCTGCCTTTGTTCCCGCGCAAGCTCCTCACGCTGGTCAAGGCCTAATTTGGACATCGCACCCCTCAGATATTCAACTTGCATAGTACATGACACTGCGTGACTCACACAATTTTAAATGTTGTAAAGTAATTCATTAAAATCTGACGTTTTGTTACCTGTTATGCAAGTTGAATGTATATTGTTAGCACGCTATAGCAATAAGGGGATGATGATGATGATGGGACTCCCTTTTCCGCACGTAGACTCCCATTCGGTCCGTTGTGCGTGGGGATTCTGGCTAACAGAGCCAGCCTAGCTCCGCCCAAAAGCACAGAAGCTTCCTGGGAGCTTCACAGGCTTCGCGGAGCGACCTCACTGTTCCGAGGATTTCTTCACGTTGAGAAGCCACGGCCTCGCATTCCAGGATGACGTGGGCGGCTGATTCCTCGGCGTCAAGGCAGCCCCTGCAAAGCGGGCTGTCTGTGGCGCCTATGTTAAAAAGGTGTTTGTTAAGTGTGTTATGGCCCGTAATTGTTCCAATTAATATTCTAAGGTTATTTCTACTCAGGCTGAGAAGTTTTTTAGTTAATGGCGGGTGTACAATCGGTAAAGCCAATTTTGACTGTCTACAGTCTGTTGCCCGTGACCATCTGTTGTTATGGAGTTCGGTCCACCTTTGGCGAATCCACGCACGAAATTGTGAGAAAGGCAGGGGGAGAAGTGGGTACGGGCCTAGCACTTTCATATCAGAGCCTCTCTTCGCAAGTTCGTCTGCGGCATCATTGCCTAAAGATCCACTGTGCCCTTTGATCCACTGGAGTGCAATACGATTGGACGTCGATAGGCTCTCCAGAGCTAGATGGCACTCAAAAATTAGTTTGTTGTTAGTTTGTTTGTTTTCTAAAGCTTTGAGCACAGATAGGCTGTCGGATAGGAATTTAATGCCGTAGTTCCGGATGCCTAAGCGCTTTACTGCTGTTGCGGCTAGTGTTAAGGCAACACATTCACATTGAAAGATCGAACTGTGTGTGCCTAGCGGTATGTGAAGGTTGATGTTGAGGTCAAGGGAGTGTACGCCAGCACCTGAACCGTCTTGTGTTTTTGAGCCGTCAGTGTAGATGCGCACTTCATTGGCTCCTGACTGATCCCGTTCTTCCTCTACTGTTTGTATGATATAGTTTTTGTTGAACATAGGTTGGTTTGGTGTTCTATCACACGGGGCAGCGATGAGAGGCTGGTACTCAATCGCCCGGTCCAGGATGTTAGCGTGTGGACTGGTAAGGTTCTTGCCCCATATGCCTAGATGCATTAGCCTGATGGCAGCTAGCGCCGCCTCCTGCTGTATGTACAGGTCAAGGGGAGTTAGTTGAAGGGCTATCTCCATGGCTGCTGTTGGGGTGGTTCTCAAGCAGCCAGTGGTAGCTGAACAGGCCAGTCGTTGAAATCTTTGTAGTCTGGTAATGGTGGTCGAGAGTTCAGTCCTTGTCCACCAAACCAGAGCGCCATAAGCCAACATTGGCCTGATTACCGATTTGTATAACCACAGAGTGATCTTCGGAGAAAGCCCCCATGTTTTTCCTAGCATTTTTTTACATTGGTATAGTGCAATTGTGCTTTTATTAAGTTTGTAGTCAAGATGCTTGTTCCAGAGCAGTTTGCTGTCAAGGATCACCCCCAAGTACTTGACTTCGTCTTTAAGTGTTAGTTCTGTGTTGAAAAGTTTTGGAAGCCTGTGGGGCCCAAGAGTTCTTTTGTTGGTGAACATTATTAGTTCTGTTTTCGAGGGGTTAACCGATAGGTCGTGCTTCGTGCACCAATTCTCGATTATTTTGAAGGCCCTTCTCATGAAATCGCATAAGATTCCCTCAAATTTCCCCGAAATCAGAATTGCTATATCGTCCGCGTAACCTACCGAGTAAAGACTGCTGGCGTTGAGCTCTACGATGAGCTCATTTACGACTAAATTCCACAGTAGTGGTGACAGCACCCCACCCTGTGGGCAGCCTCTGCTCACGATGCCTCGTGTGGTGGTGTTCACGGTAAACTGAATAGCACGGTATTTTAACATGTTATTAATCCATTCTATGAGCGTTCGCGCAACACCGTGCGTGGCAAGTGCCTGTTCGATGCTGGCGAAGTTAGTTTTGTCGAAAGCGCCTTCTATATCAATGAAGGCGCCTAGGGTTGGGTTTTTGGCTTTGAGAGCATTTCCTATGCGTGAAACTACGCCATGGAGTGCTGATTCAGTTGATTTGCCTGCGCAGTAGGCGTGTTGATTGGGATGTAATGGTCTTTGTACCGAAATTTGGGATCTAATCTTTCTATCCCCCAGCCTCTCCAGTGTCTTCAAGAAGAACGATGAGAGGCTTATGGGTCTAAAAGATTTGGGCTGGGTGTAGTCGCCCCTACCTGGTTTCGGTATAAAGATTATTTTTACTTCTCGCCATTTCAAGGGGATGTAGCGGTGGGCGAGGCAGGCTCGAAACACCTTGACGAGGTAATCAGCCAATAAGTCACGGCTCCATCTGAGCAGAGCTGGGAATATACCATCCAGTCCTGCTGCCTTGAAAGGTAAGAAGGTGTTGATTGCCCATGTTATTTTGTCTTTGTCTATTACTTCTAACGCCACTTCCCAATCTAAACTGCTCGTGCCTCTCTCCCTATGCGGTTCCCAACTTTGCTGGGTCGCAATCTGGCATCCTGGGAAGTGAGTGGTTAGGAGTAGTTCGCTTGTCTCAGCGTCGTTTGTTGTGAACGTATTATCTGGTTTTTTCAGGCATCCTATTGAGTGGTCTGTCTCTTGAGCAAGACAGGTCTTGACCCTCATTGCCTGGTTGTTACTTTCAATGTTGGTACAGAAACGCCTCCAACTATTCTTTCCTCTGAGGCGTACCAGTTTTTTATAAATTTTCCGAGCTGTTGTATAACGGTCCCAATCTATCGGCGACCGTGTGTTCCTAGCTCTGTTGAACAGTCTTCTCAGCTTTCAAAAATAAGGGGAGTCTGAATATAATCACGTATCGATGCTATTTTATTTCAATATTCTCTTTTTCAAGTCGTCTCAGGTTTTAGTCAGAATTTTTGTACTGAAATTACCCCTACTTATAAAACAAAGTATACAATTGAATGAAAAGATCAGAGAAAAGATATCAGGTTGATTATTCATAGGATACTAAAACAACACTAAAGTAATAACATAAGTGTGTGCTCTATTTAAACTAAAATCACATAATATTCTCTACCTTATTCTTTAATAACAGCATACTTAATACATAGAGTTATACTTAAATAATTATTCATTCTTGTAATGTTTATGGCAATTGATTTTGCATTTGCCAGACCCACAAAAAGATTTTTCCTTGCCATTCTCAAAATAATTAACATTTTCACTGAATTCGTTCCCATCGTTTGTATAAGAAACATCACTACCATTAACAAGCTTACTTAAATCATTTTTAAGATAATTTTTACCATCATTTATAACCTTATCATTTAATTTGTTCACACCATTTTCAATTTTAGGTTTTGTCGGAGCAATTTTTGAAACATCGTTATTTTTTCTGTCATTACTTTCATTCTTGGCGTTCATTTGTACTCTTAGCTGTTCCCTGGGCTTTTTTATGTAAGCTTTGATGTAGAAGTCGACGAAGAGTACCAACATAAACAGGTTTTGTGGTAAGAACACGGCACTCGTCCAACGAGGGTATTCGCAGTCAGTCTTGAATACTATAGTAGCCATGTGAACTACACACAAGAAGAATTGCAACTGAAAACGATAAATGAGCAATATTTAAAACATGGAGTTTAATCGATTTTAAAATGAGATGACTAATAGAAAATTCGATGACTCATTGTAAAATTGTACTGAAAACTGAATCTTTTTCTTCTGTTGGTGGCTCTTCAATTAATGAAGGTTGGCCAACTACTCTGAATATATTATGCCTTGCTTTGAGAAAACGAAATAAGTAACAATTATTAATGAACGTTCCCCGATTATTTATCAACGTTTAATAATAATGATAAAGCTTAAATAACGATACCACGGAACATTATTATTAAAGTTTATTTTTCATGTTTCGTTCGTTTTCTTAAAGTATCTCTAAAATATACCTCTAGACAGCTTAATTTTTCAAATCAACTGTGGGTGAAAAAATACACAACATTTTATAAAATACTCACAATCTGCAACTGAGTCACATGTTTCTTAATCCAAATTGCGTTCTTGACACTCGGCATGGCTACTGTCAGAAAATAGTACGAGTACATCACGACATGAACAAATGAGTTGATCACTCCTATTAGTGTACCGTGTCCACCTGGAAATTCAGATTTTTCATTAATTTGGTTAATTATTGAATTGTGTCTTATTCTTCTTCTTTCAGATTCTTGTGTATTTATCTATTTTACAGTCTCCTTGCACTTCGATCGAACATGTATAAACATCAATAAAATTAAAACGCATTAATTAATTACAATTGGGAAGGCCTTTGGGAAGGCCACCACAAGGTACTGTTCTGTGACCGCTGGTTTTTTATTTCTACTAATGATCTACCATGAACGAACATAATTACTGCTATATAATAATATACTAGGTACTAATTTATTTATTTATTTATTTATTTATTTATTTATTTATAGTTAATTAAAACGGTAACACCAATTACATTAATTAACATAGAAACAATATTATAACGTAGCAAATATTATGTTAAGCTTCTAAAAACTAACATGGAACAGTGGACTCCCTCGCATACTTTCCCTCACAGAACACCAAACATATATGCATAATTCTATTCCATTCATCCGCAAATACATCACATTCAGGGTGGGCAGTCAGAAGGGCATTTAGCATTTTTAGGGTACGACAGACTGGGGATTCGGCTCTAGCTACAGTTTTACATGGCAGCTGCGCAAACAGATTGTGCCGGCGGCTCTCACGGTGTCCGATGTATTTATCGGGCACAAATAATCGGCAGAAAAGGCCATGGAGCTCTGGGCAGTCAATACGTCCCCGTAATGTCTTACAGGCTACCGTGAGCTGATCAAAACCTCTTCTCACCTCTAATGAGTTAAAACCCAACGTCCCTAAAAGATAGTTGGTAGGATACATGTAAGGAAAGAAATAATATAACCTTTGGAATAGGCATCTTAGAAAAGTTTTCTGTACCTTTTCCAGCATCAGTGTTTGGGTGGCGGCATAGGGATGCCAAACACAGGCACTGGACTCGAGCTTGCTGCGAACCAAAGCAGTGTACAACAGTCGAATAATATTTGGGTTGTGAAAGTCACGAGCATTCCTTAAAACAAATCCCAACCGCCTGAAGGATTCCTTCGCAAGGATAGAAACGTGGTCTCTAAAAGTCAGACCACGATCGAAAGTCACTCCCAGGTCTTTTATGATGGTGGCCCGAGTAATTACCTCACCACCCAAACTATAATTGCAATGAATTGGTCGCAACCCTCTACCGTATGTCATGACATAGCATTTGCTTGTATTGAAAATCAATTTGTTTACAATGCTCCATTCATAGATGGCGTTAATATCCCTTTGTAGGAGTTTGCAATCCTCGTCCGTTTTGATTTCTGCGACTAGCTTGAGGTCGTCGGCATATAGTAGACATTTGGCAAACTTAACATTAGTTATTAGGTCGTTGATCATGTTGATCAACTGTTTGCGGTCGCGGTTTTTTGCCTATATTATTTTCCAAAGTATTGCAATACAACCTGTAGGCGGCCTGTGTTCTTGCTTTGAGATCCGCTCGTAGAGCACTAAATTCCGCATATATAATATCACAGCGCGAAACTTTCCATTTATGGTGTAATCTGGTTTTACGCTGGGTATCGTTTACAATATTTTTAGTAAACCAGACTGGATACCGCCTATTTCCAACGATCATTCTTTTCTTCTTTGGAATGGAAGAATCAAATAGGTCATACATTATTTTGTAAAATGCATCAGCTGCGGAGGATGCGTCTTTGCAGCGTAGAACGTCTTGCCACGGAGCAGAACGAATTAGATCGCTTAAGAGTGCGTAGTCACCTTTAATAAAGTTCCAGTCCCTACTACGATCAATATTGCTGGGGTCCAATTTTTCACTATCCCTAGGCGATGTGACGGTAATGGCAATATCTAAAGGTGGGTGATATAAATCGATTGGAACCAGCTCTGTACCTTTGATATGCTCGCAGTTTACTTCAGTGCCCTCCCGAGCCAACACTATGTCTAACTTACTCCCACGCATATTCATCACTTCATTCATCTCAACCAGACTACAAACGCTTAAGAAATAACAGTAATAATTATTAACATTCACAGATGCACTTCTTAAGTTAAGGTCGCCTAAGATTATTATCATTCCTTTCAAATTTGAGATTACGTTTTCAACCTTACAAAACCACGTCATATAATCATCGTCAGTTGCAGTGGGCTTTACGTAGACAACACAAACATATATGCTATGGCCGTAAATTGTGGTCATCGCCCATAAATCTTCGCCACGGTCAGTCTCGAGATCATGCCTCCTCTTCATGGTAACGGCGGGGCGCGCAGCAAGCAACACGCCGCCACCCAGAGTCACTCTGTCTCTGCGTAGGATGCTCCAATCTCCACTTGACAGTTCTGCGTCCTCTATAGATTGGTCCAGATTTGTCTCTGTTACGGCTACTAAGTCATGCTCAGAGAGTAACAGGCTTGATCTCCAGGTAGGTAGCTTAGTTTTGAGCCCACGTACATTCTGGTATAGTACTTGCATATACACATTGCGAACAGTGGACCCGGGTAAGGCAGAAACATTGAGGTGGTTACTGAGTCTCATTACTTCGGCCACGAAAGTTACGGCGCCATGGCTTGATGCAAATATCCTCTGCCCAGTTTTGAGCTGCCATAGTGTGTTCAGCCAGTCTTGATGGCACACCCAACTTGAAGGAAGCGTATTTGCCGCGAGGTTTGAGCGTTTCTACCGTGCATACGTTAGCTCCACAGATGGTAGTTAAGTGGTCACTTACCTGGCTATCAGAGGTACCCTGCTTCACATAGTAGAGGTGCAGGTATCTCCATCTTTCTGAGGCCTCTAGGTTGGTGGTACCAGGTGCCGCTGTCCCACGCAAAACATTGCCGAGCGAACGCCTGGAGCGCTTGTGCCGAACTTCTGTCCAACCATCAGTTGATTGTACATCCTGGTCTGTAATGCCTATCGAAACGTCCGCTACAGCAGCAGGCAGCGGCAAGAGGACACGGGGTTTGGGAGCTTGGCGGGTAGCTGATGTTACCGGATTTCCTTCGTGGTGTATATCCCGTAGTTTCGTCTCGCAAATTGCTCCATCCGTCACTGCCACCCCTTCTGCCGCCGTCGATATTGAAACCCCTACTTCTTTAGTGTCATTCGGTGGGGCGGTTAGTAACTGGGAGGATGCCGAGCATGACTGGAGATTTAGGTCTTGACTCTCCTGATGGCGTTTCTTCAGATCCTTCCCTTTTGCTCCTTTTTGAATATTATCTGACCTCATACTGACCTCTAGCTCGGAGGTGGTTTTTTGGATGGCTGCACACTGTATTTTGATGTCGGAGACATCCATAACCAGGACGGACAGGATTGCGTCATGCTCAGTCTTCCACGTAGACAACCTAAGGTCATTTTCAGCCTTCCATTTAGTCAGTAGCTGCATGAGTTCACTTTTCCATTCCCGACATGCACAGGATGATTCCATCACCAGGTTGTTGGGTGAGTCAACGATGCGCGGCCGCTTGCCCCTGACGGTCACATTTGCATTGGACTCATTCGCATCGCATCTGGAAGCCGACGCAATGTCAGGAACAGATTGCGACTGTCCTGTTCTGGGGGTCTTCGGGGATTTGGGAGGAGTGCGCTGCATTTTGGGCATTTATATTTGATGCAAATCCAATATCAATAGGGGCCGGGGAGTACTCCAGTCACGTAGAGGATTTTAGACGCGTAGACGCAGCATGTACAAAAATAATACAAAAATAACAAAACAATGCACGAAAACCCGTTATTTTTATTTCTGTATCTGGAACGTTTATGCCAGGATTCTCAGCTGAGTGTTGGTAGCACTGATGACGGTACCGCGAGTAAGTAATGCACGCCGTAATAGCACGTATGTCCCGCACTTAACCACTAGTGTCCGTTGCGCACGCTTTTGAGTCAGGATGATAAGCACTTTAAAAGGTATTTCGTTATTTGTTTTCGTTTATTGTCTAAAGTTTTGAGAAGACTAAACGTTTCACGATTATATTTGCACTGAGTTTTTGTCGAAGTACACTTGAACTTCTAAGATAAAACTAGTTGAAAATCGGTAAAATAATTATAAAAACAACAAGAGCAAATTTGGTGATTTGCGCATTCGCAGCGCGTTCCAGTGTGGAATCTAATGGAAACATCATCATCATCAGCCTGTAAATGTTCCCACTGCTGGGACACAGGCCTCCTCTCAGTGAGAGGGATTGGGCCGTAATCCACCACGCGAGCCCAGTGCGGGTTGGTAGATGTCACATGTCTTCGAAGTTTTGGTTCTAAGACATGTCGGTTTCCTCACGATGTTTTCCTTCACCGTTTCGAGAGCAGTGGTGATGAAATAATTTACACAAAGTAAAGTGCCTGTGTGGGTTCGAACTCACGACCTACAACTCGTAAGTCGCGGCCGTTACCACTTGGCCACCACTGCTCTACAAATGGAAACATAAACTGGAAGAATTCTTCCAGTTTAATAAAAACGTAGTTCCAGTGTACAATTAACAAAAAATGGTTAATGGAATCCTATTAACCGTTTTTTTTTTTTTATTTCATCATAGTATGCCAACATGTCAGAACTGCAATTAAATTATAACTAGCTTCTGCTCGCAACTTTAGCTGCGGCAAATTTCTTGCTACACCGACCCACCCCGTCGCATAAAATCGCCTGGCCGTGCGAGTACCTCGTATTCGTTACTTTTTTTCTTTTTGCTCGACTCCTAAGGGCTCTAGAATGATGTTATAGAGCCTATATAGGTTTCCTTGATAAATGCGCTATCTAACACTGAAAGAATGTTTCAAATCTGACCCGTAGTTCCCGAGATTAGCGCGTTCAAGCAAACAAACAACCTCTTCAGCTTTATAATATTAAGTATAGATATAGATTGCTATGTGGGCACCAAAATCAAATTTGTTTAAATGAATAAATAATATGTCTGGTGATATTTCATTTAAATTATTCTCTGAACTCAATGTTCTACATCATAAGCAAAATACAGCGTGGTTCTCTCAAAACGGGGTGGTGGAAAACTTCGTAAGGAAGTCGACATGTCCTAGGACCTTAATTCGAAAACTGGGCTCGTGTAGCAGCTGATGGCCCACTCCCTCTTACAGAGAGGAGACCTGTGTCCTAGCATTGGGAATGGTAAATTGCACTACCGACTACTACCGAGGCATGGAAATATCTGAGATTTAGAAACTTTTCAAAGAGATTTCAACTTCGGACGACAAGTATTTGCAAAGGTAACCCAATCTGAATCTACTGATGCAACAGTTTTACTTTTTATACATAGTGGAAGATGACCTAGTCATTCAAGAAGAAAATAATTTCTGTAGATGGCACGGTACTTTAAGGTAAGTTTACCATAACACGTTGAATCAAAAAGCCTGATAATAAAATGATAATGAGTTGAGATGAAAAGAATATTTAAGGAGAAACTTTTTCAGTTCTAATGTATTTTTAATCCAGTAAAAGGGTCCCTATTTCCACTGACCGCTGACCAATAAGTTACATCGTTCGGTAAACTTTGTTCTTTGTTTCTCTGAACAGTTTACGCAAACATTCGCTAGATGGCGCTGATAGACTTTATAACGTTTTTTTTTTTTCAGAAACCAATTCTAGTGCTCGTGTCAAAAATGACGTTTTACTGTTGTAGAATAATGCTTTTCTTCAGAACTGCTAAAGGCAAAACAAAAAACAACGTAGGTGATTCGATTTTATAAAGAGGTAAATATACATTGTCATTACCTGGTAAATAAGTTGTTGCGCCCCATATCAACACACACATCCCAGTGTGGTGGTAGATATGCAGGAAAGTTACTTGATTGAATTTCTTTCTTAGCACGAAGAATACCTGAAAAATACATTAAAAATATAAAATTATAAAGAAATAAAGGAAAATCATTTAATTGCGACTTAATATTTATTTATTTTTTAAAGTATACAAGCACAAGTATATAAAAAAGAAAAGAATCATATGGTATCAAAAAATTGTTAACTATTTGTTCGGCCCACTGAGTTTTGTTCTACATAAAAAAAAAAAAATCGTCCAACCAGATGCAGATGAATACCATATTTAATACTCAGCAACTGCTTATCTGACCTCCAAACCAGTTACTGGGTAACACGACACCCCATGGTAAGACTGATCGACTGTCAAATATCTAATAGACTGACAACCTGGACCAACGGATAACATGTCATGGATAATCACCTATCCACGAACCGACCGTGGCAAGCGTAGCTTAACTTTCGACCGACCTGTGTGTTTGTTATTATTTTGCCACGAGCCCCTCAAACCTTCAATCGTTAAAATAAGACCGGTAAGATCATCAAGACAAGTAAATTGTTAAGTTTTATTATTAAACAAGCATTGTTTGAAAACGTTCAGCTTCATAGGTCGCTGCTTTGGTTCAAATGCAAGGCTGGAATATATTACCTTATTTAATTTATTTATAGAATGTGAAATCTAGTTTGTCTTCGGACGGTGGCAGATATTGTAATCAATCGCAATGTTGTTGCAATGTGCGCTTTTAGTTTATTAACGTGACGTCATGATAACACAGGGAAGAAAAATGATTATATACCTAAAAATGCAAGAAGACGCTTGTAGACTAGATAAAACGTTCACATATTTTATGGACAGGGACTAGACGTTCACGATAATATCGTGACGTCTGAAATTGTAAAAGCACACGAAAATTTAGTAACTAATATTTCAAAATTAAAATCAAAATATTTTAGTACACATAAACCTGCATTAGCTGATAAAATACTACTTTGAAGACAGGGAAGTTAATTCCTTCTGCACATATGGCTTCCTGGTACCTCATTAACAGCATGGCTATGTGGAAGTTTAGTAACTGCTCCCAAATTGCAAGTTAAATTAATATTTTCTTTATTTTTCTAAGTACATGGTACTTAATACGTTTGCGTCAATAACATCAGTTATGCTGACGACATGGTGTTGCTGAGTCCATCCGTCGGAGGGCTAAGGAAGCTGTTAAGGATCTGTGAGGCCTATGCTGGGGAGCACGGCTTAAGGTACAACGTTGGCAAGAGTGAGTATATGCTCATCAGAGGTAATATTAAACAACCTGAGCATATACCACCAGTGTATCTCAACGGGGTATCTTTGAGTCGGGTCTCTCAGTTTAAGTATCTGGGGCATATTGTGACCGAAACCCTACATGATGACGCAGACATTGAGAGAGAACGGAGAGCATTGTCGGTGCGCGCTAACATGTTGGTACATAGGTTTGCAAAGTGCACAGCACAGGTAAAGATAACTTTGTTCAGAGCCTACTGCCAAAGTTTTTACTCCAGTGCACTGTGGACCAACTACACGCAGCGGGCCTACAATGCTCTCAGAGTTCAGTATAACAACGTCTTTAGGATTCTGATGCGACTACCTCGATTTTGCAGTGCCTCGGGCATGTTTGCCGATGCGAGGGTGGATGACTTTTACGCTATAATGCGCAAAAAGTCAGCCTCACTTATTCGCCGAATACGAGGGAGCGGCAACAGAATCCTAAGGATGATTGCAGAAAGGCCAATATCGGCGGCTGTGGGAAGGCTGATCAGGCTGCATGTTACCTGACTATCTATATTTATTTCAATTTTATCTTAATTTATTTCAATTCAATTTATTTATTTCAATTCAATTTATTCAATTCAATTTATTTATTTCAATTCAAATTATTTCATTTTAATTTATTTCAAATTTATTTTAATTTTATTGTAATTTAGTTGAATTTAATTTTTAATTAACCTTTTTTAAATTTAATTTAAAAATAATAGATCTCGTCACGACTAACATAGTTTTTAAGATATTGATAAACTAACAAAATATGGACAATTTGATAGTCTGAAATAAACGAATTTTATTTATTTATTTATTTATTTAATGACAGGCCTGCACTGTCGTCTCATACCTATTATCACTGCAATTTGAAAACATTGTGAAACACCTTTTAAAATAGTAACGGTTACTATTTTAAAAATAATTGGTCTTTCCCGCGGAACCCGCGAAACTCCACGGGGGAAGCGACAAATTGGAACCGTGCACCTAGCTTCTGACGTTTAATAAGTGCCCATGCCGGTTTATAGGTGAAATAAAATATTTTGATTTTGATTTTTGGTGTGTTAAGTGTCATCAACGATTCAAATTACATAAATCCTAGAAGTTAGCCATCAGGTCATTAATATTATCTAGAAATAAAAAAAGGTCAAAGAATTAAACCTTGAGGCATGCCCCTAGGTACCCCGAGGGCGTCACCCCGTTAACATTTACTTTTTGCAGCCTGTTTGATAAATAGGAAAGTACAAGATCAGCAGCTTGTCCACGAATTCCGTAGTGGTGTAGTTTACAAACCAGTGTATTGTGATCAATGCAGTGAAATGCTTTTGAGAAGTCACAGTAAATGCCAATTGCATTCTGGGAATTCTCCCAGGTTTCCAAAATGTGACTCATGTGTTTTACTCCCGCGTCAGTCATCCACCTACCTTTCGTGAAACCCAACTGTTGACTATGTAAACTCCCATTTGAGTTAAAATGTGACGTGCCACGTGATTTATCAGCCTATCATTTATAATATAATTATTATTAATCTATACAACAAAAATGAATCGCCAAAATGTATGTACGCGCATAACTTCCGAATGACGGCACCAAATTGGATGATTCTTTTTTTTATGTGTTCCTTATTGTCAGGACAAGATTTGTATGGAAGAAAATTTATACAACATTTATAATTTCATCAGAATTATTGTGAAAGTATGGATAATCCGATTTGATTTTACCGGAAGGTTTTCCTCAGTCGCGACTGGAAAAATAAAATATGGCGGTACGAAGTTCGCTGGGTCAGCTAGTTTATAATATTATTTAATCATAGATAGTCTAAAAGAATCTACTTTTTAACGAACAAGGTTTTTTAATAATCAAAATGCATGTTTCTAAAGAAAACACTTGATTATATAAGTGCGTGGCTTTCAAAGTAGGGTAAGACCAAAAAAAAGCGATGGATAGAATGGGTGAAAGAAGAAATTTGCTTAAAAGAAGGTGACTGCTGAGATAATGACTTATAGAGAAGTTCGGAAAAAGAAGAAATTGGATTAAAGGTAGATTGAATGAGGCGTTGCTATATTTTAAACATCATCAAGCTAAAATTCTGGGCAATAATGACATCCCTACGTGTTTTATTTATGCACTCATTAACACGTCGTTCGTTTATGAATAAACAAATCATCATCATAATTTCAGCCAAAAGACCTCCACTGATGGACATAGGTCTCCCCCAATTTGGAGGGGTTTGCCATAATCGCCGCGCTTGGCAGGCGGGTTGGCGATCGCAGTATGGTGGTAAAACACACTGATAATGCTGCTGCCCATTCTCTGATAAGTCCTTTAGTCGCCTCCTACAACACCCTCGGGAAGAAATGGGATTCTTCCCGAGGTATCGTCTTTACGTCTGGCACCACACGGAATAAACAGATGTTGGTAAGTAAATCAGGTAGGTGTATGATCGGGTCTAAAAGTTACGATTTTACAAGCGATCCAAATCAACCACGCGAGTTTTGGACTAAATGTATAAAATACTATATCTATAAAACAAAGTTCAGTACAGGACTATAAATCAAACGGACAGACTATAAAATATAAAGTTCAAGCTATAGTCAACGTTATTGTTACAAGATAAAAGATATAAACGGGGCTTGAAATTCAATGAACAACAGAAGTGCTACTAAAGGGATCAGTGTCGCACTACAAGCTACTTCAAATTTTAAAGTCTATTCAAAGTTGAATGTCATTTGAATGCCAAGTAAACTAAAAGGGTGATGAACCAATTACTATTCAACACAGCATATACCTACGAGTGCATACTACAAAGCAAAAAAATACATTGTAGTAGACTTCACTGATCAGAGACGAGATCTGAAGATTTCTGAACTCTCGCGACCGTCCATAATCGTTCACATTTGCCTCATGCCATCATTTGGTTCCTAAAAAATGTTATTGCGCAGTCTTCTACACAAAGTTCAGACCGGTCAGTATTTATCGGCTGTATATTTGTATAATCTTTTAATTTATTGTTATTATTAACAACAAGCTAGGAAAGTTAATTAACTTTGAAAGGTTATTGTCAAAGGTAATTAGAAAAAACAATGTAAAATGCTTTCTGAATTGCAAAACTGGTACGTATAGGTATTTTAACAAATTAATTTAAATATAATTTTGATGACATATATGAAACGCATTACAAATGTTTTAATAAGAGAAATGATAATTTGGTTCTATTTCATTGTTCATTATGAGAATAAGTGCAAGTAAATTATCGACATTGCATTGCATATTCGTACACCTACTAAAATTAATCCAGACCTAAAATTATTCTGCTAAAAATTGAAAATATTGATGCAAAGAAAAACAAAACACGCGGTAACGAAAGCTTAAAGTGGCGTGGATTTGTAACATTAAACTTTGTCACTTTTATTTTCTTTTGTACATATTAGGTATATTTTTAAATATTTTTACAAAAATAAAATAAAAACATTTAAAAATATAAAAAATAGTGGCCCACTTTTATTATTATTAATAGTATAACTAGGTTTTATAATTATAACCGACTAATTTTTGCCCGCAGCTTCGCCCGCGTGGAGGTCAACAATTATCCCACGGGAACGCACTACTAGAATGAGAAGTATAATATATGTTTATCTGAATTATAAAATATTTATGTGCCAAAATCTAAATCCGTTCAGCAACACACACCCAAAGATCTAACCGGTCAAACATACCAAATTACATATATATAATACTTGCTTTTGCCAGCGGCATCGCTTGTGTGGGGTCCAGAAATTATGCCGAGGGAACGTATTACTGGTATAAAAGTATGAGTTAATCCTTTTAAACACTAAGTAACTGTGAGCCAAATTTGATCCAAATTAGTTCAGTAGTTTTTGCCTGAAAGAGTAACAAACATCCATTCATTCGTCCATCCATCCATTTATAATCCAAACTTTCACATTTATAACATAAGTAGGGTTTCCAAAAAACAAAAGTAAATAATGGAATTCAAAAATTACACAAAGACATGCATGCTACCAATAATTTACATAACACGAGTGTTAAATGTACAAAAGCGTATGTCGATTCATAATCAATTACAATGCTTGCATTGTAATTCACTGCATTCCGCGCATAAGCCATCCTTCATTAGAATTCGTTTAAATTTAACCTCAGAAAAAATAAATAAATAATAGTTTATAAAACTAAAAAAACACGCTTTAATAGAAAAACCAAACTAAAATGTAGAATCGAATTTATAAATATAAAAAAAAACAAATAAGAATAGACTGATTAGTAAATGAAATAATTTTACTGTAAAAGAGCGTGGGGTGCTGTTTAAGGTATTTTTAAAATGACTCTACTTTCGATAGTATCTCTTGACAAAATATTCACATCAATTGATATCACCGCACACCACACGTTTTTACATTTAAATGATTTAATTTATTAATTATTAAATAGAAATGAATGTATGTACTATGATGAAACATACTATAAGTTTTTAAGGGTTCTGTACCTCAAAAACGTAAAAACGGCGGCACCCTTAAAAGACCACTTCGTTGTCTGTTTGTCAATACTCTTTTCCTCGTTGAGGTACGAAGTTTAACTTAATATCAAATACTTAGGTCCACGGTCCCTTAGAGCTTTAAAAATCAAGCTTCTAAGTCATGGCAATAAAAATTACAACTAAAAAACAAAACCAAATAAATCAAAACCTCGAATCCCGACCTTTCCGTAGACCAAGAATCATGAAATTTGTCAAGAAGCAAGGTCTCACAGCACAAGTATAGGAAAACGTCAGTAAATCGTTCTACTTTACAGACGGATAGCTATTTATTTAATTGTACATTCGGCTCCTATTTAACGTTCATAAGTGTGTGTAGGTAGTTACCTACACTCACCTTCCTTACCGTTCCTTTTTTACTATATTACATCCCCTTCGAGAAAATCTGAACTGTGTTCTGTGCTGGTAGCTAAGTTGCCCTATGAAATTTTAAGTATAGCGGTGCATCCGATGCCGATATCGGTGGAGATCGTCTAATTTAAAACTGCGCGCGCCTCCACAAAAAATCTCTACAAAGGTTTTAAACAATACTTGAACTTTTAATAGTATTCGGTAACTTGACAGTTGAAGGGTTACAAAATTATGACAAAAAAGTTAGTGAGGTGGTATAAGAATGAACGAAATTGAACGAATTTGAAATAACGTACTTACATGCAAAAATAATATTTATATTTAATAACTTGTCTTAAAAACGTGATAATTATGCACTAAAAAAAATAGTAGAATTTGTTATATAATTTAAAATGATCAAATGGTGGAAATCCTCAGGGAGGAAGGTACGAGATTTTATTAAAAAAAAACCTTTTTGGAGTTATTGTTTGAGTCGGGGGTTTTTTAAATTTAACATTTTTTTATTATTAATATGATGTCTCTGACTGGGTGAAATTCGAGTTCCAAGATTCTGTTACTTATAAAAATAGATAGAAACAGGCGAAGCTTATAAAGGTTAAAAAAAGGTAGATTTAATGATACTTACTGTATCTAGAAGGTCAACGATTTTAAGTAGAAAATATAAATACACCATTTCTGCAATATCCAAGGCTCTTGGTTCATTTGAGAAGTCAACCGGTTCACAAATCCATTTGTAGTCCCATCCCCATGCTAGATATAATGACTGTAAAAATATTAATAGAAACTTGTAGACATATTGTGTGATAAAAAGAAAAAAACGGAAAACATGACCGATTTTTTTTTAAAGCTGAACTACAAGTTATACTTTCAAATATTCTAAAACAAGTACTAGAAAACAAGATATAATGTCATAAATACATACTTTGCTAAACAGATACAAGCAACCCACTACTTGAAGTGCATTATACACCATAAGAAGTATATCTAAATTATAAGGTTTACGATTCTTCATATGCTTTGGCCCCCATTTTAATACAAACATTAAATACAAGCCAAGTAATAGTAGAGTTTGGTAAGGCTTAGCTATAAGCAACCATCCTTTTGTCCTGGGATCTGAAATAGAAATAAAAACAAGTTTACATCATTCTTACGGACTGAACAATGTTGTTGAATATTATCTTTGTAAATTTATCATTATCATCGACGGCCTGACTTCACCCACAGCTGGCCATAGGCCTGTCTTTTCTTATACCAATCTCTACGCTCCTGTGCCAGCCCCATCCAAGTTTTGTTCGCGATGGCAATAATGTCGTCTGCCCATCTCATTGCTCGTCACAGCTTTGCTCAATCATCACTGCGCTTTGCCAGATGTCTAGCCCAATTCTATTTTAAATTCATGATATACTTAACGAAAACGAAGACCTTCGTACGATTTCGTATCTCGACGTTTGGAATTCGGTCTATTAGCCTGATAGCAAGCATGCTAAGTTAGTACAACAAAATCCTCAGAAGGATATGGACATACCCTATCACTTTTGCTTTACCGCCACTTCAAACACTTTCGTTTCAAAAGTACCTACTCTACTTTTGTTACAGAAATTAATTAATGTAAATGAGATCGAAAAACAATGCAATTCAGAATTTATTCATGCAAGCTGACGTACTTCTAGCTCGAAAACAAAGCAAACATGATCTTCAGTTTTATAAATAGTGAAGCTTAGTTATATAGAAAACAAATCTGCTTACCAGGCAATTCTTCGAACAACAATTGATATCCTCGCCAAGCCGCGCCCAGGACAACCGCCATTTTAACAATTAAAATCTGTTCGCTGCTTCAGAATGATTTGTTTTTTTCCGAAGCTGTATCTTCAGATACTTCTTGTATCTCTGAAATTCTCAATTCCTGTTACTTTGTTTAATTTGTCTCCAACATCAATCGTATCCTCATTTTTTGATTTATCCTGTTTAGTTTTTATTTTATTTAATTGTTTACATTTTTTACGGACCTACTATTAGACTGATAACTGTCATTCGACTAATACGATTCTTTTACAATTGATGTGATAATTGATTCAGTGTTAAGGGGTATCAATATATTTGCATTTTAAATACTAATGCCACTAGGTTTGGTTGGAAAAAAAACATATTACAAACAGGCAAGTGAGTGTTGTCAATAGGTTTCATTTAATTACTTTCACATTTTTATAATCCTACTAATATTATGAATTTGTATGTGTACCGTGTGGTGCCGGACGTAAAGAATAACACCATCCCATCTCTTCCCGTGGGTGTCGTAGAAGGCGACTAAGGGGCCTACTAGAGAATGGGCAGCAGCGTTCTCCATGCATTTTACCACCATACTGCGATCGCCAACCCGCCTGCTAAGCGTGGCGATTATGGCAAGCCCCCCTAAATTGGGGGAGGCCTATGTCGAGCAGTGGACGTCTTCCGGCTCAAAATGATGATGATGATGATGGTATGTTTGGATGATTGTTACTCAACTCAGTTTATCGCAGTCCACTGTTGGACATACGCCTCCCATGTTGCGCCACAACACCCTGTCCTCCGCCTTCCGCATCCAGTCCAACCCAGCCACCTTTTTAAGGTCGTCGGTCCACCTAGCTGAGGGGCGTCCCACACTACGCTTGCCGATACGCAGTCTCCCCTCCAAGACTCATCTGCTCTATCGGCCATCGGCCCTTCGACAAACATGGCCAGCTCACTGCCACTTCTTTTCTGATTTTATCCTTCAAAGAACCCCAAGAAGATTGTTACTCAATCATGCAAAAAGGGCTGAGCAGATTTGTATGTAATTTAGCACACAGATTGTATGTAACCTGGATTAATATATAGTATTTTTCTCCCGGGAGTACATTCTCGTGTGATAATTCCTGTCCTCCACGCTGGTGACATCGCTGGGAAAAGCTAGCATTATTCAAATTAAGAATAGCATAAGCAGTCTTTTATGTTCCCACTGCTGGGACACAGGCCTCCTCTTTGTGAAAGTGAGTGGGCCATCACGCGGGCCAGTACGGGTTGCTGGATTTCACCTGTCTTCGAGTTTTTATTTCGTGGACATGCCGGTTTCCTTACGATGTTTTCTTCACCGTTTTGAGACCAGTGGTGATGACATAAATTACACAAAGAAAAGTGCCTGTAAGGTTAAATAAACTATAATGGTTGGATTAATTTACTTAATTTCATCCAGTACATACTATTCATATAATGGACTACTGTCCGATGATGATGATGATAGATATTCACCAGAAAATCCAAAATTGGCGAGGCCAATTCGTTTTATACACTAACTAGCAGCGCTCCACGGTTTCACCCGCGTAGTTCCCATTCCCGTGGGAATACGGGTATAAAATATCGCCTATATCACTCGAGGATAGTGTAGCTTCCCAACAGTGAAATAAATTTTCAAATCGGTTCAGTAGTTCGGGAGCCTACTCAATGCAAACAAACAATCAAATCTTTATACGAAAGACGAAGATACGAAGATATTTCGGTAATTTTTTTTCTTGGTTTATATATGTATCCCTGGTTAGTATTTTTCGTATTTTTTTTCTCCTGTTTACAACTTTTTCTAATTGAAAGTGTAAGTTATTTTTGCAACTTTCAAACAATTTACTATTCAAATCAAAGGAGCCAACAATTCAATTTATTTAATACTTCACGCACAGAACTGTACAGAGGCGCACTTAATGCCATAGGCATTTTCTACCAGTCAACCTTTGGGTGATGCAGAGATAAACAGCAATATTATGAAAGTCGTGTAATAAATATTTACTTAAATATAAAGAAATATTAATAGTATGTACATATACGTATATATAACAAAAACAGAGAGAAAGAATCACACGGCATCAAACAATTCGTCCGCATCGTCAGTGGGAAAAGGTTGGCAGCATTGCCACGTTGTATGGCGATGCTGAATATAAAGATACACGTATTATAACTGTGACCACCAGCCTACCAACCTACCTATTACCCATTGATGGGGCCCGCAAGGGTCGATGCCAGGGGTGCGGGTTTGTTCGAAAGAGACACCACAGCCCCTGGCATACGGGCTACTGAAGGAACACGGGTGGGTTTTAGTCAGTAAAAGTCTGACACGCCCTCCTGCTCCACCCAGAGCGGGAGAAGTTATTTGATGATTTCCCAACCAAAAAAAAAAAACCTATTACCCATTCAATTATAATGTAAGTACATAGACGGGGCCTCTGAAAATTTATAAATAAAATATTAACATAAATAGAAGTCATTGTATTTTTTAAGTCAATTAGTTTGTGTCATTGACATTGTGGGTGATTAATTTACATTTTGTAATTTTCTCGCAGCCTAATTGCGTAACGTATTAACTTTCTGATGACGATTCCGAAACTAAGCAAACTCCCTTCGTAATCGTGTTCTTTAATCCGAATTGCGAAACTAAATTGAATCAAAATCTGTAGAATTGTATAGGGATGTTAATAAAATCTTGCCCAATCTATTACGTTTGCGCGTTTTGTTTCATAACATATGAACTATTCGCTTCCGAATAATATTACTATAAATTAATATTGTTTCAATTACAACTGGTGGTCTACTATTGCTTCAAATGAAAATATACAATGATTCCCTAAAAAACGTAAAACCAATTTATAAAACACTTTCTACCAAAAACTGCCATAATTGAAAAAAGCAACGAAACGTTACAATGTTCACGTTTTATTTATCTGTAGTCGATGAAAAAATCGTAGAAAAGCAGTGTTGTCAACTTATTGGGATAACTCCTAAAACTGGGGGTTTGGACACCCCAACTAGCAGATTAAATTTTGCTTTAGCGGCTGTTCGTTTTGTTTTGATTAGTCTAATTTAGTTTGTGGAAATCTGTTATTATAATAACACGATGACGGCATGTTTTTTTACTGTTTGCATGAAACCTGTGATAGTAATTTTACCATTATATCTTTATAATACCGAAATCATTTTGGATTCAAACGCTAATATGAAAAGACTTCAGCATGACGAATATAGTGAAGTCACACAGAGGCTGTGCCCGTGTCGAGATCGAAAACAGTGTCATTTCGACCAAATAAATCCCATGAAAACATGCTTCCAAAATATAAAGTCAAGCCATTATTGTGTATCTAACAATCATCCATACATCTCCACTTACTTTTTCAGTAACTATTTTGTGATCCCTACTCAATATTATAAATGCGAAAGTAACTCTTTCTGTCACGCTTTCACGCCTAAACCGCTGAACTGATCGTCATGAAATTCGGCAGAGATATATTCTGGAATATGGAGAAGGACATAGGCTACTTTTATACGCGATAACCGACATCCACGCTGGTGGAGCCGCGAGCAAAAGCTAGTAATCTATAAAGTACGTGACGATGATTTGAAAAACTATGACTGATTGTGACATAATAAGTTTTACTTTCAATTTCAAATCTTCAAATGGACCTCAAAAAGGACGACAGAACGTCAGCAATAGGAATTTAAATAAAATTAAAAATTGCGATTAAGTGGAGTCGGGAAAAAGTTGGCAACACTGTAACAAATAAAAAAACTATGAAATGTTTTTGTTTGTCTTGAATTTTGTTTTAAATTCGTTGTTTTATGTTTTTCAATAAACTAAATTATATTTACTATTCGCATACAAAGACATGGGCCTATGATAAACAGTACCTATCGGATTATTTTTGTGGTTTCTGCACAGAACACGTAATTGGCAAATGGCAAGGAATAGGGCTCTGTCTTCGTTTTGTACTGGCTGCACTACGTCATAAGCTGTGTTTCTCAATAGCGAAAAGGACGAACCAGTTACCCATAATTCAGTATCAGCTGTAGTGCTGTAAGTAAGCCAATATAAACAGGAATTTCGTGTGTCTAGTGATTGTAACTTTCTTAGGTTAACTATTTATTTTGGGTAATAATGATTGTCTGTCAACCTCACATTTTAACTACTGAGATGTTGTTATTTGATATTTTGGTCAGTGGGTCGTCTTAGGGGTTGTATGTATGTAATTCTATCAGCATCTACATAAGCAGCAGATACTAAATTACAAACTATAATAACCAATTACAACCAACAACATAACGTTAATTATTATAACATTTTCGCAGACGATGCCAGAGCTACTAACTTCAATCTAATATTGACCTATGAGGGTTTTACCTCAAAGAATTTGGTGGCAACGCAGGACATTGAAAACCAAGCTTTTGTATTTATCATTGAAGGTGAGCTTTTTAACACAGTTAAGTATCAAGCAGCAACTCACAATTATGAATGAATTTTTCTTTGGGCGAACTTTATACATAAATGTAATCACATCATAAATTTCATATGTCCCTATTTTTTACAGTTCTAGTTTCGTGCCATGTTAAATAAAGAAATAGCCATAGGTTGATGACGGCCTACTAAATATTGCCTAGTTTGGCCCATAATTAAGTACTTTAATTGAGCAGAAAATAATTTGATTTTGTTTTAAAATTGCAGGAGTCCCCGGAACACTTCCCCTGCATAGACATGAAAGCAGCATGAATGATGTTAGCTGTTGCCATTTGTTTCGGCTACTTATGATGTTGGCTGTTGCCATTTGTTTCGGCTACTTCTGACATCACTGTTACTGCTACTGCAACTACTTCAGTTATCAAGCTGCTCAAGTGCAAAAGTAGAAACTGAAGATTGTTATGAACATACTAATTTTACCTATTTAAGAAAACTGCTGACTAGTTTTGCTCAACAGCAATATACTTAATATGTACTTGTGTTAATTGATATTGGTGTAAACTTTAATACTTACAAAGTGTTTTAATTATGAACTAAAATAACTGTTAAATGTTGAAATACATATAGCATTGATTAAGTTTAAAAAAAGACAAGTTATTGATCATTAAAGTGATACTATTTAGAAAATAGCAGTGTTTATCTGAATTGTCATTTATTTGGTACATAAAGGTAAATTAAAAACAAATAAAATAATGGTTAACATAACTGCTTTATTTATATCATTTCACCCTTCTGACTACAGCATTTGTTCACATTTGACATGAATTTGTTGGCTATGAGGCAAAAAGAAATTCAAACAAGTATATTGTATAGATTAGTGGAATTTGGCAAATTTGGGCTACTGTTTTCCTGTGGAAGTCATTTATAATTTAATACAGCTTGGTAATGTTGCTGAGAGAAAGTTTACATTTTTCCTGTTTATATAGTTGAGCCACCTGAAAGATAAAAAAATAATTTAAGTACATCCTCATTATTTTCCATCATCCATTACTCATCCAGTCTTTAATAGGCCTCTCCCTTAAACGCTTCAATGCACAATCTACTGATGTACTTTACAAAACTACAATATTCTGCTATTAGATAAACAGTAATTAGATGCCTACAATTCTATTGATGGATGGAACATAGATACTTGACTAAAAAGTATAAATTATCTTTATTTAGGTACCTCCTATGCAAGTCATTTTTTTAATAATAAATAAAAAAATTGATGGACGTATTATTTAACTATATACATTGTGTATTAATATCAAGCAAAACCAATTCAATGAGAAATATTTTTTGTAGGCCTCCACATAATAAACATAACAAATAAATAGGTATTATGGTTTTTCAATATTTAGAAAACAATGTTCAATACTACCATAGTCTGATGCATGTAGAGTACAATGCTTATTTTGTGGATTTCCACCGAATGTAAAGAATAATATTGTATGATTGAAAATCTTCACACACATTGCATAGTAATTTTACAATGCAATGTGTGTGATAAACTTGACAGGCACAGGCCTCTCTGTGAGAGGGAGTGATGGACTGTAATCCACAGACAGAATAATTGAATTGGATATTTTTACTAACTTATTATTCACAATAATTAGTTGAAAAATATTTAAGGTACCTAGTAGGCCATCATCATCATTTCAGCCGAAAGACGTCAACTGCTGGACATGGGCCTCCCTCAATTTGGGGGGTTTGCTATAATCGCCACACTTGGCAAGCGGGTTGGCAATCGCAGTATGGTGGTAAAATGCATGGAGAACACTGCTACCCATTCTTAGTAAGTCCCTGAGTCGCCTCCTACGACACTGACGGGAAAGTACCTACCTACCTACTTTGCTTAAAGTAATTATGCATTGCCTTATCTATATTTTGTATTGACAACAAACAATATGTGTAGATACAATATTTAGGCATATTCAATAGGTTCTTTTATAGGAAATAATATTGATATTACCTTGAACAGACAATGATGTGGAAATAAGTCTGTATTTACGGTGTGTGTAGCTAGTTCATAGAAGTCTTTAGATAGGTAATACATTGACATTAACTGCTTCTTCAATGTGTGCTTCTTTTGTTCTTCCTGTTTAAATTGATCGCTTTTTAGGTTTTCTAATTACAATTCGTAAATGCTCGACTGGCTTGCTAAGTTGGTGACATTATGATAAGTTTCGATACGAGGTACCTACGAATTTGTATTTCGTTAAAACGCCACCAAATTATCTCGTTTCTGAAATATCATCTAGGTAGGTTCTCTTAGTAGGAATCTTTATTTTAGGTTGTAAGCACACGTAACAGAAGAAAACGATTGCAATTATCTCTGTATAATCACCTCGTTGCTTCGCTATTCAAAATACCACAATACTGATATAACATTGAGGTTTTACACAAAATCACATTCACAGTTTATCAGGAAGACTACCACTTATATTTTTTCGTTATAATTTAAGAGATTTAATGATTAAATCCCATTAGAATGTAAGAAGAAAAATGATTGCGGCGAGTACGTTGCCTTCGGCTTGCGAAACAGACTACTCGTTGGTTTCAAACAAACTGATAGCTGTCAAACTAGTTACGCAATTCGCTTTAGTTAGAAAAATAGACCGTATACCCAATTTTTCCCGACATATCATTCACTCTAATAGAATAGTAATCGCTTTCACAGATATTGGAGTTTCGCAATTCGAAATTCGTAAATTTAAGCAAATTGCGATAGAAACGAAGCAAATTAATCTGAATCGTTTGTCAATAATGCATTACGCAATTAGGTAGCTGGGCTTAATCGGAATATAGAAGGCGATGGAAGCCAGGCTTAAGTTGTTCTTTCTTGTGACACAAACAATGGGCAGAGCAAAGCTAACTAAAATATACCAATAACATCAATGAAACGTAACTATATTAACATCGTTACTATAATAAGAAAGAAGTCCATGCCCTGTAGTTGTTTAAAACCGACTTCAAAAAAACGAAGAATTCCTCAACTTGGTTATATTTTAATTATATTTGTGTGGTGTAGGTGGACTAAAACTAAAAAGTTTATTAAAGAAAGGAACAATCGAATTCCAAAACAACTTTAATTTCGGAAGTCAACGGCAAAATAAACAAAAACACAAAACCAAGTTATTTTTCACTTTGTAGTGTTTTTTTCTTTAAGCTTGTTGTATTTCTTCTCAGGTGCCGGTAATGATCATCATCATTTCAGACGAAAGACGTCCACTGCTGGACATAGGCCTCTCCCAGGCTCCTCCACTTCGACCCGTCTTGTGCTTCCCACATCCAGTGGATTCCCGCGGTTTTCACAAGATCATCGGTCCACCTTGTGGGAGGCCTTCCTACTCTACGTCTTCCGGTACGCGGTCGCCACTGCAGAACCTTTCGGCCCCATCGGCCGTCTATTCTGCAAGCAATTTGGCCTTTCCACTGCCACTTAAGTATGGTAATTCTTCCAAAATAACTTTAATTTCGGAAGTCGGCGGCAAAAAAAAAAAAAACAAAAATAAAAAACCAAAGACACCGACATCCGAATTATTTTTAGTGATTGTCATGGAAATCATGACACTTGGTTTAAATAGGTTATTTTTATTTATAAATGTAGATTATTTTACATATTATTGTGAATGAGAAAACGTTGTGGGCCGAACAGACTAGATTTGTAGATGATTTTCTATTCTGTATTTTCATTCCTCTAAGTACCTGGTACTTATTGACAGGTCTGCACCGTCCTTCCATACTTATTATCACTGTAATTTGAAAACATTGTTAAAGCCAATTATTTTTAAAAGAGTAACCGTGGAGTTTCTTACCGGCTCTTCTCCATAGGAAGCGACAAATTGGAAATGTGCACCTAGCTTCTGACGTTTCATAAGTGCCCATGCAGGTTTATATGAAATAAAATATTTTGAGTTCATTTGAAAGTTATTTTTCACTTTGCTGTTTTTTTTTTTAAGTCGGTTTTGTTTTCTTCTAAGCTGCCGACCGGTGGCACATATGAATAGTTAGCACCATAGATATAAGAAAGAAGAAGATATGCCAAGTAGTAGAAAATGTATCGGAACCCGGTGTCTCCACTTGCTCCCCACTACCGCGCCACAACTACACATGCAATTTAGTAAAACCAATAGATACGAAGTCGCGCTCACACTCGCAATTTATAAATCAGAACGTACTACACAATCAAATATAGACCGTATCCCTTCAAACGCAGCGTGCATTTAAGTACAACTCACTCACACAAACAACGGTTGCTACCGTTGTGCTGTGCAAAAGCAATTTATTTTACATATACGCTAGTGATTGACTAAATCGGAAAGTTGTCGATACTTCTATTTATTATTGTACTACTTCATTTTTTTTTGGGGTTCAGGAAATAAGATAAAATGAAAACGATAACCGTAATACGTCACTAATGTATTATCTGAACAATGCCGATAACAATAACGCATACGTAGCGTTTGAAGACTTTAACGTAAGTAAAATGCCAAAACCAAAAAAAAGTAAGGAAATAGCACGAGGATAAGACTTATTATACGATAATTCAAACCCAATAACACTCCACCGACATTATCTAAAATGTTATTAACTTTACGACTGTTGTTTAGGCATTTCTCTACTACGCTGTAAAATAATCAAAATAAGTAAAAAACATTAATTCACATCGATCTAGCCATCAATTTATTCGCGAATCCACATTATCGATAGCCTACGTTAGTGGATCTGCACGAGCACATCACTAGCTCGACGCAAGAACCAGCGGCCGTACTACGGAATGCGTCCGCATAGATACTTTATCGTTTTGTGATTTTTACATTGCTTGTCCAGTCACTTAGCGACAAAATATTTAGGTAGTGGTTTAGGAGCAATGTATTTAGTACAAAAATAATACAGTCGCTGTGATATTTGAAAACAAAAATAACATGGTAAACTCAAGAAATGTTTTTCGATTTCTTGTTTTTCATGATTTTAAAGACAAATATAGAAAAATACTTGTACTTATTTATGGTAAGTGATTCCATGATTCACAAAGTTTTTGTTTTGGCTTTGTTTTTTACAAGAAACCACTGAACAACACGGAATTCTTATGATTTATCACGACAACGGTCGAAAGCACACTAGTTCGCGGAGACGGCCATTTGCTTTAGGAATGATCATGCTGATCATACCGCGCGGACACAGACACGCCCCTTTCCCACTTCTCCTGCTTTTTATATTTCTATGGTTAGCACTGTATTCCACGCGGTGGGCAGTGTCGTTACCGTTCCAATGTCTTCTGAGTGCAGTTTTTACGCTGGATATGATGTACGATGAACAATAGGTTTATAAATCAGTAGGTACAGACGCCAGCATATTAAGCTACCCCAAACTGTCAAATTTTCCCGGTTGAACGTGAACCTTAATCGGTCAAGTACCTTTAATGAGACACAATTGGTTTTCTATTGTTGGTCACGCCAAGAATAATCAGCGCTGAAAGGTTCATACGAGCGAACGTGTAAATTTAGTGAATCGGCAGTAACAAAAGTCGAAGCGGGAAAGAGAGGAAGAGAAGGGATATGCAGCACTCATCAGGGGCAGGCCAGCTGAATCCAATCTCCTTCGAACTTCGCACAGCAGTATTTCATTTCACGGGTCGCGCGAATTATAAAATATAGTTTAGTTCTTATTACACTGTAAGTAATCAAACACAAGGGTGCGTTTGGCGGAGCGGGAATGTACTAAATATTGCGGAGAAAGTCTCGATATGATCCTCGTCTCCTCGCGGATGATCAGACGAAAAGACACGTCATGCGGTGCGGGTGATTCGATAGATCCGTTACACACGGGTGTTCATGTGCAATTTCTTTTTCGAACTGTCAGCTCATCAGCTGTCAGTCCTCGTTCTCTCGTTCTCACGTTCACGTTCTTGAATGATGATAAAAGCGCTGCATGTGCAGGTGGGGAAAAGGAGCGGGAAATACTAAAGAATGAATCTATCTAATCGGTGTTGGCGTTACCAATTGTTATGGATCGAATTGGATCCAGGTGGTGCTAAACCGATGCTCATGCTTTAGAGTTGAAAATCCATCAAAATAAATTTGACAGATTGGGGTAGCGTGATGTACTGGTGTCTGTACCATTATTAATAACATCAAAGTCGGAAAGGAAGTGCCTATAAAACGCCATAAGCAAGTTATTAGAAAATAATCGGGCCAAAAGTATCTGTAACTATTAAACTTACATTTAGTACTAACTTTTGCCAGCGGCTTCACCCGCGTGGAGCTCGAAAATTTTCCCACGGGAACGTAAAGACCTACTACCGAGATAAAAAAATATCCAGGTTGTAAACTGTCCACAGAACATATACAACGTGTAACGGAAAGGGTATATACATACCAAGGGCACGGCCTCTTTGGATAACATCAAACGATATTGGAAGGATTTTTTAATCCTATCTCTACATGTTCGGAAGTTATGAGAATTTAACACATTGATACCAGAACAAATAAACAAACACATCATTCGGAAGAGATTTATCATGATATTGGCAAGTAATGTGGAAAGAATTATTGCCCTTCGTAGTGCGGTGACACGTTTGTTATGATTTGAACTTAAGAAACATGTGAAACCGAAAATTTGGTAACAATTCTTGGAGTATTTTATTTTGAGCTAAAACTATGTATAGTGATTCTATACCAGCTGTTATCTTTAGTGCTTAAGGATAGCTATAGGGTTTCTGTTACACCCTGTATATGGCTCAAGCGGAAACTGTCTGCGCGCCAATTTCATGCAAATCCGTTCAGCCGTTTTTGGGTGATTGAGTAACAAACACTCCACCCATCCATCCTCACAAAATTTCGCGTTTTTCATATTATCAATCAACGCAGCTTATCGCAGTCCACTGCTGGACATAGGTCTCTCCCAATTTTGCGCCACAACACTATCCTCCGCCTTCCGCATCCAGTCTGTCCCAGCCACCTTTTTAAGGTCGTCGGTCTATCTAGCCTGGGGGTGTCGAAGTAGGATATAATATTAGTAGGATAGATTAGTGATAGTAATAAAAAAGTGATAATAATGAAAACATATAGTGTCATCAATTTTGTATTTCAAAAAAACAAAAATACATAACTAATGGATTATTTACATATTGCAACAAAAACTGACAATCTACTTACATTGAACGAATTCTATTTTACTTTTAATACAAAAATAAGGTATCAGTAACATTTAGCCAGTTGATTTATTTGAAAAATCAATCCCCCTGAATGTAGAGATAAACTACGATAACATGGCACGCCGCTCCAAAATTCAAAACATTTGAAAATATTAAAAGCATTTTCAAAGTGTCACCAAGACTCGCATGTGTGCCAGTATGCATAGTGAGACGCTACTGAAGACGATTACTTACAATCACATACAAACTCTTTCGTAAGAATATGACTACACACATTGAAATAGTAAAATGGAGGGGCGCGCCATGTTATCGTAGTTTATCTTATAGAATGTAATTACCTACCTTACATAAATATAAAACTTAAAGCTAAGTACTTTCATGGGCTAGTTTTGATTTTATTGACAATTTTACAAAGGGTTTATAATAAGTACATGAACAATTTTTCCTGTAGGACTTAGTATTTATAATATATTTCAAACGTTTTTAGAGATTTAAATATGTATTAAACAAAATTAATTATTACTAAATAATCACCCAAAACAATAATAATTTTCTTTTTATAAAAGACTAGCTTTTGCCAGCGGCTTCGCCCGCGCGGAACTTTCATCCCTTATTTAACTCCCTTAGGGGTTGAATTTCGAAAAATCCTTCCTTGTTCCTTGTCTACATTATAAAGGGAACCTCTGTGAAAAATGTCAGCTTTCTAGGTCCAAGGGTTTGGGCTGGGCGTTGATGAGTCAGTCAGTCAGGACATTTTTTTTTAGTGGGACAGTTTACGCTACTATAAAAAATCTCAGATTCTTTTGTTGTTATTTCAGACTCGAGACTAAGACTTGCGTCACTAATCCTTACAAAAAAATATTAAGCTGGAAAGTTTGTTTGTTTGAACGCGCTAATCTCCTGAACTACCAATCGGATTCAAAAAATCCTCATATAAGTTATCACTATCTTTATATGATAAAAGTAACTGTATTTCATTTAAAATAAGTTTAGTCCTAAATGCATTTAATTATTTCTGGACATGCGTGAGTGTGCCTATTAGCTCTTAGCTAGTTCTAGGTAATATAATATAGTTGTTTATGTTTCCCGAGTACTATCTTCCCTTAAAAAATTGCCAATAAAGAACTACAGTCAACTTATATACATTGCACGTAAGGACAATACATAATACTAATGCACTTTACCACCGAATTAAATCCACTAATAAATAATTAATACGCATTAAACGACTTTCACGTCATTTCCATAAGGTCACAATTGCATTGCATTATTGCCTTCGTGAAAAATTATATTCATTTATAGTCTAGCATTACCTTTATTAACCGTTCGCTCTTCTAAAGGGAGACAAAAATAATACCAACACGCAAAAACGAGTAATCCTTATACTTTTAACTATTATTGAAGTGAAGTTCACGTAACCCCTAGCCATTTAGGAATAGCAACCGCTTAATAGCGTTTTTAAGCACACATTTATTCACAGGCCACTTAAGCCGGGTCCAGACCTGTATAAAGTGTAATGTAATGTATCGTGTAATGTAATGCAAATTGGTATGGACGGCATTCAAACTCAACGCGAATCCTGTATGTATTTGACTACGAGAGCCTTTGTGTTCGCGCTAAAAACCGACAGACGAAGGATCAGCGCGAGCGCCAGCCTAATTCTTAGTAGTTTATTTGCATTCCATAATGTGTTCTTCATAATTTCAGCTGAAAGACGTCCACTGCCGGACATAGGGCTCCCCCAAGGTCCGCCATTTCGACCAGTTCTGTGGTTCCCGCATCCAGCGGATGTGTACTTAGGTTAACTTAAAATGATCATATAACATATGCTCGTAGTCCGTCTATACGCATAATTTGCGTTACATTACACAAAACATTACATTACACTTAATACACGCCTGGACCTGGGGGATAGGTTATAAACATACACAATACAATCATTATTTTGCAGGGTTCATCAGGATTCCGTTTTTAAATGATATACATGTACCATAAAAACGTAAGATTGCATTGTGCTCCAGAACATATCCCAACATTTACAACCTAAAATGTTTAGCTGCGTCGAAGACTATTCTAAAAATATTATTTCTATAAGATAATTTAGTTCACTAAGATCACGAGAAAGTCATGTTACATTGCACTAACCACACAGTAACTCTAAAAATGTCTATAGGCGTCACTTTGCCCTTTGGGAGACCAAATATAAAATATCTAGTAAAAAATTAAGCCATTACTGCCTACTTCCACAAATACTCAGCCTATACAAGGTGCAATTAAATTAGCTAGTAAAACTTCACAGTAGTGATATGGGTATAGATTTCAACCTTATGATTTACAAAATTTAAAATTTAAAAAAAATGTACAGCTTATTACGCAGATAATGGCCGTTGGTAGTGTAGTTAGTGTTTAAAATGATGGGTTAAGGTGGAAGCGTGTCCTACTGTCTGCGCCCTACGGGAGTTGATGGACGCTGCTGAAAGAGTCAAGCTCGTACCCAAATTCTGGGTTGACTGTAGGTATTTAGGTTGCTATGGATACGCTAAAAAGAAGGTGGATAAACTAGGGCAGCCCGCAAAAACCAACTTTTCTTAAGTTTTTTCCCAATTTGCAGACAAGTTTGTCACGTTTCAGGTATGTTCATTAAAATATGATTCGCGACCGCAAAAAAATGATTTTAACGGAATTATAATAATTGAAATCGTCAACACAACCCTTCAAGTTCATTTGAATAACTTTTTCATGAAAAAAGCTATGAATTTCGCAGGCTTCCTTTTAAGAAAATCATTATTTTTTCACAACCATCAGTTGATTACCCACGTTGTCTGTGTAGTTCCACTTATTATTTATTTTACTTTGTTTAATTAACACCCAGGAACTAAAACTTAATCTTCCTTTTCGCAAACCGATATAAATCGTTTCTTGTTTCCTTGCATATAGCTGTTATAGTAGAACTTTCCGAACATGTAGAAGAAGGCGGTGCAGTTGAACATGACCAGAACGCTCAAATACTTGGGGTAGTTGCAACTGCTTGAGGTTAGACTATTCACGTTCAGGTACACCACGATGCAGAACTGGATCTAGAATAAAATAAAACAAACGGCTCGTAAGAGTTAAGGAGATAAGCAACATTTAAAATTTAATAATTTACAGACTAATAAAAAACAGACGACCAAGAAGGTTTGCACAAATGCGCTGGACCAATAATATCGTGGAGGCTTAGAACTATTTCAGTTTTACATATTTTGTATTAGGTCAAACTATACGATAATATTCAATCATGCGTTGATGATCAAACCAATAAGAAAGATAAGTAGCAAGCCAACAGCCAATTTTTGCTTTAAGAAGTAAATAATAAAAAATCTGCTTAATCAAGAGTTGCACAAATAGTAAAGACTCTTGATGCGCAATACGGAAACAAAATACGGAATCAAAGAACCATGACGTGGAGTAATAATAGGTCCCTTACCAGTTGCATGGTGGTGACATGCTTCTTCCACCACAAGTACTTCTGGTACTGAGGTCCAAGGCCGGAGATCAGGTAGTAGGTGTACATGACGACGTGGATGAATGCGTTGATGGAACCCTCAGGCACTGCTTGTCCACCTGGAAACAAAATCAGTGCAATAGTATTTTTGCCAACGTAATCTAGGACAACTGTGGCTCATAAAGAGTGAAGTAATGTTAACTAGAACACATGTGTTATTCTAGTGTTTATTTTTAAATACTCTCTTTTTCCGTTTGTGAATGGGTTTCTCCTTATCTGGCAATCGCTATTTAGATGAATTCTAATCTTTTGGGAGCAGTTCTGGCCCAGTGGTAACGGCCACGACTTATGACATTTAGGTCGTAGGTTCAAACCCTTACTTTGCTTCGCTTTACTTTGTTTAAATTATTTCACCACCACTGTTCTCAAAGCGGTGAAGGAAAACAGCGTGAGGAAACCAGCATGTTTTAGAACCAAATATTGTATCTGACATCTACCGACCCGCACTGGGCCTGGGTGGTGGATTACGGCCCACTCCCTCTCACCGACGGAAGGCTTGTATCCCAGCATTGGGAAAATTTTAGGCTAATTATGCTTGTATTTTGGTGCTTAAGAACAGAAGGTAGCCAAATATATTAAACTAACCTGCAGCATATTTGATTCCGATCCATCCAATGATGGGCATGATGGTGTGATGGTATAAATGCAGGAATGAGATCTGTCTGTCCTTCTTTCGCAGCACGAAGAAGACGGTATCAAGAAGTTCCGTGATCTTCGCGAAGAAGAACCACCAGACTCCTGAAGCCCACTGAAAATAAAACGAAATCAGTTTCATTACAACAACGCAAAAAACTTCTCATAAACACTTAAACCTTAGGATGTAGCCTTTTATATTATGTTGGAGTCAGCTGAGACTAGAGAGCAGTGGTGGCCCAGTGGTAACGACCGCGACTTACGAGTTGTAGGTCGTGAGTTCGAACCCAGCCAGGCGCTTTACTTTGTGTAAATTATTTCATTACCACGGCTCTAAAAACGGTGAAGGAAAACATCGTGAGGAAACCGGCATGTTCTAGAACAAAACATTCGGAAGACATGTGACATCTACCAACCCGCACTAGGCCCGCGTGGTGGATTACGGCCCAATCCCTCTCACAGAGAGGAGGCCTGTGCCCAGCAGTGGGAACATTATCGGCTGATGTTGACAGCTGAGACTTAAATTACATATACCAGCAGGCCTAGACAAAACACATTTCTGTTAGCGTTCACGCCAAACGCAAACAGAAATGTGTTTTGTCTCTAGGCCCAGATGCAGATGAATACCAGTATTGTACATGGAGCGACTATCTATCTGCCATTCAATCTTAAGTTAACTGGGTACGACACACTTTACTAACTTACTGATCTGTGGTTGGGTGACCATATTTACATACCGAGACCTCTGAACCTCAAAAAGCGTGTCAAGCCGTTGGTCCTGGCCGTCATTCGTGGATCTTTGACAGTTTTTACGGATCGTCAGAAGCCCGAAAGTCTGATACCCAATCTTACCAAGGGGTATAGTGTTACCCAGTTACTGGTCTGTGGAGGTCAGATCGGTAGACTCTACGTAGAATACTAGTATTCAACTGCATCTGATTAGACTGGAAGTCGACAGCAAAAATAATTTCGAAAAGGCTGTGCAGATGATGGTCATTAAAAGGAACTGTCAAAATGTGAATTTCACTACATCAAGACATCTTAAAAAATTGTAGAAGACAGACTTCAGAGCAAAAAACCGGCCAAGTGCGAGTCGGATTCGCGCACGGGGCCCCGTACATTATCTTTAAAAACGGCAAAAAAAAAAACACGTTTGCTGTATGGGATCCCCCCTTAAATATTTGTTTTATTTTAATTTAATTATTTATTTTTAAAATGAATATATAACTAAATATTCTGTGAATATTTTAAGCGTCTACCTGTTGCCGTTATCAATATCGAGCAGAAAAATCACGTTTGTTGTATGGGAGCCCCCTTTAATATTTATTTTATTCTGTTTTTTTTTTTTTTTTTGTATTTGTTGTTATAGCGGCAATAGAAATACATCATCTATGAAAAATTCAACTGTCTAACTATCACGGTTCATGAGGTACAGCCTGGAGACAGACGGACAGACAGACAGACGGGCGGACAGCGGAGTCGTAGTAATAGGGTCCCGTTTTACCCTAAGGGTACGGAAACCTAAAAAGTAAAGCTGTTCTCTAACTTGAGCTCTTAAGTGATAAGTTGTTTGTCCCATTTATCCTCGAAAACCAGTCACCATTTCTGAGGGAAAAACCTCAGAATCATAGTTCCCATACAGTGTGAATCCCCAACGTTTGATTCACAGAAAAACCACAAAATGTTACAAATACGATAAAAAATCCCAGAATTCGGCAACAAATTGCAAACATAAACATTTTATTATTATTATAATGCCCAGCTACGCTGTCCCTCGTTAATACATGTTTATTAATGATTATTAAGGTCAATACTAACTGTGGTGACGCATATGAGATTCCGAACGATCAGCGATATCAATGTTGACGAAGCAAATATCACTGTTACGTGATTTTTCTATGGAATTTGAGTTTGTTTGCCATCAAGTAATTTGTGTTGTAGATAATTTTTTTTGCCTAAGGCAGCAGTTAGTATCAGTTATAGTTTGATGAAGTGCTAATTAACGTTTATTTTCTCCTACAACATTTTCATTTTTAACCGACTTAAAAAAGAAGGAGTTATCAATTCGACATGTTTATATATGTCATGATTTAATGAAATACGCATTTATATGAATAAATGCCCAATGTTAAGTTACGTATGAACGCAACTAAACATAACATCACGCCTAGTTTCCCCGAACTGAAGGGCAGAGGTGTACCTATAGGATACCCACATTTCGCCACTTAGGTATGTTTAAGACTTTCAGAGTAATATGAACTTAGAGACCATGTATTAATGATTTTTCAAATCAAATCAATCAATCCAATCAATTTTGCTACCTGTATTTATATCTTCTATACTATTAATAAAAAGATTTCATTGTTTGTTTGTTTGCATTGAATAGGCTCCGAAACTTGTGAACCGATTTGGGGTTAGTTGGGAAGCTACAGTATCCCCGGGTGACATAGGCTATATTTTATCCCGGTATTCCTACGGGAACGGGAACTACGGGGGTGAAACCGCGGGGCGCTGCTAGTATATAATAGCTTGAGAAAGTCGACAATCTATCTTAAGGGTAATAGTTACGCTTACGATAGCTTGCTATTCAAAAAAAAGGGAAAAGTTTTAATGTAGCCATTTATTAATGTGTTCACATTATATTATACAATGTCACATTTTACAAATTATGTGGTGTCTGCTTTTATTCTACCTGACCAGAAATAGTCTTTGACTTTTGTAAAAACATCGATTGATGATATAATCAAGGTCGCGGATACCACCTGGATGATCAGGGACGCACGAAACTGAGAAGTAGGTACCTATGGCAGAAAAATGGAGAGGCCGATACTTCGCAGTGGGTGATTCCAGGCTATAATGATGATGATATTTACATCTAAATCTATGAATAAGGTCGAATGTATCTTGCACGCCATAAAACAATAAGGTCTATTTATCCATATGACAGTTATACAATTTCAACCTTAGTTAGGTATCAATTTCGTGGGAATTGTTGTCGAAATTGATTAAGCAATTACGGTCTATGATAACGTATCCTTAATTAATTCTCTAATCATCCAACAATGCTCGTGATTTCTCAATTTTCTAATAGAATTGATGAATTGAAATAATTTCAAGGTGTCTGGTTCGATAGACAATAACACGAATTCAGTAAGACCCACATTATGCGCAATCTTCAGGGTCTCCCAAATACGCTACTGTATTTGTGAAGCTTCAGTAATTGGGACAACAGTCGCTTGCAACATCGTCAGGCTTGAATTGACACGTCAATCGAAAATTCAATGAAAATGTTCTTAATACGCCTAGTATCAACGGCGACAAATATCCTGCTATAAATTTCCAGTTTAAGAGCATTCATTCCACGTGGGTTGGCAACGGCGTATTTATAGCAGTTTTTCGCGATTATTTCATTAAATACAAACAAAAGTAAACATGTTTTTCAGCCATGCACTAGATCATTGGTATTTTCTTGTTTGTATGCCATTTTTTTGCAGTGATTTTGCTATTTAATTACAAAAATCTCAATGTCAATTATTTTCGGTTTGCATTATTTAGTATGATTATATATTTTTATTAAAGAGTAAATGTTAAAAATAATCATAAACACAGAATATCTAGTGCTTGGCTGAAAAAAATTGTACTTTTGTTTTTTTTAAATGAAATAATCACGAAAAACTACTATATAAATGCGTTGTTGCCAGCCCGCGTGGAATGAATGCTCTTAAGCTGACCTTGCACATTATAGGCTTTTCGTACAGTGATAAATCAGCTAATACGGGCTAGCATGAGATGTTACCGTAAGTACCTACCCAAAAATAAGGAAACAAACTGTTACTGTATTCTTCATTTTCATTTCTCTTAAAAAGTACCTGGTACTTATTGACAGGCCTGCACTTTCCTCCCATACCTATTATCACTGTAATTTGAAAATGATGTTAAAGCCAATTATTTTTAAAAGAATAACTGTGGAGTTTCTTGCCAGCTTTTCTCCATAAAAAAACGACCAATTGGAACCGTGCACCTCGTTTCTGACATTTTGTAAGTGCCCATGTAGGTATAGGTAAAATGAAATATTATGATTTTGTTGACGAACACAACTTCAATTAATTATAGGTATATGTTCATCATCATTATCATTTCAGCCGAAAGACGTCCACTGCTGGACATAGGCCTTCCCTAAAACAGTGGTTTTGCTATAATCACCACGCTTGGCAGGCGGGTTGGCGATCGCAGTATGATATTAAAATGCATAGAGAACGCTGCTGCCCATTCTCTAGTAAGTCAGTAGACACCCACGGAAAGAAATAGGATGGTGTCGGATGGTATGTAGACCCCAAAAGGCTTATATTATATATATTATTTTGAAGATATTTTTTTTATAGTGTTCCAAATTTTGCTGCATATATAAACATAAGCAGTTTGGACAGCAAATATTTATTTTAAAATCGACTTTCAAGAGAATTTACCTTGACTTTGAACTACAGTAGGTGGCCGTGAAGTTTCTATAAACAAAAACGAATCGTTCTGCTTACCTACTGTAGTATTTTTATTGTCAAAGTGGGCATTTAATTATATTCCAAAGCTAATTTTACCTGTGATAGCTACTTCCTTAAGGGAGGGTCTAAATATGCAAAGCTATGAGGTCTATACTTCATCATTGGTAATGATACAAGAGTCTTAATTTTAACACATAACGGTCCGTAAACCCCCATAAATGGCCGTTTCCTATAAGGGAATCTGCATTTATGGTGAATCTAGTCGACATTTTTTCCATACATCAAAAACACATACAAAAACACAAAAATACAACAAAAACACACAAAAAAAACATCAAAAATACATACAAAAATTAAAAAAAAAAAAAAAAAGATCAATAGAAAAAAAAAAAAAAAAAAAAAAAAATTAAGATCTTAAGGTTTTGTCTCATTGTTAATATTTTCTTTGCGGAAACAGAATACTAAAATAAAAAAAGCCATTAAAAAGTTAGGAGCCAAGAAAGATTCGCTTTTCTTCCTAATTTAACCTAACTTTGGGCGCGTTTAGGTAATAAAATAAGTTTACAATCTCCAAAACCAAGTCAGTATCGTCAAAGCTCATATATCGGATAGTTCAGTTAACTTTATTGCCATTGATTTATGCAGTGGTTTAATCATAAAACCCTATCTTCCGAAGAAGTTTTCTTAATTTTTTACTCGCCTGTGTTACTATAAATGGTCCTGCATCTCATTCAATAACGTTGTGCGTGTAGAGTAGCGTCTAACTACTCATCACTGATACTACCTCTATCGGAGAGGATGTCTGGTGAGACAGCGTGGTTTTTAGACAGGCCCACCAGTGAGCTCGCGTCCGGGACTAGATTCCCCTTAAGGTTTAACACCAAAAACCTATGTTTTATAGTATCTAGTAACTTAATAATTTTGTATCTACAAATCGATGAGTCCTTGAAGCCCTTCCAATTGTTTTCTTACATTGTTGATAAGGTGTCTCCCACGGTTTAATGCCAAAAAAACACATCAATTATAAACATTGTTATTACCTAGCAATTAAAACCTCACAGTCTCCATAAAACAAATGCCACTTATGTATGTATTTCCCTACATAAGTTGAAGTAGATGCCTAATATATAAGTACGTCCAATAATTTGGCGTTTTTCTATGCGAGAATACAACATTCTCGCATATAAAAACGCCAAATAATAAAATAACACGTGACTTTTTTAATAAATTTGATTTAAGTATATAAATGTACTATGTCTCTCACAGAGAGGAGGCCTGTGTCCCAGCAGTGGGAACATTATAGGCTGATGATGATGATGATGACATAAATGTACGAGTTTATTTTTATGTTTTCAAATCAATATGACAATACAGTATGACAAATTTACATCGTAAGAAAGAAAAGTTACGAACTAATACCCTCATAAAAACTCTAAATCAAAATCAAATATCATTTAATGAAACTAGGCTGGTGTCAGCACTTTTTGAACGTCAATTACAAAAGACAGTCCCCCACAAACACAAACATAACCCCCCTAAAAGTAAAAAAAATGTAAAAAAAAATGGCCTTTTAAGTTTAATAGGACGTTTTAGGTAATATTTTGACCAAAGCATTGTCACGCTGGGGGACAGCTTTCTACTAGCATAGTTACATTTAATATTGCTAGGCCTCGTCTGTCTGGCGTTTTCAACACGCTACGATCGACACCTGTCTCGCTTACAGCTTTACGTATGTTTCCCATATTGTAAATAATTTATCCTCATTCCTAGTTGCTTTGATCACATAAGGGTCAAAGTCCCAAAGTCTAATTAAATGTTCATTACAATTAGTTACTTATTGATCCATACCGAGTATACTGAAATACTTTCCTATTGAACACAACGCACCTGGAAACAATTTTTCAGAGTTCCGTTTCGTATTTCCTACTTAATTATAAAATAATATTATGGATTTATCTACCTATTAAATATTGAATATGGTACTGTTAATACATAAAACATACGTTGTTTTATTTGTAAAGTGGAGTTTACGATGCTATGAAAACAATGTTATTGTGGACTCTTCGTACACAATATAATTTTCCTTATTGTGTGTTTTAACTTTATCTGCAACTGACATTATATTGAAGACTAATAATTAAATAAGGACAAACGCTACTCAAATATGAATAATGGATAAATATACTGGGATCAAAGTCTTATTTCGTTCGCATGTGTTAAATTAATTCAGGTTTAAAAAAGTTATTGTTTAAGAAATAAAATCGTATATTACACACCGCTACACATCAAGCTATAATTTCCAGTTTACGCAGATCTCGCACTGTATGGAAATTCTATAAAATGCGACATCAGCTTATATTGGAAATGTATAGCTTGATGTGTGTGTGTGTGTATAGTATAGTATAGTATTTTGTTCTCTAGGAGTAAGATAAAAAATAATGTTGATATTTGTACAAAACGCTTGCTCACATTTGCCTACCTATACAAATAGGAATATGCATGAGAATAACATTCAGATTTGTGTGAAACGCAGACATAGCAAACTCAAAATGCGTTCTATGAAGCTTTGTCCTGGAGTATAAACCTGAATTTACATTAGATAATTATATTTTGAACAGGCAGCTGTATGTAAAAAAATATTCTCACATTATGAATAGCCATCAACTTTATTAAACCCATTAAAATAAAAAAATAACATCTCATGAAATCTTTAATTAACCATAATATAATTAATTATATGAAGTCATTATTTACTGCTAAATTGAAAAATTCACATCATCAAACTACCGAACCATAGCGTGAATTCAACGTAAACAGCGACATCTACGGAAGGGTTAGATTACTAATAATATGTAGGGTAAGTGTAATTTAAGCCTTCTGATAGAAGTTTGCAGAGATGTCGCTAATACTAAAGTCGCGCGAAGTAGGGAACTATAAACAAATACCGAACATTGTCTACATCTCTTTTTCATTTCTCCTTTTTCAGTTCTGCTGGAAAAGAAAGCAGACTGGCCGAAACTGGTCTTTGCACCAATAGCGATATGGTTGTGTAAGGTGATTTGTGTAAGGATATCTCATCTTTAAATTTGTGCAGTATCATCAAAATCTGACCCGGTAAAATTGAGAAAAATATACTATTAGAAAAGACAGGATTTTCAGGTAGAGCCAGCTAAAATAATACAATTCTTATGTTTAATTTTAATGTTACCAATCGAAGCAGTTTCGTATAAGGATTAAAATACTCTTCCAAATAGATGAAGTATCCCTACATGAATATCAAAACCGTATCGCTATTGGTCGATAGACCACTTACCGTACGACTTCGGCCAATCTCCTTTCTTAAACAATACACAATACCTTTGTACTCGATTGTTATATGTCATGTCTCTATCTGTTTTACAATGTAGATAAATAACAAAATAAATAAATAAACCAAGAAAGCTAATGGGAGCAGTTGACGTCACAAGAGTAAAAACATTATTAAAGGTCAAACTCCATAACTTTCTGATAATTCCGTAAATTGGCGAATCAGAAAATAACTTTGAGTCAAAGAAATCATGAGTGCTCCAGATTGTTTAAAGTTGTTTATGAAAATTAAACCACTTTCGTAAAATTATTGGGTTACTGTGCCGGTCCCGACATGAAATTTCACTGGCAATTACTTAGATTTTTTTGGTGTAAGCAGTAATTCGTTAATGATGGACTCGTGGCTTAATAATAACAGCCGCAATGTCGATCTTCAAGGTGAAGCTACGCTTGCCTAGGTTAGTCTATGGATGTTTGACCACACATTACACACCGAGACCTTTCTGAGTCTCGAAAACCACGTGAAGCCGTTGGTTGTTGGTGAAGATAGGCAATCATCCATCAACAGACCGTCCAGTCAGACTGGAAACCAACCCCAACATACTTGGGAAAAGGCTGCAGATAAAGCAGTTCGTTAAGATAACTTACCGTCATGGCTCTCGGGCTCTCTGAATAATCCACTGAATAGCATTTGTTTTCGTAGCTTTCCGTTAATAAGTACCTTAGTCCCTGAAAATAGATATAAATATTAAGAACATGAGACAAAATCTTGTTGGCTTTATTGTTATGCCATGGATAAGAGGAGCAGGAGGGTAGATATAGGAGCAAAATATTGCTTCACAAACCTCTAACGGAGAAGTATGAAATTTGGCACAGTTAAGATTAATAATGGTGGATTTCGACCACAGGGCGACCACTTGTTCAAACAATTGTTTCCTTTAGAAACTCAAAGCTTTTATTTCGATTAAACCAATAACCTATTGAGAAAAACCAGTAAGAATGTGAGTGTGGAACTTCCACCCGACATTAGGGACTGCTAAACTGTTGCAGTTTTTAAAAGAAGAGTGAAAGAACATTATCTGTCCACATCGTCATAGTTGTGTATGTATTATTTTATTTGCATCATTATTATTAATATTTTAGTGATATTTATTTTAGGTGTATGTAATTATGTATGATCTAAGTATGTATGTTAGTATATTATTATTTGTTTTATTAATTTAATGAATTATTGGTTTTGGTTATCATCATCATCATCATTATTTCAGCCGAAAGACGTCCACTGCTGGACATAGGCCTCCCCCAGGCTCCTCCATTTCGACCGGTCTTGTGCTTCATTATTTGTTTTGGTTATAAATGTAGTTTATTTTCCCTTTTTCCCTTACACACGTTGTCTACATCTCTTTATCTTTTCTCTTATCGCAGGTATGCTGGAAGAGATTTCTTTAGAAATAAGCATCACCTCTTTACCTATTTTTCTGTTCTGATCTTCTTGTCAGTTTATAGTGTGTACATAAATGGTTAAATAAAATAAATAGTAAGAAACTTCACGGACACTTTTTGACATTGATTAGGTAGGTACATCAATATGAAATTATACATATGAGAATGATGTACATTAAAAGCGTCGTGAATAATAAAAAAAATAAAAAAACGCCTTGGCTACGACGCCCGTTCACGAATATGACGTATGGATCAACATCATTCATCTCAACCATTTTGCCTGATGTACATGACAATACCGGCCATACAATAGATCTATAAATCTTGCAATTAGTTGGATACGCGACACTACGTTACCATCGCGTAGTCGCATGGCTCGTTCTTCGCCAACTCGTTTTTAATTTCTACCTCTTGTCGATTGCCAGCAGTGGGTACAGATGCCTTAAGGCCAGCTGGGTTTAGAGTTCAAGGCTGCGTCACTCCCCAATCAATCAATTAACCCACAGTTCACTGACACACTCCCAAGTTGCATCACAATACCCGGTTCTTTGCCTTCCACTTATCTCATCATAATCAGCCTCTATTGTTTCCACTGCTAGGACACCGACTTCCACTCGGTTTCTACAAAGAATAGACAGTGCTTTTTCAATAAAAAGTGACATTTCGTTCCTACATTTTTGTTATCGCACCATAGTTATCCTTCTACAATCTGTCATTTAGTGTTTCGTTTCTAACGATATTTATCTAGTTCCTTATAAATGTAGACTATTTCAGAAGAATATTTCTTCCCAAACTGTCAAAATCACACTGACAACAAAACTTTCTACTCGACGGCCACAAAGTATATACGATTATCTACAAAATCATGATTCTTTTAGAACGTATAACTGTGATAATGAATAGAAAAATATAGCTATCTTATCCTATTGTACATCATTTATTTAATAGTCATGTCTATTCTTCCGTCGACAAATCGGTGCTCGTGCTAAGCCTGCAGGTGGGCGCAGTGCGGTTGGTAGATGTCTACACGATGTTTTGCTTCACCGTTTTGAGAGCATTGGGTGATGAAATAATTTGCACAGTTTCAAGCGCCGATCTATCTATATATGTACATATATAGGATATATATCATCAAAAGGAGAACCTGACTGACTGATCAATCAACGCACAGCCGAAACTACTAGGACTAGGAACGTGAAATTTTGTACACGGCTTCCTTTTATAATGTAGCACTAAGAAGGGGTTTTTGGAAATTCGACCTTTAAGGGGGTGAAAAGGGGGGATTTTGTTTGTATTAAAAATCTTATTCGTTGAGTTAATAAACTTGAAACTTGGCACAAATAGGTACTTATGTAAGTAAATAATTTAGTTGGTTATTATTGTTTTTCTAAACTACCCCATAAATGGGGATTGGGGGGTCTCAAAGTTTGTATGGAAGAATTTTAACGCGCTCTCTGATTAACTCGAAACCACGTTGGATACTTTTTATCCCGGTAGTAGGTTCCCGCGGGATAATTTACGACTTACACGCGGGCGAAGCCACGGGCGGAAGCTAGTATACCTATATATTATAGTTTTAAACCTTTAAAATTACGAATCAATACTCGTACGTCACGTCACGGTTGTTACCAATGCTCTGCTCTTCATCCAGCTTAAGCCAGCAACATCTCCAAGGTCGGCGACACATATACTTGTCTTCATTGGTCTAATTTAACAATGACTACTATTAATGTTCAAACGACATTTGATGTCGCTCTTGGCCGTAATGATACGACCGATATAAGTGGCAGGGACTCTAGATACAATTGCGTTTGAGAATTCCGTTGTTAGAACGGATCTTAAATGATCCGCTAAAAAGCATACTTTGTCCTAATCCAGGTCTGGGTATGTGCCAAATTTCATCCAAAGCCGACAAGCCGTTTTAGCGTGAAAGCCTTATAAACACACATACAATCATCCATACATACATTTAATAATCTAAACTAATATAATTTAGAGAAAATATCTGACTGCTTAGTTTAGACTAGTGACACCGACATAATATATGGTATATAAAATTTAATAATTAATTATAAATGTCAGCATACACATAAAACTTTCGGAATAAATGCTCTATATTATAGTGTTAACACATATACACACAAAACCTCACACGCACATCGAAATCCGTTGTTTAGTTTGTAATTTAAGTGGACACAAAAGGTGACTTTATTTCGATATTTATACCATGTATATATGATATCTTCTAACATAATTGATGTCAATTGGAAAGCTGCCGCATGGCAGACGACCAATGAGCCAGACTTACGACCTAAGGGATCCCTCTTACTCTTCATCTTTCAACAAGAACTATCCTTTAGCACCTCTAAACTGAGAGAAGTAGAAAGAGAGTAGGTGGCATTAGCCCCGCAGTGGGTCATCACAAGGTTTTAATAATACTAGACAGATATAGATAAATAGTACTTACCACAAAAGCTATAAATATACTCATGGCGATCTGGAACACGTTGTAGACCATCACCAAATGTTTCAAGTTGTATGGCTTCTTGTCCTTCATGTACCTTGGACCGGCTTTGGTACAGAAGTAGAGATATGTCGCCAGTATTGTCAGCAGAGGACCAGGCCCTGATACTAGCCACCAGTCCTTTGTTCGAGGGTCTAGAGAAGAAGTAAGGACATTTATGATTTATTTATTATTTACTAGATTTTGCCCGCGGCTTTGCCCATGTGGATGTCAAAAATTATCGCATGGGAACAAACTACTGAGATAAAAAGTATACAAGTCCTATCCTAAGGTCATGGTCTACCTGTGTTCCGAGGTTCATCGAAATCAGTTAAGTCGTTAAGGATAGACAGATAGAGTTAATTTCACAATTATAGTATTAAATTAAATACCTAGTATAAACAATATCTACCTATGGAGAGACTGTATTCAAATCATACATTTAAAATACGGGGTGGGACAGACATCGACGTGCTAGAAAATCTGAATATATTAACTACTTTTACTAAATCTGCATATAATATGTATTTTTCATCTCTGTGTGGCCTACAATGAGGCACCTACAGTCAACAGGAACAAAAATGATGCTTGACGACAGGAATAGATTCATGTTTGATAACAGGAATTTGTAAACACCGAATTTATTGTACATATCCTAAAATATTACTGTGTCAAGTTTATCCTTAAATAATAAATTGGTGGGTCAAATTTTATGTGGCACCAATTATGTTAAATTGATGTAAAAATGTAAGTATTTGCCTTGAAGAAATTAAAATATGCAAATCAATAATCGTAAAATTTTATTTCTGAAGGATTTTACAGGACTGTTTATTATTTACTATTATTTCGAATATTTATTATTGATAAAAAAACAAATACCTGAGTAACTATATAAAAGTAGTTTTTAATACCGTATATATCGAACTTACCCGACAATTCTTCAAACACATAATGATATCCTTGCATTGCTTGCTGAACAACCGCCATATTTCAGAAAAATATTATTTTAATTTTCCCAAAAATATCACTTAAAATTGTATCACTATTTTATCCACTTATCTAATTGTTTTCTCATTAAATAATTTAATTCCAATATAAACGAAAATATTATCCACTTGGCAAGCCAATCGAACCTGCCTGCGCAAGCGCTACTTACAGACTAACAATAATTAAGATATTTTATGTTTTATATTTCGCCAACTGTTTAGGAGATCGCTCGGGTCTTTTTATTTGTAAAGATTTGCAGTCATGATGTTATTTTGAGTATTGATAAAATGTATTTATTGTTACAGTACCTATACTTCTGATATTATTATTTAGGACAGTGAGACGATTTAAACCTTTGGCAGTGTTTATTTTGGTAACTATGTATTAAATGATATTTGAATTGCTTGAATAGGCAGAGTGAACAACTGTTACATTACAGTATCTGTTTGATAACCTCATCAATTTCAAGTAGTTTTTATTGGTATCTCTGAGAAGGTAATTAGAAGTAATTAAAAGTACCTATATCTTTTTACATAATATTCCAATATAAAAGGCACTGTTAAATTACTATTAAAACAATAACTGCAATTATATAAATTGTGTCGTTTTACTAAACATTACCAAACACTGTTATAGTTCAATTAATGAATTAAGGATAGGTACACCAACCAGTTATCCTGTTTGGTCGGCTAGCGTTGATTGGTGTAAAGTTTATAATCGTACGTACTACGGAAGCTATAGTTTGTTATGAATAAATAATGTATTATTAGTATTACGATTTTTTCACGCGAACACTTTACAAGTCACGTTGACAATGCTGTCACTGTTTTTTTTTTTAATACAGTGCACTATTGTCAAAAGTCCTACCAACCTCATTTTTGATTTACATAGGCAAATACTGGTTTCACTGTTACCAGTCGCCCAGTGGTCGAAATTCATCCATAATTCATTTAACCTTTGTTTTTAACCGACTTCAAAAAGAAGGAGGTTATCAATTCGACATGTTTTTTTTTTTTTTTTTTTTATGTATGTTCGGGCATAACTCCGTCGTATATAGACGGATTTCCAAAATTATTTTTTTGTTCGAAAGGAGTTTATTCCGAAATGGTCCCATATAAACTTCATATAGATCTGATGATGCGTTTCGGAGACAGACAACGGAACTCTTCAAAAAATTACAGCAAATCAACCGCGAATGCTGCTATCGCATAAATATGCATTGTTTTGACCCCAAAGATGACGAAATTTTGAATTGGTGTAGGGTAGGTAACTAAAAAGTGAAAAATAAAAACTTTTTCAAAAAAATAACAACCGACTTCCAAAAAAACACTACAAAGTGCAAAATAACTTTAATTTCGGAAGGCGGTGACAAAGAATTAAAATACCTACACATCCAAAGTCACCGACTTCCGAAATTAAAGTTATTTTGCACTTTGTAGTGTTTTTTTGGAAGTCGGTTGTTATTTTTTTGAAAAAAGTTTTTATATAATCTGAGCTTTGCATATAAAATTTAAATGTAAAAACGCATGATAAAAAAAAGAGTTACACAGTTTTGGCTTCACGTATCAATTAGAATATCTGGACGATCGAGCTTTGATCGTTTTTTTGTTTTTGTTTGACGTTTCCTAAAAATGAAACCTAGCTGGATCAATTTATCGCCCCTGAAACCCCTTGCATACATTTTTTCATGAAAATCGTTGGAGCCGCTTCCGAGATTGATTCAGATTATATATACTAGCTTCTGCCCGCAAATTCGTCTGCGTTAAATTCCTTGCTCCCCAACCCACCTCGTCGCATCGAATCGGTTGACCGTGCGAGTACTTCGTATTTGTGTCTTGTTTTCTTTTCACTTGGCTGATGATGTGTTGGCTGTTGTGTGTGTGATGTGTGGCCTATAGCCTTCCTCGATAAACGGGCTACCTCATCATCATCGGCCTATAATGTTCCCACTGCTGAGGCACAGGCCTCCTCTCGGCGAGAGGGATTGGGCCGTAATCCACCACGCGGGCCCAGTGCGGGTTGGTAGATGTCACATGTCTTCGAATTTTTAGTTCTAGGACATGCCGGTTTTCTCACGATGTTTTCCTTCACCGTTTTGAGAGCAGTGGTGATGAAATAATTTACACAAAGTAAAGCGCCTGTCTGGGTTCGAACTCACGACCTACAACTCGTAAGTCGCTGGAAATGGTAATGGGTCGTAATGGGCAATCTAACACTGAAATAATTTTTCAAGGTAGTTCCTGAGATTAGCGCGTTCAAGCAAACAAACAAACAAATTCAGCTTAAAATATTAGTATCAAGTATAAGTATTAGTAGCACGAGTTGCTCGTTTAAAGGCTTCACGTATCAATTAGATTTAATCATCGAACAATAAATATGAATTACGATGTATTACATTTTATCTAATTTAATAAAATTAACATTGAAATAAGCGGCTCTCGTCCGTTCGAGAGCCATAATCTATTAAATTGAATGTCTATTGTAAAAACCAATTAGTTGCGACGATTGCTGATGTCTATATAATGTCTAGCTTATTAGTAACCTTACTTTAATTATCCTCTCAGAAACGACAAAAATTACGATTGAATGCCATTATACAAATTGGTAATTCATTAGATAATTGTGATACACCTGTAAGTCAGTTATTTTTCTGTTATATTAGCAAGGATCAATCTAGGAATTTATTAGGAGGGGCTTTGTGGCTAAGTGCCACACGGGTTCGGGGATGGGTGACCAACTTTACATACTATGAACCCTCCGTGCCTCGGAAAGCACGTAAAGCCGTTGGTCCCTGCTGTAATTCGTCGATCTTTGACAGTGGTTACGGGTTTTCATAAAAAGGATATTACATTACTCAGTAACTTTGTACGTTGTGGAGGTCAGATGAGCAGTCGCTCCATGTAAAGTATTGGTATTTCATAGCATCTGGTTGGACTGGAAGTCGAACTCAGAAATTGTTGCGAAAAGGCTGGGTAAATGATTATGATTACAGTATGTACAGTATTTTTTTATTGGCTAGGATCATCCTAGGAATGTATTTACTGTGCACTGTGCAGATATACAAAAATCTGACTCTTGAGTAAAATAAGTCAAGGTTTTTAAATGAAAGTTTTTATTTTCTAGGTGGAACTAAATGGGCACCTACCTACATTTCAGTAACGTCATATATTATTGTCATTGTGTTTTATGTCCTCGTTCGATTTGCTTGGTTGTTTCTTTATTTATAATGCTTAGTTTAGGTTTTACGTTCTGCTCACAACTGCACTATATTTTGTACCATCTACTGTGTACCAAAAAAGGTAATTTCCGACCATATTCCTGTAGTCACCACTTAGTCACCATGATAACTTTCCCTAACCGCCAATATCAATAAATTATTCAAATAAATGATATGGATCAAAACAAATGATTCCAAGAATATTAGGTATATGAGTCAACTATACACAATATTAGATAATGTTGTTTGCAGTTACCTGTCTGAAGTGTCAATATCAGTAAACTGAAGAGGTTGATAAGATACAAATGATAACAAAAAGGCTAGTTTGAATCATCGTTTGCAGTTTAACGTGACGTCATCGAAACTAAAAGTTAATTCCCTATAGATAAAGCAGCTGATCTATTCTGTAATAATATTACCGGTTAAACTTAGGTGAAATGAGCTGTCAGCGGCCGCCGATGCGTTGACGGCAGCCGTCGACAACTGTCTAACGTTGTCGAGAGCAGAGGCTGCCAATGAGGCGTCGACGTCGTATGTCAACGTGTGTCGATTACTGCGGTCAACGCGTGTCGCACGCTGTCAACGATAGAGACAACGGCAGCCACTGACGCGTCTTCGGCGTATGTCAACGTGTGTCGATGGCTGCCGTCAACGCGTGTCGCACGCTGTCGACGGTCGAGACAACGGCAGCCACTGACGCGTCGACGGCTAATACGGTTGCCGTCGACGCCTGTCGAACGCTGTCGACAGCAGAGACAATGGTAGCCAACGACGCGTCGACGGCGAATGTTGACGTTTGTGGACGGCTGCCGTCAACACTTGTTGAATGCTGCAATTGCCTCTGCTATTGATGCGTGCCGCTCGTGAAAACTTATGTGAAGTGAACCAACGGCGATGACGGCCGATATCAGACGCTTCACGTTTTATTCATTTTAGTCTTTAAATCCGTCACTTTTCACTCGAAGCGAAACGGTTGAATACAAAATGAATTAAAACAGAAAATGAATACGTTAGTTTACCGATCCAACACGTTGAATTTCGACACCCGACATCTTTCACTCGCCTCCAGAATAATCGAAAAATAAAATTAATCCTACTCCTAAGTAATTTTGTTGGTGTATTGTGAACTTGAAATGAAACAAAAATGAAAATTCACTCTAGTGAACTGTCTGATATTAACTTCTAATAAGTTGATACACCTGTGCGGTCTAATCTTTATATTATATTTGTCATAGATAAATGATGGAATAATGGAAGAAATATTTTTATCATAATAGATGTTTGTGCACCTGTTATGGTAGGATATGGTTTCGTTTTATGTGTCACTTTATATAGATACCCATAATCAAGCAAATAGGTAATAATTATTGATTTGAATTGTAAAATTGTATAGTATCTACGTTTTGATAAGTCGACCAAAAAGAAAACTATTTAGAAACTTAACATCAGAGATTTTAGAGGAGCTTGTGGCTAAGTAATAGCAGCCGCTTGGTTTGATCGATCAGGTTAAGCTACGCTTGCCGCGGTTGGTCCGTGGATGGGTGACCATCTTTCCGTATATCAAGATCCATCCGTGCATCAAAACATACGTAAAGCCGTTGATCCCGACTGTCATTCGTGGATCTTTGACAGTCGTAACGGGTCGTCAGAAGCCCGAAAGTCTGACGACCAGTCTTACCAAGGGGTATCATATTACCCAGTAACTGGGTTGTGGAGGTCAGATAAGCAGTCCATATAAAATACTGGTATTGGTGAATCCGGTTAGATTGGAAGCCGATTAAAACATAATTGGGAAAAGTTGTTATTATGGAATTCCCAACAGAAAAACCCAATATCGAATAAACCAAATTAATCAAGTAAATGTTGCTTAGAAGAGATCGCAGCAAGCGATAAATCCGCCCATTGTATATTTTTAGTGTTAAATATTTAATTTGATATTACACTGTCTCGATCTCTGCTCTTGTTGACAAGCTGGAAAACTGTGGAATAAGGGGAACAGCGCTTAAAATCTACAAAGAGTTTCTCAGTGGCCATCTGCAGAGACTTAAAGTGGGTAGTGCTACTAATTCGGATGTCGCAGTTATAAATGGAGTACTACAGGGTATCATTCTCGGTCCCAGTCCTTTTCCTGATTTATATAAACGACTTTATGTCAAATGACACTGAACAAAGGCAAAAATATTTACCTTGGTGTTTCAGGAAGAGACTTGGGATGAAGTCCAACAAAATGCGGAGATAAGGCTCAATAAACTCCGCTTATGGCTGAGGCATAACCTGTTAACACTTAACATATCAAAAAAACTAATTTGTACAGTTCACTAACGCTCGCATAAAACAGGCCAATGTGGCTTTTCGCATGTGTGAATACGGGTTCACACATGCAAATCACCTTTCACTCAACAGTGCTCGTGTACAACCCTGTGAAAATCTAATACGGCTATCATTAAATAACTTCTCCCGCTCTGGATGGAGCAGGAGGGCGTGTCAGACTTTTACTGACTAAAACCCACCCGTGTTCCCTCAGTAGCCTGTGTACCAGGGGCGGCGCTTTCTCTTTCGAACAACCCACACCCCTGGCAGGCATTGGCCCTTGCGGGCCCCTTCACTTTGAGGCGCGCGTGGAACACAACGCACCGTCGACCTGGGCTTGGTCCTTACCGGACAGCGAGCTACCCATTACTCGCCGTCCGCAAGCCCACAGCTACAGTGGCCGTGAATCAGCCTGGGATTCCCGACACCCAGGGCGTCTCCTGCGGTGACTAAGGCCGTGAGGGCGCATATACTGCCTGTCCCTCACGTGCGCCGCCTCCCTTTTCGCGACAATTACTGCTTCGCAGAAGGAGGTAACGGCTACTCATGCACTCTCGCTCCGTATCATGGCCTGGACCAGGGCCGGATGCTAGAGATCGCCGCCGTCGATCGCCTCCACGAGGACACGGCGGTGCTCTTCCCAAGCTGGGCAGACCTCCACCGGATTCTCCACCGTGTCCTCAGGGCGATCTTTGCAGAGGAAACACCCGGGCGTTTCTCCCCGCCTTATGCGTAACAGGAACCTCCCGAAACAGACGTGTCCGGTTAGGACCTGCGTCAGGCGGAAGGTGAGAACGCCATGCCGCCTCGCAAGCCACTCCTCAAAGAGAGGATTGGGGTTCTCTTAGACGGGAAAATACCCTGGCAACCGCATATCGAGATGGCTTTGTCACGAGTTAGGAAACTTGCATGGGTTTTCAAAAATCTGAGGCATGTAGCTGACAGCGATCTCCTACACAATCATTCAATCAATCAATCAGTTATTGGTTACTTCATTGGGGTCTGGAAAGAGCACAACGGTCCATGCTAAAAAAATGTCATTCAAGCCATACAGATTTCCCACAAAGACATTAAACGAGTTGTGAAATTTAAAAACCCCCGACCCAAACAACGACGGTGACGGTCATTGAAATCGCCAAACCATTAGCCGTCCCCCAACTTGACAATGCCTTGATAAAATATTACCTACTAGCAGCGCTCCGCAGTTTCACCCGCGTAGTTCCCGTCCTGGAGGGAATACGGGGATAAAATATAGCCTATGTCACCCGGGGATAGTGTAGCTTCCCAACAGTGAAATAATTTTTCAAATCGTTTCATCAGTTTCAGAGCCTATTCAATGCAAACAAACAATCAAATCTTTCCTCTTTATTGTTAGTATAGATATAATATAGCGTATATAAACTGTCAATGACCATGTTTTACGCAAATAAACATTCTATTCTATTCATGTGCCTAGTAATTAACACAATTAATTTTCTATAGTTATCTGACTCAAAGAAGATGCCTAACAGACGAGGTGATTGGGATGGATTTTTTTAACTAAACAGACAGCTGTGTTGCTGGGGAGATTGTTGCGCCAGTTCTTATTCCCAACTAAAGCACTAGTAAGTGGTGAAGGACCGGCGTTCTGGGGTACTGTTTATGTAATTTTACGCTCAAAAAACTAAAAAATAATAATTCCCAATTCCAGAAAAAACATTCAGAAGTCGTTGACTTTCGATATGTATTTTATTAATTTATTGTCACCGACTTCCGAAATTAAAGCTATTTTTAAGTTTGTAGTGTTTTTCCGGAAGTCGGTTGTTTTTTTTTTACGAAAAAGTTTTATTTTTCACTTTTTAGTTATAGTACCCACCTACCCTACATCAATTCTAAATTTCATCATCCTTGGGGTCAAACAATGCATATTTATGCGATAGCAGCAATCGCGGTTGATTTGCTGTCATTTTTTGAAGAGTTCCGTTGTCTGTCTCCGAACCGCATCATCAGATCTATATGAAATTTAAATGGGATCGTTTCGGAATAAACTTCTTTCGAACAAAAAATGTTGCAAATCGGTCCATATATGACAGAGTTATGCCCGAACCTTCACCTAACTATTAACTGTTAAAGAGTTGTACCTTCCTTCATCAGCTCAGGGTCATGAGATGATGATGACCATACACAAATGTCTCAATAGCTTCAGAAAATATATGAAAAACATTGTTACTACCTAAAACATTTGAGGGTTGCCCACGATTTCCCTGGGTTTCCATCATCAGATCCTGACTTGGTGCCAATGGGACCACTCCAGGAGTATACTCTTTCAAGTAAAAAAAGAATTTTGAGAATCGGGCTATAAATGGGGGAGAAATCGGTGAACATATAACCTCTTCATTTTTTTTTAAGTCCTTTAAAAAGTGCTGACTCTCAGCCTAGTTTGAATAAATGACTTTTGATTTGAAAAAATACACTGTGTAGATTAGAGCGAGTTTACAAGTTCCAAGCGGTCACTCAGACAGACTGGCACACCTAGCAACAGGTCGGACTGTTGCATAGCAACGGAGGAATGACATGTTAAAATTGCAATTTTGACTGCTTTATCTGAATTTTCATACACAACATCGTATATTTAGGATAGTTTATGAAATTTTCCTACCGTTTTAGCAGTATTTTAGCCATTTCATACTGGGGGGTTTTATTACCTGATACTGTACTTACCATACTTACGCTTCTTTTTCATTCATCCACATCATCTTTATGTTTTAGTATCCTTTTACGACTTATCCTTTTACATTATTTATATTTCACACTTTGTTTTCTGTATTAGTACTCTGCGAATCGGTCTTAAACGATTCGTCTTTTTAAAATTACCTGATTTTACATAGAATTTTCCATCGTTTTACATAATAATATTATTGTTATGACATTTTAGTCAAACGTGTCAAACTGATGTCTACTTATTCTTTTAATTGTATAAGCAGTCTATTCAAGGCAAGGAAGGCTGCATTATGATTGTATTTCCTAAAAATAATTTAAATCGTTTTGGATAGCCCAAATTTGGTATTTTCTACCTAATTACGTTGTCTACTAAATAACGGAATTCTAAATTATTATTATAAGATTCTTAAACGCACTCTCGGTTTTTATCAAGGAGGTTTGATGTCTTGGTCGACCAGACCGAAAAAAAAGAAAAAAAGGGACATGACTGGAGAAGTCAAGGGGGAAAAAGTTACTAAGCTGAAAATTCGGGGCTAAGGAGATCGGATTGAAAGTGTCTATCATCATGAAGAACCTGTGTGAAGAACACGTTATATCTATAATTGCATCAATGTTACGCAATTGCCGAGTCAACTAAAAGCAACGGTTACTAGCGAAGTTCTCATGAAGAACACGATACTCATAACTGCATCAATATTATTCAATCGTCAAGGCAGCCAAAGACAACGGTTACCTTCTAACGAAGCTCACTGTAAATTACCTTGAAAAGGTGGACCGGCTCCTAGAGTGGCATTTCAAGTATATTGACTAGTGGATCGAACTTTTTGACACCAAGACTGAAAACATTGCCATTGTCAATCTTACCTATTACTTTCCTTACCTCTACCTTGAGTGTGTACTTTCTACACAGGTACCCTTTTTTATAACTACACTATTTTGTTTATTTTTCTTATTTATTAAATTGAACTGTGTACCCTATTTCTTACCTTTTATTTGTTAGGAATAGGTAGACATGACAGGGGTGTTAGGTTATTTTCGTTATAATTGCATAAGTTGATAAAAAATGCTATGCAATAGCTTTACCGCGGCAGTCTCCGAGTGCCACACGTTTTTTTTTTCATACAGTCTGCCTAGCCTCTTACCAAATATGTTGGGGTCGGCTTCAAGTCTAATCGCATGCAGCTGAATACCAGTATTTTACATGGAGCGACTTCTTATTTGACCTCCACAACGCAGTTTTTGGGAAACGCGATAACCCCTGGGTAAGACTGTTTGTCAAACTTTCGGGCTTCTCACGACCCGAAAAGACTCTCAAAGATTCACGAATGACAGCCGGAACCAAAGGCATAACGTGCTTCCCAAGACACGGAGGAGTCTCGGCTTGTAAGGATGGTCACGTATCCACAGACTAACCTCGGTGACCGTAACTTAACCTGACGGATCAACCCATGGTCGAGGCCTATTTGACGGACAGGGCCGTCATCTACCCCGGTCACCTTGGAGAGTGGAACCGGCGAGAGATGTCGTGCGGTGTCCCACAGGGATCGGTCCTGGGGCCGCATCTGTGGGACATCGGATACGACTGGGTGCTGCGCGCCGACCTCCCTGACGGCGTCAGTGTAGGTTGTTACGCTGACGACACGCTGGTCCTGGCGCAAGGGAGGTCGTACCAGGCGGCGGCCGACTTAGGGACACAAGGGGTTGCGACAATCGTCGATAGGATCCGGCAACTGGGACTCGAGGTGGCCTTGCACAAGTCCGAGGCCATGTGGTTTCATGGTCCTCGGAATGCGCCATCGACGGGTTCCCAGATAACGGTGGGAGGGGTTCACATCGGCGTCGAGTCGACTATGAAGTACCTAGGACTCGTCCTCGACAGCCGGTGGAACTTCGCGGAGCATTTCCGCCGTTTGGCTCCCAGACTGGAGCGGGCCGGGGCTGCGCTGAAGCGGCTCCTGCCCAATCTAGGGGGGCCAAATGCCTCCTGCCGGAGGCTCTACGCGGGGATCGTGCGGTCCATGGCCCTATACGGGGCGCCGGTGTGGGCGCCTACATTGAGGCGCCAACCAACTCGCCGTTTGAGGGCGTCCCATAGGGTCATGGCGATCAGAATGATCCGGGGATATCGCACGATCTCCGGCGAGGCGGCGGGCCTCCTTGCCGGATTACCGCCATGGGATCTGGAGGCCAAACGCCGGGGCGTAAGTCCGCTGCCGCAGGAAATCGCGGCACAGCGGACAGAGCTCCGGCGGGATCTCATGATGACATGGAGAGAGCGATTGTCGCAACCCAGTGCTGGGCACGCCACGATTGCGGCGGTAAGTCCCCTCTTTGAGGAGTGGTTTGAGAGGCGGCATGGCGTCCTCACCTTCCGCCTGACGCAGGTCCTCACCGGACACGGTTGTTTCGGGAGGTTCCTGTTTCGGATAGGGCGGGAGGAAACGCCCGGGTGTTTCCACTGCGAAGATCGCCCTGAGGACACGGTGGAGCACACGGTGGCGGTCTGCCCTGCTTGGGCGGAGCACCGCCGTGTCCTCGTGGAGGCGATCGGCGGCGGCGATCTCTCGCGTCCGGCCCTGGTCCAGGCCATGGTACGGAGCGAGAGGGCATGGGGAGCTGTCACCTCCTTCAGCGAAGCAGTGATGCTCGCGAAGAGGGAGGCGGCGCACGTGAGGGAGAGGCAGCATATGCGCCCCCGCGACCCTAGCCGCCGCAGGATAAGGAGACGCCCTGGGCGTCGGGAATCCCAGGCCGATTTCCGGCCACCGTAGGCATGGGCTTGCGGACGGCGAGTAATGGGTAGCTCGTTCTCCGGTAAGGACCAAGCCCAAGTCGACGGCGCGTTGTGTTCCACGCGCGCCTCAAAGAGATGTCAGCACAAAAATGATGGGGCCTGCAAGGGCCGATGCCTGCCAGGGGTGCGGGTTCGTTTGAAAGAGATACCATAGCCCCTGGCATACGGGCTAATGAAGGAACACGGGTGGGTTATAGTCAGTAAAAGTCTAACACGCCCTCCTGCTCCACCCAGAGCGGGAGAAGTTATTTGATGATTTCCCACACAAAAAAAAAAAAAAAAAAAAAACGGATCAACCCATGCGGTGGTTAATGCTTAGCAATGAGATATAATTTTTTATCTGCTGTTAATCTGTGAATAAAAGTGTCATTATATTAACAATTTGTGAGGCAATTGAGAATCGAAAATGGCGGATCGTGGTCCATGAAAAGACTTTTTTTGACAAATTATAGTAATCATCGTGCCAGACTCCTTTAAGGCGGAGATTACTTGAAAACGCTCAAAAAGGTGGTTTTTTAAACCAGTGTATCTCTGTAACCGTAAATAATTTTGAAAGCCAAAATATATCTGATATTTTCAAGTCTTTTATGCATACAGTGATCGAACTCAAAACTTAACGAAACATATTTTGATGCATCAAAAAAATTAATCACAGTCACCTCTTAATTATCTTTAAAACCAGTTTATCCCTTCAATTACAATTATTATTATAATTAAAAATATACCATAAGATTTCGAATGCCAAACTGCAACCATTGATGGATTATTTATCATCAAATAGTTAATATCTAATTTTATACGATTTTATTTGCACTTTTACGACAATGCTTGCTCATTTATTATTCGAATTTATTACAACAGATTTTAACACGTATCGGATTGCAGTAAGAACTATTATCGCTCAGAACGACAAACAATCATTCAAAATTCACAGGGCCTTAATCCCCCCCGAGTGTGTTCCCGCATTGTCGTTGCGGGGGGGCTTAGTAACCGTGGTCTCCCATCCACGGTGAAGCCAAGAGGAACCCAACGGTGGGGTCGCTCGTCAGGGCTTTTGCCTTCAAGCCATTGACGTAGCGGCCAAAAAGTAGGTTGCGGTGAGGTGCACCGCAACTGAGGTGGGCCGCGATGTCGAATGGGAGGCATCGCGGCTGAGGGTTACAGGCTGCGGTAGAGGAGGAGTGCCGGTGCTTCTGAGCAGCGCTCTTCCCTTCCGTGGCCTGGACGGGGCCGCCACCGTTTGATGGCGGACGCGGTGGGGCCGCAGGGGAAGAGGAGTGTCGGTATAGCGTCAGCCGCTCTCCCTATCCTCTGCGACCGAAAAGTGGTAGACGGGACGGCGCGTTGTGTTCCTCACGCGCGCCGTCAAAGATGTCAGCAGCAACCACTGGTGGGGTCCGCAAGGGCCGATGCCTGCCAGGGGTGCAGGTTTGTTCGAAAGAGATACCACGGCCTCTGGCATACGGGCTACTGAGGGAACACGGGTGGGTTTTAGTCAGTAAAAGTCTGACACGCCCTCCTGCTCTACTCAGCAGGAGAAGTCATTTGATGATTTCCCACCCAAAAAAAAAAAAAAAAACAGGGCCTTAATGGCATAAGACATCAAAATAGATAAGACAGAGAATTTTTTTTATGCAGTTTTTAAGCTGTGCGGTATCGTAATATAAAAAGAAAAACGCTACAAAACATTGTTTATAGCATTTCTAAGCCAAAGTTATTTCATCCTTTGTTTTGCTTAAAAGAAGAAGAAGGTTCCCAACCTTCTGACAACGAGGTTTAATTAATTATATGCCGAACCGCATGACAGCCTTCGTAAATGATCTTGGAGATAACAGAAACTAGTAAATAAATGTTTTTTTTTTTTATGTAAGCCATTGTTATCTTTAAAAAATCACGCTAGTTTGGCCCGTGACAAACATAAAAACAGTTTTAATTGCAATTAGTCGGAATTGAAATTAAAACTGTTCATACTCGTATGTATCATATTTTCAAAATAGATTAAAACTGGCCAGTCTCTCATACATACGTGGTTCTTTCCTTAAAATACCATTTTATAAACCAAACCACATGGTATCCACATAATCTGACCAAAATCATGTCTGGACTTTAAAAGAGACTGTGACCTCTGAGTTTGTTTCGACCTTTCTTCTCAGAGTAGTCCCTACTTACCTCGACCCTATTAATAATAATTTAATTGGTGTTTTCACAGAGTGGGATATACAGCTATTTAATGAGGCAGTATTTTACAAAGTTCGTTCTCAGCATATATTTACGAAAATTACCGGTCTCGCATCTAAATGAAATATTTGAACGTGTAGCAGTGATTGCATAATTTTATTTGGTGCTCTATACTTACGGGATTATCATTTAACAATATAGCTAGGTACTGCCATTTCATCCGCGTATTGTTCCCCCGACTCCACGTGTCGCATCGTTCAACCGCGCTACTTCTTTTTTGCTTAGCGTACTTTTTCCCTTTTTTCTTTTTGCTCGACTCCTAACGTCATATCTAGAAAATTGGGAGATCGAATGCAAAAATATGTTTTCAAATCCAACCGTTAGTTCCAGAGACCAGCGCGTTCAAATGAACAAGCAAACTATTCAGCTTAATTATATTATAAGTTTATATAGTATAAATAAAATCAAAATCAAAGTATTTTATTTCATGTAAACCTGCATAGGCACTTATGAAACGTCGGTAGCTAGGTGCACGGTTCCAACTTGTTGTTTCCTATGGAGAAGAGCCGGCAAGAAACTCCACGGTTCATCATCATTTCAGCCGAAACACGTCCACTGCTGGACGCACGGTTACTCTTTTAAATATTTAACAATGTTTTCAAATTACAGAGATAAAATTTATGGGAGGACAGTGCAGGCCTGTCAATAAGTACCAGGTACTTAGAAGAATACAGAATAGAAAATCGTCTAGTCTGTAAGGCCTACAACGTTCTCTCATTCGCAATAGGTAAAATAATCTACATAAATAAAATGAACCTATTTAAACATAGTGACATGATTTCCATGACAATAACTAAAAATAGTCGACATTAAATTGATGTATAATGTCAAATATTGACGAGAATATGTCAGCATTGTAAAATAAAAAAATAGATTTACTATCTGCAATATTATGTTCTATTACCAGATAACAGAATTGTGCGGGAAAGGGAGAGGGTAGCATTGCAGTGTGATAATATAGGCTAGTTAGATAAGATTAGATCAGTATAGCCATTTTACGAGAAAAACATACGAGTGACAACACTTTACGTATTTGCAAAATGCACACAGAACATGTAGGAAATGAAGCACGTAGTCTGCCACGTGGGTATAATAAAACATGTGACCATTGATGCTTACTGAGCAATTAATAAAGACCTTAATAATAACATAGTGTCATAATCATAACCTTGAAAAGTATAGAAGAATCTCGAATGCATTTTAGATGTCAAGGTCATTGAAGAAATATGAAATACGTTCGTAATGAACTAACTGAGGGACGCTTACTGCTCGTCCAACTAATATTATAAATGTGAAATTTTGGATGTTTCTTACTCAATCACGCAAAAACGCCCAATCGGATTTGGATGAAATTTGGCACACAGATAGCTTATTACCTGGATTAACAAACGCTGCAAACTTGCTCACACTTAATGCGGATAAAACTAAACACATTGCTTTTGCAATACAAAGCGAAGAAGCCTTACAAGACAAGCCTCCCATGTACGCTCACCAATGCTCATTTCCACCATTAAGTAAATGATATAGCCGACACTAAGTATTCGTTATATGGGTGTAACTACTTAGGCAAGTAGCCAACGGTAAAACACTTATGGTATAATATATTTCCCTCGTTCAATCCATCTTGGCTTATTGTGTATCAACTTGGGGAGGAGGCGTTAAAACTAAAATGCTGGAAATTGAGAGGGCTCAAAGGCTGATACTAAAAGTTGGCCTTTCTTAACCATGACTCTTCTCCACCGCCGAACTGTATCGTTTCGACTTTAGACAAATCTATATCCTTCTTACTATACTCAGGCAACACAGATTCAAACTCTTTTGATCTTTCTAAATTCACTACTAGGATGCACAAAGCAATATGTAGCACCGTAAGAACTAAAACTGGCTTTGCCCAAAATTTTTATATTTTCCAAGGACCTGAGCTGTATAATAATTTTAATAAAGAATTAAGAATCTTCAATTGCAACTAAGCTAAATATAAACGAATAATATCCAACTATCTACTAAAATTGGACCACTCGAAAACAGAAGAACTTCTTGTCGTAAATAACTAACATTACTTTTGCATCCATTCATATATTCAGACGAGGGGATTCACCGCTCAAATGTCTCCACACCCTCACAAGACCACATACACCTAATATGCACAGTAACACACCCTACACACATCTAAAATCTCACTAAGTACACTCTACAGAAAGTTAAAAGTTGTTCCCCATTTTTAAGTTTTAATTTTGATTTGATTTATCTATTTTTTTTCTTTTTCTTCCAACCATAATTTTTCGTTTGAGGATTTACCATCTTTATACTTACTAATGATATAATGCAGAAGTTGCTATTTGTCTTATAAGGTGATATGTTTTGATGCTATTTATCCTGTAGAAGGGAGTCCCTGGTGGCCGGAAATACAGGCCATGACTTAATTTAGGTACCAGTCTCCCGCAAATTAGCACTAATGTATTGTAATATTATTGTCCATAATATGTAAGTGTTATTAGAGGATTTTTTTTAACGATACATTTTCTCACGTTTCTATGGGATAATTTCCGACCTCCACAAACAGGCGAAGCCGCTAGCAAAAGCTAGTTCTAATATAATCATGAATTTATCCGAAAGACCGGCTGGAGATAGGCCTTCCAACATTAAATAAAATTGTGATGGGCTTGTAGTTCACAACTCCGTGAATCAATCAATCCTCTTCCACACATATAAATGTGAGCATGAGCTCATTAATGCTCATCCGTGCCTTGCAGAGCACTTTTACTTATTGGTTCAACTGTCACACGAATACCTACTCCAATCGTTGGTGATGGTACGAAGTTTGATTGTATAAATGACATATCATTTATCTGATAATGCGACATTGTTGTGAAAAAACAGATTTGTGTAGTTTTCATGGCAGATGCTGAATATTATGCTGATGTCTAATGTAGCAGAAAAAAAAAAAACAAATGGATTGTCACCTGTCAATTTTCGGTTATAATAGCAGATTATAGGCCAACTACAGGTAGAATTTAGCCAACAGGGGCTTGTAGCTAAGTAATAAGAGATGTACGGGTCGAACGACGGCCAGGTTGAGCTACGCTAGCCGCGGTAGGTCCGTGGATCGATGTCTGTTGATAGGTGTGTCTTTACATACGAATACTAAGACCCCTCGTGCCTCGGAAACCACGTAGGCTGTTATTCTTGGATCTTCGACAGTCGTTAGAGGTCGTCAGAAGCCCGAAAGTCTGACCACCAGTCTCACCAAGTGGTACCGTATTGCCCAGTAAATGGGTTGTGAAAGTTAGATCCGTAGTCGTTCCATGTAAAATACTGGTCTTCTTCTTAGCGTGTCGATGGCAAAGATAAAACTAAAGAATGTACTTAATGTGTACAGTTTTTTAAATTTGTTTGGCCCAAAATTCAGCAACGCAAATACCGTTTGCTGATGCAGCCATTAGGTCCTCACGTGTGCAGGTAATATGGCATGCGGTGCAAGATGGGAGGTGAGCCATTGTCTGTGGAGAGACGCCGCACACACACCGGAGATCTGACCCGTCTGAAATACTGGTAATAACAACAATAGACTCTAAGCTGACCACACATAGTTGGGAAAAGGCTAGGCGCTAGGGGATGATTACCGAGGCTGAAAGTCAGTTCCCAAAATGCATAGTAGTTGATGAGACAGTTCAAATAAACACACATTTTTACTAAACATTTTGAAACTTTATTTAAATACAATTTTGAACTTCAATTCTTCATTTGTATGTTAATGCATTGCATTTATATTTTAATTAGGTTATTGTTAAATTACGTGCCAGACTGAGCTTGGATTGCAAAAAAAACATGAATTCTATTCATTTGCATTTAGCACAATCACAAAAACATTTAGTTTAGGAGTCCGTGGGTATCATAACTCGTCCGACGCATTCTAGGCTGTTTATCTTGCTATTCTATATTCTATCTATAGCACAAGCATAATTAGCCAATACGTAGTGTCCTTACTACTGGGATATGTCCCATTCATCATGGTACTCAAGCCATAAGTTTAAAGAAATTGATATATGTAGGTACTAACTCTGCCTTCTCTTTATATCCTGGAAAGTATTTTGTATGTTTGCAAAAACTAAGGTCTTTTCAAAATATGTCCCGATTTCCATAATATAAATAAATACATGTACTTAAAATGGTATTGTGATATCCAAATTTACAGTAACTGAAACTAGCAAGTCATTTCTCATTATAAAGTATCCGCTTCTATAAAAATTTGCTAAAGTCGGTTACAGGATTTAGCGATGGATAGTTCAAAACCCACACCAAACGTGTCCTTATCAAAAATATTATTATTATGAGACAAAACACTATGTTGAAGACAAGGAAGTTTGGCAATGATTAATTTTGCATCATGTGACTTCCCTACCTCATTAATGATGGGTTTATTATTGTACATAGTTTTAAATTTTTAAGCCTAAAATTTTTGAATAAATATATAATATAATAAAATAATGGCATAACTATGTTAAGTCTAGAACTGCTCCCAAATTATGACGTATTTTTTTTTTAAATATTCTTCTTATCTTTGACATAATCTACTCATTATTTGGCAGTATATAATTACAATTCTAATTTAAACTGTTTATTAGAGGTTATCATGGCAATTATGTAATTTGGTTTAATTAGGGTTTTAAAATGTATTTATCTAGCATATAATTTATGCAGATTATTTTATATTTTTTGAATGTAAGAACGTTGTAGGCTTGCAGATTGTAGATTTGTAAATCATTTTCTATTCTATAGGTACTTATTGATATGCTTACACTATCCTCCCATACCTATTAACATTATTGAAATCATAGTAAAACCGTATTATTTTTAAAAGAGCAACCATGGAGTTTCTTGAAGGGTTTTTTTTTTGTAGGATGGGAAATCATGAAATAACTTCTCCCGTTTTGGGTGTCAAACTTTTACTAACTAAAACCCTCCCGTGTTCCCTCACTAGCCTGTGCGCCAAGGGTCAAGGTATCTCTTTCGAATAACCCGCACCCCTGGCAGGCATCAGCCCTTGCGAGCTCCATCAGTTTGTGCTGACATCTCTCTGAGGCGTGCGTGGAACACAACGCGCCGTTGACCCGGGCTTGGTCCTTACCGGACAGCGAGCTACCCATTACTCGCCGTCCGCAAGCCCACGCTTACGGCGGCCGGGAATCAGCCCGAAAACCGTCTACAAATCTAGTCTGTGAGGCGTGCAATGTTCTTTCATTCACAATATGTAAAAGAATCCACATAAATTATATAAAACTATTTAATTTTTGTGACTTTATTTCCATGACAATAACTAATAAATAGTCGATATTAGAATTGATGTAAAATGTCTAAATAATGACGAAAATATGTCAGACATTGTAAAAAAATCAAAAGTAACATTGCAATTCGGGAGCAGTTAATAGATTTTTCACATAGTTATGCTGTTAATGAGGTACCAGGGAAGCCACATGTGCAGAAGGAATTAATGCCAAACTTCCGTCTTTAATGTTTTACTATGCTTTTTAACCGACTTCAAAAAAAGGAGGAGGTTATATGTTCGACTGTATGTTTTTATGTATGTTCACCGATTTCTCCCCCATTTGTGGACCGATTCTCAAAATTCTTTTTTTATTTGAAAAAGTATACTCCTGAGGTGGTCTCATTGGCACCAAGTCAGGATCTGATGATGGAAATACAGGGAAATCGAGGGCAACCCTCGAATTTTATAGGTATTAAAAAAAAAAAACACATATTTTCCAAAGATATTGAGACATTTGCGTATAGTCGTCATCATCTCATGATGCTGAGCTGATGAAAGAAGGTACAAACTCTTAAACGGTTAGGAGTTAGGTGGAGGTTCGGGCATGACAAACAATTGTACAGTCACCTGGTGGCTGCCATTTTTTTAACGAAAAACAGGGGATGTGTTTCTGACTGTCCAAGACATGAAAGAGAACACTTAACGAGATGAATTCATTATCAACGCATTATTAGCTTGTTTATTTCTCGTACTTGCATTAAAACTTCAGGTCACAAACCGCATTGTTATGTTTGCTGGTGGCGACTTATAGCGATGCCTTTTTCGATTATGTATGTGTATGTATTATTGCCATTTTTTGGGTTCTGTGCCAAAAGAGGACAATAGAACCAGTTTACCAAATGTACTGGACCCATGCGTAAACACTTAACATTTTCTCGGATGGGTACTAATATTTCCGCTATAACAACAAGAAATAAAACTATAATAACGTTACAAATCAAAGGCCCTAGTGGCTATTTGTCGGTATGTTCAGTTGTTGCGTGGTCTTTTCTTTCATTGGTCTTTAATTTAAGTTACTAACAATAGTGTTTAAGCAAATGTCATGTTACTAACATTTTATGGATTTTAGTTGTCCGAAATAAACTGATTTATTATTTAGAAAATAACGTTTTCATTATATACGTAATATATGTACCTACGTAATATTAAATATTGACCGTCTTCTCAATAACTGCATTCGATTCATTTTCAATCTGCGTAAATACGATCATGTCTCTTCGCATCGGTCCCTTCTAAAGTGGTTACCCATACGCCAGCGCCGAGAGCAAAGGGCGCTGACCACCTTGTTCTCATTTCTTGATTCTCCCTCTTCCCCTATTTATCTAGCTCCCCACTTTCAGTACATTTGCGCAAACCACAATAGAAATTTACGCTCATCCCATAATCGTCTTCTTCAATGTCCCACTCACCGCACAGACTTCATTCACTCTTCTTTCTTCGTCCAGTCTATCTCTCTATGGAATGCGCTACCCCAAGAAATCAGGATGGCAACCAACCGTTTGTTCTTCAAAATTAAGGTTCGCGAGTACATTCGCAAAAAGTTGGCAGTATCATTACAACGGTAATGTTTTCTCATTGTTTTACTCATTTGTTTTTAGATAATTAGTTTATTTATGTATATTTATTTGTGCTTATATTTATATATAGTTAGGTATATATATTATATTTATAGTTTAAATAGTTTTATGCACTTAATTTCTTCTCATTTATTGCACCTACCACTGTTTGTCTCTGCATCACCCAAAGGTCGACTGGTAGAAAATGCCTATGGCATTAAGTCCGCCTCTGTATATGTGTGTGCATAAAGTATAAATAAATAAATAAATATTGTATGGTGGCATGAGACCCTTCGTGTGTGAGTGCCTGTAGCACTTTGCATCTTTATTATTTCCTCTCCTTCCTTCCAGTCTGCTAGAAAAAGAATAATAACGATAGGAGTGATCAGCAGGCTTAGCATGACGCTTTATATTTCCACTCTACCGTAGAAAAATTAAATTAAAAATTTAAAAAACCCCCGACCCAAACAAAAACTCTAAAAAGTAAAAAATAATATTTATAGGCCTTTTAATTTGAACGTAATATTTTAATAAGGGCATTCTCAAGTCGGGGGACGGCTAGGCCTCTGTTTGGCGTTTTCATTGACCGTCCCCCGACTTGACAATGCCCTGATTAAAATATTACGTTCAAATTAAAAGGCCTATAAATATTATTTTTTACTTTTTAGAGTTTTTGTTTGGGTCGGGGGTTTTTTAAATTTTTAATTTAATTTTTATTTCTTGCTTTTTAAACTTAATGTCTCCCTTAAATCACCATTTATATATAATCTATTCATTGAGACCTTTTCAATGAGCCCAAACATGATACTTCTGCTGTTTGTTGGTGAATAACTTGGGTTTCCTGGAAATTCCAGGTGTTGCTCCAGCATCAGTTCAAGGTTTTTTTTTCGTCTAATATCATTGAAGTAATAGAATCCCAAATTTTGAGTTGATCAGACCCATGGAAGAGGGTAAAATCCCTTTTTCAACCAGAAAAGAGCTGATAATCTTCAAACGGCTGAACCGATTTTAATGAAACATATCTAAGAACACTCCCGACTAATACACCTTTCAAACAAAAAAAACTAAATCAAAATCGGTTCATCCGTTCGGGAGCTACGTTGCCTCAGACAGACACACACACACACACACACACATACACACACAGACACGTCAAACTTATAACACCCCGTCGTTTTTGCGTCGGGGGTTAATAAAAATTGCTTGTCTACATTTCTCGGTACAAAACTGTCAATTGTCTACACGGAAACGTCATATTTGTGGACTCTTCTCTACGGATCTCGTGCTACACCAGCTGCACACTTACTAATCACAGCCTGAATGATTTGAAGAATATTGCTAATCCATTGCTTCTTGTGTTCGAAAAATGTGTCTGCTTAACAACGTTAACGCAATGTATTTTGTTGAACTGCCAAAGTATAACCATACCCACTGTTAGTGCGTTACACATTTACCCCACTTGATTTACTAAATTATAACTTACTCTGTTATGTACAAAAACTTTAGTCCGTGGATGGGTGACCGTCTTTCCATCTCAGCGCCTTGGAAAGCATGTTAAGCCATTGGTCCCGGCCGTCAGTCATAGAATTTTACAGAGATTACTATGACTAATTTTATTAGACATTCAGTTGTTACGGGTCGTCATAAGCCTGAAAGTCTAGCAACCAAATCTTTCCAAGGGGTATCGTATTCTCCAGTAGCTGGATTGTGGAGGTCAGATAGGCAATCGTTCATTATAAATTACTGGCACATAGCTGTATCCGGATAGACTGGAAGCCGACCCCAACTGTTTGGGAAAACGCTAGGCAGTTTGTAACTGCAATCGATGAAAAGGTATCATAATTAAATTAATACACATTCCTGTTTTGACTAGGTCAGTAATTTTTTCATTATTTTTTTTATTAAGGGTTTATTAAAAACAAAAGATTGATTTTCATGTTTATTCCTTGATAAAAATTACTTATTCCTAGGAGCTCCAAATTTATTTTCCCCCAAACAATTTATCTCCATGCATGGATTTCCAAGAGCTCCAATGTTTTAGCTTGTGGGAAATATTTCATATTATAATATTGCTTTTCTTAATTTGGAGCCGTCGGAAATAAAATTATGGAGCGCCTGGGAATAAGTCACAAAAATATTGTTTATCGGCCAACGCTTAGTCTCTTTCCTCTCTGGCCATTAATTTCCTTTATTTTAGTAGTCAAATCTTCAGCTTTCTTAGGATGAACTTTTATATAATTGTTATAGTAGAAATTGCTAAACATATAAAACAGTAGGCTTGTGTTCACCACTAGGAATATGTGGACTTGTTTAGGGTAGTTGCAATCATGGAATAGGGCAATCGTATTGTGAGCTATCACCATGACGAATTGTATCTGAAAAGAACATTTAGGTCATCAGAGTATTGGAGGATTAATGTAAACAATAGTTACTGGTTAAGTCTAGTGGTCGCAAGCACGACTGCTGAGTGTGTCCAGGATTCAATCACCAGGTCAAATTAAGTATTATCTATTGGGTTCCATACGGAGTTTCGATTTGTGCCCGGCTTATGGCAACAGGCTTGCCCTTAATCGTAAATGTTATACATGACTGTGTGTGGGTTGATCTACAGTGTGGCAGAAACATCGACCCGCAAACTGAAACCAAGGATTCCATGATTCTGAATCCCACAGCGGTGAAATTTTACGTGGGTAACCAAAAAAAAAAATCTAGAAGAGCGCAATATCTACAACACTGTCAAAATGTATGAATCAGAAAATTGTGGTGCTTGGGGTAGGACTATGTCCAGCAGTGGAGATTTTTCAGCTGAAAAGATGAAGATGATGAAAATATTTTGTACATAATCTTACCAACTGAATCAAAGTGACATGTTTCTTCCACCACAAATACTTCTGGTACTGTGGACCCAGACCAGCTAAGAAGTAATACGTGTACATCAGTATATGGACGAAGGAGTTCATTGTCCCGACCAGGACTAAAGGACCGACTGTAAGGAAATAATAACACATGAAAACATCGGAAAGGACCCAATTGGTCTATTTTGTAAAAAATACCGTGAAGTCATTATTGAAGTGAACTGTCAAAAGTGTCAATGTATCTAGTGCCCCAGCATCTAAGATACTTGTCACAGCTAGTATCAGGTGGAATGACAGCTTACTTCAAGCTCACTTCACCTATGTTTGCACGGTGAGATTCTTGCAGGATAGACCAGCTTTACTTAATGGTTTAAATATTCTGTGAGTAGAGAGTAGAGAGCCCGATTATCCGCGCTAAGTATATATAGAGAGAGGCCTTTATTTTTACACGCTTTTTATTATTTCTTTAGCGATGGTTGTCAACTGAGCGCAGACGATCTAGTAATTTACTACAAATAATAAACCTTTAATGTTCCCACTGCTGGGACACAGGCCTCCTTTCAGTGAGTATTTTAGTTTATAAACTCAATATTATAAAGTGGGAAGTAATCGGTTTAAAAAAGTCCGGCTTGACATTTTATTGTTGTCAATAAGTTTTTAATGGAAAGTAACGATACAACGTTACAAAGGATTAGAGCGCATATTAAACCACACTAAACCCTTAAGCGTACGCCTCCAAATAAATGAAACAAAAAAAAACTAGTTAGGGACCCCATACCTAACATCACAGCAAACGGCCAATGTGAACGTCAACGGAATAAATTTACTAGCAGTTGACGAAATCAAGAATCGACCCTCAACAAAGCGAACAGATCAAGACTCAGAACATTATGAACGAGGTATCATGAGAGACTTGATTAACCACTCCAGGAATAAAACAAGAATTAAAAAAATTCACCGAATCTTAGACGGAAAAACCGTAACAAAACGCATCAAGAACCACAGGATGTGCTACTTAGCACACGTCTTCAGACGGGATAAACCACACCTATTCCATGCAGCAATGCAGTATAAGGCTAAATCTAAGAAGTTCGGATGACCTTTTTACAGATGGAACGACAACCTAAAACAGGACATAAAATACTTCGACATGGGAACCAAGTTTTGGAAGGACATGGCTGGAGACAGAAATAAGATAAAGAAAGCAGCTAGCAATATCTACGAAAAACCAGAAACTGATAGCAGCGAGAACTCAGAAGATGACTATGAAAACAACAACACAGAATATAGCGAAGCAACGGCATAGAAAAGAGCTAAGAAAACAGTTGAACCTACTGTAGCATTTAAAAAAAAATGAGTGAAACTCACACACTGCTACTAACACGTTTAATTTAGATGATTTAAAAAAGTATACAAAACACAAGAAAATAAAAAATACAAAAAAAAACGTTACGTTTTATTTCTCGAGGTGTCTGGCGTGGGGTAACTTAGTGAAGATATTTTTTTTAAAATAAATACGAAAATATTTTTAGTACACGACCTATTTAAAAAATCGATTGCAATCGTTTTTGGGTAGGCATATAAGCAAAAAATAGGTAATTTTAATTATAAGACACTAAGGGAATCCAACGAGTCTTGGTAGACTTAAAGATAGAGATGTTAGAGTTTTTAAAATGAACAATTTTAGAAAAGAAACACTATCAAGTCCACTTTTAAAAAAGGCTCTTGTCACGTAATCCCATATGTGTCCAGGTCGACGGAGCACGTCCACCGGGTAGAATGTAGAAAACACTGAGGTCACGGAGTTACGGGAACCACGTCTACCTCGTACACGCCTTTACTCTTGATGGACGTGGACGTCTCGACACGAGACGCGTCAGGATCTTGGGCGAGGAGAGCGCACTGATCTCGGTCGTGGAATCTCACGCAGTATGCCCGTAGGGAAAAGCGAAAATTTGGCTTGTAACGGGATCTAGACAAAAAAGGAAGCTTCAGACCACCGATACAAGCTAAATCTTTGATTAATTATGAATCAAGAGAGAAATAGATCGAAAAGAGGAAAAATAGGTGACAATACATACCAAAATAATACGGAAAATTACACACGTACACCGGTACACTCGTGCACCGGTACTTTATTGTTTTCACCAAGTTATGTCTTTATATTCATCACATAAAATTTAAAATTACAATATTATTTTCAAAAAATCAGAACGACCATCACGCATCGCGTCCCAAAAACGTAGTACCGCCGTCAGAAAGCAAACAACCGACGATTTTTTGTTGAAAAGTTTGGATTAGAAATGGAAGAGGTTTTGACCGTAGCGATTTTACGCTACACTACCCAAGACGGTCGACCTGAATCGACATGCCGGTGACGTCGTGAATACGTCCTATAAATAATTACCACCCGTCTCTCCACTAGTCCAATTGTTACTCAAGTATGCATATCCAGTAGGCTCGCAATCGTTTCCTATCCTAATGGCACGTTTTCCGACCATTACTGCGCCCCCCGGTTTAATTCTTGATATGCAATGGCCTCTGTAGCACCATGAAGCATGAGGCCCCAGGGGCTAGTGGAAATCTTGGGATTCATTCGATTAATCGAGTCTGGTCAAGTCACGCTGAGATCGGTGTATTTCATTCATTTCTTTCTTTCGACTCGTAGATTATTATTCGCTTGAACACCCTATTCATTTAGTAAAAATGTCACCATATTATTTTTTTAGATGTTGTGAGTTTGAAGTGATCTGTCAACAGTGTCAATCTTTATCAGGTAGAATGACAGCTCACTTCAAGATCACTTCACCTAGGTATTCGCGGTAAGATTTTTACACAATAGTACAAATGGTTAGAACATAAATAAGAAAAACGACTTCACTTAGGCCTCAGTAACTACCCAACTCATTCGTTGAATTCCCAAGAAAAAAATGAACTTAGGCATAGATTTCACAGTATGTAATATTTTTTTGTCTATTTCAAATCTATTCAGTACACATCTTTCGGATACCTGCATGCCCGAGAACAAGTATTTCTAAGGCCAGGGATGGCCAGTGTCAACCAATGCATTGAGAGCGTGTGTTTTGAGTTCTGATCATGGGAATTTTAATGGCTGTATTTACGAGCAAACTTTCCACAAATTTTCTTGCATTTGTTTGCTGGAACCTAGCTTACCTGGAAAGTATTTTGTGGCCACCCAAGAGCTGATGGAAACCAACGAGTGATGATACAAATGAAGAGTTGATACTTGTCTACTTTTCTTTCTGAACACAAAGAATACAGTATCCAGGAGTTCCGTCAGCTTCCCGAAGAAGTACCACCAGGAAGAAACAGCCGTCTGCAAAACATAATTTGTATTATTTGGAACAAATAAAAGAAAATGTGTAGCAGTTGATGAATAGATGAAATAATAAACATGGTGCGTTTTAGCGCCAAGACGATACCTTTTTTAACCGATTTCGAAAAAGGAGTTTTTTTTTTGCAATTCTTTAAATAAAAATAATAATTTTAGTGTAAAGAATATGAAACGTTTTGAAATCGATTGTAACTTAGACTAGGTCCTCAGATCACGACAATCGTCTGTGCCTTTACAATTGAATGTTAATGTGAAGTAAAATTACTTACCCGAGATATACGGGGATCTTCTGTCTCCACAATTGGATCGCAAATAAGATTGTAGTCCTTAGATAAAAGGTAGTTAAGTCCCTGAAAATAATATGAATAGCGGTCATTATAACTTACTGAACACTGGGCGCCTAACTAAAAATAATAGTAAATTCTCAGATGTGAGTTTATACAGTCCACGAAATCAATGAGTCAATCAATCTACCTAGCCCTTTCCCAACTATGTTGGCGTCGACTTCCAGTCTCCCCGGATGCAGCTGAATAGCAGTATTTTACATGGAGTCACTGTCTATCTGACCTCCACAACTCAGATACTGGGTAGCACGATACCCAGACTCGGTCGGACTTTCGGGCTTCTGACGACTGAACGACTGTCAAAGATCCACGAATGATAGCCGGCACCAACGGTTTAACGTGCTTTCTGAGGCACGGAGCAGTCTCGGTATGGTGGATAAATACTTGAACATTGTAGGTGTCGTAATTGTCCGAACTTCATAAAAGTTGTTTTGACTACAATGTCATATAAATTAAACATTGAAATAATATTAATTACATATGAAATTGGTGTTGTAAATACATAAAAAGTTTTTTATTATGGAACTATGTATTTTGTCAATCAACGTCTATGGGTACTATTAGAGGTATGAGGAACAGGGTGTAAAGTTCACTCATACTCTATCGAAAAGGGAAAATCCTTCGACCGACCGAGATGGGTGTTGTGTCTGGTGGGCAACTGCCCACCGGTTTTTTTTTTTTGGAATGAAATGACGGAGTTGACCTAGAGAGGCCGTGACTGCTTAACTGGACTATCCTGTGGTTGCCTTAAGAAAACTTAAAGCCTTCAATTATTAAGCGACTGCACGCTAAGGGTACCCCCTGTGGGGTACGGGCGTCGGCCCAGGGCGTCACTGATGAGGGGGTAGCAAGTCGGGACAGGCTGGATCATATCATCATTATTATTATCACACGGGGAGTTTTAATCTACAGGTTCAGCTGCGGCGCGGGCTGGCACTTCATCGAACAAGGGGGGGATCATCGTTTAATTGGGATATTCTACGTGCATTTAGGACAGAGTGTAATCTATCGATAGCAAAAGCAGCGCGCGAAGGCGCCTGCTTAATGTGCTCAGCGAAGTAGAGGTTCTGATCCATGATCACTCCTAGATATTTGGCTCACTTTCCCCAAGGGATCGGCTTGCCGAACATGAAGATGGGTCGGGGGGTGTCGGGTCTAAGTCGCGGTTTTGAGAAGAGAACCGCTTGACTTTTGTCCTGATTGACTTCGATTCTCCACTTTCTGAACCACGCGCCAAGGATGTTGACTGTGGTCTGGAGACTAGAGGTTATCGTGTTTTGACTATGCCCAGTGTAGTAGATGGCTGTGCCATCTGCGAACAGTGCCCACTGTGCCTTTCTACTTTAGGGTGTATCGCTAGTGAACAGCGTAAATATGAGCATGAATGGGATGGGCGGACGAGAGCGCCGATTCGATGCAGTAGCGAAAGGTGCGATTCGACAGAAAGTCCCGTAAGATGAGCACGAGACGACTACTACTAACGCGAGTTTCTACAGCTTATATGCATATTGAGCCTTTATGCCAGACTTTGTCAAAAGCTTTCGCAATGTCGAAGAATACTACACTGGTCATGCAACCGCGTTGGAAACCAACGTTTATATGTTCGACGATGCGGTGGACCTGTCGCACGCAAGAGTGTTGGTTTCTAAAACCGAACTGCTCGTTGGGAATGAGGTCTCGGCGTAATCTCTGAGACGCTTATAAATGAGCCTCTCATAGATTTTACCGAGTGTGTTCGGTAAACTGATGCGGCGGTAGCTCGTAGGCTCTGACTTGGGTTTGCCGGGCTTGTGAAAGCCAATGACCGTGGCTTATTTCCATGCTTGCAGAAAGATGATATTTTTCATGGCTCCATTGAAGATGCTGGTCAAGTGCATGATCAGGTGGGCAAGCTGCATTTGGAACACCTTATTTCTGATTGCATCAGAACTCCCCGGGATTTACGGGGTTTCAACCCTTTGATGATCTCGTGCACTTCGTCTGGGATATTTGGAGGTAGTGGATCATCAGGGTCTTCGATGGGCGGGAGAGAGATTCTACGTTGTTTGACTACAGCTGCCACCTCAGAGAGGTGAGCCTGATCTGCTGGTTGAGAATTGGGTGAGCATTGGGTCTCTAAACTGTCGGCTAGGCATTCGGCCTTGTCGATGTCATTAAAAGCTATGGTGCTATCGAGGCGACTTCTCGAGATTTATTTCTAGAGAGTTTCTTTTGAAGCTCCCATAAAGCCAGACTCTAGTTCGCTCAGCATCTTATACCAACCGGTTTTACGCAGCCCCGACATGCGTCTTTATAGATCGTTGTAAATAGCGCATGTGGGCTTTCTTTCCGTCGCAGGGAAAGTCCCGACGGTTGAAGTCGGGATGTTGTATTCATCATCAGCCTACAGCAGTCCACTGCTGGACATAGGCCTCTCCAATTGCCATTCAGCTCGATTCTCGGCAACTTTCATCCAGTTGCTACCAGTAACCCTACGAGGGATGTTGTATATAATACCAATCGCGCGGTAAACTCTAACTGCGCGATACAGGATTTGTGTGACGAGACGAGAACTTAGGGTAGTCTCGGTCGTTTAGCGGCTAGCTTTCGTGATTGTTGACAAAACAGATTTGCCGTAATCGTCTGACTATATCTTCGGAAGCTGAAGTGAATGAAAGCCAGTTTCATATGTAAGGACCTAATAAACTAGGTTTCACTTACCTCATGTACTAAAAATGCACTAAAAAATATTTGAAATAAGTTGTACAACATAATCGGGTACTTCAGTTCAAACGGTTTCCGATTTTTCATGAAACGGGGTCCATAATCAGTGCAGAATTTCAGATATATTACTACGGTAACAATAACTGGTATTGGACTTGACATTAACGGCAGATGTTTCGTCCTGGCATCTGTGGATAAATAGATGTGTGAATAAATACCTGGTTTATTCTAAGTAAAAACATTTGGCACAATTTTTCAGTAATGTCATTATTTTATAAATTAGCAAGTCATTACAAAACACGCCGGAAGGTCACCCTAGGAGAACATATAGTGACGTTATTGGCGAAGGTCAAAAGGCCAATTCTCGTAATTAAAACCGATCAAAATCTAGTCGCAGTGTCATCTCAGCGACAAGCAAATGTCAAAAATGTATGAAAAATCGAGGTATTTTTGACAGATTGACACTGAGATCAGACTGTGAACGTTCTTAAAATTAGTAGAATTGCCCCTCTGGTGTGTAGTACTCGCAACCAATGTGCATGTATGACCAGTGGCCCTAGTGTGAGTTTCATTTAACCATCACGATCAAACGCATCAAGCGCGTTTGACGCTCCGATTGGCCCGGAATTGGTGACGGATCAATTGGAGCTCCAAATGCGCTCAAAGCGTTTGATCGAGATGGTTAAATGAAACTCACGCTAGGGCCACTGATGTATGAACGTAAACGAGGCAAAAGGGACTGTGTAAGGATTGTAACAGGTGGCTTTCTTTAGTTTCTGCTTCTTGCTTTCTGCGTGAATTTATGTATATATAGCCGTTACAATGAAACAAAGTCAAAGTGAATTTTTGGGTAAACATAGTCCACAATTTTGAAGATAGCCGATGCAGTGCTATTATGGACGATATCCTCAGACCAACTTTATTTGGAAAGTAAATACTGCTAGGTAAGGTCCAACATTGTCAATTTATAATTAAATCGATTTAAAATGTACATGTTGATCCCTGATCTCTACAATTCGAATAGTTGGATCAAATGGCGGTAATGGCAATTTATTAACAAACATTTCTCGAAGGAATTAGATCACGTTCGCGCGGATGTGAAAGTATCGTGGCGGGATTTTACCGCCCAATACATTTTCAACTCTCGATGTTGAACCGAGAATTGAAAATCCAACAAAGTGCATTCCAGCACGTCGTAATACCTCACCGTTCGATTTTCAACTCTCGGAGGTAAGCAGTGGGTTGAAGATCCAATGCGCAAAAAAATCCCGGCTCTAAATTTTAACGTTCGTGCATATGCCTGCCCCATTTAATGTAACAAGAAAATGGTTTAAAAAAAAATAACAAACCTGCCAAGTCATCAAGTACATAATTATATGTACTTGCTATACTGTTTATAATTCCATCCATTTTCGACGGCAACTTTATAAACACCAAATAATAAAAAAACTAAAAATATTTCAAAAATAGCTACTGCTCGGGGTTCTTATAACCCTCTATAGGCGGTAGCTACAATGAAAACAAAACCGAAACGTAGTTCTTTATTAAATTACTGACATGCTAATAATGTAGGTAAATGTTAATAAAGTTTGCAATATTCTAATCAGTTACAATACCATTTTTGTTGTGTTCCGTACTTTAATATTGATGATGCCATTTTTAGCTTGTTTCGATCAGCGACTGCATTTGATGCCTTAGATTTTATTTCTGTTAGTAGGTTTTGGCAGCCATTTTTCCAAGTTTATTATATTTTAAAAACTATATGAATCGGCGTCGACTACTCTGAGAAGAAAGGCAAAACAAAATCAGAGGTCACAGTCTCTTTTAAACTCCAGACATAATTTTGGTCCGATCGTGTGAATGCCATGTATCCAATATACTACTACGTCTGAAATAGTCTTTAGAGGAAAGAACTACGTAGACTGAGTGAACAATGCTTTGTCAGTTATCGTGCAGCTCAACTCAGAACTAAAGGAGCTCAATGATTCAAGGAACAATACCAAATAAAGGACAATTGGTAGGCCGCAAAACTATGCAAACCGCCATACCATTAAAATTTACTGAGAAAAAAACACAAAGATCCACATTGACGTTGTTGAGAGCGTCAATCAATTTAGTCCACCGCAGTCCACTGCAGGTCTTTCATTTGAATACCATAACCTCCAACCTCCGCATCCAGTCTGTCCCAGGTACCTTTTTATGTTCGTTGGTCCATCTAGCTGGTGAGTGTGCCACACTATGCTTACCGATACGCAGACTCCACTCCAGGTTTTATCGTTGAGAGATCTGAGAAAAACCCTAAATAATTTGGGTTCGCAGCACCAGCTGCTGCAGTGACAGCTATGTCCAGCTGTATATCTCTTTTTGCAAAAATACACTTACGCCTCGAAGTATATGTCCGCATCGCTATCATCCGAAAACGTGCCAAAAATACTGGTAGCATTACCACGTTGAATGGCAATGCTAATATTTATTTGGCCAAGGAACAACCCAGCCCTCTTGGCACATGTTTGTCGACCAGTTGACGAGAAATTTCCTTAAAAAGGAGACACGCACTCGGGCCCCATGATCCGGGCATTTCGACCCCAAGTGGCTCATAACTGTAATTACTTTTAAGGTTACAGTATGTGCGCCGCTCGGGTCTTAGCAGCCGCAGCAGTGGCAAGTTGTGTTCCGCACCAGTGTTCTACCCACCTTCCAAGGCAATAACGTCATGCTGTCTGGTCTCTTCCCATCGTCACGTATCAAGCCGTTTAGTTCTAAAATCGCTGGTACGCCGGCGGTGACAAAGGCTCGAGGAATAATGCTAGTGTGCCGTGCTATGCAACCTGCGCTCCTGCAGCAGGACAAGCCACGGTACCTGAGGAGACACGTAGCGAGCCAAAACGATGAATTATCCATCATTATGCCTATGGTGCATAACATGAGGGGCTGAACGTGCCAGACCAAGCACACAACAGACATGTTTACCAGGGTACTCCGTATAAACCTGCAGATTCTCACTCTGGGAGGACGGGTTGTCGGGAAAATCCTAATTGGGACAAGTAATTTTCCATGTTTTCAACGCGTCAGTCAAACACAGTACCTCAAAATCGACATGTCAGTAAGATAAAATGGTCCTGTTCAATTTATCGCTATTGTGGAACAAGAAAAAGAAGGCCGGTGAAGAAAAATCGGTTTCGTTTTTCATATGACAAAAATAATAGGGAACCCAGTTCTGAATTAAAGGAATACAATCTATTTTTGTTTTCCGTGTTTTCATAATGAGCACTTTTTCGTGATGACTTGAGTTTTTCATATTATATATCGCCAATAAACAGAATTTCGTAAACTTTTATGTGCTGTTCTTATCGTTTTTGGTTCATCACAAATCAGCTTATAAGTATTCACACTGCTGGGACACGGACCTCCTCTCGGTGAGAGGGTGCGGGCCGTAATCCACCACACGGGGCCAGCTAGACTCAGTTGGAGATGTTAGTTGTATTCGATTTTTTGATTCTAGGACATGCCGGTTTCCTCACGATGTTTACCATCACCGTTTTGAAAGCAGTGGTGATGAAATTATTTGCGAAAGTAAAGCGCCTGCTTGGGTTTGAACCTACGATTTAGAACTCGTAAGTCGGGGCCGTTATCACTTTGCCACCACTGTTTGAGGGTACTGTCCTAAGATACCCAGAACCCTATGAAAATTCATTTGGAAATTATCGCTGTCCCATACCTGTAGGTTGAAACTTAAACTTCAATACCTACTTGGTATTAAAGTTTGTATGGGACAGCGAGATTTTTTTCGCGATTGCGATGTTGTCCTCATGGAGAAAGTGTTTTTGATAAATAGTCTGTACTTCTTCTTCTTAGCATGTCGATAGCAATCTAAATATAGTCGTCTAGAATTTGGCTACGAACTTTGCACTTTCAGCAGCGTCCATCAACTCCTGTAGTGTGCAGACAGCAGGAAACGCTGGACAAGATATTAAATGCCCCATTGTTTGTGGGACAGCTCCACATTTAGACTCCAGGGCGGAGTCATCTGTGAATCTCCACCTTAGCAGGTTCTCTTTACTTCGGCCTACCTGAGTCTGGAGTCTATTCAAATACTTGCAGTGAAGCTAAGGCCACTCATGCCCAGGCGCCTTAAATATGACCACACATTTCAGTTTCACGCTGTTTGTTGCTTAATTTAAGACCCTTTTGAAATAACTAAATCTTTTTAACCGACAAAAAAAGGAGGAGGTTCTCAAGTCACCGCTTATACATATTTATTTGATGTATGACCACGCATAACTTCTTACTGAGTAGTTTGATTTTGATAATTATTTTATCATTTGAAATGGTAAACGTCGAAAGTCACATTGAATAATAAAATCCACCCATACGTGTAGAAAGATATACCATGAAAAGACTTTATAGCAAAAAAATTAGCTGACAACAAGAGAAACTGAAAAGTAAGAAATAAAAACCTTTCAGTCTAACTAAGCTTGTAAATTAATGTAACTGACTAATTTTGAGACAGCGCCCAACAAGCATGAAGGCGTCGAATAAATAACTAGTGGCAACTTGACTGATCTGCAGCGTTGATTGTTTGTGCAGCGTTGACTCAAAGTTAGTAATTTTTCAGTTTATTTTTTCTGGGGTAAAATTTTTTGTACTTTTATTTGTGCAATAGTATCTTTCTCTCTGATGCCAGAGCCTTTTTTTATGGATGGGAGATCATCAAATTACTTCTCCTGCTCTTTTCTGTAGGCGTGTCAGACTTCAACTGAATAAAACCCACCCGTGTTCCTACAGTTGCCCGTACCAGGGTGCCGGTAACTCTTTTGAACAAATCCGCAACTGCGATGCCAGAACCTTAAGACATGGCAGCGATGCCAAAAATAGTTAAAACTAAAATCTAGTCATGTTGGTCACTTCTACATAACAAAGTTAAACAAAACAATGTATTGTATTAAAATTGTATGTTAATCTGTTGAAATGTTTGCTTAGTAATTTCCATTAAAATGTACAATTTATAAATAAAATTGTCTGTTGACGTACAGAGCACGGCTGTTATTATGGCACCTGAAGTTTTTTTAGATATTTAATAGATAATGTATTTCTAATGTATTATAATTGTGGTGGCGTCTACAACGCCACATGCAAACTACGCATCAAAGACTTGACGTCACACAAACCCTACATCGCGCTATCAGAGTTTACCGTGCGACTGAAATATATACAACATCCCAACATCAACTGTCGGGCAGCTGCCCTCTAGACACAACTCCCGTCTGGTAAGAGGATCTTACCTTTTGTGTAAGGGGTGAGTGAACTTTACACCCTGTTTATCATACCTCTATACTGGTGACCCCCAGAATGATTGATGAATTGCTACTACTTCAGCGTGACGTTATCATCATCACTATCTCAAACTTTCGAGCTGCCAGTCATACAGCCAGCCAGCATCCACAACTTCAACGGATATCCTGACCACTTGCATGCAGCGAACCGTATGCCTGATTATCACCCACAGCCTCATCAGCAACCATGGCTCAGCACACTGAACTTTCAGCCGGTCCACACGAGAAACCCTCAATACCTCTCTTGGTCGACGCCAGCAGTCAGCTTCAACCCGGCGATGTACCACGTCTAACTCACTGGAGCATACCTAACGCAGCGCCACCCTGACTCACTGGGGAATCACCGCAGACAGTTCCGACTCAACGAGAACTCGTGCGGCACCCGGTTTCGACCCACTGGAACCACAACTGACCCTGACAAGCATCACAATATGCACTGAGTCAGCCCACTGTCGCGGCCTCTGGTCTGCAGAGGGGAGTAATGTGGCAGCATCTACAACGCCACATACAAACTACGCATAAAAGACTTGACGTCACACAAATCCTGATCGCGCAGTAAGAGTTTACAGCGCGACATCATCCCGACATCAACCGTCGGCAGTTGCCCACCAGACACAACACCCGTCTGATTGGATGATCCTTTTCCATAGAGAATGAGTAAAATTTACATCCTGCTGTACAGCGCGGGTGCGCGACGCATGCGCCGCATTACTGCGGTGTCATGTACCTACAATCGAGTTACTTCGCCGGAATCCATTTTGTTAATGATAATACCTACCGAATCGATAACTAAATTGTGTAACGTCTGCGCCGCGTTTGCGCAGCGTATAATTAACCGCAGAGAAAACGCCGCGGAATGGCAACGTCCGCGTCATGTGTTGCGGCGCTGCGTTGCGAATATGTTCATCGAACACCTACGCTGGACATCGCGCACATTAAGTGAAGGGGCTCTAAGCTCTAAACGGGCAAGTACAGCTTTATTTTAATAGTATTTTTTTTTTAATAAATATTAATTGTTTGTAAGTCATTCAGGTGCATCTAACTTACGTTTTATTTAACCGACTTCCATGAAAAATCATACAATCCATAATGCAAGATTCCCACCCAACTGACACTCGCAGCTGCAATCAGGATTTGTGCTGTATATCGTATGTAATTTATTTTAATTCTTAACTGAATATTCTAAACTAAAATATCTTTTTTAATTTGATCGGTACAAACTAAAATATCTTCACATTGCTAAACAAAAGACGTCGTGACGAAAGTTTGGGTATGAATGTCGAGGAAAAGCTGTAAGACTAGGAAAAGACCGAAGAAACAATGGATGGACTGTGTGAATGATGATATGGTTAGAAAGGGTGTGACTACGGACATGACGACTAATAGAGAAGTGTGGAAGAAAAAAAGATGTTGCGCCGACCACATATGGGGATCATCATTATAATTTTTAGGCACTATAATTGTATGGGAAATTTACTACTGTTGACTAAATTTACTGTTTTTGTACTCGTTTTATTAAATAAATTCTTAAATTCTTTTCATAAAAATGAAAAACTCTCTCATAGTGTATAGTTTTGAATAAGTATAGGTTTGTCTTTAGATTTAAATGATTATTTATTTTATTTTTATTTAATAATTGCATTTCTATTTTCTGAATTGTTATTTTGTTTTTGTTTTAATTACGGACGCTTTTAATGTGCATGTCTTTTTACATCGTTCTCACATTGATAATTTCAACATAATAATGTAACCAACTTTTTGTAACAAATTATCATGATTTTAAAAAGAGTGTCCATGGATTTTCTTGCCAATTCTTCTGCATCCTGCACCTGCGCTTTGGACTGAAATCTTTAAATTGTATTTTAAAATTTATTTTGTTATTAATTTCATGAACTAAAACTAACATTTTAGAACTGCATTTTGCCTAAGCTTTTTTTTTTTTTTGTGAATGGCATCTCGCAGTTGACCTTGAGAGGCCGTGACTGCTCAACCGGACTTTCCTGTGAAAGTTTTTAGGACTCTAAAAGCCTCCAGCCAGGGCGTAAACCTACTTAAACCTAAAACGACTGCGCACTGAGGGCACCCCCTGTGGCTCAGGGAGTCGCTGGCGGGGGGGGGGGGGGGGGCAGCTAGTACTAGTGGGGACAGGCTGGATCAAGATATTTTCATGATTATTAGACGGGGAATTTAAAGCTACTGGCTCAGCTGCGGCGCGGGCTGGCGCATCAACGAGCAAGGGACGGTCGGGGCTCTGATTGTTACTCGGGGGTCTTCGCGAGGCGCGAGGACCTCGGCGGCGAGGTCGGAAGGACGGTCGTTTGTGTTTGTGTGCTGTAAAAAGTGCCTGTAATTCGTTTATCTATTATATACAAGTAAAAAGAAAAGTCCTGACTGACTGACTGACTGACTCATCAACGCCCAGCCCAAACCCATGGACCTAGAAAGCTGAAATTTTGATTCTGACACAGAAGTTTTCTTTATAATGTAGACAAGGAATACGGAGGATTTTTTTGAAATTCAACCCCTAAGGGAGTTAAATAGGGGATGAAAGTTCCGCGCAGGCGAAGCCGCTGACAAAAGCTAGTTTATAATATTAGTAGGGTTATTACTGTTAAAAGATACAGAGCCCTCGACAAGGGTAACGGTTTGCCTTGACCTTGTTTTAAGAATGGTTACTTTTAATCTTTGTGCCAGCGCCTCCTCATCCCACCTCATCCATAAATTGAGGATATACGTTGTTCAGCAGACATTTTTTTTTTGAACTTATGAAGCAATGGATTAGCAATATCCTTCAAAATTATTCAAATTCTGATTAACATTGTGTAATGTTACTTTTTTAAATAACTTCTCCCGCTCTGGGTGGAGCAGGAGGGCGTTTCGGACTTTTACTAAATAAAACCCACCCGTGTTCCTTCAGTTGCCTGTGTGCCAAGGGCCACGGTATTGGAACAACCCGCACCCCGGGCAGGCCTCGGCCCATGCGTACTCCAGTTAGAGTGCCACCAGTTAGAGTTGCTATAAAGTATGAACCACAGTGGATCGGCCTGAATGGTCGATATCATCGATCGATCGAAATCTGGTTACATCTATAAGTAACTTGTTAATATAATATAAGAAACAAAACAATGGTAAAGAAAACAGAATGATTTCGCTTAAATAATTAAACTTTAATTTCTTTTGTCATAGTAGCAGTTAGCTTAAATATTTTACAATCGATGAAAGATATTGGTATGTCGGCAAGTGTGGACATCTTTGGTTAGACTGTGCTTCATGTAGGTAGTAGACTGTAAGTCTTTGGTTTCAATCAATAGCATATAAATACAAGCTCATTGATACAATTTATTTCACCATGTGCCCATTAAAGGTGTAGGACTAGGTACACATTTTTTATTAGAAAAAATATCAATTATTTCACATTCTTTGACTTAAATCTACCATCATGAAAATACGTCAGTTATCGTGATTTTTCCGCAACTTTTCTCCTACCGTAGTTATTATTAACTTTGCTAGAAATTGAAGTTACTTTTTTGTTTTCCAAAACAGTTTTACTTTCATTGTTCTTTTTATAACTGTTGATGTAGAATTTTCCAAACATATATAGGAAAGCTGTGGCATTGATCAAACACAAAAAGTTGAGGATTTTCGGGAAATTGCACGGGTAGAAGAAGACGGCTCCGTTATGAGCGAAGATGATGGAGAATTGGATCTGAAAGAAGAAATATTTAAAATAAATACAGGAAGTTATAATATCTAATACATCAAGAAGAAGATGAAATAGAATAATACAGAGATTTACAATCAGTAGTGACCTCAAGTACTTCTCAAGTACCTCAATCAATATTAAACAATCTAGCAGGTCCAGTTGGTAGTATCACAATGTAAGAGGCTAAATTAACTGTTAGGTCATCATTAAAAAACAAACGAAGTGGTCACAGTAACTAACAGTCAGTTACCACCAATCAGCAAACGCAGCGTGGAACAGTTAACTTGATGGACAGACAAACTTAATCATCATCATCATCATTTCAGCCGAAAGACGTCCACTCCTGGACATAGGCCTCCCCCAGTCATGGGGGGTTTTGCCACAATCGCCACGCTTGGCAGGCGGATTAGCGATCGCAGTATGGTGGTAAAATGCTTAGAAAACGCTGCTGCCCATTCTCTAGTAAGTCCCTTAGTCGCCTTCTACGACACCCACTGGAAGAAATGGGATGGTGCTATTCTTTTACGCCCGGCGACATAAACGGGACAAACTTATAAGATTTCTCAAACAGGTCTTGAGCAAGCGTGCTCGTGACTTTTCTGTATAAGTAGAGGCATTTGCCATCATCATGATTTCAGCCAAATGACGTCCACTGTGAGACTTAGACACGCTACTTAGACCCGTTCTATGCTTCTCGCATCCAATGAATTCCTGCCGCTTTTACCAGTTCCTCGGTCCACCTTAAGGGAGGCCTTACAACGCTACGTCTTCCAGGACACGGTCGGCACTCTAGGACCTTTCGGTTTCATCGGCCATCTGTTCTGCGTTCAATTTGCCCTCCCCACTCCCACTTAAGTTTGCCAATTCTGCAGGCTATGCCGGTTACCTTGGTTCTCCTACACGATTGAATAAGAGATCTGTATACTTCCAGTACTACTACTATTTTAAGCATACGCCGTGCAGTGGGACAGTACTAGGCTGATGCAGAAGATGGAGTACTGTGTGTTGCTGATATTAAAATACTGAATGATGGTGGTGAATCGTGTGTGGTCACGCAACTTGGCAGAGATCTATATCCATGTCCAGCAGTGAACTGCTATAGATTAAATCGTTAGACCTCAAAATTCACAGACCTCTTTCCATCTGGAGATAAATATTCTAAAAAATTAAATAAAACCCACCAATTGTATCATGGTGACGTGCTTCTTCCACCAAACATATTTCTGATACTCAGGTCCAAGTCCCGAGATGAAGTAGTAAGTGTACATGATAACGTGGACGATGGAATTCAGGTATCCCATGAATATAGTGTGTCCTCCTGTAAATTAAAAAAAAAAACATTATCTATATTATATTTAATATTAACCACCGCCACTTTCGAGTCGGAGGTCATGGGTTCGAACCCCGACAGGCACTTTACTTTGTTTAAATTATTTAATCACCACTGGTCTCAAAACGGTGAAGGAAAACATCTTAAAGAAACCGGCGTGTCATAGAATAAAAACAATTGAGGACATGTGACATCTACCAAGCCGCACTGGGTCCGCGTACTGGATTATGGCCTTGGCCTAAACCCTCCCAGACAGACGAGGCCTGTGTCCCAGTAGTGGGAACATTATTGGCTGCTGATGCATGATGCAATCTCCGAAACTGCTGGACCGATACTTACGGGATTTTCACCGGCAGATAGGTGATGTTTTGAGGAGTATAGTAATTTTATTCTAGGTGCATCGTTTGCATATAATTATATTATAATAATATTATATTATATATATTGACATAAATGTATGTAACATATTTTGAAACATTTTAAAGGAGTAATGGTGTAGTGTATTGCCCATTCTTCTCTGTAACGTTTTGGAAGGAGCAACTAAAATAATTTCTATTATTTTGTAAATTTTGATGTCATTATGTGCCTTACATGTGCCTGTTTAAGGCCTATTTGAAATAAATGTTTTTTTTTTATATTTTAGATGGAGAAAGAAAATAAAGAGGTGTTAATGTCACTCAAACATAGTTGCGGGCAGCAGTTAGTGTTCAGAAAAAAAGATGACATACCTGGGAAGTATTTCACTCCAATCCAAATAACGAGAGACATCATAGTGTGATGGTAGACATGCAAGAATGTCACTTGATTGTATTTCTTCCGTAAGACGAAGAATACGGTGTCCAGGAGTTCTGTGATCTTCGCAAAGTAATAGAACCATGATGCGGCGGCAACCTATAAATATAATAATGGCATTTTAGGTAAGTTTTCTGAGATCTCAGATGAAAGAGCGATAAACTGCACTCACAATCTAAATCATTTTGAGGGTTATTTATCGCTAGTCCATTGCTTCGTAGGTTCGAAAAATTTGCTCGATAACGTACCTAAATGACACAATCAATGTTCGCGCTGTTCAGGATAATTTCAATGAATTGTTCTTCATTTAAGGTGAATCTAGTCGAAATTTTTGCCATACCAACTTTGGGAGTGTATTACTACATTGTTCGACAATCTGCTAGGGGTGCGGGTTGTTCGAAAGAGATACCGTGGCCCCTGGCACACAGGTAATTGAAGGAACACTAATGAGTTTTAGGCAGTAAAAGTCACCCAGGGCGGGAGAAGTTATTTGATGATTTCCCACAAAAAAAAAAAGACGGTGAATCTAGTCAAAAAAAAATCCAGATTTACTTCGGGAGTGGACCTATTACTCCACTGTTCGACAATTTACCTACATAAAAAATGAAACATGGTATGGTTTTGTCTCGAATTATTCCGTTTTGCCCCACCGAACACTGGTGGGGCAAAGTGGAACGCCGAAAACTTGGCAGTAGAATCTGCCCCACTAATTTGACTTGGTGGGGCAGACTCCTCTACTCTAAAATCTTGTTGGATTCTGCCCCACTAGGGTTGGCACATTCGAATAAAAGCACTTTTGTATTTCGATTTGTGCATTGAAGGAAACGGGTTGTTAATTACATATTAATTACATGATTCGTTACAAATAAAATATAAATACCTAAACTAAATTTTTAAAATTTCAGATTTCAGATATGTTCCTATTATTACAGCTTCTCATACTAAGCTCAAACTCAGTACGATTTGTCTCCTCATAAATAGAACCAAAATCCTATTTATTCCTACAACTTACTATTCAAAGTCACGAATTAGACATCATTTGGCAGGGCATGATACAGTCTTATGATTAAGTATCTACCTCATAAAAAAGAAACAACTATATCGGGTGTAAAAAAACACTTAACGATGCCGGAAGTCACTTGTACTCCCCGTCAATATTTTTTGTTTTTTTTTTGTTCTGGACCATACCTGGGAATCTTCTGGTTACGGAGATATTAAAGGTCAAAATCTACTTTTATATTTACTGACATTTTTTTTTTTACGATATCGAGCCTGTGACGATAAAACACAACTTTTAATACCGTCTTCGTTACTATATTGCATACTACGCAAAAAGCGAATTTTGACACCATAATTAAAACGAGTTTGATAAGTGATGTGTCTTTTTACACCCTGTATATAAACAGTCACTAAACTACTGACTGTAAGGAAAAAAAGTAAAGTAGTTAAAAGTAAATTAAAGTTATTATTTATAAGGTAATCAAATGACTGTATTATGCCATGCCAAATGATGGTTAATATGTGATTTACAACCCGTTTCCTTTAAGAAAAATACACGAAATAAAAATTTGCAAAAAGAGAAATGTAATTTTATTATAAGTTGCCAACCCTAGTGGGGCAGAATCGAACAAGATTTTAGAGTAGTGAATCTACCTCACAAATTCGAATTACTGGGGCAGATTCCACTTCAAAAATTTTCTATGTCTTATTATTAATAATTATGGTCTTTGCAGAAAGAGAATACCAAAATAAAAAACCAATAAAAATTGAGGAGCCAACAAATATTAGTTTTTCTTGCCAACTTTACTTTCATTATTTTTGGTTCTCTTCTTCTTTGCTCCATCACACATTAGGTGGGGTCGGCTCTCCTAATTTTTCTGCGCCATGACATTCTGTCTAGGGTTGTCGGGTCGGGTGGTTTTTTCTTATTTATGAGACTGATCAACGTCCGCTACCTCTCATCATATCACTGTCATGAAAAAATAAAATTCGAATGACAACTTACCCTCAATGCTCTTGGATCGTTGGAGTAATCAATTGGTTCACAAGCAAAGTTGTACTTCTCAGAAAAAACGTAGGCTGATCCCTGGAAAAGATGCAATATCATAATATTTAAGTGTGCGTGTACCGACCCCAGTCTATCACACTTTTCCTTCGTCAATGATGGAAGGTGAAGGTGTAACAGTAGTACGAGTCGATCGACCTTAAGCTTCGTTAACCTAATCACTGCGTTTGGTCCGTCCGTGGATACATACCAAGATCCTTCCGTATCTCAGAAAGCATGATAAACAGTTGGTCTCGACAGCCATTCATGGATCTTTGACAGTCGTAACAGGTCGTCAGAACTCCGAAATTCTGACACCCAGTCTTACTAAGGGGTATCGTATTACCCAGTTACAGGGTTGCGGTGGTCAGATAAACAGTCGCTCAATGTAAAATACTGGTAGGTATTCAGCTGCATTCGGTTAGATTGGAAGTCAACCCCAACATATTTGGTAAAAGACTAGGCAGACGAAGGAGGATGTCTTAGCAAAAATATTAATAGGTAAAGAATGACAGACAAAGAAAAAAACAGTTTTAAGTAGATGGCTCTTAAAGTATAAAAACGACAGATGAATTTTATGAAAGACGAAATGGCAAGAAATTAGTTTATTAATGAGATTACGAGTAATATCTATAGAAAATAATACTAAAACCTATAATAACTAAAAGGCTCGGCTGGCTGTTCACAATGAATGTCGGGTGTCGCAAAAGAAGCACGAAAGTAGTTTTAATGCTGTGGAAATCCGTTCCTTGAGAAGTATGTGTTCTGTGACTTTATAGTATAGGCTGAATAATGGTGTTAATGTTGGAAACTGTGCAGATTAAGAGAAGATGTAGTGACAAAAATTGAAAAGGTTTTGATTACCAATCATAAACTTTTTCAATTTTAGTTCTTGTCGAACAATCTAATCAGTGATTAGATTGCTTTGTTATGTTGAGAGGGTGAATGAAGGGAGGCTAACAAAACGTATTTAAGAGGCAATGTAACGTTGCACGTTGCAAGTTAAAATTTAAAAGAGTTTAGTCTAAAAATCCCTAGTAATAACAAATATGTACACTTAAAACTATACTATTTACACAAAACTTGCTAAGAAAATCTAGTATAATATTTATAAGTAAACCTAACACATTTACAACATTAAAATTAAATAATATTATACGGAACCTTCGAGCGGTTATTAACGGTTTTTTGTTCTATGCGCCCGCGCATCTCTAAAATGATCATAAGCGAGCGTCGCCGAGGAGTGAAGATTCGGTTGGGCTCGATAAGGACGATGACTAGTCAAATTAGGAGTGCTTGAAGTGACGGCTGCGTCGCTTGCTCCGAACGTACTTACATAATAATTTTGATAACTACATCGCTAAATCCCTCTAGAGTTTAAGTTTTCATGTATTTTATTAGAAGTGCTAACTGTAAGGTGTTCCTAGAATTTCTTAAACCTAGTTTTCTGCTGTATTTCTTCCTATCTTCCTGTCTGGGACACTGTGACCTTTTGACCTACGACACGTGGTTCCGACAGGTTACTTACGCTTCCGTTTCTGTCTGGATTTCCAGGATTCTAGTCGACACTTCAAACCTTTCACCACGTCGTGGTTCCGGCGTCAAGGAAGACGCTTGAAGAAGATCATCTGCTGACTCACGCCTACCCTACGCTGAAATAATCAGTGTTTACAGAACCTGGAACTGGAGCCGTCAGTTGCGGGCAAAGTTGAGGCGGGACCATCACCACCTGAGACGGTTCAGGCCAGGGTTCCCTACCCATTACCTACTATCCTCTGCAATCAAGTTGAGACGGCCACGGAATTTAAGACCAATAAATAGTAATTGTACTGGATAATCGAAATCTTATAATTTACCAACCCCTACTTATCTACCTGCTGACAACCCCCTAAAGGAAAGTGACACAGTGTGGAGATGTGAGTTGAAACGCCGAGAGGAGGTCGCCCTTCTCCTACGTACGGAAGAATCATAACAGGCCTCGTTCTATAGTTTCCGCCTAACCCCGTGAACTGCGGAGCACCGCTGTGTCCTCGTGGAGGCGATCGGCGATCTCTCGCGTCCGGCCCTGGTCCAGGCCATGGTACGTAGCGAGAGGGCATGGTTAGCTGTCACCTCCTTCAGCGAAGCAGTGATGCTCGCGAAGAGGGAGGCGGCGCACGTGAGGGAGAGGCAGTCTATGCGCCCTCGCGACCCTAGCCGCCGCAGGATACGGAGACGCCCCGGGCGTCGGGAATCCCAGGCCGATTTCCGGCCACCGTAGGCATGGGCTTGCGGACGGCGAGTAATGGGTAGCTCGCTGTCCGGTAAGGACCAAGCCCAAGTCGACGGCGCGTTGTGTTCCACGCGCGCCTCAAAGAGATGTCAGCACAAAAAATGATGGGGCCCACAAGGGCCGATGCCTGTCAGAGGTGCGGGTTTGTTCGAAAGAGATACCACAGCCCCTGGCATACGGGCTACTGAGAGAACACGGGTGAGTTTTAGTCAGTAAAAGTCTGACACGCCCTCCTGCTCCACCCAGAGCGGGAGAAGTTATTTGATGATTTACCACCCAACAAAAAAAAAAAAAAACCCCGTGAACTAAAACAGTCACGTTTAAGGCTTGTAAACATGCCAAGGACCTTCAGCATTTGGGCGCACTAAATTTGTGGGCGAGTGCGGGGTGAAGTAGCCGTGCAGTCTTTAATCGGTCGCATTTTTTATTTAATATAGCAAAAGTAATGCATATTTGTAAAAAGTTACAAAATCAAATCATTTTCCTTTGTATTGCAAAGCAGTAGATTTTTTTTTTTACTCTTTTGTAAAAAAATTAAGGAGTAAAATGGTTTCATCTCAACGATTTGGAGGTGATTTGGTGTTTTTTTCTTTTATTATTTGATACCCATAGAAAAGTTATGCCTAAACTAAATGACGTATCATATTATGTAGATTACTAATATTTTTTTTTTCAAATGTAATTTCTTTGTAAATCCTGACGAAAAGTTCATCTGCATGCTGTTTTCAACCATTTTTTGAGAGGGCAGCCTTAAGGTTTTCTATTCAAAACTTATTCCGAAAAAAACATTAATTCTAACTAATTAACGAAACAAAAATATACAAGTAGGAAATAGTTGCCGCATCATGTATTGGACGTTCATTTAAATTAGTGTGTGTAAGTTCAAGTTCACTGTCACTAGTGACTTAGTTAATACAAAACTTTGAACCCTATCATTCATCTAGCATGCGAATCCTACTTCCTACTATTCTACTACAAATGTATATTATTATAAATGTGTTTGTATGTTTAGATGTTTGTTATGCTATCACGCAAAAACGGCTAAGCAGATTTGGGTGAAATTTAGCAAACAGATAGTTTATAACCTGGATTAACACATAGCATACTTTTTGTCTCAGTAGTAAGTTCCTTCCCATCTCTTCCCGTGGGTGTCGTAGAAGGCGACTAAGGGACTTACTACTAGAGAATGGGCAGCAGCGTCCTCTATGCATTTTACCACCATACTGCGATCGCCAACCCGCCTGCCAAACGTGGCGATTATTGCAAGCCCCCCAAATTGGGGGAGGCCTATGTCCAGCAGTGGACGTTTTCCGGCTGAAATGATGATGATGATGAGTAAGTTCCTGTGATATTAATTCCGAACTCCACGCGGGCGATGTCGTTGGCAAACATCGGTTTAGAATTAAAGTTTGTTTTGCCTAGTCTTTGTCGTTTCGAGTGTGTCGAGTCAAAGTCGTTTTTGGGGCATATATCAAGGATCTGCTATACTTATTATGAACATTCAGCCTCTAATGGAAAACGGACGTACTAAAAAAGTTTTTTCAGAATTTTGGTCACCAATCCGAAAGTCAATAGCATCCAAATTAAGGTAGAAAACCAAGTGTACAATAATCCTCAAAATGTATCTTCTTCGACAAGAATTCATCTAATTTTCTACAATGTTTGTTTCATAATACCTATTGTATCAATTATTGTACATATTCTACACATTATGGAAACATAAATTGTAGACACTCAAGTAAGTTCTTGTAGGGTTATTGGAAAAACACCAACAACCTCATAAGAGACCAGCTTGTGGCGTTATATGTATTTGACGCAATGATAGAATCTCGTACGATCTTCAAAGGGAAGCTCAAATGGTACCAAAGCCACCAGGATCAGATGCGAATGGATTTGTTAGCTAAACGCCATTCAAGTTCGGATTTTGGGGGTTTCCGGAAGAGCACTAAACAGCTTAATTCTAGACTTGGCGTTGCTGTGAGTATTGATGGTGTCTCCAACTTGAAAGATGTTGCTGATATATTTAGTATGCATTTTGAGATTGATGCTGGGGACAGTGCTACAGAAATAATTACAATCATTCTAGCAAAAGAAATCGAGAACAAAATTAAAACCACGAAGAGGGACAAATCCCCTGGATACGACGGGCTCAGCATCGAGCACCTGCAGTATGGTGGGTACCACCTGCCTCGTGTGCTGTTTAATCTATGCTTGGGTCATTCATACCTTCCTCCCGATATGTTGCGGGCTCTGGTGGTACCAGTGGTCAGAAGTAGGACCGGAGACGTCTGGGACAGGTCAAACTACAGGCCGATTTCCTTGGCTACCGTCGTGGCTAAAATACTAGACAGTGTGCTTAATTCAAACCTGAATACCCACATCAAACGGCATGACGCTCAGTTTGGGTTTCGGCCGGGGCTGTCAACAGAAACCGCTATTCTTAGTTTAAAGCATGCTGTCTGGTATTACACAGACAGAAAAACTCCTGTCTATGCACGTTTCCTAGACCTGTCCAAGGCTTTTGATCTTATCTCTTTTGATGTTCTCTGGCAAAAATTGTCTCAAACCACGGTGCCGCCGGAGCTTGTCTCAGTTCTGCGTTGCTGGTACATGGAGCTGGAGAGTCAGGTGCGCTGGGCAGGAGAGCTCTCAGAGCCAAGTAGGCCAGAATGTGGCGTCAGGCAGGGTGGCCTTCCCTCACCTTTGTTGTTTGGTCTATACATGAATGCACTGATCGAGCGGCTCAGCAGCACACGTGTCGGTTGCTTTATTGATGGAGTTTGTTTTAATTACTTAAGCTATGCTGACGACATGGTGCTGCTGGCCCCCTCGGTCGGTGCGCTCCGTAAGCTTCTCGATATTTGCGAGTCGTATGCTGCTTCTCATGGCCTTGTATACAACGAAGGCAAGTCAAAATACATGGTCTTCAAGTCCGATACCAAGTGTCCCTCCACCGTCCCTCCTATGTTACTGAACGGTGTTGGCTTGCACAGAGTGTACTCTTTTAAATACCTGGGTCACTTGGTGACGGACAATTTGAAAGATGACGCAGATATGGAGAGGGCGCAGAGCATTGTCGGCTAATATGCTGGCCCGCCGGTTCTTCCGATGTGCAGCTGCGGTCAAAATAAATTTATTCAAAGCATATTGCATGTCACTGTACTCGGGGAGCCTGTGGTTCAACTACACCCAAAAGGCTTACAATGCTCTGTGGATCCAATATAACAACGCATTTAGAGTGCTGTTGCGTCTGCCTCGGTTCTGTAGCGCGTCTTCTATGTTTGCTGAAGCACCTACCGACGGCTTCAATGCTGTACGGCGTAAGAGAGCGGCCTCGCTGCTTAACAGACTTCGTGGCAGCCCCAACAGCATTCTACGCGCTATAGCCGGGAGACATGACAGCCCGTTGGTGAGGTCACTTGTCACCTGTACACTGTCTGTGTTATTAGTTAAGTACTAACATAGGTTAAGACTATTGTTACTGATACTCCTTGTTATCTGAAATAAATGAATTCTAATAATTATTAAGAGGTCATTGTACTCATCATTATGAACAATTTTTACTATAGGACCAAACCTGAAATCGCGAAAAAAATAATGGTTATAATGATGAGTACAATGACCTTTTAAGAGGTTGTTGGTGTTTTTCCAATAACCCTGTATATGCATTTTGGTTGTACATACGCTTGGTCGTCTACTTTTTGGATGCTATTCATTTTCGGGTTGGTTGGCGGGTTGGTTGGTCAGGGTTTGTTTGTAAGAGATACCACAGCCCCTGGCTTACGGGCTACTGAAGGAACACGGGTGGGTTTTAGTCAGTAAAAGTCTGACACGCCCTCCTCCACCCAGAGCGGGAGAAGAAAAAAAAAATGGTGGCCAAGGTTAGGCCAAAGAAACCAGGGTGGTCTAAAAGCGCGGGTTAATGATCGATATCATTTAAAGTCGCGGTACATCTGAGTAAGGGCCGCACGAAACCGAAAAGTATGACAAAAAAAGGGATGCCTTTTCCTAACAGTGGATGATTGCGGACTGAAATGATGATGAGTAAAATTTCGAATACATCCGTATTCGGGAAAAATCGACTAACTTAGTTCGTAATGTAATTGGTAACTGTAAATTCAAGGTTAGTTGTACAAAAGATAGAACTTTTTGATACATTGTATCTCTCTCTCTGTAGTCGGTCCCTCATATCTGTGGATCGTGGTCAGCTTCGGAGTTGCATCTGGAGCGGATGATCCGCCTCCACCGGTTTCTGTCCAGCGCATCCCTCACCACCGTGTACAATTTAGAGGACGATGATTCCTTCACCTGATCGGTCCATCGTGTTGGTGAACGACCGCGTGATCGCCTTCGATGTTCCCAACCACAATCAGTTTTTCCAAACTTTCATCGCCTCTGCGTACTATGTGGCCGAAATAGGAGAGAATGCGTTGTTGATATGTGGTTGACAAGCGGGTTTTTATTCGAAGCTGGGTTAAGATCGATGCATTGGTGCGTTTGGCAGTCCATGGTATTCTCAACATTCGTCTCCAGCACCACATCTCAAATGCATCAATCCTTTGCCTTTCTCGGGCCAAAATCGTCCACGTTTCTACTCCATACAGGAAGATAGGGAATACTAGGGCTCGTATCAATCTGCTCTTGGTTTTGATACCATACATACATTGTATAGGCATACAGAAACAGTTGGGAAAACTTTATTAATAAAATTATCACTTTGTGTACCCGATTGTAGGTGAAGTCTTTCGGGTAGGCTCCTAAGTGTCGTATGCGCTGCACTTGGCATATCCTACTTTCCTACTAGAATATTTAATCACTACAATATATTACTAAAATAACAATACAATTATGGGGAATGTGGGAAACGTAGATTGTTACATGTATTTTTTTTTGTGTGAAAGTATGTGTTTTTGGATTAATCGATTTTTGCATGCGTGTTACTCAATCACGCAACAACAGCTATACAGATTTGTATGAAAATTGGTTTACTTTACTACTGGTGGATTAACACATTGGTTACTTTATATACTGGTAGTAAGTGGGGGCAGTGATGTACAAAATACCTTGTATAAAGTATCTGGAATACAAAATACAAGATACTTTTAAATTAAGTATGTCAGATACCAGATGCAAATAACTTTCTGTAATGGTATCTGAAATACTAGATATAAAATACGTGTCTTTTAAATACTTTTTATAGATAAAATACTTTTGTAGAAAAAAACTTTTTTTTTAATGAAAGTTTTTTTTAACTCTTAAATCGCGTTGATCGCGCAAACGTCATAAAATAATATTATATTTTTAAGGTTTTAATTGAGATTTAGTAAAACCAGTTCTTCAAACAGTTTATCATTGATTTTTCACTCATTTTTCTTCGATGATGCCTCATGAATACTCATGATCATGCCCCCAAATGAGAAGAGTCGCTCCACAGGGGCAGAAAGTAGCAAACAGGTGTAGTATTTGAAAAAATAAAAGTATGTTCACCGATTTCTCCCCATTTGTGGACCGATTCTCAAAATTCTGTTTTTATTTGAAAGAGTATACTCCTGAAATGGTCCCATTGTCACCAAGTCAGGATCTGATGATGGAATCTCAGGCAAATCGAGGGCAACTCTCAAATGTTATAGGTATTAACAATAACATATATTTTCTAAAGCTATTGAGATATTTGCGTATGGTCATCATCATGTCGTGGCGCTGAGCTGATGAAGGAAGGTACAATTCTTTTTAGTAGTTATGTAAGTGAAGGTTCGGATATAACTCCGTCTCCCATTTAAATTTCATGTAGATCTGATGATGCGTTTCGGAGACAGACGACGGAACTCTTCAATAAAAACTTTTTTCAAAAAAAAAAAAAAACATTCGACTTCCAAAAAAACACTAGAAAGTGAAAAATAACTTGAATTTCGGAAGGCGGTGACCAGAAATTAAGAAAAATACATATCAAAAGTCACCGACTTCCGTTGTTTTTTTTTTTTAAGTTTTTATTTTTCACTTTTTAGTTATGGTACCTGTCCCACACCAATTCGAAATTTCATCATCCTTGGGATCAAAACAATGCATGTTTATGCGATAGCAGCAATCGCGGTTAATCTGCTGTCTTTTCTCGAAGAGTTCCGTTGTCTGTCTCCGAAACGAAGAGTTCCGTTGTCTGTCTCCGAAACGCATCATCAGATCTATATGAAATTTAAAAAGGACCATTTCGGAATAAGCTCCTTCCTAAAAAAAAATGCAAATCGGTCTATATAATTATGACGGAGTTATGCCCGAACCTCCACCTAACTACACGGTGGAGCACACGGTGGCGGTCTGCCCTGCTTGGGCGGAGCACCGCCGTGTCCTCGTGGAGGCGATCGGCGGCGGCGATCTATCGCGTCCGGCCCTGGTTCAGGCCATGGTACGGAGCGAGAGGGCATGGGGAGCCGTCACCTCCTTCAGCGAAGCAGTGATGCTCGCGAAGAGGGAGGCGGCGCACGTGAGGGAGAGGCAGCATATGCGCCCTCGCGACCCCAGCTTCCGCAGGATACGGAGACGCCCTGGGCGTCGGGAATCCCAGGCCGATTTCCGGCCACCGTAGGCATGGGCTTGCGGACGGCGAGTAATGGGTAGCTCGCTGTCCGGTAAGGACCAAGCCCAAGTCGACGGCGCGTTGTGTTCCACGCGCGCCTCAAAGAGATGTCAGCACAAAAAATGATGGGGCCCGCAAGGGCTGATGCCTGCCAGGGGTGCGGGTTTGTTCGAAAGAGACACCACAGCCCCTGGCTTAAGGGCTACTGAAGGAACACGGGTGGGTTTTAGTCAGTAAAAGTCTGACACGCCCTCCTGCTCCACCCAGAGCGGGAGAAGTTATTTGATGATTTCCCACCCAAAAAAAAAAAAAACCTCCACCTAACTCCTAACCGTTGAAGAGTTGTACCTTCCTTCATCAGCTCAGCGTCATGAGATGATGATGACCATACGCTATAGAAAACACAAGAAAAACATTGTTAATACCTACAAATTTTGAGGGTTGCCGTCGATTTCCCTGGGATTCCATCATCAGATCCTGATTTGGTACCAATGGGACCACCTCAGGAGTATAGTCTTTCAAATAAAAAAAGAATTTTGAGAATCGGTCCACAAATGAGGGAGGAATCGGAGAACATACATAAAAAACAAAAACGTTCGGTGGAACATACAGGAAAAGTTTTTATCCAGTGCGCAAATTTTTACCATGAATTCAGCATATCATTCTAGCCTAGCGCAGAAATTTTTCGCCAGTTGTACAAAAAAAAACAGCTGTTCCATACATTTTGACTGCGTAGGTATTGTACTTTTCTATGAAACAGCAGATTTTTATTATTTCTGCGGTGTAGGGGGTCTAGAATGATATGCTGAATTCATGGTTACAGTTTGCGCACTGGATAAAAACTTACCCTGTATAACCCCCTCCTTTTTTTGATGTCGGTTAAAAATGACAGAAAATCAAATATAAATGTGCACTATTTTGACCGCAAGGATGACGAAATTTCGAATTGGTATGGGGTAGGTACTAAAAATAAAAAGTGAAAAAAAAAAAAAACTTGTTCCACAAAAAAAAATGGAAAAAGTTTTTATCTACGACGATATTGACATTTAAAATTAATGTCACCTAAGATGTCTGTCGAAGAAATTTTCAAATCGAAACTCAATAAGTCTAAAGAAAAAGTTATGGACTCAAGTTTACTACCCTGTCTGGCTTACGGCGCCCAAACCTGGATATTTAATAAAAACCACATCATTAAAATACGCTCGTGCCAGCGAGCTATGGAGAGGAGCATCCTTGGCATCAAGCTCATGGACAAACAGAACAGCAAGAAAATCCGACACAAAACGAAAGTGCTAGACGCAGTAACGCACACACGGCGGTTAAAGTGGAAATGGGCTGGACACATCGCCCGCTACCCACAAGAAAGATGGTCCAAGCGAGTAACAAAGTGGAGAGGCCCTGGCAGTAAAAGAGCAAAAGGCAGACCACAAGCTCGCTGGGTCGACGAAATAATAAAAATAGCAGGAAGCGACTGGTGGGAAGCGGCGAGCAACAGAAAAAACTGGAGGCAGTTGGAGGAGGCCTATACCCGTAAGACAGAAACTCATGACAGAAACTTGTAATCTTTTTTTACCTGTACCTTTTTTTTTTATTAATTTTTGTTACTGTCTTGGAAATAAAATGTCTTATAATAATAATATATAATTCCAGTCATCTTTAGAGACTGGTTCGCTACCACAGTTCTTTACCACAGGTATTACCCACCTGCTCCATAAATCGGGTAGTACTGCGGAACCTAAAAATTATAGACCTATAACATGTTTACCGACGGTCTATAAAGTTCTTACATCCATTCTTAGAGCAAAAATTTCACACCACGTCGAAAGCAACGCAATAATGTCGGTGTCTCAGAATGGATGTAAGAATGGGTCCCGCGGTACTAAGGAGCTGCTCCTTATAGACATGGCCATAAGCCAACAGGTTCGTAGATCCCGGAAGGATCTGTCGACATGTTGGATAGATTATAAGAAGGCCTATGACTCGGTGCCACATGCATGGCTCATGAGGGTGCTGGAGTTGTACAAAATAGACGCGACTCTGCGCACCTTCTTGATGTCATGTATGAGGCAATGCAGGACAGTCCTTCTGTATCCAGGAAGTCGACAGATCCGGGGGACCGATGAACCGATAAGGATTGAGCGTGGAATATTTCAGGGCGATAGTTTGAGTCCGCTTTGGTTTTGCTTAGCCTTGAATCCTCTAAGCACACTGCTAGAGGATTCAAGTCTGGGCTATCGGTTGAGAAGAGGTGGTCAGGTGATATCACACCTCCTTTACATGGATGACCTAAAACTCTTTGCCCCCAACAACTTGCAACTGATGGAGCTACTGAAGGTAACAGAAACCTTCAGTAGCGCCATCAGGATGGAATTTGGTGTGGACAAATGTGCAGTCATGCATGTAAAGCGAGGAGGAATTATAGAATCCGTGGGAACCCAACTTATGGATTCTATACACCTTAGATCCCTCTCCTCAACCGAAACCTACAAGTATTTGGGTATGTCGGAAGCATTAGGCATCAATGCTGACAACATGAAACAATCGTTGAGGGAGCGCTTCTTTGGCCGCCTGAATAAAGTGGCAAATAGTCTTTTATCAGGCGGAAACAAGGTGCGTGCCTTCAACGGTTGGGTCATGCCGGTATTGATGTATTCTTTCGGCATACTCAAATGGACTCAAACGGAACTAGACGCCCTGGACAGGAAGGTCCGTACATTGCTGACGGCATATCGGATGCATCACCCACGGTCATCAGTGATGAGACTGTACATCCCGCGGAAGTGTGGGGGTCGAGGCTTTTTAAATGCTAAGACCCTCCACAACCGCGAGATTTGCAGTCTCAGGGAATATTTCCTTTACACTGACGTGGGGATGCATCGAGATATGGTCGCAGTGGACAAGGGCCTCACCCCGCTCTCCTTGGCGAAAGAGAACTGGCGCAAACCTGCAGTACTGGATACTAATGATCGTAAGGAAGTATGGCAAAGCAAAGAGCTTCACGGACGCTTTTTCCGGGCTCTTCATGGGCCTGATGTAGACTTTTTGGCGTCTGTATCCTGGCTACGTTTCGGCGAACTCTTCGGAGAAACCGAAGGTTTTGTCTGTGCGATTATGGATGAAGTTATCATGACGAACAACTACCGGAAATACATTGTCAAGGATGGTACGGTTGACATCTGTCGGGCATGCCACCGTCCAGGTGAATCAATCCGACATATCGTTTCCAGTTGTTCTCGTCTTGCTAACGGCGAGTATTTGCACAGACACAATCTAGTAGCTAGGATTATCCACCAGCAACTTGCTTTGCAGTACAACCTTGTGGAGTCTGAAGTACCATACTACAGGTATGTGCCCGACCCAGTTCTCGAGAATGGTCACGCCACATTGTATTGGGATCGATCTATCATCACTGACAGGACTATTGTAGCCAATAAGCCTGATATTGTGGTGATAGATCGACGAGAGCGTCGTGCAATGATTGTTGATATTGCTGTCCCCCATGACGAGAATCTCGTGAAAGCTGAGCAAGATAAGAAAATCAAATATATTGACTTAGCTCACGAGGTTGTCGACATGTGGGACGTGGACTCAGCAATCATTGTACCGATAATCATTACAGTAAATGGCCTAGTAGCGAAGAGCCTCGATCAACATCTCAGGAGGCTCTCATTGCACGGCTGGATCAAGGGCTTGATTCAGAAAGCAGTACTACTAGACACGGCACGCATAGTCAGGAGGTTCCTTTCTCTAGAGCCCTGACCACCGGCATCTTGGACCCTGCTCCTGATGCCGTTGGGCCACTATTTTTTATATTTTTAAATGATTTTTTTAATGATTTTTGTAAAAATATTTAAAAATGTACTAAATAAGTATAAAAAATAAAATGAAAGATAATAATAAGATGTCTGTCACCATAGAATCAGTTATCGATTACTAAAAGTATTTTAGCAAACATGGTATCTTCAAAATACTAAGATATCAAACAAAAGGTATTTAAATACAAGATACAAAATGAATTAAAAAAATAGTTTTATAGATACAAGATGAAATTACGTATTTTGTATCTTGTATCTGTATTTCAGATACTTGTATCTTAGATAACTTACATCTCTGCCTGTGGGATAATTTTCCAACAATACGCGGGCGAAACCGCAGACAAAAAAACTGAATTTATTATTTTAATTGATAAATTAATATCAGTTATCGTGTACTAAGAAATTCCTCGGTATCGTACGTGCGCTTACAATAAATGTGACATGCGCAAGCATACGTCATGTCAATACTAACGCCCATATGAGCAGTATGGTGTCACGACCGAGTATTATTATTTAATAACAAGCAATCGGTCGTAAACATGGGTATATTCATAAACGTTGATTAAAACGAAGAGATGTTTAAACGTCAAAAATGTATGGTTAATCAGTCACTAATCATTACTTAACTTTAAGCAGCATTTATAAAATAAGGGGGTAAAACGCACACAACCGTTACCTTTGTTCAAGAGACTCGTGAAGGAGCATTACTTTTTGTTGTGATTTTGTTTTAGCTGTAATCTGTAATACGTAGTTGTCATTTATTTCCATTTTTTACATTTAGTTTGTATGTGTATAAGTATCTAGTATACAGCAAATATAATAAATACGAATATATATTTGTATTTATAATAGTAAATTACATCTATAATTGCACCAATAACAACCCCATTTTTATGTCCACGCAATCACTGTCCATTCCAAGATTGCCTGGAAGAGATCGCAGAAAAAGATAAGGCCGCCCATTTTATGTTTTTAGTGTTAAATATTTTATTTTTGTTGCTTATTTTCTTATGCTTAGTAAGAAAATAATTAACAAAAATTCAATAAATAATTTTATTTTTTCCGGCATCCCTCGTGAGATTCGCTTCAGTGTAGAAACTTGAAGCTGAGATCTAGTCAAGAAATTGTGCTCATTGGTTTTACGATATATTTAATAATGATGTACTTATGTGTGATCACTTACCTCATAAACTATAAACAAGCTGAACAGAATTTGGAAGATGTTGTACAGCATAAGCACGGTCTTTAGCTCGAAAGCCGGTCTGTTGCTCATTAACCGAGGGCCCAGATACTTGCAGAAGTACAAGTAAGCTGATACGATGGAGATCACTACCATGGGGTTCTGGACGCCCCACCAGTCTGCCGTTCTGGGGTCTGAAAAATATATATATATATGAATAAAATTACGATGTAACAAAACGAAATTAATGATCGTTTGTAAATTCAAATTCATTTATTTTGTCCGAACATGGTACATTACATGGTCTTAAATTAATTAATCACGGTGCTTAAATTAAGTAATCATGGTCTCGTCATATTCTGCCACGTGGGGCTTGACTTTCTTCCTTTACTTCATGTCGCTAGGACGAAAATAGTTCAATTTTAATGGACCCAAAACTTGAAAGTTAAACTAGGTTGTCTTGATTTCAACTTTTGGTTGACAATTAAAAACTAGGATGTTTTTAATTGTTAATCCGCGCTCGAAGTTTTGTTTAATAAGGTCGTCTGTGTTACTGAGTATATACTGTGAGGTCAAGCTTAAGGTGAAAACCGTCCGTAAATAAATAAAAAAACAGCAATTCCTTAAGACAACCCATTGTAATATTGTTCGTGAAAACAGGCGTGCAAAAATATTTGTTTTAATAATTTAATAAAATTAATTAATGTGAAAAACTCACCAGCTAAATCATGTATCACATAATTATATTTTGCGGCTAAACTGTCCAGTATTCCCGCCATTTTGTTAAAACAAATAATACGTTGAAGCCGCAACCAACTCACTACTATGACACTTGTAAGTAAACTGCCAACTCACTTACATACTATTTAAAATAAAACACATTAAATCAAATTACTTGTACGTAATCACGAAACTATTTAACTTATGCACATTTCCGCATAAATTACTATTACATCTAACAACCAATAATGATTTGCAAAAAATCAGGAAGAAATCAAAGTGTAGTTTTAGACATAGTGAATCTGAAATTCAAATAGTCAAAATTTTCTCGTAATAACCTTTTATCAAGTTTGTTTAATCTTTATATAACTGTTTTTTAATCACCACGTCTAAAGACCCTATCGATTATATTATTAATTAGGGTAATTTAAATAATTACTTGGTAATTAAAAACGTATGTGATTTCCTGGTTTTCCGTTGAGTAACTGAAAACTAAAGATACTGCAAATGAAGCACGTTTTCATATACTGAACAGTAAACGTGCTTTATCTTCGTCACCTTAACTGTCAAGATCTCCAACTAATTTCAAATTTCTAAAGACCTAAGTCCTTGGTAGATTTCGCCAGCACGATCATAATTTGCAACTGCTTTATCATCATCAACCAACACCCTAATTGCGTAACACAATATCAATCACAGATTTTGAATCATTTTTCCGGTCCTGGTCCAGGCTATGGTATGGAGCGAGAGTGCATGGGAAGCCATCGCCCCCTTCTGCGAAGCAGTAATGCTCGCGAAGGGTGTCGTTAGTGGACTCCTGGCCAATGTAGGCGCGGGCTTGCGGACGGCGAGCAATGGGTAGCCCGCCATCCAGTAAGAACCAGGTCTGGGTTGACGGCGCATTGTGTTCCAAGCACGCCTCAATGAGATGTCAGCAACAATGGAAGTGGTCCGCAAGGGTCAATGCCTGCCAGGGTGGCGGATTTCTTCGAGAAGTTACCGTGGCCCTGGCAACGGCAACTGAATGAATATGTGTGGGTTTTAGTCAGTAAAAGTCTGATACGCCCTCCCGCTCCGCCCAGAGCGGGAGAAGCCATTTGATGTTTTCCCATCCAAAACAAAAAAAGGATATAATCCATTGCTCCAGGGTTGGAAAAATTAATATGCTCAGCAACGTAAATAACACAATGAATGTTGTTGAACTATCATGAACGCGATTCTGTTATTGTGCTACAAAATTGCCACGCTCTTTATCATCCTTGAGTCGTATTCTGACTCAGAATAATATTTCTTTCAGCAACTATCATAATATTCACGTAGTCACATAATATTGGGCTCCACTGTGACTCATGTGTAAGCAATTGCAAATTGACCCGTTAAAGTCTTGGGAATCAATTACTAAGCTGATGTGCCACCAATAAAATAAATTTTATTATGAGCAATATAACTTGTTAAGGCTTATAATGTCGCATTACTTAATTGCAGCCATTCGTTGTACAGTTTTCTTTTGTGGACAACCGTTGTTATTAAATCTTCACTTTCTTTCCAGTTAATATTTATTATTTGCTACCTTGGCAGGATACAATCATTATCACTGGTGTCTACCTCCGGACGTTGGCGTCTGGTACTTGTTGCCAAAGAGTACCAGCCGGTTACTTCGGTATGTTTAATTATGGTGACAGGTCTGAAAGCTTTCATTCATTATATACATCGTCACCCATTGCCAACTGCCCACCAGCCGGGACATTTGTGAAGGCTCATAAAGAACAATAATTAGAAATTATCTGCTTTTTGTCAGAATGATACCTAACCAATGAAATACACTCTCGCATCCGGCCCTGGTCCAGGCCATGGTACGGAGCGAGAGTGCATGGGTGGCTGTCACCTCCTTCAGCGAGCAGTGGTGCTCGCAAAGAGGGTGGCGGCGCACGTGAGGGAGAGGCAGCATATGCGACCGAGACGCTCTGGGCGTCGGGAATCCCAGGCTGATTTCCGGCCACCGTAGGCGTGGGCTTGCGGAGGGCGAGTAATGGGTAGCTCGCTGTCCGGTAAGAACCAAGCCCAGGTCGACGGCGCGTTGTGTTCCACGCGCGCCTCAACTCACGCCTCACAGGCTACTGAGGGAACACGGGTGGGTTTTAGTCAGTAAAAGTCTAACACGCCCTCCTGCTCCACCCAGAGCGGGAGAAGTTATTTGATGATTTCCCAACAAAAAAAAAAACAACGAATTGCACTCTTTCCCTCTCTGCAAGTCGAAAACCTCCAAATCATTATTTAGAATATCTTGCTTTCAGAACCTATTGACTTTCACGCATCATAAAATTAAGACTTATCCATACCAAGGAACCAAAATATGCAAATTGGTTATCTACCACGAGAGATAAAGAGCAGCATGAAACCACCTTCCGTGGTGGCTAGTGGTCGAGCTGATCAAAATCTCGCACGTCTAAAGTTTTTTTGTCCTAAGAAACGGTGACACAATATAGCGGGTGTCCAAATACAAAGCCTATTTGGATACTTTTTTGTTAAATGTATAGATGGCTGTTACAATATGATGGAACCACTTTTCTAGGACACTGTAATTTAACATAGGAACCGCTTTCCTAACTCTATCTTAGGTAAGAAAACGGTTTCCTAATTCTGGCTTAAGTAAGGAACCACTTATTGATTGTTGGTACACAGCACTAGATTCGAAAATGTTGATGCACTTGACTACACATAGCCTTGTAAAATTGTAATATAAACCGAAGATACACATGCATAATAATTAAAAACACGGCAGTAACTCAACGGTTTTTTGGCACAAAACTTATTTAAGGGCACAAAATTCTAACAAGAGGTAAGTCCTCCTGCTTCTAAAAACTGACAAACTATGATGATCACTTATCTCTCTGCTGAGTGTGATAACTTAAAACGTGACTGTTTAGTGTTGGAGAATATCACAAGAACACGTAGTTTGAGAGCGCACAACATTTGTCTACTTACGGCCGAATATTCAAATGCAATTTAATAAAAAATAAACAGAAATTGAATTCATATTTATTAGAAGTAATCTTAAAGCGATCTAAGTATTAACACATAGAAAATCATGTTCTTAACAACATCATATAGTGCTTTAGTATAATCTTCAGATATAAAATTATTCTGTGCGTGTGTGACTGAACTCCTCCTAAACGGCTGGACCGATTTTGAAAAAAAAAATGTGTATGTTTAAGTGGATTCGAGAATGGTTTAGATTCATAATTCAGATTCATGTTTGGACCCGGTAGGTAGTGCTGTTCGGGTAAGACAACGCCTGACCGTTCAGCTAGTAATATAATTATAATCATAGAAATGTACCTAAGGCTGTTTGAGCGCTCTGTAAAATAAATTTAGAATGCTGTTATTAATATCATCACCATCATCTGCCAAGCCTTCTCCCAACTACATTGAGGTCAGCTTCCAGTTTTACCGCATGCAGCTACGTACCAGTATGTAAATAGGAAGATAGGCTATCATCTATTTGACCTCCACAACCCAGTTACTGGGTATTACGATACACCTTTTTGTCTTTCGGTCTTCTGACTACCCGTATGTAGTTACCGTAATGCTGTTGTTACTAATCAGAAAAAGAAAACAGCGGCACTCCGGAAGTGCCAACAGAATCAAAAACTTGAACAAGTACGTGTGTCCAGTAACTCAGTTTTGTCTGCATGATCATAATTATTTTTAGTAGAACGTAAAATTCGTAACTTAAAAATAAATTCAAGAAGTACAAAAAAATGTTTTTTTATTCTTACGTATTTTCGGGCTCGCGCTCTAAGGGCTTATTCCCAAAGTGCTCCATTCTTTTGTTCTAAAAAGATAAGAATCTCCTACATTAATTCCCAAATTACTCCACGGAAATATTATTATTTAAAATACTTATTATTTTGTTCCCATTCTGCTCCATAGGTATCTGGAATCATTCTCAAAGTGCTCCACCGATTATTCGTTATCAGTTCCCAAACTGCTCCATCTACATAATTACCTATAAAATATATACCTATATATTTAATTACAGTCAGTCACAAAAATTTAGCATTTTGTTATAACGTCAATCCATATTTAAAATTATAGGCTTTTTAAGATAATCCCTCGCAAACAATATGTAGATTGTGAGATCAAAGTCTATTTACGTAACATTTTTATTTAATCGATTAGTGTCATAAATTACATTTAAATTTTTCATATTTCGCGCGTAATTTGATGAAAACGCTGGACGCAGTGGTCGCCATATTGGCCTGTGGGTATGACGTCAGATTGCTGTGTGAATAAATGTGCTGATACTTTGTATGATAATTATTTATAATTTTAAAGAATAGTTATTATTCTTGTTATCGTTAGTTTGCTGTTCCTGAATGTAGTATTTTTTTTCAATAAACAATAACATCGGTTACAAAAAATAAAATTACAAAGTGGGTCAGTTGATTAGTTTATACAGTAGTATGACGCATAACCTGGCGGCTACTTTCTGCGGCTAATTTCACGGTGTTCAAAAATACAACAAATTAAATGAAATCTTTGAATTGAATTTTAAAATTTATTGTGTGATTCACTAACTAAAACTTACATTTTCCGACTGCTTTTTGTCTGAGCAATCTCAACAATATACTTGTAGATTTTTTTTTTTTTGTTTAGAGTAAAACACGTGGTAGCTTAATTGCCAGATACCATTAAAATTTTATTATTTGTTTTTCATGTTTTTAGACTTCTAAATTCAAAGACCTACTTTGTTATTTTTGTCACTTGATTTTTGAATATTTTTAATTGTTGAATTTAAAAAAAAATGAGACTCAGAATGATTGTTGAATTATATTATAAAGTGTTTTATTTAAAAAAAAAATCCTTAAATATTATATATTTGCGATGCTTTTGAGCCTGACTATACGTCAGCTACCTTTTATAGTAATACGGTACAGTCACGAGCAATAATATATATATGTCGCCGCGAAAGCGCCAACCTGTTAAGATTATAACATAATCTTATGCGTAACTATTAATTCTAACCATTTGTATGGCATCAATCAGTGTCTATTGGTTTTCTTGAGATCAATGTCATCTATTGGCCAGGTTGTAATATAAAACTCAGAGTACTGCTGGTTTAATTACTAGCTGAATAACTATAAAACTAACAACAATGTCTTAGTTAAAACTATAGTCATAATTATAAAGGAATAATGGTTTATTGTTTTTGGGCTCTTAGTTTATGATACATGGCTACCTACTGTGCCGAAAAAATGGCGCGTATTGCGAGTTTCATGGTCAATAACTGACTGTTATATTTTAATACGAAAACTAAATCAGTTTCAATCAAAATTTACAATCTATAAAGTAGCAAGATTATTTCACACACACATTTATTTAAGAATACCTGTTCTTTGATTAAATTCCTTGAACTGCCGGAAATGTTATAAAGTAGTAATATTTGTGTTGTAAAAAGTAATGACGTTACTAATTAAACTTTCATCTTAAACCGCCATTGCATTTGTGAATATTAGCATTGTTTAATTGTAAAAGAATTAACTGATAAGCGTTTCACCATTGTTAGTAAATTTTATAACACTAACTAAGTAATAAGATTCTTTCTGTGCGATACGCATTACTTCCGCCCACTTGAGGAGATGGTCGAGAATGGCGGCCGGACAGTATCGCTATGAAAGTGTGTGAAAAGGACTAAAATTATAATTGTGGATTATGAAACCTCTGTAACATAATGTTTTGATTTAAAAGAGTGTCCATGGAGTTTCTTGCCCGTTCTTCTCCATATGAGACCTACTTTAGCTTTGGAATGGGCGCCTAGATTCAATTTTAACTCAAACTATCTGATTCGCTGTTCTATGAAAAATCCAAAGTGCGTGTAAAAGATTTAAGTGAAAATAAATGGTTTGAGTTAAGTGTTGTGTGTGATTGTAAACCAATTACCCATATACCAACGAAGAAATACACCAGAAACAACAGAGACGGCATGCATTGGGTTTCCCGCCGTCTCATATACATTGTCACATTTTCTAAAATATCTTAACTTCTACCATTCAAAAATTATGTGTACGGCATTTTTTTCTAAATTACCTAACCATCAAACTGTGTCAAAACTGAGTACACAATGGTTTCAAAGTAATGTAAACGAAACAAAATCAGTAAAAAGTTTACATCTCCAATGTCATTTTTATGCCTCCATGACAATTTCTATAATATGTATACAAAACGTAATGTATACGTGTTATTGGAATTGTAATGGATACATCAAAATGAAATTGAAAGTGTATACCAATTTTTTCTTGTTTTATTAAGTTTATTCATTCACTATTGTATCATACAGTGGTTTATAAATCGGACGAATTCAGTGATGATGATTAATACAATCATCATCAGCCTGTATCAGCCCACTGCTAACAGTCCAAGCTATGTCGGATACTTTTGTTCTTTGCTGCATGATTATGATCTAGCTGCACTTCACGACAGATTTTTTTTTAAAACCCCCGACCCAAAAAAAAACCTCTAAAATGTTTAAAAAAAAAATTGTTTTGGCCTGATAGGTTTAATAAGAAGTTGTATGTAATATTTTTATAAAAGCGTTTTTACGTCGGCGGGCGGTCAATTGGGTCGGGTTTAAAAAAAAACTTTTATTTCCTGCTTTTTAAACTTAATGTAGTAATAAAAATACGACACACGTCACTATCGAAACATGTGTCACTTAAATCTGCGTAGCTTTACGTATGTTTCCCACAGTGAACCTTATTTCAAAATTATCCTCATTGTTCGTTGCTTCTCCATCATCAAATCCTGATCACCATTTATATATTCATTGAGACCTTTTCAATGAGCCCAAACGTGATCCTTCTGTAATTTTTTGGTGAGGTAATTGGGTATCCTGGAAATTCAAGGTGAAGCAGCAGCATCAGTTTAAGGTTACTTTGTTCGTCTAATATAAATAAAGTAATGAATACCAAATTTCGACTAGATCAGACCCGTGGAAAGTGCTCAAATCCCTTCATCAACGAGAAAATAGCTGATAATCTTCAAACGGCTGAACCGATTATGATAAAATATGTCTAAAAACTGCTGCTATTTCTAAAGATCCCACTACCTACTTTTAAATTAAGAAACTCATATCTAAATCGGTTCACCCGTTTAAGAGCTACGGTGCCACAGACAGACACACATAGCTGTCAAACTTATAACACCGTTCTTTTAACGTCGAGGGATAAAAAAACAACCGTAATGCCAACCGCGGGCGCTTATCCCACTATATGATTTGCAATGTTGTCGTACGAATCTAATAACACAACAGTTTTAAGACGGCATACGGAAATAAAAATAGTCGACAGGCGTGTCGATGCCGCTTGCTGATGGCTACTAGCTAGTAGTTACCTTAGATACATACATAATCAGCCTATAATGTTCCCAGTGCTGGGACACAGGCCTTCTCTCTGTGAGAGGGAGCGGGCTTTAAGGCTTGTATATACGCCAAGGACCTTCAGCATTTGGGCGCACGAAATTTGTGGGCGAGTGCGGGGTGATATAGCCGTGCAGTCTTTAATCGGTCGCATTTTTAATTTATTTAACAAAAATAATGCATATTTGTAAAAAGTAACAAAATCAAATTATCCTTTGTATTGCAAAGCAGTACTTTTTTTTATTTTGTTACTCTTTTGTTAAAAAATGAAGGAGTAAAATGGTTTCATCTCAACGATTTGGATGTGATTTGGTGTTTTTTTTTTTCTTATTATTATAACCCATAGAAAACTTATCCCTAAACCAAATGACGTATCATATTATGTAGATTACTAACTATTTTTTTTAAATGTAATTTTTTTGTAAATGCCGACGAAAAGTGGTTTCATCTGCATGCTATTTTCAACCATTTTTTGAGAGGACAGCCTTAATCCACCATGCGGGCCCAGTGTGGGATGGTAGATATCAAATGTCTTCGAATTCTTGGTTCTATGACATCAGGTTTCTCACGATGTTTTTCCTTCACCGTTATGAAAGCATTGGTGATGACATAATATACACAAAGTAAAGCGTCTGTCTGGGTTCGAACCTACGACCTACATCTCGTAAGTTGCGGCGTTACCACTGCTCACAATAAATGTGATAGCGGAAATTAGTGATAAAAAAACTAATAATATAATATAATATTATAAGATCCTATATTTATGTATACCGATTTTGTCAATTAGGTAAAATCACAATTGCTACTTATTTCCGAACACAAGCTGCTTGAAACTGCTGCTTTGTTATTGTATACATAATTTTGAAACTGTACTGTAAACATGTTTTTGAAATTTCCCTGGATATATAACTATGTAACTAAAAGTTAGTATTTTTTTTGGTAATCTATTGTTAACGAAATTTTGATAAAAGTGTGTAGTTCTTTTTGACACAATTTAACGTTTACATAATTATTGGACATAGTTAGCATACTGATTTTTGCAATTTAATTTTTGTTACATTAATTTGAATGTTAAGGGCGTTTCTATGTTATTGCTCGTGACTGTACATAATTAAATGATTTTTTTTTATTAAAATGCGGTGGAGTACTTTGGGAACATTTTAATATTATCATGGAGCAGAATGAAACCTCATTAAAAATAATATTTTTTCACTGAGCACTTTGGGAACTCTTTATGGAGCACTTTGGGAATAAGCCGCTCTAAGGTCTGATAATAAAACACTTTAAGAATATTTTTGGCTATTAAACAAATATGCCGATCGGTAATCGTATACTATCGTTGTAATGGTTTAAAATAAACAGGATATTAATTCCCTAAAGAAAACCAAGCTATAAATGTGTGACGCCCGAATCCCACTTTTGAAATTGGAGCGCGTGTTCAGAATGTATAATAAATATAAAAGTTAATTTAATTAAAATATTGTTGATCATACTTCTAAAACCCCCAAAATTGATATCCAAGTCGACTTTTCATCTAAAGATTATTTCCGCCATCTTAAATTTAAAATGAATGAAATATTCGTAATCACTACCCACAAAATATCCAAAATTGATAACCATTCAGGTTATGGAGTAACGAGGAGAACGGATTATGGAACTTTTCATAAAAAAAACTTTTTTCAACAAAAAAAAAAAACAACCGACTTCCAAAAAACACTAGAAAGTGAAAAATAACTTTGATTTCGGAAGTCGGTGACTTTGGATATATATTAATAAAAAGTTTTTATTTTTCACTTTTTAGTTATAGTACCTATCCCAAACCAATTCGAAATTTCATCATCCTTGGGGTCAAAACAATGCATATTTATGCCATAGCAGAAATCTCGGTTAATTTGCTGTAATTTTTTGAAGAGTTCCGTTGTCTGTCTCCGAAACGCATCATCCGATCTAAGTATTTGAAATTTAAATGGGACCAATTGGAAATAAACCCCTTTCGAACAAAAAAATAATTTTAAAAATCAGTCATATGACGGAGTTATGCCCGAACCTCCACCTAACTCCTAACCGTAAAAAAAATTGTACCTTCCTTCATCAGCACAGCGTCATGAGATGATGATGACCATACGCTCAATAGCCATCTTGTATTCGTGCAAACTGATTACATATTCATAATCATCACTACCTCCAAAATCTTCAATGACTATCTTAGATATTATGTAAGAATTAAAATACATCATTTGTTGCGCCATTTAGAATTTCATTAATTTATTTATACATATACCTAATTCATACTTTTGGTCCGAAAATTACCAACTTTTTCCAACCACGGTATAGAGCACGCCATTCACTTTCGTATTAGAATAATAGAATTTAATAGAATAAACTTCATTTCCTTACAATTTATACAGAGGCGATAAGTTAGTATTATGACAAAATTGTTCTTTTTTTTTTTATTGTATAAATCACAGATTTTTACCTCCGGCACCCAAGCTACGAGTAAGATTTTACCTGTGTGATGGGCCAGGGCTCTCTCTATTTTTTTTTTTTTTAATCTATACAAATTAGTACGGATTAGCGTTCGGTTAGTTGCTAACGTTTCGATACAAAAATAACAAAGTTATGAAATTAAAATAAAGAAACTGAAAAATATTAAAATAAATAAAATGTAAAGCCTCTCACACTGTGAGTTTGTGTGTGTAAGTGTATGTGTATTATTTTTATAGTAAGTATTTATTTTTTACAAAAAAGCGATACACCCATGCTTCCTAGAGCGCGTCTGAGCGCGGAATGACAGACCGCGTTTAGAAAATGTGTGAAGAAATTGGAGAGCGATCTTTATTTTTCTCTTAATTTATTTTCATTTAGTTATTAAATATTTCATTCATTGCCTAAAGGCCACAGTTTCTTATCATTTTAGAGTTAAAATATGAAGTGGATCTAGCTGTAGTGGTTCCTATTCAGACCCCTTTTTTGTCATTTTCTGCGATTATTGTAGCCTGTGTGCCAGGGGCGGCGGTATCTCTTTCGAACAAACCCGCACCCCTGGCAGGCATCGGCCCTTGCGAGCCCCATCGGTTTGTGCTGATATCTCTTTGAGGCGCGCGTGGAAGACAACGCGCCGTCGACCTGGGCTTGGTCCTTACCGGACAGCGAGCTACCCATTACTCGCCGTCCGCAAGCGCACGCCTAAGGTGGTAAATCAGGGCCATCACCCAGGGCATCTCCTGCGGCGGTTAGGGCCGTGAGGTCGCATATGCTGCCTCTCCCTCACGTACGCCGCCTCCCTCTTCGCGAGCATTACTGCTTCGCTGAAGGAGGTACCGGCAACCCATGCACTCTCGCTCCGTACCATGGCCTGGACCAGGGCCGGACGCGAGCGGTCGCCGCCGCCGATCGCCTCCACGAGGACACGGTGATGCTCCGGCCAAGCCGGGCAGACCGCCACCGTGTGCTCCACCGTGTCCTCAGGGCGATCTTCGTAGTGGAAACATCCGGGCGTTTCCTCCCGCCTTATCCGAAACAGGAACCCTCCGTAACACCCGTGTTCGGTGAGGACCTGCGTCAGGTGGAAAGTAAGGACGCCATGCCGCTTCTCAAGCCACTCCTCAAAGAGGGGACTTACCGCCACAATCGTGACGTGCCCATCACTGGGTTAAGATAATCGCACTCTCCATGTCGCCATGAGATCCCGCCGGAGCTCTGTGTGCCGCTATTTCTCGAGGCAGTGGTGTTACGCTCCGGCATTTGGCCATCATCATCATTTATTATTCATAAACAATTAACATTGTGTCGAACATTACATATTAAATAAAATTATCACATGCAGAAACAATACATTTAAAAACCTAGTTAAAATTGATTGAAGTGAAAAGTTAGTTTAATAGTCAAGTTAATTTAAAATATGTTAATAAATACAATGTCAAATCTAAATCTGTAAACATGTAAAATTCAATGTCAAGATTTTTTTTTTTTTTTTTTAGTTGAGAGTACAAATTCATCAAGGTCCTAAGTCAAAAACATAATTTATCATAGCTATTAGTGACTTTAAAATCATAAATATATATTTTATCATTTATCATTAAAATTTGACATATATTCTGACACTGAGTATAAACATTTTTCCAATAAGAAGGCCTTTAATTTAGTTTTAAATGAGTGAGAGCTATAAATTAATAATTTTAAATCAGTCGGTAACCTATTAAATAACTCGACTGCTTGATATCTTGAACAATGCTTAGCTACGTTAAAATTTGGTGCCCTTTTGTGTTTGAAATCCTTCCTTCTTGTGCTTTCTCGTATCTTACGTTCCTCTTGTGTTTCATACTCATGAATATACTTAGCAAAGAGATTTAGGATTACTAATATATATAAACTTGGTACTGTCAAAATGTCTAGCTCTTTAAAGTGCTCTCTACATGAGTCTCTTTGTGAGATCCTTACTATAGTCCTTATGGCCCGTTTCTGTAAAATAAACGCTTTCTGACAGTTATAACTATAGCTGTTTCCCCAAAGCATTATGCTGTATCTTAACCTAGATTCTACCAGCGCCAGGCCTCCTCGCGCCACTCCCAGATGTGCGCGAGGACCTTTGCCTCCCGCTCCTATGGTGGTAATCTGGCAAGGAGGCCCGCTCACCGGAGACCGTGCGGTGTCCCCGTTCATCCGGATGGCCATAACCCTATGGGACACCTTCAACCAGTGTGCTGGTTGGCATCTCGATGTAGGCGCCTACACTGGTGCCTCGTATAGCGCCATGGACCGCACGACCCCCGCATAGAGCCTCCGACAGGAGGCAAGGTAACAATGATCAATTGAGCCATACACCAAGAACAGAGTTTTAATAAAAATTACAGCTACATTAGTCACTGACTTAATTTCTTAATAGTAATAGGAGGGCTTATGGCTAAGAAATAACAGCCGCACGAGTAAAACAATCAGGTAAGGCTACGCTTACCACTGTTGGTCCGTGGATGGGTGACCATCTTTACACATCAAGACCACTTCACATTAAGCTGTTCGTTCCGCCTGGATGGTCGTAACGAGCCGTCAGATTAGTCTCTCTAAGGGATATCGTATTAGCCCAGGAACTGGGTTTTGAAGTTCAGATAGGTAGTCGCTTCGTGTAAAATACTAGTATTCAGCTACATCCAGTAAGACTGGAAGCTGACTCCAACATAGTTGGGAAACGGCTAGGCCGATTGGCGATATTTTGACTAATTGTGTAGCTAAAAAGATAACTTAGTACAGTCGCCGTCAGATATATTGTAGCAGACAAGGTGACCAAATACTTCTGAACAATTTAAAATGTCAATAAGTTCCATATACTACAAGTTACCATTAATATCTGAACATTCATTAGTTCATTAATATCTGAACAGATGCTTGTCAATAATTTCTATACACACAACTAACCAAAAACATCTGAACACTTACAACGTCAAGTGTATCTACGCAGATGGGGTAGTCTTAGATATCTGAGCAGTGCAGGAAAAAAAATATCAGTTGTATCTTAAACAAATGATTTTCTATACAATTTTTATTCCCTTTCCATCGTATTTGTACCTAGAACAGTCATTTTTCATTTGAAGAGAGCACGTCGACCTCAATAAAATCGCCAGTTTAAAAGCTTTCCAGATAAAACTACCAAATGACTGGACTAACCACAGATAGTCAAGTCGATAGTCGTTTTGGGTTCGTCCTTTATATCACGCAGTAACGAATTAGGTAAGCTCAGTGTTTGTCTGCGTAGATACACTTGACTTTGTAAGTGTTCAGATATTTTTGGTTAGTTGTTTGTGTATAAATTATTGACAAGCATCTGCTCAGATATTAATGACCTAATGATTGTTCAGATATTAATGGTAACTAGTAGTGTTTGGAAGTTATTGAAATTTTAAATTGTTCAGAAGTATTTGGTCACCTTGTCTGCTACAATATATCTGACGGCGACTGTACAATAAAATAAAATAAAACTTTTCCCAAATAGTTTATTTTCTTTGCAGATTCGATTGTTTTTCTCATAAGTTTTAATGCAGGGGAAACTAGAATTGAAACTAGTAGGAGGCTCGGGTAACAGTAACATTTAAAAGATAACAATACGTAAGTTAATAGTTCCTACTTAACTAATAATTTCATAAAACTACGTTACAAACTACAATCATTTTCCGCGACCAGGTATAACTCACAGATAACATTATTTAAGCTAATTTTATTTCACCCAAACCGGGATAAAACCAATCAACTGACAATAAACTGTTGCCTGCAAAATAATGGAGTTTAATCGGCCATATAAAATTCTCATCTCTCTTCTTCGTCGGCTCTAGTTTTTAGCGTATAGATGGCAATGTAAATTAATTCGACACACAATTTGGCTACAAGTTAGGTGCCTTCAGTACCATTCATCAGTTTCTCGTAACGTTAATCCTTTAACGCGCGGATAACAGGACACGCAGTACATGATATTAAGTTTCCCATCGTTTGTAGTACAGCACTACATTTACTCTCCACGTTTACACTGATTTAAATTTAACATTAGCCAAATTGCCAACTGTGAATCACATCTGGTCGCAGAATAACCATCATCAGTTGAATCCTACGACTAGCATAACTCCTTGGAAAAGCAGTCTTCTTTACCAATTATAAAGCTCAGTTCACTTTCCTTTTGCCGGTTTCTGATTTGATACTTCCATTTGTGCCATTCTGTTTCGCGGTTTTGACATAGTTCACGTAGTAGAAGTTTCCAAACATGTAAAGGAACTGCAGGCAGTGGGCGCAAAGAGCGGCAGAAATCCACCTGGGATAGCCGCAGTCTTGGTAAAGAGCTGACAAGTTGTGAAGGAAGATTATGCCGAACTGGACCTGAGACAGAAAGAGAAACACAGCTCATTAAAGTTTCAGCAAGTCTGCAATGGAAATTGGTATCTTAAGTGCGCCAGGAATTCGTTTTAGACAGATTTGCTTCAAATATTTTTTTGCCACAAGAATCTACCTTGTTTATTCTACCATAGTTTTCCTTAATGGTATGCCACGACCCAGTACCATACAAATGAGTACTGAAAGTTAACCGACAGAAGAAAACGAGCGATTCGAACCCTGTACTCCAATACTTCTTTTCTCGTATTAACAATTATTTTCAGAGAACAGTTCATGACGGAGAAGGGCTCATGGTGAAGTCATAATAGCCACACGGATCGACGCTTCTTTACATATCGAGACGCGTCCGTGCCTTCGAAAGCACGCTAAGCCGTTGGTTTCGACTGTCTTACGTGGATATTTAACTATTGTTACGGGTCACCAGAATTCCGAAAATGTGAAAAACAGTCTAACAAAGAGGTATCCATATTACCCAATAACTGGGTTGTGGTCAGTTAGGCAGTCGCTGTATGTAAAATATCAGTTTTCAGCTGCGTCTGATTTGACTGGAAGCCGACTCCAACGTTGTTGTGAAAAGGCTTGGTAGATGATGAGTGCATGACGGAGCTAGCCAGTTAGCAGAGCGGACGTACATCGCGGATGAAAAAAATTCTTAGATTAACGAAGATCCAGCCAAACGGTAATATAAAAGTATTGACTTACCAACTGCATAGTAGTAAGGTGCTTCTTCCACCACAGGTACTTCTGGTACTTAGGTCCGAGACCCGATATCAGGTAATAAGTGTACATCACGATATGGACAAGGCAGTTTATGACACCAAGAAGACTTGCGTGGCCATCTGTAACATTATTATATCAATTTCAATATTTAAAAAAAAACTGTGACACTCCGATAGGATGGGTGACCATCTATACATGGCGAAAAGCACATTAAGCCGTATATTGTTACCCTGGAACTCGGTTGTGGAGGTTAGATAGACAGTCGCTTCATGCAAAATACTGGCATTAATTATCTGCATCCGGTTAGACTGGAAGCTGACCATAAAAATTGTTGGGTAAATGCAGATGATGTTCATTGATACCCAGTGGCGGACGATATGCATTGGAATTTCTACACGTTATGAAAAAAAAGGGAGCAAAGCCGCTTTGTTCGAGCATATTGTTGCTCATAATTATTGTTTAGGCGGTAACTAACGAGCGCCTTGCCTATCTTATATATTTATTTTTATTTTATTTAAATAGGTTTACTGGTAATTAGTGACCGATATTTTAACTTTCCCAAAGAAAGGTTTTTTTTATCTATCCCAATTTTAATACACCAAGTGCAAAATAACTTTAATTTCGGAAGGCGGTGACAAATAATTAAAATACACATCCAAAGTCAACGACTTCCGAAATTAAAGTTATTTTGCACTTTGTAGTGTTTTTATGGAAGTAGGTTGTAATTTTTTTTTTTTAATTTTTTTTTTTCACTTTTTAGTTACCTACCCCACACCAATTCGGAATTTCATCATCCTTGGCGTCAAAACAATGCATATTTATGCGATAGTAACATTCGCGGTTGATTTGCTGTAATTTTTAAAGAGTTCAGTTGTCTGTCTCCGAAACGCATCATCAGATGTTTATGAAATTTCAATGGGACCATTTCGAAGTAAACCCCTTTCGAACATAAAAATAATTTTGTAAATCCCTCTATATACGACGGAGTTATGCCCGAACATACATAAAAATATTTATATAAACATGTCGAATTGATAACCTCCTTCTTTTTGAAGTAGGTTAGAAGAATATTGAGTACCTAACAAAAATAATACACATTTTTTTTTTGGGTGGGAAATCATCAAATAACTTCTCCCGCTCTGGGTGGAGCAGGAGGGCGTGTCAGACTTTTACTGACTAACCCACCCGTGTTCCCTCAGTAGCCCGTATGCCAGGGGCTGCGGTGTCTCTTTCGAACGAACCCGCACCCCTGGCAGAAATAATACACCATCAGCTGTAATTTTATTTAGTTACCTAACACCAACAAACAAACAAAAAAACACTTTTACCATTCATCAGCTGTGTGGCTTAATTGTCCCCGGGGTCAAGCGCCTAACAGCCGATAGCGGACGTGCGAATCGTACGTTAATAAAATTAATGACAAAAGAATAATGCAGGTAAAAGTGGATTATTTTGTTTTTGTTTCTAGGTAACTAAATTAAATTACAGCTGATGGTGTATTATTCTTGTTAGGTACTCAATATTCTACGGAAACGGAATTGAGTGAATGGCATACCTAGTAGGCCATGAGAAAAGTAGGACAAATAATACTATTTATCCCAGTAGCATATTCCCGTGGGATAAGCCAACAAAATCTATTTTTTTATAAATTTAAGTATCATGGACTGGTGGATGGGACTAAATGGTGTTTTAAATACTAGTCCCCATTACCAATCATCTTTAAAAAACCGTTTTTATGATTTTGGTACATAATGCATTTAATGGGTAATTGAAATTAATTCGGTAAATATGTTAAAACTGTTTGTACTCCTCGTCACTTGTTCCTAAAGGTTTATTAGAAAACCAGCGTCAGACAGCATCTAGGTCTGGCATCAATGCTGTAATGAACCTTTTTGGCGCAGCCGTGAGGCAGACACTATTGTTGTTATTTATTTTCACCTTTTTTTACTTTGTTATTGTATTTTGTGTTTCACGAACTACGTACAACTAAACGGTATTTTTTCTTCCGTTCAATAAACAAAAATGAATCCTTACTTGGAAAATATTTGACTCCAATAAAAGACGCCATGGGCATCATGGAATGATGGAACAGGTGCAAGAAAGATATCTGTCTGTCCTTCTTCCTCAAAACGAAGAACACTGTATCCAACAAGTCTATGAATTTTACCATTGTGTACCACCAGAAAGCGGAGTGCATCTGAAACATAATTTTCAATATCGTTATGGAGTAAAGTTTTGTAAATGGAGAAACGACCGTGCATGAGATAGAAATTAGTGCCAGGGATAAACGAGTCCCTTTTTTGTAAAATTTCACATATTCGACACCCCGGCAGAAGACAAAGAAGCCAACGATGGTGGAACGAGCTTAACTCCTATACGTAGGTAGGGAATAGAAGCGTGTGGAAAAACAAAATATAGGCCTTGATAGTCAAAAAGCCGACTGGCTCTTAAAAATAATATTAAGATAACGTACTCTTTGTGCAGTTGGGTTATCAGTCATGTCCACTGGTTGACAAGTCCAATTATAAGCATTGCTACTAAATGGCCACCAACCGGCAAAGAAACCCTGTAACAGAAAAACAATATCATAATATAAAAGATATAAAAAATCTAATAATTATGAGGAAATTATAAGATTTAGTTTAGAAAAAAAAATACGCCGTAAACTTACCAGATAAACTATGTAAGCGCTGATAAGTATTTGAAATATATTATAATAAAATATAACCCTTTTCAACTTGAATGGCTTTCTATCTTTCATAAACCTTGGTCCCAAACTGTTGGAGAAATATAAGTAGAAAGGTATAACTGTGAATAAAACTAAGGGTGATGGCGACCAGTCAACTGTCCTCGGATCTGTAAACCAATGAAAGACACAAATATTAATATATTTAAGCACATAGATGTGGTATGATGGAGGTTCTTGTTGAACGACTAACGACCCACCCCTGCTTCGCACGTTTTTTAGACCAAGTTTTTTTTTTAAACTATAATTTAAGTAAATACTCACAGACACGCACGTAAAGCTTCCGGAATAGTTCCCTAAATGATGGTGAAAACTGCATCATCTGTTGCGAAGTTTAGAAGAACAATGCGGACACACAGACAGTCCAGAAAAGTGACTTCAATTTACAATACTTATAAATGCTTCTGCGGAAGATCGATTTGAACTTTGTTCTTTAGGTGTGAACTTTGTTTAAGAAATTCTGTCAAATGTGACTCAAATAAAATAAAATAAAAATGTTTCATTTCACATAAACCTGCATGGCCACTTATGAAACGTCAGAAGCTAGGTGCACGGTTCCAAATTGTCGCTTCCTATGGAAAAGAGCTAGCAAGAAACTCCACGGTTCCTCCTTAAAAATTATTGGCTTTAACAATGTTTTCAAATTACAGTGATAATAGGTATGGGAGGACAGGCCTTAGGCACGCCACGATTGCGGCGGTAAGTCCCCTCTTTGAGGAGAGGCTTGAGAGGCGGCATGGCTTCCTCACCTTCCGTCTGACGCAGGTCCTCACCGGACACGGCTGTTTCGGGAGGTTCATGTTTCGGATAAGGCGGGAGGAAACGCCCGGGTGTTTTCACTGCGAAGATCGCCCTGAGGACACGGTGGAGCTCACGGTGGAGGTCTGGCCGGCTTGGGCGGAGCACCGCCGTGTCCTCGTGGAGGCGATCGACGGTGGCGATCTCTCGCGTCCGGCCCTGGTCCAGGCCATGGTACGGAGCGAGAGTGCATGGGTAGCCGTCACCTCCTTCAGCGAAGCAATAAGGCGAATAGGGAGGTGGCGCACGTGAGGGAGAAGCAGTATATGCGCCCTCACGGCCCTAACCAACGCAGGAGACGCCCTGGGCGTCGGGAATCTCAGGCTGATTTCCAGCCACCATAGGCATGAGCTTGCGGACGGCGAGTAATGGGTAGCTCGCTGTCTGGTAAGGACCAAGCCCAAGTCGATGGCACGTTGTGTTCCACGCGCGCCTCAAAGAGATGTCAGCACAAACCGATGGGGCCCACAAGGGCCGATGCTTGCAAGGGGTGCGGGTTTGTTCGAAAGAGATGCCGCCGCCCCTGGCATACAGGCTACTGAGGGAACACGGGTGGATTTTAGTCAGTAAAAGTCTGACACGCCCTCCTGCTCCACCTAGAGCGGGAGAAGTTATTTGATGATTTCCCACCCAAAAAAAAGGACAGTGCAGGCCTGTCGATAAGTACCAGGTACTTAAGAGGAATGAAAATACAGAATAGAATAGGCTGCATGAAAGGCTAAACACGCAGTATTCTGATGGCCAGAGCAATCAAAAGAAGACGGTTGCAAAACCCACCGTGAGAGCGGAGAATGAGCCAGAACCTTCAGGCATAATGTAATTGGAGCCACAACAATAATGCTAATCTCTTCGGACGAGGCTGTAATATTTTTTAACTACGTCCAACGAGATTGAACAGTGAAGTTCTATCAAGAACTTCACCTACCTACAGCTAAGTTCGTTTATTCACTAATTATGTCGTTAGAGTCTGAAAGTTGGTGAAAAATTTACGTCAAGCATTTAATGATCTGTTATTGCCATGTTTGTCAGGTCTGGGGGTCTTGTAGTAGTCTACGAATATCAATCCGCGTTTTGAATAAATTAACTTTCAAGTAGGTTTTTGACGTAACAAATAGTTGAGCAATTGACCTTTTCGCCGACAAATCTAAATACTATTGTTGTTATTCATTATGTTGATCTTTGACACTGAAATGCTGAATAAGTGTTTTGTTGAAACTTTCAGTGACTAATGTACAATTCAACACGCCATGCCCATGTGATTTAAAAATTAACCGCCTGCCTATTGTAAGAACTGCAATACGATGATTAAACCCAGTACACAAAAAAAAAAAAAACGACATTGCTTGGATTATGTAGCATTAGTACCTATAGTGGACATGTGTGTAAGCAGACACAGGTGCACTCACTCTGCCCTTTCTCTTGTAGTCCGATAGAATGGCAATCCAACAAGACCAGAGAGAGATCAGGCGCAGGACCAACGGCTTCTTGCGCTCCATGGCTTATTATCTCCACGAAGATGGCCAGTCTGCTCTGAGATTGGGCACTATGGCCGAAATTTGGTCTGGAGGATTATTATTAGTTACTATTCAACGGAGCACTTTTCCAGTTGACCGCACGTCAAGCTATTCCCTTCCATTCCTTAACAGCTGAATGGAATTGAATGAAAGGTATACCTACGGATAGGCCATGACCTGGTTAAGAACAAAGGATACTTTTCATCCCGGTAGCGTGTTCCCGTGGGATAATTTCCGACATTCATGCGACCGAGGCAGTGGTGATGAAATAATTTACAACAAGTACCTAAAGGCCTTTAATATCGAAAACTGTGCTACGAAGGTCAAAGAGTGTTAGGCAGGATACTTGGTAAAGCGCAGTGATGACAGGTGGATCAAGGCTTGGGCTTTGGTTGGTCATCCGGCGACTAGATGGGCGGACATTGTTGCCATCGCGGGAAAAACCTGAATGAGGCTGCCACAGGAGCGTGGGTATTGTACAAAAAAAGAGAGAAGTTGGGCTATTCACAGCACAACTGACGATGATGATGAAAGAGCTTGCTTGGGGTCCGAACCCACAACCTACAACTAGTAAGTCGCAGCAGTTACCATTAGGCAGTGCAGTGGCGTGCAGTCTATAAAGACAAAAAGACACTGCCTACCCTACCTAAATCAAAAAACAAATTTAAAATAATATTATTTTATCAGTAAACAAAAAATCTTTATTCATAAATCAGCTCCTCTTTTCGAGCGTCGGTCGTATCATTAGTATCATCGATACAATATTCGTTTGTTCGTAAGATTTGACGCAACTTCGCATTGCAATGCACTAGCACCGCTAAGTGCCTCGAGAGAGACACAAACTATTCGCGGCTTAATATTTAATATGAGTGCTCTCGTGGTCACGCAGATTTATGGGGTGTACCTACGTTCCTATACATATTATGAGGCTCACAATGTAACAATTTACGTACAGAACCGCATTGGCTTTTGACAAAACGAATTACGAAACTTACCGAAGTTTTCCGAACAAAGTTGGTTATGCGACAATTTTTTAAAGTAGCATTATTTCATTGAGTTGTCGCTACATAAACTATCATAACCTTTTTGTACTATTATTTTTATATTCCAATTTCCGACGCCATTGTTTGTTTTGATTTATGTGTTTTGGTTGTGAGCTATGTATAGAGAAAAGAAAAGTTATGCATTTTCAGAACTAGCTTTGGGTGAGAAAAAAATCCAGTGATCGTGAAAAGTATACACCGGATTTGCAATTAATACAAACTAAAGGTAAAAAAGTCAATCGTAAATTCAATACACAACAATATGATTCATTTAATTGCACACTCTCACAGGTTGCATGCTGTGTAGGTACAGTAATCGGTTAACCTGATTGTTTTGCCTTTTTTTCTGCCAACCCTGTCTAAAAACTCCGTGCACGCCACTGCTGGGCACCCCTGTTCTATTTATAAGCGTTATTGGAAATTGCTAAAATTCTCGCATGTCACTGAAATGCAACGGCAATAACGAATAATAGCTTCCACAATCAATAATAAAAAAAAACATTGTTAATATTATACTGCCACTTCAAACCCATACATTTTATGCTTTGGTAACAAGATTGTTTTGGGACAAACACAGGCAAACATTATTTATCTTTTTAAAATGTGCCTGTTTTTCTGGGCTGGACAACTCTGTTAAGCATTTAGGAAAAATACTTCGTTGGACAAAATTCCAATTTCATGAATAGAATACTCAACTAAGGGTATCGTTGAATCATAAAACATCTACTGACGCGTATTGAGAAAGATGGAACACACATATTTGTCAATCGATTTCTTTTTTTTTTGCTTTTCCGTTCGCCGGAATGGAGGTCCCGAATTAGACCTCCCTTGCATTCCAGCAAGCAAAAACGAGGACAAGAGCGGGGTGGGCCCATTTATTTATACACCGTGACATTTTACTCGTCTTACAAAGATGGTGCACTCAATGTATCCGACATAAAATACCTCTACGTGCGATAAAAAATTGTTACTAAAAATTAAGATAATAGGTACAAAGATGTAAAGAATGCTTTAGAATGATGAAACACCCTGTTAACAATGTTTACGTATCAAAGGGTAGAAGTTACCTATACCATTACATTCCATCATTAATTCCATCTCCATATTAGGATTTTTCAAACTACGTCATGTGTCTTAAGTGATTTTTTTTTTTAGTTATTCATAAAAAAATAAAATAAAAATGCTTAAATGTGTTGTGGTCATTGAATCCATGAAGTGGGTGCCGTTGTAAGACAACTAAAATGTCACGGTGTATATTAAAAATACTGTTACAGACACCTAATATCGATGGTAAGCATTGGAGTATGATACTGGATGTCCTCTACAACGACACACAGAGTAGCAGGGACATCGATGCGCAAACTTTTACTATGACTCCAGCGGATGATGGAATATAGAAATAAAATCTGCTGCTCATTGAAAAGTGCCATTACCTACGCGGTCCAAATGCATGGAAGAGCGTATTTTTTTTTTAAGCCGTCGAAAATATTCAGCGCCCGCTGCGCTGTTTTTTTTACATTGTTTAGATTCATGTCCCTACTGAATTCATGGTTACAGTTTGCAAGTTGATGTCCTGCCATCTTGTATTGTATGCTAAATAAGAGGAGTTTACTTAATCAATAAAATAATATAAATATCTCACCGCACAAATCATAAAAAATAAACTGATATGTTTCCTTCACCTTCCCTACAAGCGCCGCCATCTCTACTTAAAAATATTTCTAACTTTACGGTTAGAGATATTTCTGTGATTAGTCACACAATTTCTAATTGAAAAGGAATGAGCCAAACCTTACGTTACACCACTAAACAAGAACTAAATCAACAAATCCTCGTGGATTCATTTTATTCACTAACTGAATTAGTTATTAACCATGACTTGCTAAAACAAGTCAAGTACAGAAAAATTACATAACAGTATTCAGTAACGTCATTAATGATATGTGTATACAAAGTGTGTCTCCCTAATTCTTATTTATTTATTTTATCTATATCCATACTAATATTATGAAGAGGAAAGATTTTTTTGTTTGTTTGTTTGTTTGCTCCGAATAGGCTCAGAAAGTACTGAACCGATTTTAACTATTTTGTCACCAATAGAAATCAAAATTATAGAAATAGGAATAATAAAAATCGAAATTATAGGAAGTCACATAGGCTGTAATTTATTTAAAAAAAGTTTGTAATCCTTAAGAAAATTGCAATAATGTAACCTAAAGTAGCAAAATTTTCCCTATAAAATTCATAAATTGCGCGCGCTGAGAAAACTATTCATGATACATTAAAAAAAATCTTCTACATTATTAAAATACTCATTACTACCTACAAAACAGTCCGCGAGGACCTATATCTAACTATCATAGTTAAGTCACAATAGCAACTTTTGTGTTCTGAACTTTAAATCAGATCGCCGCCGGCGCCGGTTGAAACAAAAGTTGGTTACATTCGTATCGTAGTATTAATTCTTATTCAAATAAATTGTTTTATCGTCAATTGTATTTATGCGGCAGTAAAATACTTTTTAATTGATTCGAATTGGACATTTGATTTCGAAGATATCGCGAGTATAACAATACAATACGCGAAAACTTTTAGAACTAAACTTTAAACAACTAAAAGATTTAGGTTTACCTTCCCCTAATCAATCACAAAGTGTGTTGTAGGTATTATACAATTACAATAATTGATAACGAGTTGTCTGAATTTGTCAATTCAAAAATATACTGACCAAAAAATTGCTTCACCATCAGCTTCCTAGCAATTTCCAAACTATGTTGCGGTTGGCTTCCAGTCTAACCGGATGCAGCTGAATACCAGAACTTTACATGGTGTGACTACCTATCTAACCTGCACAACCCAGTTCGGTAATAGCCCAACTAGGTAATACGATACCCCTTGGTAAGACTGGTTGTCAGACTTTCGGGCTTCTGACGACCCGTAACGACTGTCAAAGATCCACAGATGACAGCCGGGACCAACAGCTTAACGTGCTTTCCGAGGCATGAAGGGTAAAGATGGTCACCCATCCACGGACTAGCCGCGACAAGCGCAGTTTAACCTGATCATACGACCCGTACGGCTAATATTACTTAGCCACAAGCCCCCAACACCAAAAAATTGCTTATGATGCGATAATTAAGGCGACGATAGATGACAACTACCTACAGCGATGCACTGCCGCCCGTCGTCGCTCGCAAGAGACCCCGCCTCAACGCGCATCAAGTTTTTCGAAAAACAACCCATGTTGATTTATCAAATAAAATTCAAAGAAAAACCGTATACTAAATTTTGGATGATTAAATTGTCTTTTAGATGGTGAAAGTTTCATGGAAATACACCCGAGTTTTTGCGTGATCATCGTTTTTATGTCCGCGATAGACATTACTTTACCAATTAATTACATTATGTTATAAAAATATTATTTAAAATATTCACATATCAAACGACGAAAAAAATTATCTAGTTTCACATATATTTTTTTTCAAATACATAAGACAAGCCGTTTAGACGTGATCTTCAATAAAAAGTCCTTAAAAGTCGGCTGTCTGCGCCTTAACAGCGTAGAAGATAATCGTGGAAAAAAATGTTTTTAGACGTTCTGTTGAAACAGGTAAAAGTTTCCTTGCTAATATTATGATCAATCCGGAAAAACAAAATTAGCAGTTACCTTTTCCGAAATTGCCGCAACTCTTTTACATAACGGGAAAACCACAGACATATAATGGGGAAAACTGCCCGCTCGGCATTCAAATTGCCGTTGACTGTGTCTTTAGAGCAACAGTCAGTATACTCTTTTTACAATTAAAATAAATAAATAATTTATTTCTTCAGACAACAGTGATCCACTTTTATGTTAGTAAGTTAGGTACAAAAATAAAACTTAAAAGCTATTTTAGTGTGTTATTTTAACTAAATACTAATCTTACGGAAAAGCTAATATTTACAACGGTACACCAGATGTAATGAATCACTCCTGCCTAACCTATACTTCCATGTAAAATACTGGTATTCAGCTGCATTCGGTTAGACTGGAAGCCAACCCCAACATAGTTGGGAAAAGGCTAGGCATATGATGAATATTTAAAAAGTAGAACCATCATATCGTAGAAAGTTTACAGTCAAAATTGTATTTTGACATGAGTAAAATAGGTAAAATTTGGTTCTGGCACTTGCCGGCCGCTGCCGAGGCACCGCTGCAGTGGGAGTCGCAGTTCTAACCTAACCTAACGCCGCCTGACGAGGCGGTCTGCAATTACGCTTTGAAAGAGTAACTGCAGACCGCCTCGTCGGGCGGCTGGTACGGGTGGGGCCGGATTTGGCGGAGAGCCAGTTTGGTTTCCGGAGGGGGCGCTCCACGGTGGATGCCACCATGCGCTTGCGAGCCCTCACGATGGGGGATGCTGTGGCCCGGGATGGGGTGTCTCTGGACATCGCCAATGCCTTTAACAGCCTGCCCTGGAGTTGCATCAGGGAGGCACTCCGGTATCACCGGATGCCGACTTACCTCTGTCGTGTAGTCGAGGCCTACTTAACGGACAGGGCCGTCATCTACCCCGGTCACCTCGTAGAGTGGAACCAGCGAAAGATGTCATGCGGTGTCCCACAGGGATCGGTCCTGGCGCCGCATCCAGATATTTTGAGCATAAAATTAACATTTTCTATTAATTTAGATCACTCAGGACTTCCGTGAACTTTGGTGAGACAACAGTGTTTTAAAAGATACAACATATTTATGTAAAATTACCCATATATTTCAGATCCTCTTAAAATAACAAGTCTTGAGTGTTTTCTGTGTTTGAAATCCGTCTTCAATTTGTTTGATAATAAATATTCAGTATTTACTTCTATAGAAATACATTAATAATGTTTAATATCATCATCAATATCACCATCATGCTATATTTTAATATAAACTTCAACAATAGGGTCTATAATTTGAAACTTGTTTTTACACTTAGTAAGTGTTTGAACCAAAGTTATATTGTACATCTTTGTAAAAATCTTAAACTTATTGATGTGTGATCTTATTTAACAAAAAAATATCAAATGTATTGAAAATACACTAAATATTCAAGTTTAAATACACAAAGAAAGACCAAACCATTTACAGTCAAATCTAATTCCAAAGAAACTTCACACACAGATTGGTCGGATTATAAATCATTCTAAAATATTTCTAATCCGACAAATTTATGTCTGAATGCTGAGTATGCTGTTCTGTTTTATATGTTAATATTATGTCATTATAGTGCACCGTGTCAACTTTAAATATAAAGACAGCATGAAAAAGAGCAGATAGACAATAAAAAAGACAGATTAATATCAACGCAGCTCGAAAGATGCGAAGAAAAAATATACAATTACGTAACTAGTCTAGGGATAGCAGAACAGCCATACAGTCTAAAACGTTGTGGTAGCCATAATCAATCAACATAGATAATTATACGGTATACCAAGGATTTAAGTACTGTCAACTCTAATTCTTAACCTTACCTTATAAATTCGAGTAATGCAAAGTGAGACACATCATAATTTTCACAGCATACACATATAGTATACATACATTTCACAGTCGAAAATAGGGCAAATATCAAATAGTTTCCATTGATATAATAATATATTATACCTTAACCAACAATTAAAACTATTTGTACAAATATACAGTCATTAACCTATATGAAATGGTGGTTGTCTACATGAATGTCTACTAAGATACTTATTTAATGTGTTAAACATTCTGCAAATTGTGTGTGTTTAGGGTACCTACGCACTATGCGGTTAGCCGGAATGCAGTTAGCCGGAATGCGGTTAGCTGGGTGGCAGGTAGCCGCAACCGCAACCGGAACGAAACCTTCGTTGTTTGCGGTTGGTTCGATTAATTTCCAAAAAAATCTTTATCGAAACCCATAGTTGAAAAAAATCTTTATCGAAATCCATGTCATAAATAAAATGCGCGAGTGTCAGTGAACACGTACACCGTCAATGGCGGGCAACTGCGAACTGCACAATCCGCGCAGTGTGTATAGCAACCGTCCGGCTGGCCGTCAGTTGGGCCGCAGCACTCAGAACGACCGGAGCGGTCTGCCGGCAGCCGCATCACAGTGCGGATAAAAACTACTTTCTTGTACATATTTTTGAATGCGGTCAGCAAAACGGCCGCATTCCGGCTAACCGTATAGTGCGTAGGTACCCTAAGAAGTTTTATACTTTCAGGATGAGAAAAGTGAATAAAAAAACCATAATAGTAAAACTCGATAGATAGAATAGAGGTTACATAAGCGTAAGATAATAGTTTATCAAGGAACCCATGATAATATTGTAAGTCATGGTTTTGATAAAAACTATCATACCAATACAAATACTCTAAAAGGAAACCATTTACACACACATTCTACAAAATTCAAAACACTTAGATCTATCACATAACAAAAGCCAGTCAGAAACCACCTTTAACAACGTAATCTAAAACAATCACAATAATCAAGTCTTTGTACTAGCACTTTTTCGCTTTTCCATTTACAGCAATCTGGGCATTTTGAGCAGCAATTTGAGCAGCTTTCCTGTTTTTGACGTAGTTATGATAGTAAAAGTTACCGAACATATAAAGGAAGAGACCAGCATTGAGAGAGAGTAAAAAGTTGATACCCTTAGGGTAGTTGCAGTCACTGAACATGACCGAGAAGTTGTGGTAGAAGATGATGCAGAACTGGATCTGAAAAACGAAAAGGACAAAGGTGAGAATGATATTCATCTAAATGATTTTTTAGATTAATTTAGATAAAACAGCTGACGTTAGAATAAAATAGCTGGCTTTGCGTTTGATATTTGAACTGGATATTTAAAAATTAAGAGTAGAAGAACATCTTATTCATAATTTTAGAGCATCATATATTTTAAATAAAATAAAATAATTTAATTCATCAATCAATCACTATTACCCTTGTTAAGTTTTCGAAAGTACCTAAATAGTATAATTCACATATATTTAAATTTGCAAATATTGTCTTTATGCATTGTTTCGATAGGCAAATTACTATTTACATAAAACCCACATTATGTACTTTGCAAGTTATTCAAATTAACATAATTCATGCTTATTTGCTTTGTTTCAATTCAACTTCATTCTAATGTCCAAATTCTTGCAAGCGTGCCTATTTTACTGCAGCAAAAGTTTAGGTAAGCCTGCAATTATGTTAGACTTTGTTTCTGAATTCTATCAGTGTTGTTCTTAAAACTACTCCAGACAATTTAGTGTGCAAATTATTTTCATCACTTGGTAACTTCGTTCGTGCTACAATTAATTGTTTTTTTTTTTTTTTAATCCGGCTTTATTTATACATTTTTGTGCAAAGTTTTCTAGGTCCAAGGACTTGATAATATTTTAGGTACCAGTGAATAATTAATGACACGAATTAAAAGGATCATTATTTTCAATGAATTCATCGACGTACCAGCTGCATGCTAGTGAGATGTTTCTTCCACCATAAGTACTTCTGGTACTGAGGTCCGAGACCGGAGATCAGGTAGTAGCTGTACATGATGATGTGGATGAAGGAGTTGATCACGCCGAGGAGAGTTCCGTGTCCACCTGAAAATTTACATAACAATTTATGAATCTAGTTTTAAATAAACCTAGATCGGGCGGGTCGGTACCTAAATTTCGAATTCCGAAACATTGTCACTTGCTCTTGTAATAATTAGAATAATAATAACTTGGCAACACTGACACGTCAACAACGTCAATATTTTTCTTATCTCTTATTTCCCGTATTTATTTATTTCAGTGAATCGCATACATTTAAATCTCAGTTTAAAACCTTAAGGAAGAAAGCCTTTAATGAATTCAAGAATAAAAACGCTGTTATAATGAAAAAGAAACATAAACCCAAAAACACTAATAATGACGGCTGTCAAAGCCAACGACAGGGAAATGAAATATTGAAAAATTAAGCATGATATAATATGTTGACGAGATCAGCAACACGCCATACACGCCTACCACCCCCGGACTCGTCGCTCAGCTCCGCCTCGCCGCCGCCGGAACCCAGCCCCATCGAGAGTGCTGTGACACCGGCCGTGGCAGTTGCGTCGAGCTCGAGCGACGAATATTTTTCCCCGCCGACGTCGCCAACACCTGTACGTCGGCAGGGGAGAGGCCGGCCACCGAAGAGCTTGGGACTTAGGGACCATCCGGCCCCGAGCCGGGTCCCCGCTGCCGGTGGTTGTGTGCAGCGCATGAGATGGACTCAGTCTATAAACGAGAACGTCATGCGCGCATATTACGGGTCTACAGAGGGGGGAACTAACCTCACTGCGTACCGCGAAAGGATGCTGTCTCTGTTTCAGGTCCTGGAACCAACCGTCAACGTCTCGGCCCAACGACTTTCGGATCAGGTGCGGGTCATCCAACGCAATCACAGGTTGGACGATACCGCACTTGATAGGCTGCGCTCAGAAGTACTGAGCAACCTTATGGTCTCGACTCCGACACAAACCGCGGCACATGCGTCAAGGATTGATGCGATATCGCCGCGGTCTACTCATGTTGAAGAAGATGATAGGGTTGTCACAGTAAGTAGCCAGTGCAACGCTCGACTGAGGAACGCACTGGAAGATGCGATTCGCGAGTTTCGGTCCACCCCGACCGAACTTAGACCCCGACTACCACGGTTGCCTATGCACAAGAAAAATAGGGCGCTGGTGTGTGCCTTGGACTCGCAGCTCAAGAATTTCTTCGAGAGCAGCGAGGATCTTGTTGATACACACTCGATCCTGTATTGCGCGGCTGTTGCGGCATGTCGTTTAGCCAACGTCAAGTTCCCAAACTGTGACGGAGCTACTCGACCGAAACCAGCCGCACCAGCCTGGCAGTGCAGGATTGAGCGTCGTATCGATGGGGCCAGGGTACTCATCGGCAAACTATACTGCTTCAGGGAGGGCAATACACGTCCACGAGTGATGCGCTTTGTGAAACGGGCTTTCTCGGGGACTGGAATCAGCCCTCCAGAATACATGTCCCGTGTCACAGAGCGCATCGACTTCCTGAAGCAGAAAGTCTGTGCATGGGCAAACCGTATTCGACGGTATAAGCGGCGGGTTGACCGATACACCCAGAATCGCATGTTCCAGAGCGATGAGAGGTGGGTATATAGAGCTTGGGAGCGACCCGAACGAAATGTGACGGACGTGTGCCGCCCGGATGATACCGCCACGAGTGCATTTTGGCGGAGCATTTGGTCGGTGCCCGTCTGTCACGTTGAGGCAGACTGGATACAGGATGTCGAGCGATTGTGTGAATCAATACCAGAAATGGAACCGGTGTCTATTACACCATTAGACGTAGCCAAAGCAGTCCGTCCGTTACCGAATTGGAAATCACCGGGACCGGACGGACTGCATAACTTTTGGCTAAAATGGGTTACTAGTTCACACAATCGCCTGGCATCTCAATTCCAGTCATCCTTAGAGTCTGGGTCGCTACCACAGTTTCTAACAACAGGCGTTACCCACCTGCTCCACAAATCAGGTAGTCCCGCGGAACCCAAGAATTATAGACCGATTACATGTTTGTCAACGGTTTATAAACTTCTTACATCCATTTTGAGAGCGAAAATTAATACGCACATTGAGAAAAACTCGATTATGTCTTCCTCTCAAAATGGATGTAGGAACGGGTCCCGCGGTACTAAGGAGCTACTCCTCATCGACATGGCCATAAGCCAACAGGTTCGTCGATTCCGCAAGGATCTGTCGACATGCTGGATAGATTATAAGAAGGCCTACGACTCGGTGCCACATGCATGGCTCATGAGAGTGCTGGAGTTGTACAAGATTGATACAACTCTACGCACCTTCCTTAAGTCGTGCATGGGGCAATGGAGGACAGTCCTTCGCTATCCGGGATGTCCACAGATCCAGAGGAATGATGAACCTGTATGGATCAAACGGGGAATATTCCAGGGCGACAACTTGAGTCCACTTTGGTTTTGCTTAGCCCTGAATCCTCTAAGCACACTGCTGGAGGATTCAGGTCTAGGCTATCGGCTGAGGAGAGGTGGTGAGGTTATATCTCAACTCCTATACATGGATGACCTTAAACTCTTTGCCCCCAACAAATTGCAACTGATGGAGCTACTGAAGGTAACTGAAACTTTTAGTAACGCCATCAGGATGGAATTTGGTGTGGACAAATGTGCAGTCATGCATGTAAAGAGAGGTGAGATTATGGAATCCGAGGGAATTCAACTTTCGGATTCCATACACCTCAGATCCCTCTCCTCATCCGAGAGCTATAAGTATTTGGGTATGTCGGAAGCGTTGGGCATCAACGCTGCCGACATGAAGCAATCGTTGACGGAGCGCTTCTTTGGTCGCCTGAAGAAGGTATTAGTTAGTCTTCTTTCAGGCGGAAACAAGGTGCGCGCCTTCAACGGTTGGGTCATGCCAGTTTTGATGTACTCTTTCGGCATACTCAAATGGACTCAGACTGAACTCGACGCCCTGGATCGACGAGTCCGTACACTGCTGACTGCAAACCGGATGCATCACCCACGATCATCGGTGATGAGACTGTACATCCCGCGGAAGTGCGGGGGTCGAGGCTTTCTGAATGCCAAGACCCTCCACAACCGCGAGGTGTGCAGTCTCAGGGAATATTTTATAAAAGCCGAAGTGGGTATGCACCGTGATGCGGTCGCAGTGGATAAGGGACTCACCCCACTGTCCATGGCTAAAGAGAACTGGCGCAAACCTGTAATACTAACTACCGATGACCGCAAGGAAGTATGGCGAAACAAGGAGCTTCACGGGCGCTTCTATCGGGCTCTTCACGAGCCCGGTGTTGATTTCTTAGCGTCCGTATCCTGGCTACGTTTTGGTGACCTTTTCGGGGAAACTGAAGGTTTCGTCTGTGCAATTATGGATGAAGTTATCTTGACGAATAACTACCGGAGACATATTATGAAGGACGGGACGGTAGACGTGTGTCGGGCATGTCACCGTCCGGGTGAGTCCATCAGACATATTATCTCTGGTTGTTCTCGTTTGGCTAACGGCGAATACTTGCACAGGCATAACCAAGTAGCCAGGATTATTCACCAGCAGCTTGCTTTGCAATATAAACTTGTGGATTCGGAGGTACCGTATTACAAGTATGTGCCCGACCCAGTTCTTGAAAATGACCATGTCACGTTGTACTGGGACCGATCTATCATTACTGACAGGACTATTGTAGCCAATAAGCCTGATATAGTGGTGATAGATCGGTTAGCGCGCCGCACAATGATAGTCGATGTTACCATTCCGCATGACGGGAACCTCGTGAAAGCTGAGAAAGAGAAGCAAATGAAGTATCTCGACTTAGCACACGAGGTTGTTGACATGTGGAATGTGGACTCGGCTGTCATTGTGCCGATTGTCGTATCAGCCAATGGACTGATGGCCGAAAGCCTCGAACAACATCTCTCGAGGCTCTCGTTAGGCGGCTGGATCAGGGGCCTGATTCAGAAGGCAGTACTCCTCGATACGGCTCGCATCGTGAGGAGGTTCCTGTCTCTGGAGCCCTAACCACCGGTAGCTTGGACCCTGCTCCCAATATCGGCGGATCCCTATTTTATATATTTTTAAATGTTTTTTTAAATTTTTGTTTTTATAAAATATTTAAAAATGTATCTAATAAGAACTTAAATGAATAAAAGAAGAATAATAATAATAATCGATCCATCATCACTGACAGGACTATTGTTGCCAATAAGCCTGATATAGTGGTGGTGGATCGACTAGAGCGGCGTACAATGATCGTTGATATAACGGTCCCGCATGACGGGAACCTCGTGAAAGCCGAGAAAGATAAACAAATCAAGTATCTTGACTTGGCTCACGAGGTTGTCGACATGTGGGATGTGGACTCAGCGATCATTGTACATTATATTTAATTATATATATAGATAGTCGTTTCAGCCAATGGCTTGATAGCCAAGAGCCTCGACCAACATCTGAGGAGGCTCTCGTTGGGCAGCTGGGTCAAGGGCTTGATCCAGAAAGCGGTACTCCTGGACACGGCTCGCATCGTTAGGAGGTTCCTCTCTCTGGAGCCCTGACCGCCGGTAGCTTGGACCTTGTTCCCGATACCGGTGGGCTACTATTTTTTATATTTTTAAATGTTTTTATATTTTTATAATAATATTTAAAAATGTAATTTATATGTATTTATTGAAATAAAGAAGAATAATAAATATTTTAGAAATAATTTATTTTTAGGCACTATAATTGTATGGGAAATGTATTACTGTAGGCTAAATGTACTCTTTTTGAATACGTTTTTATTAAATAAATTATTATTATATTATTAGTATATTATATTAAAAGAATGCCAATAGGCTTTTTAGTTCCTCATATATTTTTTAACGTATATCGCAATAATTTTTAGTTTCAATAATAATAATTCTATTTAAAGTTTAGGTATAGCATCTTTAACATCAATAATAATCACTCAATCTTTAGTCTTTCACTGTCTATTGCGACACATAGTCTTCTGTCTTTATTTTGAAATGCTCTTCTTAAATATGATTGATTCAAAATGGTCATCGTACAAAGAAGCAAAGAAAGAAAAGAAAGATGTAAAGTTCGTACCTGGCAAGAATTTGACGCCGATCCAAGCGCAGATGGGCATCATGAAGTGGTGGTACAGATGCAGGAATGTGATCTGTCTGTTCTTCTTCCTCAACACGAAGAATATTGTGTCCAGAAGTTCAATGATCTTGGCTGCAAAGTACCACCATACTGCTGCTGCCATCTGAAAAAACAGTTAAGAAAGCTATTAACAACAGTTCAACATCCAAACATTCATAAATCCTGAATAATTTTAAAAATCATGGATATCAATGTTTTTAACGCTCCACTATTTTTAGCAGACTATCTAAACTTGTATTTATAGAGGTATGAGGAACAGGGTGTAAAGTTCGCTCCTCCTCTATTGAAAAGGAGGATCCTCCGACCAGACGGGGTATTGTGTCTGGTGGGCAACTGCCCAACAGTTGATGTCGGGATATTTTATCTATTCGAGTGTCGTGGTAAACTCTGATTCCGCGATGTAGAATTTCTAAGAATAGTTCGCCTGTGACATTGTAGATGGCGCCACTTTTCTTTTTGCGTTTTTCGATTTTGTTGCGAAGCATTTTATATTTGTAGTACCCGCTACATATTCAAAATAGTACAGATTTGATTTTTTGTATTTTTGTTTGTTACGCTGATGAAATTAGGTACATCAGTAGACCATAATCTGCAGAAGTACATGGGCTACTTTTCAGCCTGAATCGCAGACAGTGTCGGGACAGCTAGTTCAGTATATATAGGTACTAAACAATGTGGATATAAACAAGTGAATTTTCATGATTTTATTAATCAGAAGTCATCAGAAGTGACACGTATACTTACTCTGTTGGCTTTGGGACTGTTTGAGTAATCTACGGGTTGGCAAGAGAAGTTGTAGTCGTTCCACCATCCGGCGACTAAGCCCTGAAAAAATAAAAGGAAATTTGTTAAGGAAGCATTTTCCTCATTGCAAGCATTGTGAAAAGTGATTAAAAGTTATTTTAAAAAAGCGAATTATGTTCAGTGACTCCATTTTCATCAGGACGACGAAGACAGCACAAGTCATCTTAATATTGATACATTTGATAAAAATAATTGATGTATTTTTGATACAAAATCTGAAGAATGATACGCTCGCTTATCTAAATTCCGAAGAATTTAGTTAAACGAGCGTTTCATTCTGCAGATATTTTTTCTCTGTCCCAAAGCTTTGCTTATATTGCAATACGCGTAGCATTTCATAGGATCATATCTATCTCTACTCTACGAAAATAAAGTGACATTTCTTTTCACCATCTTTAACAACGGGCCGCAGAATTTTTTCTATGATCTGGAATCTTGTCTTTCGTTTCTTCTGTATAACTTGTGGTCATGCTACTTGTGTAGGTCGCATGTAACGGCCCGTTGTTTATTTACTGTCATAAATTGTGAGGATTCTTAAATCTCGATACTTCAATCACTAAATTATTATACTTTAACATTTTCATGCTTGCTGCGATCGGAGATCTGATGGCATACCTATTCTATAACAATCTCACCGTGTAAACTGAGGTGAAGTGAGCACAAAGTGAGCTATCATTCCGCCTCATGAAAATGAAACGACAATATTAACAGTTCCCTTCAGCCGCATCCATCACAATTTGAATCCCTTTGTAGGATATAGCTAATGCACTGCTTCACATGTTCGAAAACATTGTCTAGTAAACAACGTAAATAATGAATGCTGTTAAACTGTTAAATGTGTTCTGCAATAACCCCGCAGGCTCACTTCCGTTCTGCACACTTAGTTTTCATGGTGAGATATTTACAGAAAATATTAGCTAGTTCACCATAATGTATGTTCCAAATTCTATTCTAGAAACCCACCTCATACACCAGATAAACGCTCATTAAAATCTGTGACACATTGTACAAGATCATGACGTTCTTCAAGTCATAAGGTTTCCTGTCCCTCATATACTTGGGGCCGACTGAGTTGCAGAAGTACAGGTACGTTGCGAGGATGGTCAGCAGAGGGCCTGGTCCTGACATCAGCCACCAGTTCTCTGTCCGAGGATCTGGAAAGAAGAGAACGTTTTGGATAAGTATGTAGATGAAAAGTAAACTCTTCCCATAAGTATTATTTCAGCCGAAAGACGTCATCTGCTGAACATAGGTCTCCCTCAAGTGGTGAGGTTTGACATAATCGCCACGCTTGGCAGGCAGTTTGGCGATCACAGTATGGTGGTAAAATGCATAAAGTACGCTCCCATTCTTTAGTAAGTTCCTTAGTCACATTTTAGGAAACCCACGGGATGAGGTGGAAAACTCTTCTATTCTTTTAGATTTCCAAAGGGTGCGACCAGGGCCCATCCATCTACTAAATCTACGCCGTATGTCTGTAATGCTTGATAAATTATTTTACCACTATATTGTTTTTTATCCAATTTTATATATAAGTGTGCAATAGCCGTAAAGCGTTTTAATTTTATTTGACAACAAAAATCTAATACCTAATTTATGTTCGACGGTACTTAAATATGAAAAAGGGTAAAAAATCATACAACATAAAATTGTAAACAGGCTTTTACATATTTTCAACCAAATTTAAGACAGTTTGTGTTCAACTTAATTCAATGTCGGTAGGTACTATTGAATCATTTAAATACATATATTGTAATTATAATGCAGGAATGTATAGGTGAGCACAAACATTTACATATCACGTCAAACAGAGAAATGCGTCAATATACCAGCAAGACCTCAATTAAAATATGTGAAAAGCGATAATTTTACGCTTCTAAGAACGACTTTTTGACGACGACGAACGAGTTTTTGTCAAATAATCGAAATTCGAATGGTATATTGAATTGAAATTCAATTGTGGAACTAAGTATCACCATGTATTAAGAATCCTATGACCGAAGCTCGCAACTAGGATTCGGGCGGAGACAATATTTCGTCTGAAAATTGCTATCGTACTGCTCACTGTAGGTATGTATCCTCGACAGGTACTAGTCGAGGATACATACCTACAGTGAGCAGTACGATCACACACACATTGACAATGGCTTGACGCGATAGCGCTACTAGCTACTGACCATTTATGATGAATTTGGATGTGTTCCGTAATACCAAAAATGATGAATGAAAACTTATTGTATTTTAATATTTTTTTCGACATTTTACAACTTGATAATATGATCTATGCTTCTGAGACAACAATATTACGGAAATTGTTGGTTATAATACCAAAAAAACAGTGAGAAAACATATCATTTATGCTGTAAAAATGTGCGAAATGCAATTCGCTTAAACTTCATTTCAGGTAAGTATTTTGGAAAAAAAAACCCCTACGAGCCTAGATAAATACTGTCTGAATCCGAATATCATCATAATATGATGGAAATATGCTCAAGTTGCAAATGATTTAGGTACTACGTATGTATGGACAGTTCATTGTACGTAGGCCTCTTAAGGGGCTTTTTGTCTGAAATAAATGTTTTATTTTTTATTATTTCCATTAAGAGCGTTCATCGGGCCTGGGCTGGCAACGTCGCATTTCAAGTAGTTTTTTTTATGTTTATCTTATTGTTTAACTCAGAGTAATTTTCTTTTTTTTATCGATCGCTGGTACCTATTTACTTATAAACATCGAAATTACGTCAGTTATTTTGTATTTGCAGTTCTTATTACAGTTCAAAATAATAAAAAATACCAATGATCTCACCTAGGTACCTATAAGTGCTAGGCAGATTTTTTTTTAGTATTTTCAGTTATTCTACTAAACTTACTATTCATCATAATTATAATAAATGGGAAACTTTGAATGTTTGTTACTCAATAACGCTAAAACGGCTGAACGAATTTGGATGAAATTTGGCACTGAGATAGTTTATAACCTGGATTAACACATTAAATGCTTTTTATGCCGGTTGTTCTCGTGGGATAATTTTCGACTTCCACTCCATTTAATAAAATATTAAAAAAACCACTATAAATCCGACGTCGCCACCCCGCGCGGTATGAACGCTCTTGAGTGAACACAAATCCAAACTTCAAAAATACAATGGTAGTCACGAAAAACACCTCATGAACTAGGTACATATTCATTTTGGCAGATCAGCCACGATCATCGCGTAATTTACGCTGTTGAGCGTACGAATTTTTGGAAGCAATGTATTTCAAAATGAAAGGCATTGTGATCGATTTCCATTTTATGTGCGTGAAGTACTCACCCCACATGACCCCACTCGGTTAGCAGTCGAGCTTCATCATCTTCTACCTAGCCTTTCCCCAACTATGCCAGGGCCGGCTTCCTGGATGCAGCCGACTGCCTATCTAACCTTCGCAACCCAGTTACTGGGTAAAAAGATGCGCGTTTATGACCTGTAACGACTGTCAAAGATTCAAGAATGACAGTCGCGCTTGCAAACACTCTATTACCAAGGATACCATAGAATCTATGGTCTCTAAAATACATCGATCACTGTTCTTTATTAGTGATAGATGCTAAAATATCTTTAATATTTGTATCGTTTAGACAGTAAGTTTTCGAAACATTCGGGTTATTTGCCTCTCTTATGTCAAGCAACTCTAATGTGAGGCGCCAAATTATATTCAGCTACATAAGTTCGCAATTTCATAAGCATTCCATTCCAGCCCATAAATACGCCTGGAATCGAACGCATGAAATAAAAAAAAATCGAGCAATTTCCCACAAGTGCACTGGTTAAGGCTTTTGTATGTTTCCCAATTAGAAGTTAATTTCGAATACAGGAAAATGCGGATTTATGTGATTAAGTTTGTTTGAAAGCAATGTTTTATGAACTAATTTAACAACTACACTCTGATTGATCCAATTCCCGATAATAAATTCGGATTGCACGGATTTATTTATATTGTATGGACACCAATTTATTATGCCACAGATTACATAATTTTCGTAGGCTTACCCACTTAAACTGGAAACTATTATATTTAATTTGAACCATATACTTACTGGACATTATAGACATTTAATAAGATACGTTAGGAATGCTAATTTCAATATTAAAACTATAAAATTAAATGACAAAGTAGTTATTTTTCTCAATAATCTAGTTCCACCTGTTTCGAACCTGAAAAGTGAGCGGCTTTCAAAAAACAAAAATAGATTTCAAGAAAAATCTTCTAATAATCAGTGTTTTATAAGTGCAAAGACCTTGTCTAATTTTTTATGACACACGAGCATTGACCAGCTAGATTTTTCAACAGGATCTACATCTTTAACATTCTTACTAGAAATAAAGAAGCCAAAGTACAAAATAAATGTTTTATATTCTCATTAATAAAACGTATTTATTAATAAATTTATGAAAGAACAAAAAATGAGTACGCATTCAACAAAATAGACACATTAATGTTTTAATAGATAATCAAAACAATGTTTTTGTTGTTAATATCAAGTGCAAACCAATCAACAACCTCTGCTTACGACACTCATGACTCAATATGGCATCACTACAAATGACCATAACAATACGATCGAGCATGCGCCTGCGCGCCGCCACGCACACAAATATGATTATTATTGTAATCAACAGGTGTTGTTTCCGCCTTCTTTAGACGTAATCATGTTTTATATTTTGGGAAATCATCAAGCTTCTCCTGCTCTGGGTGGAGCAGGAGGGCGTGTCAGAATTTTACCGACTAAAACCCACCCGTGTTCCTTCAGTTGCCTGTGTAACGAGACCAATCGTACTTGATTCAAAGTCAAAGCATTTCAGTGTGTGAGTTGAAGAAATCACTGAGTGTAAATCAATGTCATAAATATAAATAATTATACAATTCAATTAGCAACCAATTTGATTTTATCTGGATGAATCTATAGGTATGCTATTTACGACCTTGGTCCTCATAAGGTCCGAAAGTCTGTGATGAGTTTAATTCTGGAATGTTGGTATTGCCCTGTAATAAAATTGTATGGATTCCATTCGTGTGTTTTACATGTACGATGCTCGGAAAGAAAACAGTGGGTGTGTCAAATAAAAAGATAACCGTTTAAAGTCTGTGTGTGTGACTGTACCTCATACCGGTGGCACTAATTCCAGTGGCGAAGGTTCACTAGAATTAGCGCCTTGTGAAAACTTAAGAATACTTTCTACAAGACGGCAATTGTAAATTATATTTATAAAGGCGCCAAAAACTTCACTAATCGCTACAAATAATAAAAAAGACACCGCTGAGTCTGCCTTTCTGTCTGTTTGTCTGTTCGCGATAAACTCAAAAGTATTGAACGGATTTTCATGCGATTTTCACAATTAGGCAATAATGAGGAAGGTTTATGAGTATAATTTATTAAAGTTTCCTTTGGTTAACGCATGTGAAGCCGCTGGCAAAGACTAGTGAATAAAAAATTACACACCTCACATTCCAGGTAACCCAAGGTTTTATGCAAAGACAACTTAATATCCTGATTTTTTTTTATGACGCGACCTATTGTCTTCCAAGGATTTTTAGTAACGGATCTCAAATCATACGCAGATCGAAGAATGAGTCCAAAACAATGACATGCGTAGACCTACCACTAAGAATGTGCTTAGAAATCCTATCACGTATCGACTATAAATATGTGGCCAACACCAACTATTAAACCACCTTAGAGTATTGGATTTAAATATTTATAGATAAATATTTACTGGGTAGGATGTTATCATCGTATTTTGTAAACAGCCATGTGCTGAAACCCAAGTTGGATATACGTAGAAATCGAGATTTAATTAAACGGAAATCAAACAAATCAAATGACCACTCTATTCTTTTAATTCGGTTTTCTTTTTACATTTAAAAGTATCTACTGGTTACAGAAGAGACGGAACGATAAACGTCCCAGCAACAAGTCTGTTATGAAAGTAAATATATGTCCCTGCCACCATGTATCATCATCATCACCATCATAATTTCAGCTGAAAGACGTCCACTGTTGGACATATGCTACCATGTATATAGTGTAACTTATACACATCAATGTAATATGATAAAAAGCAAAAGTTAAAAACATAATAAAGATTGACTTACCATTTTTCTACCATTATACAATCTAAAATATTAATATAATTATACAAATGTAAGCTAGACAACATTTCCCATTAGTCAGTTAACGCGCTAGTGCGAAAATATATCGATATGTTAATAGGTTAAAGATCAATGAATTTCCTAATCTTGTTAAGGCAATGGTATATATTTCACGCAGATGTTTTTTATTAATTTGAATAATATTTTGTTACAACACATGTAAGTAGCCTCATCTACAACCTTAGGAAATCTTAAATTGCCCAAAAGAAGTGACAATTAATATGTTTGTACAGTAGGAACAATTAAAACAGTTGCGAAAAGCTAATAAGTAGGAATACATATCTGTATATTTCAGAATTAAGTATATTATTATGATATTAAGGAATTAAATTATACTCGAGGTCGCCCAGTAGTCGAAATTTGAACATCGTTCATTTACATTTTAATAAGCCATTAGTCAGAAGCAGAGCAGTGGTGGCCCAGTGGTAACGGCCGCGACTTACGAGTTGTAGGTCGTGCATTCGAGCCCAGCCAGGCGCATAACTTTGTGTAAATAATTTCATCCTCACTGCTCTCAAACGGTGAAGGAAAACATCGTGGGGTAACCGGCATGTTCTAGAACCAAAAATTCTAAGACATGTGACATCTACCAACCCGCACTGGGCCCGCTTGGTGGATTACGGCCCACTTTCTCTGACGGAGAAGAGGCCTGTGTCCCAGCAGTGGGAACATTATAGGCTGAGTATGATTAGTCAGAAGTATTCATTAGCTTTCTGCACTCATTTTTCGAATAAACTTCAACTGTGCCAAAAATCATACTACTCCGTCCGCGTAATTTTCTTAAAATGTAAACATTAATTAAGCACCGTTGAGGTATCTACCCGTATCGTTTCATAAAGACATTTTTAGCCTATTCTGTCCCACACCCGGGCAAAGGCCTCCCCGAAATCCTTCCAGGAAGTCTTTTCTGTCACCACAATCCCTTGCGGTACGTTCCAGGTCATCTTGCCACCGCTTTCTGGGCCGCCCTTGGCAGCGCCGTTCATCCTGTTGAGACTTTCGCTCAGCGGTCATCCTACATACCCTATCCGGCCAATCCCACTTGAGCCTGGCAGCCTTCCTGACTACGTCTTAAGCCCGTTTTGGAACGCGGCGTGGTATACTGAATTTTGTCATGTCTTCTTACACCCAGAATGCTGCGTTCCGTCGCTCTTTGGCAAACTCCAAGGCGGAACTTTTGCGAATCGGTACACGACAAAAATCCGTAGTTTCTGTCGAAGTACAGGCGTTTCCTACTCCGTATCACCTACATACATAAGATTAGTTCAGGACCAGAACTAAGAATGAATGACATTACCAATGTGTTTTTGCACGTACGTAAAAGTGTAGAGTTCATTCCGTAGTATCGAACTACTTTGGGATGGGCCTGTAATTTCATTGACGCACTTAGAGAGTCCCCAGGTCTGATCTGACCACCGTAAGTTAGGATGGGTTGGGTATACATAAATAATAATTATTTATCCTTCCATGATGACCTTGTAAAGGCCGCGGAAGAATTGCCAAACTTAAGTGGCAGTGGGCACATTGCTCGCAGAACAGATGGCCGAGGGGTCCGAAAAGCTACCACTGTTTGTCTCTGCATCACCCAAAGGTCGACTGGTAGAAAATGCCTATGGCATTAAGTGCGCCTCTGTACATGTGTGTGCATAAAGTATAAAATAAATAAATAATAAATAAATAAAAGTTCTGGAGTGGCGACCGCGTACCGGAAGACGTAAAGTTGGAAGGCCTCCCACAAGGTGGACAGATGACCTTGTGAGGGCCGCGGGAGTCCGCTGGATGTGGGAAGCACAAGACCGGTCGAAGTGGAAGAGCCTGGGGGAGGCCTATGCCCAGCAGTGGACGTCTTTCGGCTGAAATGATGATGATGACGATGATCCTTCCATGATCTTTTTTTATTAAAAAAATTTAATAAGTAAGACAAATATCATACACTCAGTTAACTACATAAAACAATAATAATGAATCTGTTACTCACGTCACGTGTAATCGCGTACGAATCGAATTAATGCAAATATTTGTGATTTATGACTTATTGATCGAAATCGAATCTGAATGACTATGTTATGTTAGTTAGGTACCTATCAATTAATCTGCGACATCTTTTGACGACCTTTAAATTGTGTTCCTATAAATTATTTTGCATGCAATTGATACAATTTGTGTATTGTTGAACATGTTGTGGACGTTATATAAAAACCAGACTGTAACACAATATACCATGTTTAAAGCAAATGAAGACTTATCTTATCTTATCTTACAATTGTTGCTTGTTTAGGGCTTTAATTTATCATAGCTGCTAGCTTTTTAAGTTCACTTAACCAGTTTCGTGAATATTTTCGAATTTTGCAGAGAATAGGTACATCGACATAAAATAATCATTCTGTCTCTAAATAGCAAAATTAACATACCTACTGTTTGTTGAGGCTTGAGATTGCACTGCCCAAATAAAATTGGGCCCAAAACCAATAGTTCTATGATAATCCGAACACACAATAGTCGGAGTACCTTCAAATATTTTGCCGTTGGTAAATAATATTATAAACAGATCCGCCTAGCGATAGCAATGACATGTGTGAAAGATTTAGGAACTACTAATATAAACTTAGATAATCTTATGCTAAGAAAAACATGCAACTGCATACTGAGCGTAATTTTAGTGCCTCAAAATGTACACTGCCAGAGGTGCAGGTTATCTTGCCAGGGGTGCGGGTTGTTCGAAAGAGATACCGCCGTCCCTGGCACACTGGCAACTGAGGGAACACGGATGGGTTTCAGTCAGTGAAAGTCTGAGACGCCCTCCTGATCTACCCAGAGTGGTAGAAGTTATTTGATGACTTTTCACAGTCAAAAAAGGTTTTTTTTTCTATGAAAACTTTAAGGAAATTGTTGTTGTGACACCTGTCTGCGGGAGCTGTTACAGCGTAGAGAACGCCAAATGCAACATTACCAGTAATATCACGCCGGTATTCCTCGAAAGTTAAGGCACGGGTGCACTTTATACATTATCACACCCACTATTAGCCAGTTGTATTTTAAATCTCATGTATCTAAGGTTCGAGTACTGGACACAAATTCAGACTTCGGGATACTAGAGACTATCGAGATGTCCCTGGTGGAAAAACACAATAACACCCGTCGATTTGGGAATCACCTGCCCCTGTACCCTTGTAGCAGTTTTTAATCGATAAGATTCTTCTCTTGAGAACTCTCCAATCTGTATTAGCTTTTCATAATAGGCACTTGTGTAAAAAGTAGTAAGTATGTAATTGTGTCAAAGCCTATAGGCCCCTTAACGTTTTTTAAACAAGAGAGGCATTTGCCCTGCAGTGGGACAATACAGGCTGATTATTATTATTATACCCTTTATTTCACTTAGTACACATTTATATTACATTTTTAAATATTAATATTAAAAAAAAAACATCTAAAAATATAAAAAAAATATGCCTTAATGAAAATATGAAATAAAAATAGCCGAATTGTCGAGCCGTTGTCAAGTTTTGGCGCTCAACAAAATTCATTTTTATTAATATAGATTAGATCAACGTACTGTTCATGTATTATGCTATACTAATTAATGAGTAAACCGTTACGTAATGTTTGTTTTCACGATCACGGCCAAAGAGTGTGTTTCATGCAAACTTTTTTAATTATTCCACGTTGGGCTCATCACCTCTGTCTACAGTCAATATTGATTTTTAGGGTTCAAAAAGATGCCAACGCAATCTTATGAGGTACTAAACCTCCGCTGTCCATGTCAGCGGGCTCTCAAGAATCGTAATATATGTGCGAGTCCGACTCCAGCCGGTTTTTTACCCGACTACGGTAAAGCCAAAAAGAAGGGTATTGATTTTAGCAGTCTCTGTATGTATGTTTGTTTTTAAGTGTGTGCCACTGTACCGTTTTTTTTTATGATCACGGTCTCAGAAATTTTAAATAACCTACGTAATTATATTTAAAAAAATTGTTGGATGTAGAAATCTTAATTCATTAGTCTACTAGAAAAAAAGGCGAATAAAGAAAAACATCGTAAGGAAAAACAAAACGTAGCCACTGCAATTTCGTTTATGCGCTGTGCGACTATTAACGGCTGGACCGATTTTGGTGAACTTTTTGTATTTGTTTGTTAAGTCCCTGAATGGTTTAGACTCACAATTGTTCCCTGTAGATGGCGCTGCGGTAGAATTCTCGGAAATAGAATAACGCCTGTCCGGGTAGCTAGTTCATTATTTTATTTTATTTCATATTCTCTGAACCATCAAAATTATTTACATAATTTTTAGTGCTACCTCGCCTATCTCATACTGTCCATTGTCAAATGCGTCATACATGTAGAAGCATGTTGGACATCATTTCCAAAAACTCATTGAGACTTTGGTGACCTCATTATTTTAACCACCCAATCAATCATGCATTTGGCAATCAAAGCTATGTAGATACCCATTAGCATTAGCGTAGGGCCAGTGTCCCTAGAGAGTATTCTTTGAGAAGGAGAGAGGGAGTGGGCCGAAATTCACCACAGTTCGGTTTGGTGGATAACATAATATGCATGGTTATTATTTTCTTAACTAATAAAAGTAAACTTAAAAATTGTTTAAAAGATGTTAAGATAAATCTGTCCTGCTAATTGTATCTGCAGTAATCGACACTTTTGGGTTTTTCACTATCTGCTAAAATGGCATTCTTAGGGACAAACCTAAGGATACGGAGACGCCCTGGGCGTCGAGAATCTCAGGCCGATTTCCGGCCACCGTAGGCATGGGCTTGCGGACGGCGAGTAATGGGTAGCTCGCTGTCCGGTAAGGACCAAGCCCAAGTCGACGGCACATTGTGTTCCACGCGCGCCTCAAAGAGATATCAGCACAAAAAATGATGAGGCCAGCAAGGGCCGATGCCTGCCAGGGGTGCGGGTTTGTTCGAAAGAGACACCACAGCCCCTGGCATACGGGCTACTGAAAGAACACGGGTGGGTTTTAGTCAGTAAAAGTCTGACACGCCCTCCTGCTCCACCCACAGCGGGAGAAGTTATTTGAAGATTTCCCACCCAAAAAAAAAGGGACAAACCTATATGGGAACAATAAAAATATTTGGGTACTGGAACTATGTTTTTTTTTTATAACAAGATTCACAGTATTTGCAAGAAAATTTTCCGCGTTTTTGCAAGTTGTATTGTTGCATTTACAATTAGCAGGGCAAAAATAATGTTGTTTTCATTTTTCTCGGCATAACAATTTTTTTTCGTAGTTTTTAGTTGCCAGTTTAATTAAGATAAAATAAGTGTACGTAATTATATTCCTTGTATAGAAAACTTCGGGGTTAGGGAGTTCATAAGTCATAACACATCATTAACATTGCCTAATATGAATTTCAATAATTACATTTAAATGTATGAATACATTATAACATCACCGTCATTTCGGTAATAGTACAACACTAATTGTATTTTTTTATCATTTTGCAGATATTATTTTAGCCAACTTATTAGTTACGATTATAATATATATAAATATAATCGTAACTAAGTCAAAACTGCATATATTTTTACATTCTAAGTATCTTTTTACGAGGTAGGAGGGATGAAAACGATCCAAATGCCGATTTTTTTTTGCCTGCTTGTCTGAATTTATGTTCTAGCATCACGTAGAAACTGCCAGATAGATTTTGTTCAAATTTTGTTTAAATATTTCCTTTAAGTCCAGTCAGGCTGTAGGCTCTACAATCTTACGCTATTTGCTAATGGGGATTAGCAATATGGGAATTTTGGCCTACTTCATAAAGTACTAAATAAAATTAATTCGATTTTCTCCTAACAATTTTTTTTCATAATTATCTTGCATATTCAAAACGTGTCAATTGCCTTTTATACGTATTACTGCACCCTAATTACGTAACGTATTATCAATCAGAATCTGAATCATTTTGTTTATCCATTGCTTCATATGTTCGAACAATTTGTTCACTCAACAACGTGAATATTACAATGAACGTTGTTGTACTGCCAAAATGTGTCACGCAATTAACCCTCTGGAGTTTTAAATTCGCCCACAAATAAATAAACTTCGTGCGAATTGCGTACAGAAAATATCATATTATTTAGATGTATCGATTTGCACGTTTCGTAGCCGTGGAATAATGCATAGTTTAAAAGATGAGCGAGTGAATTCGTGTGAAACGACGAATAAGCTACCGTACAGAGCGTAGCTTATTATTTGTTTATAATTATAATTACTACAGTATAAAAATAACTTATGTCTAATTTAAGAAATTGCACTCATGATAATGTGTGTAATAAACGTGCTGTAGCAATTAATTTTATAATATCTTTAACTATAAACGTCGATTACAAATCTCTATCGCATTATTTCGTAAATGTCATGATTTTTTTACGGGATTTTGTAAGAGCTTTTGTTATTTTATCTTCATTTACTTTTGGGTAAAAGCTTTACAAGATTGATTTTAATTCATTACTTTTTAATCACAATACAATATTTAGGAAAGCAGAAACTATTTACTTTGTAAAGTATTATAACGTCTAACACAAACTATAATTAATAAGTACCTATTATTTTAACTATAGTGAATAAATAGACAATTTGACTATTGCCAAGACCCTTTTTCTGAAATAATCGTGGAGTGTTTAATTATTAATAGTCTACGGTCCTTTGGAGCTCTAAAATATCAAGCTTTCAGATATTTATTTGACACTAGCAGCGCCCTGCGGTTTCGTCCGCGTAGTTCCCGTTCCCGTGGGTATACGGGGATAAAATATAGCCAATGTCACCCGGGGATAGTGTAGCTTCCCAACAGTGAAATAATTTTTCAAACCGGTTCAGTAGTTTCATAGCCTATTCAATGCAAACAATCAAATCTTTCCTCTTTACTAATAGTATATGACATAATTATGTTGCTGGCAAGAAGCAAGGTTTCACAGCGCAAGTAAAGGAAAATGTCCGAAAACCGTTAATTTGAACTTTTATAACTTAAAAACAAATGTTTTTACGATTACAAACTTACATTAATTTCAGTTGGAGAATTGACCGTTATGTATATCGATGTATGGAAGAACATTTTTACATCTACAAAATAGAGTTGGTCAAAATATTAAATTCTTGCGAACCACGGAACCCTTCATTTTGCATGGTCCGACAAACACTTGGCCGTTTTTGTTATAACACCTTCTTTTAATCCTCACCGTTGCCTTATCGTTCATAGTTACATACAACACATGCTTTGCAAGGAACGCATCTCCGCAGCATTTATTCTACGTTAATACCTCTTTTGTCTATAGTTTCTGCCTACAACCCCATGGGAAGGTGTGAGTTTATATTTATGTAAGAAAAAAAAATTACTTACGCCATATTGATCGAAAAACAAATGACTTAGCCAGACATTAAGCCCAAAAATGGGTTTCGGAAACGAGTAAACGCTGGCACAAAATAATTTAATAAGAACTGTGAGTAAACCTTTATTGACAAAATAACATAAGTTTGACCTTACAATAATAATATATCATGCAGTTAATTGATTCAAAACGTAACGTAATAGTTAACGGTAACCTATACTCGACTGCCCTCGATATTATTAATACATATCTATATTTATAAGAGTAACGTTTGTAACCTTGACCCAAGGACACTCAAAATTACCATAGCATTTTTATGATGTGGAAGTATCAATAGGTACTGATTTTTATTTTACTACCTGTGCTTACAAAATATGTACAGGTACCTAGTAAAATAAAAATCGTATATTGTAAAGTAAAAGGTTGGTAGCCTCTGCATTATTTGGTTCATAAACACGGAACGCTACTATGTTTGACGGTTTTTTTTAATTATATTTGAATGTCGAACTTACCGCTGTTGCGTTCCATGAATTTCCGGTATGAGTCCACGAACGACATGGTTGCGTTTGGACCTGAAAAAGTAGAAAATTAAATTTAAAAAAAATCTCCATAGCTAAAATAAAACTAATTTAAGTATTAATTATACAAAAACGACAACAATAAAGATTAAACCAAATCTTTAAATTAAAAACTAACTATGTTAGAAACTTTTTAAGAAAGATTAAATTGTGAAAAAAGGAAATGCGTAACCAAATTCATATTTAGTAGGCCTTTAATTAAAAAGTCAACAAAAAATAAAAAAACGGCTACGCCTACGACAACACACCTCTTATTTAAAAATTAAATCCAAAGTGAAAATAAAACACAGCACTCCGAAAAACAATGCGAAAACTACTAAAAATAAAATTCTAAATCGCTTAGACAACGCACTTCTCAGACAGAGAGCGATCGGAAACTAACATGGAAACTAAATTTAGCATTAAAAGTAAATTAGTGTATTGCGAAAATACATGATTAGCCTTGGGATGACACTGGCCCACTTGATAAACGACTTCGGGTCATTAGATATTATTTTATTAGAGCTTAGTTTTTTTTTATTGATTTTGCACTCGCGTTAGAAAGTAAGTATGGCTTATTAGTCGATTCGCACGAATTTACTCGCCCGAAATGAGTGAATCGACTTTTAAATACCTAGTGTATTATTTTCTGTAGGCGATTCGCACGAAGTTTATTTATTTGTCCGTGACTATCGACAATTTCAGCAATAGCCCCATTTGAATGTTATGCAATGTAAAAAAAATATATTCTTACTAGATACTTGGAGAAAATTGAACCAGAACACGTGACTAGAACGAATTTTTAAACTTTACTATAGAAACATATAAAACATGCTCTCGAATAGTCGATTCGCCCAAAAAAAAATTGACTACGGGTGAATCGCCTGTAGATAAAAAATATATTATTTAAAAGTTTCGGGCGAGTGAATTCGTGCGAATCGATTATTAAGCCAAAAGTATTTGCATTTTACATGCATTTGCCCCATTTGACTTTTTTAATACGTTTTCTCTTAATGTTTGGTAAAATATCCTTTTTTATTTAGATACACACGGCTACACATCCAGCTATAAATTTTCAGTATAAGCTGATCTCGCATTGTATAGGATTTCCGTAGAGTCTGAGATCAGCGTAAACTGGAAATGTATAGCTTGATGTGTAGCCGTGCCTACTCGTACCAATGTTTTTAATACAAATTATGAAGAGCTTGCAAACACTTATCTTGATTTTGATTGACACCTATTTCTTACCACATGTTATTATTAAGATTGACAAAAGTAATCAGTCGTAAATTGTGAGGAAATATTTTCATGTAATTTGTTTATGTTATTGCCTATTAATTTTAATACAATTATATTGTTGTGCAAATACTAATTGTATGTGATAATGATATTTAACACCTCTTACCTACCATTACAGCAACATTCCATTGCATTAAAAAGGTACTCAATTTTCTGCCAATATTAAAGATGACGAAAAAAAAAAACCAACATCATAATTAATATATCATTTATGCAACAGAATGCTCTTAAATCTTACTTTTATATAAAAACGAATAAATAAAATTTTATGAAAATTGCGTTTTGCAAATGTTATATTGTACCGAATGATTCTAATCTGCAAATGTGATAGATTTTTTATTTACCGTTAGTGATGTAATATGATAAATTAAATAATCAAAAAGTTTATGGCAATTTTAGAAAATGTAGGTAAAGTTTTAGCTATAGTTATTATTATTTATCGAAGAATGACGAAGGTGATGTTGGGCGTCCCGGATGACTCAGTTACAGCTGTTATGGTTGGAAACGAGTGTCTGGAGATGGTGGACCATTACGTTTATTTGGGACATGTTCTATCTTTTGACAAGGAGCATTCAAACAAAGAGATTTCCAGGAGAATACAGCTTGGGTGGGCGACAATTGGTAAGCTGGAACATGTTTTTCGGTCCAAAAAGATACCCCAGTGTTCAAAAACACGTCTTTTCAACCAATGTGTTTTGCCAACAATGACCTACGGTGCCGAGACATGGACGCTCACAAAGGAGACTGTCAATCGCATACGAGTAGCACAAAGGGCCATGGAGCGAGCCATGCTTGGCATAACTCTACTAGACCGAGTGCGTAAACCTGGACGAGAGACCTTTGGCGAAAAAAGGGGGAGGCCTATACCCAGCAGTGGGTGATTCCGGGCTGAGATGATGATGATGATTATTATTTAATTTTTACACTATTAATAAAAGCCTGGTTTTAATCATGTTTTTATTTATGGTTTATGTGCCATGAAATGTATAAAAATAAATAAATGAACGAAATCCTTTGCTAAGATTTTAAATAAAAAACATACCAAAGAAGTGTTTCATTTAATCTGTCAAGTCCGGCTAATGAGACACAACTAATTTTCTATTGTAATGGCCCCTATAGGGGCCATGCGGTACCTACTTAACCGGAAGTATGTCATGTTGAACTTTGTTATAAAAGAAAATGTAATGTGATTGAAGCATTTATTCCTTGCAGTTTAGTTTTGTAACAGAATTCGTTTTATTTCAAAATTAAGTTAATAGGAAAAGTTAATTTGGCGAAAACATTGCACCTATTACAAACGAACAAATTGCAATGATTGCATCATTAACAAGTACTTAACAAGTAGATAATATTAAAAGAATTGCTTCTCCGAAATCGTACTAATATGGTAGGTAAAATAATGTATTTGAACATTGCCGAAACTCGTCAAGTAATTAACTGTATTACTTATTTTGTAAGTATGTAACCATCACGTTTAAATTCGCAATTTATGGTATACGCAGAATAATAAACATAACAAGTTACTTCACAGTATTTGTGCAACCAATACAGACCTAATAAAAATTATCATTCCATTAAAATGCATGTTTTTTTATTTGATTGTGAGATGTGGATTTAATGCCTTTAAAAGTAAATTGGTAAATTTAATGAATTATTTGATAAAATACTTACTTCTTATATGTATCTAAAAGTATGAGGTGGTCTGTAATTAAATATTAGATACTGACCACAAATGTGATTATTTCAATCTTCTATTCGGCAAAACAATTATCTTAAAGGCTAACCAATAAAAGTTAGCTCACAAATTAATTTCATCCACAAAAAGTCATAGTTACGACAGCACTATAATTGTGGAGAAATAAAAACTGAACGAACGACAATGATTTTCCATTGATTCTTTCTTCATACTAACGCAGTATTTCAATAGATCACACAGCATTTGATATTAAACCTTTCCAATGTAGAAATAGACTTAATTTTGAAGTGTGTCTTAACACGTGAAATAGGACTTTCTGTTGTGAATACAGGATTGTTGTCGTGAGAATTTGGCTAAGGTTATTAGGTCTTATACCACTGTCTAGTTCTTTCGAGAAGTACATTTAGTGATCTACAATAACAACTTCGTCTTTTTTCCTATTAAATCGGAAATAATCGTCAAGGGATACACTAAAATGAAAGATTCAACCACGGTTTGGTATCCCATACCGTCTCATAACAAAACGAACTCGTAACATTGGTCCAAGGCATTTTTTTTATTTTTTTTTATTAGTTTTATGGCCTGGTTACAGAGACCTTGTTTCGTAACACATTAAGAAAAAATAGGGATGAAGTTCTTAATACAAAATTGGACGTTTTCTTTGAATTTTTGCCTTTTACTGCTACCGTAGTGGCAGTTAAAGGCAAAAACATCCACTCACAACCTGGATTCGGCAGGTAAATTATTCTGGACCCCATTCCGTTGAAATCTTTCGTCGGTTTATTTATACAATTAAGCTATTTTCTACAAAAGTGGCCATCCACGCAGTCAAAATGTAAAAAACAGTAATAACCATTGAACAATTGCGAAATGAACAAGCCCACTTGTACAATGTCAAGGCACAGTCGGCCATTGCACTCTAAAACTAGGTAAATACAAACAAATTTGGTGTGTAAATTACGCAAAAACTTGAACCTTGTAACTTAACGATAAGAAAGAACGTGAAATCGCTACGCAAAAGGGACCTAGAGAGAATAATTTATATTCTACAGAGAATAATTTATATTCTAAACTTAGTAATTAAAATTGTATACAAATTGTAAAAAGATATCAGCAATCTGACAGATTCAATCAAACCAATCCAATGTGATCTAATCTTTCAAATTTATTTTATATTTTTTCAACTTTATTGCAAAAGGACAAGGTTCATGTTCAGTTGGGAAAATTTGACAGTTTGGGATAACTGATTGGGGTTAATTCGAACTGGATTAGTGTTAAAAAGAAATTGTCGGGACACGCCAATTATTTTTGGTTTGAAAAATCGCTTACTATTGCACTTTTGTAGGATACGGCCGATTTTTTTACAACCGACGAAAAATTTAAACGCATTGGAGTTCAGAATAGTGTACTAAATCCATGTTAGCAGGCCGTGAATGGATGTCCCTGCCACCCTGTATAATGTCTGCCAGGGGTGGGGGTTGTTCGAAAGAGATACCGTGGTCCCTGGCATACAGGGAACTGAAGGAACACTGGTGGGTTTTAGTCAGTAAAAGTTTGACACGCCCTCCCGTTCCGCCCAGAGCAGAAGTTATTTGATGATTTCCCATCCTTAAAAAAAACCCTCGTATAATGTTAGCAACGTTGTCCTTAAAACTAATTCATATTAGTAAACAAGGTATAGAATATGTAAATTTAATTTCGTTTAATCAGTTACAATTGTATGTTCAGCTTATAATTAATCTTAGTCAAAGTTTGCATGTCGAAATGTTAAGGTCAAAATGTGCATTCATAATGTGAACTGAACTTAGGTGGGAAAACAGAATAAATAAATGAGAGGTTTTTAAAAGTCGTTTAGCATTATGTTTGTTTATTTAATCAGAGGCTTGTTGCAAACTAATAACAGCCGCACGGGTCGATTGATTAGGTTCAGCTACGCTTGCCGCGGTTTATCCGCGGGTGGATGACCATCTTAACACACAAAGGTTCCTCCGTGCCTCGGAAAACAGGTTACACTGTTGATCCCAGCTGTCATTTGTGCATCTTTAACAGTCGTTACGGGTCGTCTAAGCCCGTAAAACTGACAACAAGTCTAACCAAGGGGTATCCGTATTACTGAAGTAACTAGGTTGAGGTCGTTCCATGAACGGATCCCTTTCATGCCTTGGTCCCGGCTATCATTCATAGATCTTTGACAGTTATTGCGAGTAGTCAGAAGCTCGAATGAAATACTGGGTTGTGAAGGTCAGATGGTAGTCACTCCATGTTAAATACTGATATTCAGCGCATGTAGTTTGACTGGAAGCTGACCCCAACATAGTTACGAAAAGGTTAGACAGATAATGATAACTTCTATGTAAATGCAGTCATAAACTAAAGCCGTGACGCTGACAGGATACATAAGAAAAAACTGTAATTTAATTTATTTCATTAAAACTTATTTAACCACTGAATAATGTAAAAGATCAAATCTATTGAGTAAACATTATTTATCTAATAAAAAACAGTCATAAAATGAAATTTATATTTTCTTAGTTAATTGAATAACAAAGAGTTTAACATTTTAGCGTTATTCTATAATTATAGTAATTAAATCTCATATCACAAGTTTTGTATACCAATGACATTTTAACATAATCAGTATACTTATTATAATATTCAGACTTCCTCTCTTTGAGAGGAAGTGGGCTGCAGTCACGACGTGTGGCATTATGGCCAGGGTAAGTCGTTCCAAAGAAAAAATACCAGTGATGCTAGCTTAGTTTCCTCAGAGGATAAAGCTCTACTTTCACTTATGAGAAAGATTTGATTCACATAAAAAATAATTGTACTTTGAAATATTTAATGGTGGATCGGTGGGAGGTGGGATTTTATAAGGGAAGCCGATGGGTCTCGGTTTGTATTGACCCTTCGCCACTGGTGGGCTGTACTCTACCATGCGGGCCCAGTGCGGGTTGGTAGATGTCACATGTTTTAGAATTTTTGGCAAGCAAAACCTCACCTTCTCTCCCCCCCCCCTCCTCCTCTCCTTCCTTCACCGTTTTGGGAGCAATGGTGATGAAATTATTTACACAAATTAAAGCGCTTGGCTGGGTTCGAATCCACGACCTCAAACTCCTAAGCTGAGGTTTATACCACTGGGCTACCACAGCTCTCTCAGTGACATACAAAATAAAACCTAAATTTTTTAATTTACCATCATAAAAATACTATAAATGAGATTTTTAAGACTATGATTTAGATCGAAATGGCCTTATTAAATCTAGCCCTTCAAAAAAACTATCTCGATCCTTCACGAATTTTCTCTCAACCTTGACATTACAACTAATAAAAATCTAATTAAACATTGCAACACCCAATAACACGTGCCGACTGCGCCGGTGCGTGCCAGTGACATTCAAATAATTAAAGATCACTATAACGGAACTTAATGGCCGTCTGAGAAGGTTTGGCCTCGATTTGACAGCTGGGTTCCGTATATATGACAGCTGTATTAGTGTTGATGGATGGTGTGCATCGAGTTGGAGTTGCTTTGAGGAAATGGTTTGAAGGAAAGTCTGTTGGTGTCTATGACTGATAGGGGCCAAATTATACTTCGACTGCTTATCTGAATATAAGAGGTAAGCCTACCTTGCTATCAACCTACAGACTGCAACTACAACAACAATGACAGCTACAAATGTTATTGTAGATTATTGAAGATCTGCGAGATTACTTCGGCTACCCAAGCCGCGCCAGTAAAGCGAATCTCAAAAAGAACGACACTCCATAAGCACTCTTTAATTGTAATCATCATCATGTCATCATCTTAATGTCCAAAAATGTAGCCACATTCGATTCAGTAGGAAAAAGCAATCCAGTGCTGTTTCATATAAAATAAAAGGAGCAGTATTAGAGTTGGTTAACGAAGTTCGAGATCTGGGTGTCATCATGGATGATAAAGTTAACTTCAGAAGTCATATTGATAGCATCGTCACAAAATCAGCAAGGTTACTTGGATTTCTTAAGAGAAACACTAAAGGGTTCAAGCTGGTTAGAACTAAAATTGTGTTATACAATGCCTTAGGTCGGAGCCAACTTGTATTTGCGAGCGTGGTGTGGAATCCGCACTACGTAGTGCACTCACAAAGAGTCGAAAGCATTCAGAGAGCCTTCACAAAATATCTAGCGTATAGGTACCTTCGGTAAAATATCTCCACGGGGTCCATAAAAACAACGTGTTCGATGCTACAATATGGATTCTCTGCGCGATCGTCGGCTCACACAGGACCTAATAATATTCCTCTACAAATTGGTCAATAATAAATTAGACTGTAACAAATTAGTTGAGCTTATTGGATTAAAAGTTCCTTACAAAATACCCAGATATCCTATCACTAATGTATTCCACACTCAAGCATCCAAGACAAATATTGGGGTCACCACTAAACAGAAGCAGTGCAGAGATGAATTCTTTGATAAAAATAGTACCAGATGTCGACTTACACCATGATTCCATTAAAGTTCTAAAAGCCAAAATACTGCAGTCCCGAAAATGCAATGAAAATTTGTTATGCTAGTATATTTTGGAAACTTTTACCTATTTATACTCTATTTTAGAAGCTATAGTTTAAATCTCTCTCTCATGATCTCATTTTTGTTTTATTTTAAAATTCGATAGTCTTGTAATCTTATTTTTCTTTTTGTTAATCTTAAGCTCAAAAAGTAGGTAGCCGTTTTTATTTCTTTTTTTCTTATTATTATTGTGTGTTATCACTTACTCATAAAATTGCTGGTTAACCTGTAATTGGCGATTGTGTAAGTCCAAAGCCATCACCGCAATGCATAATTATAATATATTATACACAGAAGCTGTTGGTTGACCTTAATAAATAAATAAATAAATCATTTCAGCCGAAAAATATCTACAGCTGGACAAGGACTTCTCCCAAATACCGCCCGCCACTTTGACTGGTTCTGTGCTTCTCGCGTCTAGCGGTTTCCTGCGACCTTCACCCTGTCATCGCTTCACCTTGTGGGAGGCCTAAGAATGCTGCATCTTCCGGTACTCGGTCGCCACTCCTGAACCTTTCAGCCCCATCGGCCATCTGTTCTGCGAGCAGAGTGCCCTGCCCACTGTCACTTACGTTTGAGAATTCTTCGGGGTTTGTTGATTCCCTTGGCTTAAAACCTAAAGAGCAATGGGCTATGCTTGGAGTTTCCCTACGCGATCGAATCAGAAATGCAAAGATCCGTAGGAGAACCAATGTAGCCGACATAGCTTATTAATTCGGCAAAGATATTCGCAGTTACAATAATGTTTACATCATAAATACTTTACGTTTAGTTATTGACATTCGGTTTTACTATTGGAAAACCCACACAGCACCTATTTACGGTGTTCAAACAAACGGAATCGTGACATATATTAGATAGAGGTTGTAAATTAGCAAATAGTTTTTTGTACTTTGATTTCAAAGAGCCTATGTTAAACTATGGAATAGGAAATGTGGATGAGAAGAAAAGCTACTTGGGGCGATGATGCAAAGAGTCTGTTCAGCACCCTAACCTAAATATTATTTATCTGAATATTTTAAGGCATTAATAATATTTCACGTTTGAAAATTTGTCTGAAAATAACGCTATTAACGTTGTTGAACTGTCAAAGCTATACCGCTCCGTTTTTTTTTTTTTGCTGTTTGCGTGTCACGCATTTACACCCAGATTCATGGCACAAAATGTAATTCGTAGCAGTGTGATTTAGAGTACGATGAGACTGTCATACACGTAGCAATTATCAAATTCCCTAATTAAATAAATAATATAACAATTGAATATTTGCTTCCTGAAGAAAGTGAAAGGGATGATACGTAACTTCTTGTTTATATTAGTGTGTATAATTGTATGTTTATATTATAATGTGAAAAAATATTCACGTACCTACTTAATAGCTATAAAAAAAAAACAGTTTATACTTCGGAAATAGAATTTAAAGAACCATTAGAATATTTTCCGACACCTAATCATCAAACCTTGACCTATGCTCGTTTGTGTTATGGCTAGAAATAGTTTATGATTGGTAGTAAACAATAATAATGATAATTACCGCAAAGTTTTACATCCTGTATCTCCTAAATTGTATATTTTTAGCGTAGCAGGTAGGTAGATTATGATCTCAAATGAGGAAGTTACAAAACATGCGAAGTTTGCTCAATAGGTCCTTAAATATTTTTATATTCGACACCCACCCTAAAATAATTGTATATTAGACGTCTAATTAGCAGACACAATAGAAATTCTATTGTAATCGGAACACATGGTAAACACTTGACGTGCGAGGTGTTAAAAGTGTAATTTCTACTAGGTAATTAGGTACTAGGTAGGTGAACCGATGACCTTGTGAAGGCCGCAGGATTCTGCTGAATGCAGGAAGCAAACGACCTGTCGATGTGGCGGAGTTCTATGTCCAGTTGTGGACCTCTTTCGGCTGAAATGATGATGATGAATTAGGAACATTTTTTTTTATTTTCCATATCAATTATTTAATCAGAATAAATCATCAACTTTAGGCCTACTTCTCACGTATTAAATTCTTCATAGAACAGGAGAGATGTATTTCTATGTTAGAGTGAACATTTTTCGACTAAAAAGTAGTTCTGTAAGTACAAAACAATTCAAGTCACAATACCATTTCTAGCAATTAATAACTTCAACTTATTCAACAATTATTTAAAAAACCCACAATTCACGACTAAGGACAATGAGCAATGAGCTAAATTCTGTGAGCGTGGTGCAAATAAATTGCCCTTACTTTGCTTTAAGTAACACCTCGCTCATAGGTACTAGAGTCAGTAAGTTCTATAGGAAATTAGATAGATCCTATAAATTTCTTACCTGTAGAATTTACTAGCTCTTGCCAGCGGTTTCGCCCTAGTGTAGATCGGAAAATATCCCAAGAGAACGATCTTATGTATTAATCCAGGTTATTAGGTACTTGTAGGCCAAATTTCATCTAATTCCGTCAGCTTTTAACGTAAGGATATACTCATTGGAACAGAAGGCTTATTAGTAGATACTCATGAATTTACTCATCCAGAACGTTTCTTTAAGGAGCGAATCGACACTTTTAAATAATTTTTTTTTTTTGTGCGCGATAAAGTTAAAGTTAAAAATATATCTTGTGGTCAAGTTTTCAACTCCAGAAATACGTTATAAGAAATTGGCACGTTTTGTATTTCATGCAATAAAGTAATCACATTAAGTTCGATTTTGTCATTCGAACCCAGATAGGCATTTTCGCTATGATCGTGTGTGTCTGTACTCAAATAGTATTTACTAAAAATAAAAACAAAGTAATTGTCAGTCTACGAGGTAGAATAACAACAAATCAAAAAGCCTTAAAAATGTGATAAAACAACGAAGTACCGCAAATTACGTAATTTGCCTACAAGTGAGATCTTGCGCAAGCCTTACACAAAGACATGAAATAACATGTAATCTTGTTGGAACAACAAAAAGAAACCTAGGTAAGTGTACTTAGAACGTGAATCACGATGGTTCAGTAATACATACCTATTTGAAATAATTATAATACTGCGGGGCGAGCATGGGCTACTAGGCTGTGACATCGCTTGAGTTATAAAATTGATCAGAGTTGGGAAAGATTTTAATATTAATATTGTGACTATAGCGATGTCACAGTAGGCCATGCTCGCCCCGCTGGGTGGACTTCTGAGACCGGGTCATAAGGTACATTAACCGTGAAAATCAGTGTGGTTCATACTTCATAGCAACCAGCATGTGACACCCTAACTGGGTTCCGCAAGGGCCGATGCCTGCCAGGGTGCGTGTTGTTCGAAAGAGATACCGTGGCCCCTGGCACACAGGCAACTGAAGGAACACGGGTTTTTTTTGAGTGTGGGAAATCATCAAATAACTTCTCCCACTCTGGGTGGAGCAGGAGGGCGTGTCAGATTTTTACTACTGTTACTCAGAAAAAAAATATAGTCTGTCCTTACCCTTTGATTTATTGTTAATTTCGTGTGAAATATTCAGCCTGTATGTTACAGCAAAATTTTAATTACTTATTTTTTTGCTCCGACATAAAATTAACTAGACCTATTATTGCAAAAGCCAAGACATTTATCTCGTGATATTTAATCGTTTACTTTCTCTCAATATTTCACAAAATATTAAGCATATCCTGGAGATTGCAATCATTCCAATAGAAGTTTCTTTTGCTTTCCTTTGGATACGGAACCCTAACTATGTACTTGTTGGGAAAAAAGTACCATGGACACGGTTCGCGCATGTAACGAAATATCGTGCTCATTGATATTAGCATATTGCCAAACTGCTGTTGTAACCTTCGTCTATTTAATATCCCTTCACCTATATTATTAATATTAACTTTAACGACTGAAACTATTAAAAAGAACAGTGCTGATCCAGTGGCCCCAGGTACTCAGGCAGACACTTTACTTTGTATATTTCGTTTCATCACCACTACTCTCAAATCGGTGAAGGACAACATCGTTAGTAAACCGAAGCATGTTCTAGAATCAAAAATTCGAAGAAATATGTCATCTAACAACTCGCACTGGGCCCGCGAGGTAGATTACAGCCCACTCCCTCTCACAGAGAGGAGACCTGTATCCCAGCAGTGGGAATATGGTCGACAAAATTACCCAGAGGTCAAACACAGTCTTCTGGGCACGCTCGAAATATCACAGACCTCATCAATCGTTTTGTATCAGTCGTAATCGAGGTCAACAGCAGGCCCAAATAGTAATTTAAAAAAACACTGTGTGGTGTGTGATCATCATCTGCCTAGTCGTTTCTCAACTATTTTGGGGTTGGCTTCCAGTCAAACTGGATGCAGCTGAATAGCCAGTATTTTACACAGAGTGACTTCCCATCTGACCTCAACAACCCAGTTATTGGGTAAAACGATACCCCTAGGTACTTGGACTTTCGGGTTTCTGACGACCCATAACAACTATCACAGATCCATGAATGACAGCCGGGACCAACAGTTTAGCAGGCTACCCGGGAATGGACCCCTCCGTGCCTCGGAAAGCCTCATGGTATGTAAAGATGGTCACATATCTACGGACGAACCGAGGTAAATGTAGCTTAACCTCGATGGCTGTTACCGTTGTGACCGTATGCTTGTTATTAAAACCATAAGCCCCTAGCCAAGCGTATATGATCATTTAAATGATAATTATTTAAATCTTCTACTACATTATACTCAGATTATAAAACAACACCAAGAGTGAGGCCAAAAAACCAAATTCTAAACCATCACATTGTTTGTTACAATGCGACGCTTCGTAACGTACTAACTCGAGTTTTGAATCAGTATTCGGTTTTTTGCTTATCTGCCTTTGTTTTATAATCTGAGTACATATAAATCATAAATGTACTCACTCACAGTCCAGGCACTCCCTAAGCCACAGGGTCCAACACATTGATCCAGAAACATGATTTTTTCCATAAATTACGAAGGTACTAAGAAAGTATTTAACAAAATCATAATCTAAAGGGATTCTCTCTCTTTGTATGGAAGTTCGTCATTTTTGGGGATGTGTAATCCTATCGGGCATACGGCTTGACCTCGCCGTAGATGAGTTTATATTCCTTGGGCTTTACTCAAAATAAAACGAAGTGGCCGGGAGCGACTTTAGCTTTAATCAGTTAATCGTAAATAAAACACTAACTTTCAATATAGTTTAAAGTACTCTGTGCAAGGAACATAATATACCACAAGCGGACTCTTTGACACTAGCAACAGTTAATTGACAAGTCACATTTTATTCTTTTTAATTTCAAATGATATAGTACGCAGAGTTTTTGTATTGTAGGTCAGAAGACAGCAGGTTTTAAATTAAAAAAAAATCCTCTTCCAACTTTCAAAACTTTTCGTAACACTGGGACAAGTACATTAAGCCAACCAAACGGCTGCTATGTTATAGTTTGTGGAAAAAAAAATTCCAGGTTCCATGAAAAATTACAAAAATTGCTGACCGATTACGGTCGGTCTTTTTTTGTTCCATTAGGTTTCAACATCGATATTGATACCCAACACGTGGAAAAAGTAGCCAGCTAACTTAATTTGACCCTGTATAGTGCTTGAAACAAGATAATTTAGTCTATGCCTAAGCAGTTCAAGGTAAGCAAATTCACAATAGAGCATTTGATATACAGAGCGAGGAGACTGGCGGAGACGCCTCGGGGGCCACTGTTACTCGGCATTGACAAAACTTTCCTTACAAATCAAGCGTGTTAACGTTTACTCTCACAACGACGCTAATAAATGACGTATAGAAACTGATGGCGCTGAAGGCGATCCATGACAAGTTGTACACACACTTTTAGCGTCACGAATTGTATTGGTACTCGGTAGTACCAATACAATTCGTGACGCTGAAAGTCACAGAAGAGCCGTGACGGTAGCATCTGGGGACTATGATTTGACAGAATTTAAATTGACGGCCTAAGAATATTACAAAGTGGATCCCAAGACGATACAAAAGAACGAATGGGACAGTGTCGTAGATGGGAGGATAACATTCTATGAACCGCGGGACCTAATAGGATGAGACAAGCGCAGAACCGTATACAGTGGAAAACTCTAAGGGACGCCTATGACGGGTAGTAAGACAATCTTCAGTTACTGCTGTCAAATAATTAATTTGTAGGTATATCGTGATTGTATTTTTTTGAAGTTGGGAAATTATCAAATAACTTCTCCCGTTCTGGGTGCAGCATAAGGGTGAGTCAGACTTTTAATGACTAAAACCTACCCGTGTTCCCGCAGTTGCCTGTCCGCCAGGGGCGATGGTATCTCTTTCGAACAACCATCACCCCTGCAGATATTGTAATAGAATAAGTGAAATTATCGTAAGATTTTAACAATCCTACTAATATTGAAGATGTAAAAGTTTGTATGCTTGGATATTTAGATATTTGGATGTTTGTTACTGAATCACGCTACAACTTCCGAACGGATTTGGATGAAATTTGACAAACAGATAGATAAATAATTCTTACTTATCCTACTAATCCTACCAATATTATAAATGTGAAAGTTTGCATCCTTAGATGTTTGGATGTTTGTTACTCAATCACAGAACAGTACTAGATGGGCACACAGGTAGATTATAAACCTGGATTAACACCTCATGTTTAGCAGTAGCGCTGGCGTTAGCCTGGACCAATGGCTCGCTTAAATTGACTGAGTGATTTAAAAAGTTATAATTCATTTAAAATATTGACCCTAAAAAAGAGTTCAACGATACAAAATCCTACTCTCTAATCCCACTATCCTACTATTACTTGGCTATTATAAAAAAATGGTAAAATAAGTAAATTGACTGATTCGATCAAATTGATTTTTTAAATAATAGTTTGCAAGCAAAACATATTTTCAGTTTTAAATCTTTACATTTGCCCACCCCGTATGAAATGACGCGATAACCTTTACCATACTGAGAAGAGTACGAAATGACGCGATAACCTTTACCATACTGAGAAGAGTACGAAATGACGCGATAACCTTTACCATACTGAGAAGAGTACGAAATGACGCGATCACCTATACCATACTGAGAAGAGTACGAAATGACGCGATCACCTCTACCATACTGAGAACAGTCTTCACACAATAATATTGGAGTTTCTATGAAAATCAGGGAGTTTCTGTGACATAATGTATGTCAGAGGTGTCAAAACGAAACAGAAAGCCGACCATCTTTTGACGCAATACGGCCAATCTACGACTTAAATATTAGATTTTCTTCAGTTACTAAAAGAAAATTGGTCCAGTTATTCGTCCGAACATCTATTGTATTATTTTAATTGAATAATACGACAATTTTAGGTATTCGTGTCAATAAACTCGAAGTATTTATATATCGTAAATATTCTGTCGAAACAACTAAATCATATTTCACGATACCTATTGCGATAGATTTAATAGCTTAAATCTATTTTGGAACCTTGATCAATGAATTCCATGAGATTAAACTAATAGACACACGATATTCTTCCATGTATTAATAACTTATTAAGTTGCCCTTGCAGATATGATTTAGTGTAAGAATTTTATTAAAACCTACTTTGGATCAGTAAATAATGTTGAACCAGTTCCCAACACAAGTGAAGCCTATCAATTAAAAAAAAACATTTAATGGCTAATTTTATTTAAGTTCTAAGGTGGCTTCTTTTTTTTTTTTTTTGCGTGGGAAATCATCAAATAACTTCTCCCGCTCTGGGTGGAACAGGAGGGCGTGTCAGTCTTTTACTGACTAAAACCCACCTGTGTTCCTTCAGTAGCCCGTATGCCAGGGGCTGTGGTATCTCTTTCAAACAAACCCGCACCCCTGGCAGGCACAGGCCCTTGCGGGCCCCATCATTTTTGTGCTGACATCTCTTTGAGGCGCGCGTGGAACACAACGAGCCGTCGACTTGGGCTTGGTTCTTACCGGACAGCGAGCTACCCATTACTCGCCGTCCGCAAGCCCATGCCTACGGTGGCCGGAAATCGGCCTGGGATTCCCGACGCCCAGGGCGTCTCCGTATCCTGCGGCGGCTGGGGTCGCGAGGGCGCATATGCTGCCTCTCCCTCACGTGCGCCGCCTCCCTCTTCGCGAGCATCACTGCTTCGCTGAAGGAGGTGACGGCTCCCCATGCCCTCTCGCTCCGTACCATGGCCTGGACCAGGGCCGGACGCGAGAGATCGCCACCGCCAATCGCCTCGACGAGGACACGGCGGTGTTCCACCCAAGCTGGGCAGACTGCCACCGTGTGCTCCATCGTGACCTCAGAGCGATCTTCGCAGTGGAAACACCCTTGCGTTTCCTCCCGCCCTATCCGAAACAGGAACCTCCCGAAACAACCGTGTCCGGTGAGGACCTGCGTCAGGCGGAAGGTGAGGACGCCATGCCGCCTCTCAAACCACTCCTCAAAGAGGGGACTTACCGCCGTAATCGTGGCGTGCCCAAAGGTGGCTCCTTAAGGCTTGTATACACGCCAAGGACCTTCAGCATTTGGGCGCACTAAATTTGTGGGCGAGTGCGGGGTGATGTAGCCGTGCAGTCTTTAATCGGTCGCATTTTTAATTTATTATAACAAAAATAATGCATATTTGTAAAAAGTAACAAAACCAAATCATTTTCCTTTGTATTGTAAAGCAGTAGAATTTTTTTTTTACTCTTGTGTTAAAAAATGAAGGAGTAAAATGGTTTTATCTCAACGATTTGGAGGTGATTTGGTGTTTTTTTTTTTCTTATTATTTGATACCCATAGAAAATTTCTGCCTGAACCAAATGACGTATCATATTAAGTAGATTAAGTACTAACTATTTTTTTCAAATGTAATTTCTTTGTAAATGCCGACGAAAAGTGGTTTCATCTGCATGCTGTTTTCAACCATTTTTTGAGAGGGCAGCCTTAAGGGGACACTTTTTGAGTGAGCTGCAGGATCAGTTACAGTTAAACAGGCGCGTAAAAAATTAAGGAAATTCCTGCGGAAGATCGGCTTTTCCACTGCCAAAACCACTGCATAAATCAATGACCAATTTAATTTATTGAACTTATCGATAATTGAACTTTGTCAGTACCGACTTGGTTTTGGAGATTTTACACTTCTTTTATTACCTAAACGAGCCCAAAGCTAGGTTAAATTAGCAAGAAAAACTAATCTTTGTTGGCTCATAACTTTTTAATGGCTTTTTATTTTAGTATTCTGTTTCCGTACCGACAATATTTATAATGAGGCAAAACCATACTATGTTCAAGTTTTGATGTACATTGTCAAACAGTGGAGTAAAACCCTCCCGAAGTTTGTATGGAAAAAATGTGGACAAGTGTCACCTTAATTAAGACGTTTGAATTGAGAAGCCACAACGATCGGGCCTACAAATCGACAGAATTACTACAAGTATTTTTGTATCAATTCCACCATCACTTTTTTTGCTATAATCATTCAAACTACATACTTGGCAATCATGCTTTAATGCAATATGGAAAATATAACAAAAATAATTGTATTAAATATTCCAATAATCTTGAATCATTATTCAATCATATCAGAATACAGAACTATAGGTACTGATTCAGGCCACATACATTTATCTATTTAAATAAAGAAATACGAAAGCAAAATTATTGCAATTTTTTTGGATCTTCAATGAAATTGTAGGTTTTTCATTCAAATTAATCCTACTTTTAACTCCCGACGCAAAAACGACGGGGTGTTATAAGTTTGACGTGTCTGTGTGTGTGTGTGTGTGTGTGTGTGTGTGTGTGTGTGTGTGTGTGTGTGTGTGTGTGTGTGTGTGTCTGTCTGAGGCAACGTAGCTCCCGAACGGATGAACCGATTTTGATTTTGTTTTTTTTGTTTGAAAAGTGTATTAGTCGGAAGTGTTCTTAGATATGTTTCATCAAAATCGGTGCACCCGTTACCAAGTTACCAACGAACAGCAGAAGTATCGTGTTTGGGCTCATTGAAAAGGTCTCAATGAATATATTATAGATAAATGGTGATTAGGACGAGGAACGAGGATAAATTAGTAACACACTTTACTGTAGAAAAAATACGCAACGCTGCGCAGATTTAAGCGGGACATTAAGTTTAAAAAGCAGGAAATAAAAATTAAATTTAAAAAACCGCCGACCCAAAAAAAAAACTCTAAAAAGTAAAACAATAATATTTATAGACCTTTTTAAGTTGAAGGTAATATTTTGATCAAGGTATTGTCAAGTCGGGGGACGGTCAATGAATACGCCAAACAGAGGCCTAGCATTTTCATCAGCCGTCCCCCGACTTGACAATTATTATTATTATAGCCTCTTTATTTCCATAATGAATAACTTATAAAATTAATATATCTTAAAATTATATTAAATGTACATGCATAAAATAAGAAAATTATTACAATTCATATCATGATTATTGAGTTACAATGGCATAGCGAATAGTTTGTAAATTAATTAAATCATAAATTACTAATATCAATCAAAAATACATTCAATTTTCAAAACATAACAATTTTATTTTTGTATATTTTTTCAATATGGAGCCCCTCGACGGGTGAAGGCCTCCTCCATTTTGCTCCACGTTTGTCTGTCCTTCGCCTTTGTGATCCAATTTTCACCGGCTTTTCTTATTATCTCATCAACCTATTTTTCTTTTGGTCTACCTCTTTTCCTTTTGTTTGTTGGTCCTTGCCAGGTTGATACTCTCTGTGTCCATTTTTCCTCGTCCATACGTGCAATATGACCCGCCCATTTCCATTTTAGTTTTTGAGAATGTTCCAAAGCATCTATTATTTTTGTAGTTTTTCTTATTTCTGTGTTTCTTTTTCTATGTTTTCTTTGTATATTTAGTATGCTCCTTTCCATCGCTCTCTGGCATACTTGTATTCTGTTTTTAGTATTATTATTGTATATCCATGTTTGGCAGCCATAGGTAAGACAGGGTAATAAGCAGGAATCCATTACCTGTTTCTTGAGATTTACAGGGAGTTTAGATTTTAGGGTTTCTTTATTGCTCCAGAATTTATTCCAGGTTTTGGTAACTCGTCTTTTAACCTCATCTTCGTGTCTTTTCTTAGAGAAAGATATTTGTTGTCCTAGGTAAACATAGCTTTGAACGTATTCTAATGTATCGTCACTGACCCGTATTGGTATAATACGGTGGTTCGTCATGACTTTAGTCTTGGTAGCATTTAGTTCTAGACCGACCTTATTGCTTACATTATTCAGCTCATTAACCATTTCCTGCAGTTGAGATGCTGTTTCAGAGAAGAGTATGATGTCATCCGCAAATCGAAGATTACTGAGAAGTTTCCCATTTATATGAATACCTTTCCTTTCCCAGTTCAGAGTTTTCATTATGCTTCGAAGCACAGCTATAAAAAATTTAGGTGACAAGGGGTCACCCTGCCTGACGCCTCTACAGATGTTTATTTCAGAGCCTTGTCTCTCTAATTTTACACGGCTTTTGCTTTTATTGTAGATGTATTTTATGAGGTCTATAGTGTCCGATGGTACTTTGCACTCATATAGAGCTTTCCACATGCTCTTATGTGATATAGAGTCGAAAGCTTTGGCGTAGTCGATAAATGCCAGGTAGAGTGGTCTATTGTGCTCTGTATATTTCTCTATAATCAAATTTAAAGTGTGGATGTGATCTGTTGTTGAGAAGTTTTTCCTGAAACCTGCTTGTTCAGGCGGTTGAAACTTCTCTATATACACTGCTAAACGATCCTCAAGACATGAAGCAAATAATTTGTACATATTTGGTTGTAGGCTTATTGGTCGGTAGTTTCCAATGTCGGCAGGGTCTCCTTTCTTGTATAGCAAAATTATGTCCGATAGCGCCCATTCTTTCGGTATCACTCTGTCATTTAGAATCTTATTAAATAAGGTTGTTATGTATGGTGCTAGTATCATTTTCCCCAATTTCAGTGCTTCATTTGAGATATTATCTGGTCCGTTGCTTTTGTCGGACTTTAGAGATTCGATTTTCTTTATTACTTCATAAGTAGAGAATCTATCTAGAGTTGTAGAGTCCTGGTTGGTTGTTTCGATTTCCGTGGTAGTATCTTTTATTGAGTATAATTTTTTATAAAATGTTGTTGCCTTTTCTATTATATCAGATCTTGATAATATATTTTCTTGTCATTAGTATCATCCTTTATATAGGGTATCCATCGTTTAGTGGTGTTAAGATTTTTAAGTCCTTTCATTAAACTACCTGTTGATTCGAGGTGTGTTTTAATTTCTTTAATTCTGTGTTCTGTGCGTTCTCGTTTCATTAGTTTGTAGATATTTTTGTAGAGGTATGTACGTTAGTCTTTTTCTTCTTTTGTTAGGTATTTCTTCTGAATCAATTCACTTCTTCTCGTGATAAGACATTTTATGTGAACAGGGATGGTCTCCCGTTTTGGTGTTGGTTTCTGTCGAATTGAATTTAAACTGGTGATTATTGGTTTTTTTATTTTGTTGTAAAAGGACTCTATATTTTCATTTTCTTCTAGTTCAATTTCGTTTATATTAGTGGTTAACGTTTGTATGAATTGTTCTTTTTCTTCTGAAGTATTGAGTTTGGTTTTATAATTTTAGAAATTTGCTCTACTTTTCTTTATCGGTGCAAACTGTAGTGTGATTCTCAAGAGTCGATGGTCGCTGGGAAAAGTTAGATTTGATATGATTTCTAAGTTTGAGATATTTTCCTTTCTATTGGTTAGTATATAATCGATTTGACTTTTTCTTTTCTTTGGCGAGAGCCATGTCCACATAGTTTTATTATTCTTTTTGAATAAACTATTTGTAATGTATAGTTTATTTTCCCAACAAAACTGGAGCAAATTTTCACCTCTTTTGTCTCTATTTCCGAAACAGTATTTGCCCAGTATTCTTTCTTCGCCTGATGCTCGCTGTCCAACACGGGCATTAAAATCGCCTAATATTATTTTCTGGACTACAACCCTCCGACTTGACAATACCTAGATCAAAATATTACCTTCAACTTAAAAGGTCTATAAATATTATTGTTTTACTTTAAGAGTTTTTTTTTTTGGGTCGGGGGTTTTTTTAGCTAAAGTTTCGCAAAAAGATTAAAGTGACGTGGATCGTTTTTGTAAATCTTTAGGCGCATTGAAAAAATTCTGTTAAAGTTTTACAAAAACGGTACACGTCAATTGAATCTTTTTACAATAATGCTTTACTACATGATTTCTCAATTTAAGTTTTAAGATAAATGAACCTCAAAGCTTGAAACGTTTTTGCAGTTCTGAAATGAAAGGCTGTCAGGAAACGGATTAACAAAAGGAAGTTAAACGATTCGAAATCGTTATTTCATCTTATACCAAATCTTATTCTGATTACTATAAAAAAAAACTGAAGGAGGACGATGCAATAATCTATCTATATATATATATATATATATATATCTTATATAAAACAATTATCCCTATTTCCCTTGGTCACGGCATCACAGGTGAACGGTTGAAATTTTGCCAATTCTTTTTTTGGTATGTGTTTGTTATTGTCAGGAGTAGGTTTTTTATGAAAGAAAAACATAAGAAATTGGTGCGTTATAAATTCAATATTCATAGTTAACACAGGACAACGTCTGTCGGGTCAGCTAGTAGATGATATAGATGGTGATTGTGATGAACCTGACTTTGATTTGGATGAGGAGTAGGGTAACTTTTGTAAAAAAAATAAAAAAAAAAATTGTTTTATATTTTATAATAATATTAAAAAAAAGTCTATATTTTAAAATAAAGGAAATAATAAAAAAAAATTGAGTTTCTATTTTTGTCATACTTTGGAGCATTTTTTCATTTTTCTTTCCGCAGCCTACACGGCTAATACCTACCATACAAAATTTATTTTGTAATAATTATCCAGGCGCAAGTTTCTTGAATATCTGCTAAACTATTACAATTTACTCACTTAATATTTACATGCGTGTAAATTAGTTTAGTATACTTAGAATTACATAAAATTAAAAATACAACATTAACGCCCTGTACGCATGGCGATTTTTCACCGCGTGATTTTTATTCGCGCGGAAAAAATTCGCATCGTATCGCGTTGAATTTGCATCTAATCACAGATTTTTTTTCCGCGCGATTGATTTTCCGGCAGTGCGGCTAACTCCTATAAGATTCAGTGAAAAATCGCTGTGTGTACAGGGCCTAAGCCAGAGAAATACAGCAATAAACTTTAAAGTCAATTATTTCGAAATGAGGTTTGGAACATTTTTGCTTAAATCGGTCCAATTATAAATATAATTAAAAACATACCATACAATTTCAAATGTAAAACTGCATTCAGTTATTTATGATTAAATAGTTAATCTCTAATTTTATACCATTTTATTTGCATTTTTGCGACATACGCTTGCATTTATTAATCGAATTTATTACAACAGATTTTAACCCGTTTTGGATTGCAATTAGAACTATTATCGCTCATTACGACACTATTTAAGGTTAACAAGGCCTTAAGACCAGCCAATCTTCTGTAAAAGGGAAGGTGAAGTGGCAGTGTCAATAGTGTCAATCCCGAACCTGAAGTGGATTGACAACTTGCTTCAAGCTCATTTCACCTTATACACGGTGAGATTTTTACAAAATAAGCCGGCTACAGGGCTTAGGTAGAGCAGTGTTGACCCAGTGGTAACGATCCCGATTTACGAGCTTTGGGTAGGCAAATAGGCGCATTCATTTGAGTAAGTAGCGTCAATACCACTGCTTTCAAAACGGTGAAGGGAAACATCGTGAGGAAACCAGCATGTCTTATAGCCAAAAATTCAAAGAAATACCAACTCGCACTGGGCCTGCGTGGTGGTCTACGGCCAGTGAGGAGGAGGAGGCCTGTGTCCCAGCGGTGGGAACATTATAGGCTGATTATGGACGGGTTTAGTTAAATATGGTCGCCAAACGAGTAGATTTGCATCTAAGTACTGAGGCAAGAAAACATTTACTTTTAAACCTAGCAGTTGTTATGCGTTCTTATTTGTATTGGATATCATCACAATCTGTCTATATTGAAGTTTAAACATTTACCTAGTACTAGTATCCATTACACTTGTCGGTTCAAGTGGACGCGACGCGAGTAGCTTGCATTTCATTATTTTTTTGCAAATCATGCAGTTAATTGTACCGACCTATGAATAAGTATCGTTGATTATGTTTTTAATGGTTTTGGTTGCAGATTGTTAACAGTTGCCTTACGCCTTAAAAATCCAACTGCATCTTTTTCAATCAGCAGCTCAATGTCGATGTCTGGGTTCAAAGCAAGGAGTCGTAAAAAAAAAAAACCGTCAACTAGTACGTTACGAGTTTTAGGTAAGCGCTCTACTTTGTGTAAATTATTTAATCACCACTGCTCTCAAAACGGTGAAGGAAAACATCGTGAGGAAACCGGCATGTCTTAGAACCAAAAATACCAAGACATGTGACATTTTAACCCGCACTGGGGCCGCATGGTGCATAGATGCCCACTCTCGCTCAGAGAGAGGAGGCATGCCGCATGTGTCTTTGTAGTGGAAACTTTATTAGCTGATAAAGCGAAACGGATTCATCGGCAAAACTATCTTTATTATCATTTCAAGTTCGCGATATTTGAAATTCGCATTTTACTCTTTTTAATTACACTCTACACAAATCACTCTAGATTTTCATATGTCAGAATCAGAATCAGAAGGATCAGGATCGTAAGTGGTTTTTATTTTAGTATTCAAACTTTTAATGATATAATTTTTTTAAAGTATGTCAAGTGAGTAGACAGTCGCTGAAGGTCTAGACAAAGTCTAGTATAATAAATGTTTCCTTTTAATTATTTATTTATTTAACGACAGACATTCGACAACAAGTTAAACAAAATTGAGCAATAACGTTTTTAGTGCGCTAGCATATATAATTTATTATGTTTCGGATGTTAGTACGACCTCAGATTAATTTGATACGAATATACCTGGACCTCAAGTCTGCCATTACAATAGTGACAGAATGGTCTATTTGGAATGGTCAAATTTCAGAAATGTTGATTTTGACAAGTTTGGTAATCTAATAATATAATGGCATCATTATAACTTTCCAGTGGTCAGCCACTGATACTCCATTGAAAGAAGTGGCATTTATTGGTAATCTCGTACATAATGACAAATTGATGACTAATTTAGGCGGTAATCTGGTAAAATTTTGACAGTTCCTAAAATAATATGTGAAAATATATACATGTAAATGAAATATGGCATGAATAAATGTTCAAAAGTAGTATTTTTTTTTAAATAATTTCTACTAACGAGTTTTATAATAATGGCAATACGACAATGCAATTATAACACAATTCTATTACGAGACCATTTACCGACCACTGATCGACCAAGAACGATTGAATGATTACGAAATTTTAGCAAAATGACGATGGGATCGTATTGGAATGACGAATTTATAAAAATTGCAGACTTAGGCCCCTGGATGTGAGTGGTCTAGGAGCACACTTACAAAATATAAAGGTGGATACACATTCTGCGAGGCGTGTGGCGCATCATATGCGAGTTACATGCGCAATGTCCGTACTCGTACTTGCTTGGTCTATCTTTACATACAAACAAAGTCGCTTTCCGTGTTTGTACGCTTCGATCTTTTAAACTTCGAAACGGATTTAAAGGCGGTTTTCATCAATAGACAGAGTACTTCAAGAGGAAGATTTATTATGTATAATACACCGACCTCTACGTGGGCGAAGCCGCTGGTTAAAGCTAGTTATATTATAATGTAAGTTCGCACATTGCGAGGCAGCTGCTTTAAATGCGATGCCCTGCACGCCTCGAAAAGTTTGTCCACCTTTAGGTTGAGTTATTTCCTGGGATTATTTTCGAGGACGTTGAAAGCTTGTTATTCTCTCGTTTCGCATAGGTAAGCTACTATATTCTGCATATAATAAATGTATGCATACGAGTATAACAAATGAAAGTCGGGTTATGTAACCGGGTTGTCTTTGTAAACTGTGCATCGGATTTTTATGGTGTTTTTTTCATGATTATTTAGACAATATATTCTGAAAGGTAAATGCGTGTTAAAACTACACCATAAAAAAGTAATCTTGCTGTTTCGCAAAGTCGTAAGAACTGTACACAGCAGGGATGAGTGGCTAGACGTAAGTATAATATTATAAATGCGAAAGCCTGTTAGTTTGTTTGACACGGTTTCACGCTAAAATGGCTTAACGGATTTGGATGAAATTTGGCACACAGTTAGAAAATAACCTTAGTAAGCATATAGTCGTACAGACTCTTCATCCTCTGCTTGCAGGCGAGGTTGCGGGTAACAGCTTCATGTTATGAAAATAGCTCATGCTAGCAAATTAGTAAGAAAGCGAAACTGATTGCTGAACGTGGTAGCTACCTATACAACGTGTAACGGAAAGGGTATATACATAAACGGCACGCATGCATGCACGGCTTTATCAAACGATATTGTAAGAAGTTTTTTATCCTATCTCTACATGTTCGGAAGTTATGAGAATTTTTAATACATTGATACCAGAAACCGAACTATTCAAATTGAAATAAACACATCACTCGGAAGAGATTTATCGTGATATTAGCAAGTAACATGGAAAGTTATTGACTTATGTAGTGCGGTGACACGTTTGTTATGATTTGAATTTAAGAAACTTTTGAAACCGAAAATTTGGTATCAATTCTTAGAGTATTTAATTTTGAGCTGAAACTATGTATAGTGATTCTATACCAGCTGTTATCTTTAGTGCTTAATGACAGAAATAGGGTTACTGTTACAATCTATATAATTGAGCCCTAATCTAAACTATAATATTAGAAAGTGAAATTATTTGATTTTCTATATGTTTCTTCTACGCTGTCACACTATAATGGTCAAACAGATTTGGATGGAATTTGGCACATAGGTAGAACATGACCTGGATTAGAACATAGGACTTCTTATTATAATATTCTCACGGAATCAATACTTAATAGCGGGTGAAACCGTGGGCTCAGCTAGTATTAGCTAGCTATTTCATAGTAAGGTTGAATAGAGTATTACCATCTAAATAAACTTACATTACAAGGACACTTTTCGTAACACTTAAAAATCACCTGTGTAACAAAGCTTATAAATAATAACTTAGATGGGTGTGCACCCTTACACATAAGGACAACAAGAAACAAACACAAATATTTCAGTGACGCAAATGTGCACATATATTTTATCTCGATATTCCCACGGGATACCAACAGTAGCTGTGCCCCTGGTTTCACTTGCATAAGTCGAGATTTATGCAGGTGTAACCGGGGGGCGCAGCTAGTGACTAAATAACATGTTTACTGTATTCAAACTGCAAAGCAAATTTAGCATAATTATATTCATCTCAAAAAACATTATTACTACGTTCGATACACGCATTTAAATCAATGAAATTCCATCAATATTTATTAGCAACGTTTACAAATCGAAAGTTACGAAACTGACTTTGACCTTAACAAAACTGCTTAGAACGGTATTAGGCATTGGTTCCACCGCAGGCGTTTACCGAGAAGCGAGTCGAACTAGAAAATAAGAACGAGCTGGCGAGCAACCAGCGGCTTTGCTATTCTCTAAGAGAAAATGTCTTGGCCGTAGTCTACGACGAGCTCGTCGTCGGTTTAGCCTTGATATCAACTGAGCGTACAGCGCTGCATGAAAATAGCATAATCAGCCTAAAATGTTCCCACTGTTGGGGCACAAGCATTCTCTCAGTGATACGCTGCTCTCAAAACGGTGAAGGATACCATCGTGAGGAAACCAGCATGTCCTAGAACCGAAAATTCAAAGACATCAACCAACCCGCACTGGACCGGCGTGGTGGATTACAGTATAGCCCACTCCCTCTTGGAGGTCTGCCCGGCTTGGGCAGAGTAACGACGGTCCTTGTGCCCGTGGCCCTAGTTTAGGCCGTGGTTCGGAGCGAGAGTGCATGGGTGACCGTCACCTCCTTCTGCGAAGCAGTGATGCTCGCAAAAGGGTGGTGGCGCAAGTGAGGGAAAGGCAGTATATGCGCCCTCACGGCCCTAATCCCAGGCTGATTCCCGGCCATCATACGCGTGGTCTTGCGGATGGCAAGTAATGGGTAGCGAGCTGTCCGGTAAGGATCAAGACCGGGTTGACGATGCGTTGTGCTCCACGCGCACCTCAAAGAGATGTAAGCATCAACTGGTGGGGTCCACAAGAGCCGACGCCGGCTGGGGTGCGGGTTGTTCCAAGATATACCGTGGCCCATGTACACAGGCAACTGAAGGAACACGAGTGGGTTTTAGTCAGTAAACGTCCTTCCGGTCCATCCAGAGCGGGAGAAGTCATTTAAAGACTTCCGACCCAAAAAAATACATGCCCGTGCCCTCTCTAAAAGAGGAGGTATGCGTCCCAGGAGTAGAAACATTATAGGCCGATTATGTATGTTATGTTATGTTTGTATTCCCAGTTTTAGCTGACCATGCATTGGCTTTTCGTACTAATAGATGTCAACTTTTACTGGAAATGATAGCTTGATATGTCCATGTACTTACACGCCGGGTAAGCCAAGTGTGAACAACGATCAACTCTTATTAATATGTAGATCTATTTTACTTATAATTTTATATATCTTACCTACAATCTTTATACGTTTCTGGAGCGAGAAAATCTTTGACGTCGGCGGTGGGACATGTACACAAGTACGTAAGGCACGTGTTATTTTGCTTCTGTAACAGTATGTACCTATTCATATTGCCTAAGGTTGGTAGGTCCTCACGGAAGTGCGTAGTTATCATTTTGAAGTTCACCAGCCGGAGGTTGTTAACCTTGATTCATTGGAATATTATGTCATCAACTCATCATTAATTTCTCATTATTTGATTGTAAGTGAAAAATACCACTTCTGTTGGTGAGTAACATGTAGACTGTGAGCACGATTGTTTTATTGGCATATACCTTACAAAAGTAAACTCAAGCTTTCTTCCCACGGGGTGAGCAGAAATTATAGAAGGTCACGCTATGATCATGCTAGGATCCCTACAAACTGCTTTTGTTTCGTTTACGTCAATACATCTGATCATACACGCACGTCGGTTGCGAATACGACGCAATTTATTTTTGGAAGAATATCATTATTAAGGTCAATATTTATGTCCCTCTAGGGCGTACCAGCCGTTACTGTCCCAGTATATGGCAATACTTTTTTCTTATACAGAGAAGAACACTTAACTATAGAAGTTTTACAAGAGGTTACATTCGATATTTCGAATGATACTTATCGAGCCAATGATTTTTAAAAGAGTAACCGTGGAGTTTCTTGCCGGCTCTTCTCCATAGGAAACAACAATTTGGAACCGTGCACCTAGCTTCTGACGTTTCATAAGTGCCCATGCAGGTTTATATTATATGAAATAAAAAATATTTTGATTGATTGATTTATTTCTTTTTGTTTTCTTTATTTATAACATAATTGATCGACAAATACAAATAAAAAAATCGTCTTAGTATGCAATCATCTTTACTCTAAGTTATCCAACGATAATGGAAAATACTGCAAATGAAAAACAAAATAATTTAATTACCGTCAACACGTTCCACTCATTTTATAAGCTAATGAGGGAAAGACAACAATTAATGACAACTTTAATATACATACTTATCAATCTATTAGGAACACGGAAACTTCCCTTACGTTTGTACATCATTAGATATATTGCGTAGGTTAGTTAGTCTGTGATCCAATGAATATGCATGAGTTGATTTTATTGATATCGAAACGGTATAGTTTTGCACCGGTAAATTATAAGGTTTATAGTTTTGACGTGAAAACGTCTTTTCGCTCGGAGTTCTGGTGGTAAATTCAGTATTTCTGACCCACGAAACCATGTAAGATTACAAACGCTAATAACTACAAGAGTTTTAGTACTAGAGTAATATTTGTGTATTAAAAGATAAGCCATATTTATAAAAAAAATAAGCGGAATATGCATATGACGTCAAGCTGTGTGCGCATGACCCTTTATTTTACATAATGAGTCGAAATCTTATTCGTATAGGGCAAAAACGCGTTTAGTTAGAACACTGATTCTGAAGTCGACGAGTTGACAAAGCACTACTAGGGCATGGAGAGAAACAACAAAAACATTGGCCAAAATAGGGTTAAAAATTAAATTGTAGTTGACAATAGCAAAACAACTCCATGTATCATATCACATTGGCAGTAAATACGTTCAGAAAAAAAAAAAAGTCCCAACACAAGAAAGTTCGCATCAAAACGAATGCAATGAGTCTAAAAAATTTAGTACCGAGAAAATACAATACCTACGGCAGTGCCTGAAACCTTAAGAAAATTTGTTGCAAATAGCAAAATAGTTAATGATGTCGTCTAATATTGGCTGTCATCATTCTCCTGCCCTTATCCCAATTTATTTGGGGTCGGCGCAACATGTCTTTTTCTTCCACACTTCTCTATTAGTCGTCATCTCCGTAGTCACACCCTTTCTAACCATATCATCATTCACACAGTCCATCCATCGTTTTTTTGGTCTCCCCCTACTCTTATAGCCATCGACATTCATACTCAAAACTTTCCTCACGACATTTTCCTCATTCCTCCGTATCACATGCCCATACCATGACAACCTATTTCCACACAACTTTTCATTTATCGGTGCCACTTTCAGGCTTCCTCTTATGTACTCATTTTTTATTCTATCCATTCGTGTAACACCACACATTCCTCTTAACATTCTCATCTCGGCTACATGCAATTGCCTTTCATTCATCTCTTTTGTGGTCCAACATTCTGACCCATACAAGACGGCAGGTCTTACCATGGTTTTATATATCTTCCCCTTAAGTTTAAGGGGAATATGGGAGTCGCAGATGGTTCCCGTGACCTGCCGCCATTTCATCCATCTGGTGTAAATTCTGTGCTAAACCGTCCGATCATATCCGTTTATATCTAATAAAAACTGAAAAAAGTTATCAATCAAAATCAAAATATTTTATTTCACATAAACCTGCAAGGGCACTTATGAAACGTCAGAAGCTAGGTGCACGGTTCTTAAAAGATCTACTTACATAAATAAATATTTCATTCACATGCTCAAAGGGATACATAATTTTCGTTCAAAGACTTGTTATAATTATGATTACATCGTAAATACTTCCGGTTTCTGAGACTATGGTCAAACCTTTGATCAGTTTAAAAAATAAAATAACAGTTAATCAAAACATCACTATCAGTCTTTTCCTAAGTATGTTGAGTTCGGCTTCCTTTCTTACCGGATGCAGCTGATTATCAGTATTTTAAATGGAGTGACTGCTTATTTGACCTCCACAATACACTGCTGAGTAGTAAGGTCTTTGGTAAGTCCAGACAGTTGGTGGTTATCAGACTTTCGGACTTCTAACAACAGTCGAGGTCAGGTCAGTTCAGTCAGGTCTACAAATAGCAGCGAGGCCAACGTCTTAACTTTACTTCCTAGACACGCCCGTCCGTGTCTCGGAAGTAAAGCTAAGTCAGATTAATTCTGGTTCTCTGTCAGGTTATCTGACTATTGAAAAATCATGAATAAAATGCGCTGACCCCAACGTGGTTTGTCTGGACTCAATTAATCCAAAGAACCGCAAAATTTGCCCTTGAAGCCTCACTTTTCATGGTGGAACAAAGACCATTCCATTTCAAGGAAAAGACGGGAAGGCGTCGTTATGGTAGGGAAGACGTGTGCCTTTAGTATAGGGAAGGATTGCGAGCTGTACGGGTTATGCATTGGACTAGTGGAGAAACAAGTGCAGCCAGGTTGATTCAGGTCGACCTTCGCTGGTAGATCAACCGCATTCTTAACTCTCAGTAGCTGTTTTACAAGAAATGTGCAATAACTTTCTGAAACCACAATAAAACTAAAAAAAACATGAATATTTACTTCGTAAAGTATTTTTTTTTTTTTACCGATTTCCAAAATGGAGGAGGTTATATGTTCCACTGTATGCTTTTTTTTAATGTATGTTCATCGATTTCTCCTCATTTGTGGAACGATTCTCAAAATGTTATATAATGTTAGTTGGAGGTTCGGGCATAACTCCGGCATCAAGACCGATTTGCAAAATTCTTTTTTTTTATTCGAAAGGGGTTTATTTCGAAATGGTTCCATTTAAATTTCCTATGAATCGGAAAACGCGTTTCGGAGACAGACAACGGAACTCTTCGAAAAAAGACAGAAAATTAACCGAGATTGCTGCTATAGTATAAATGTGCATTGTTTTGACCCCAAGGATGATGAAATTTCGAATTGGTATGGGGTAGGTAGGTACTATAACTAAAAAGTGAAAAATAAAAAACTTTTTGAAAAAAAAAAAACGACTTCTAAAAAACACTAGAAAGTGAAAAATAACTTTAATTTCGGAAGGCGGTGACAAGATATTAATAAAATACATATCCAAAGTCACCGACTTCCAAAATTAAAGTTATTTTTCACTTTCTAGTGTTTTTTGGAAGTCGGTTGTTTTCTTGTTTTTGAAAATGTTTTAAATATTGTGAATTTGTGGAAGACTATGTGGGTATTATTTTTTTGGTTTCTTTTTTTCTCATTTATATTTTATTTATGGTCTGGCAGTCTGAGTAATTTATGGGCCTACACAAATGTCCTTTCTTTGGTACTGGTCGTCGAATCATTGAGCTTCTTATGTTCTGAGTTGAGCTGCATGATTACCTACTGATAAATGGGTGCACTGACTGGACAGGGCCACGCAATCTGTGTTTTTTTCCTCAAAAGACCATTTCAGACACCAATCTACATAGTCTTCACATGGATGGGCCATAAAGATTATGTATCGACTTTTAAAGACACTGGTGACCTTTCTGAGTTTGTTTAATAGGCGTTTTTGTTTTTCAGAGTAATCGGATAGAAAACGCAAAAACGCCGACATCATCTTCAAATTCAAATGTTTATTGCTCAACACAGTAAATAATCTTACATTTCTAGATGTCAAGTGAATGCGCAGTCCACTGTGTTGCATCAATTCATTTTGTTTTTAGAGTTGCTTACCCAAAGGGTAAAACAGGACCCTATTACTAAGACTCCGCTGTCCGCCCGTCTGTCTGTCTGTCCGTCTGTCACCAGGCTGTATCTCATGAACCGTGATTGTTAGATAGTTGAAATTTTCATAGTTGATGTACTTATGTCGCCGCTATAACAATAAATACTAAAATATAGAACAAAATATGATTTTTTTGCTCGTATTCGCTCGATATTGATAACGGCAACAGGTAGACGCTTGAAATATTCACAGATTATTTAGTTATATATTCACTTTAAAAATAAATAATTAAATTAAAATACAACAAATATTTCTACCATACAACAGACGTGTTTTTTTTCTGCCGTTTTTATTGATAATGGTACGGAAACCTTAGTGCGCGAGTCTGACTCGCACTTGACCGGGTTTTTATTAAATATGATTGACGTGGAAAAGCATTTGTACAAACTTACTTACAGAAATAAAATTATTCATCAACATTTCTTGTGTACGGGCCCTAACAGTGCATAGAATATGTATTACATAAAGGCAGCAATGTCATTAACATTTGACGTAACTGGCATACTTAGAGTCTTACAAACTTGTTCCGCATGATGAAAACTCGTCTATTAATAGTTTTCTTTGTAATGAGATGTAACAATTATGTCTACCTACCCACATACCTTGCTTTGTAAGATGGAAGTCCTAATGTATTGAATCAAACTTGAAGAATAGTAACGGAAAAAAAAATTTACCTGAAAAATAACTTTAATTTCACCGCCTACCTAACGTCACCGCCTTCCGAAATTAAAGATATTTTTCATTTTGTAGTGTTTTTCCGGAAATGGTTTTTTTTTTCACTTTTTATTTTTAATACCTTCCCCACACCAATTCGAAATTTCATCATCCTTGGAGTCAAAACAATGCATATTTTTACGATAGCAGCAATCGCGGTTGATTTACTGTAATTTTTTGAAAAGTTCCGTTTTCTATCTCCGTAACACATCATCAGATAGGTACATGAAATTTAAGTGGGACTATATCGGAATAAACCCCTTTCGAAGAATAATTTTGCAAATCCGTTTATATATGACGGAGTTTTGCCTGAACATACATAAAAAAAAAACATTTCGAATTGAATTGAACAAATAATCATTTGATTAAATTAATTAATTAATTGATTAAAGATTATTAATGTACAACCCGTGTGCCCGAAAAAGGTGTTTGTGACTAAGGAGTAACAGCTGCGCTGGTCAATCGTTCAGAGTGACCTTCGTTACAAACCAAGATAGGGATCTTGGTTTGTAACGATGGTCACCCTGAACGTGCCTCGGAAAACACGTTAAACTATTGGTTCCGACTTTCATTCGTGGATCTTGGAGAGTAGTTACGAGCCGTCAGAAACCCGAAAGTCTGATAACCAGTCTTACTAAGGTCCATCGTATTTCCCAATAACTGGGTTGAGGAGTTCAGATAGGCAGTCGCTCCATGTAATATACGAGTACCTATTCAGCTGCAACCGGTTAGACTGGAAGCTGACTCCAGCATAGTTGGAAAAAGGTTGGCAAGTGATGAAGCCGTGTGCCCGGAAGGATTTCCTATCGTCAATCTTCCGTACAAACTTTCGTCCCCTATTTAGCCTTGTAGCGGCACTACAAATAAAAATGCTTCGCAACAAAAAACGCAAAAAGAAAAGTGGCGCCATCTACAATGCAACAGGCGAACTATTTAAGCAATTCTACATCGCGCAATCAGATTTTACCACGCCGCTCAGATAGATAAAATTTCCCGACATCAACTGTTGGGCAGTTGCCCGGACCAGACACAATACCCGTCTGGTCGGGGGGTCCACCTTTACCACCATAAGTATGAGTGAACTTTACACCCTGTTCCTCATACCCCTAAAGCCTCTAGGCGATGATTTTCCAAAAAACCTTTTTTAATTCAGGAATTCTTTGCTTTCTTGCTTCTAGACCTGCGGATAAGGCTGTGTGTTGTCTGTCAGTGAATATTTAAGATGCTCTAATACACAATATACTCATAAAGATTTCAAAATTGCATAATCAGCCCTTTAAAGTTCCCACTGCTGGGACACAGGCCTCCTCTCAGGAGTAGGCTATAATCCACCACGCGAGCCCAGTTCGGGTTGGTAGATGTCACATGTCATGTTTTCGTATTTTTTTTTTTGGTTCTAGGATATGCCGGTTTCCTCGAGATGTTTTCCTTCAATGTGTGAAGCAGAGCAGTGGTGATGAAAAATATACACTAAGCAAAGCACCCTTCAGGGTTCGCACCTACGATCTACAACTCGTAAGACAACCACTGCTCCACCACCGCTGCTATTTCAAAATAATTGCAAAATAATTTGCGAAATGATTGACAGATAATGAAAAACGTTTGCCGTATTAAAATTTGTAACGTATCGATATAAGTAGTTAAGTAACACGAGGTGGAGCTATTGCCATATTTATATACGAATAGATTCCATAAGTCACGATTTATGTAAAATACTAATATATATCTTAGAACGTATGTGATTTGACAATTATAATGGCTTAACACTATCTATATTCCTAGCTTGGCAGTCATGAGAATTTTATGCAAACATCATGTGGATATATTTTTGGATAAAATGAATGTAAAAAATCTGGAAACAGATCGATATTGTGTCTCCAGATGTCCACATTGTATTAATTACCCGTTGAGAATTAATCAGCGTATAACTTTCCCACTGCTGTGACACAGGCCTCCTCTCTGTTAGAGGGAGTGGGCCATAATCCACCATGTAGGTCCAGTGTGAGTTACTTTTAAGGCCCCCGCAAACGGGCGCAACACGATTCTGTTAGAACAATTTACATAAAGTTTTCATTGAAATTGTTCTGTTGTTGTTCTGGAATGTGAGAGAACCTTAACATATTCTGCGTGGAATTTTACACAAAATAGTTAATTTATACGATGGAATGTCATTAATTGGCATGTTAGCTATAATGGATTCACTGTCTTTTCCTAATGAGGTGATTGACGACACTACCAGGTGTACCTTATGACAGGGAAACGAATCAAACTTTTGAATCGCTTTAGATGCTTTTTTCACGTTTTTTTAATGTTTTATTCGTAAATAACACCCTAATCTTTAAAAGGGTATAAGGAAGTGTTCTCCTCACATTCTTGTTTTGTATTCCAAAACAAAACTCTAGGATGGTTATGTACAGAATGGTTTTTAGGGTTCCGTAGTCAACAAGTAACTCTTATAGTTTACCGGTGTGGACGCCTACATTGAGGTGCCAAATAGCTCGGCGGTTGAAGATGTCTCATAGTGTCATGGCCATCCGGATGATCCGCGGATACCGCACGATCTCCGGTGAGGCGGCCGGCCTCCTTGCCAGATTCCCGCCAGGGGATCTGGAGGCAAAGGTCCTCGCGCACACTTGAGAGTGGCGCGAGGAGGCCAAACGCCGGGGCGTAACTCTGCTAACGCGGGAAATCGTGGCATAGCGGACAGAGCTCCGGCGGGATCTCATGGCGACGGGGAGAGTGCAATTGTCCCAACCCAGTGCTGGGCACACCACGATTGTGGCGGTAGATAGAGGTCTTAGAGGAGGGCTTGAGAGGCGGCATGGCATCCTCATCTTCCGCCTGACGCAGGTCCTCTCCGGACATGGTTGTTTCGGGAGGTTCCTGTTTCGAATAAGGCGGGAGGAAACACCGGGGTATTTCCATTGCAAAAATCGCCCTGAGAACACGATGGAGCATACGGTGGAGGTCTGCCCAGCTTGGGCGGAGCACCGCCGTGTCCTCGTGGAGGTGACGGGCGTCGGCAATCTCTCGCGTCCGGCTCTGGTCCAGGCCATGGTACGGAGCGAAAGTGCATGCTTCCTTCTACGAAGCAGTGATGCTCGCAAAGAAGGAGGCGGTGTACATGAGGGAGAGGCAGTATATGCGCCCTCACAGCCCTAGCCTCCGCAGGAGACGCCCCGGGTGTCGGGAATCCCAGGCTTATTCCCAGCCACCGTAGGCGAGGGCACGCCACGATTGCGATGGTAAGTCCCCTCTTTGAGGAGTGGTTCGAGAGGCGGCATGGCGTCTTCACCTTCCGCCTGACGCAGGTCCTCACCGGACACGGTTGTTTCGGGAGATTCCTGTTTCGGATAGGGCGGGAGGAAACGCCCGGGTGTTTCCACTGCAAAGATCGCCCTGAGGACACGGTGGAGCACACGGTGGCGGTCTGCCCGGCTTGGGTGGAGCACCGCCGTGTCCTCGTGGAGGCGATCGGTGGCGGCGATCTCTCGCGTCCGGCCCTGGTCCAGGCCATGGTACGGAGCGAGAGGGCATGGGTAGCCGTCACCTCCTTCAACGAAGCAGTAATGCTCGCGAAGAGGGAGGCGGCGCACGTGAGGGAGAGGCAGCATATGCGCCCTCGCGACCCTAGCCGCCGCAGGATACGGAGACGCCCTGGGCGTCGGGAATCCCAGGCCGATTTCCGGCCACCGTAGGCATGGGCTTGCGGATGGCGAGTAATGGGTAGCTCGCTGTCCGGTAAGGACCAAGCCCAAGTCGACGGCGCGTTGTGTTCCACGCGCGCCTCAAAGAGATGTCAGCACAAAAAATAATGGGGCCCGCAAGGGCCAATGCCTGCCAGGGGTGCGGGTTTGTTCGAAAGAGATACCACAGCCCCTGGCATACGGGCTACTGAAGGAACACGGGTGGGTTTTAGTAAGTAAAAGTCTGACACGCCCTCCTGCTCCACCCAGAGCGGGAAAAGTTTTTTGATGATTTCCCACCCAAAAAAAAAAAAAAAAAAGCCACCGTAGGCGTGGGCGTGCGGACGGCGAGTAATGGGTAGCTCGCTGTCCGGTAGATACCAAGCCCAGGGCGACGGTATGTTGTGTTCCATGTGCGCCTCAAAGAGATGTCAGCACAACCTGATGGTGCCCGCAAGGGCCGATGCCTGCCAGGGGTGCGGGTTGTTCGAAAGAGATACCGCCGCCCCTGGCACACAGGCTACTGAGGGGAACACGCGTGGGTTTTAGTCAGTAAAAGTCTGACACGACCTCCTGCTCCACCCAGAGCGGGAGAAATTATTTGATGATTTCCCACCCAAAAAAGAAACCCTTATCTTTTCGCGATGTCCGTCCGTCCGTCTGTCTGCAGTTTAGCTCAAAGGCTCTAATAGAAAGGTAGGGACTCACGCTGACCAAGTAGTAAAATAAAATCTTGGAAGTAAAATAAATATTTTGGGGAGACCCGAAAAAAGCATGGAATAAGTATCATCGGATAGGTCCTTAAAAAATATGGCGGGATTGTGAAAACAATTTTTCGATTGTGAAAATTTGCACTTTACTTAAAGCTGTTTCACAAACGTATCCCAGGTTTGTGAAATATAAGCTTTAAGTATAGTCAACCAAGTGTGGTGAAGAGATTAGATAGTGAAGTTTGTTCTCGGGATAAATTCATCCCACGTACGGAACCCTTCATTATGCGTGGTCCGACATGCACATGGCCGGATTTTATCGAGATTAATAAGTAATATCGCTCTTGAGGATCGTTACGTAATGTTTTTTATACGCCTTGAAAATATTGGCATAATTCAAAACAATAATGTAACTTGTTATGTAAAACAAATCGGTCAGATGGCAAGGATACGACGATTTTTTATTTATTAATGAAGGCATTTTACGCATAATAGTATTCTAATTCCTTTCAAATAATCTAATACATAAATTATTTTGTTGAATATTTTTTCTTATAATGAAGCAGATAAACTAACTTAATAAAAAATCAAACTGGTATAAATTTATGCCAACTTATTTAATTTTAACCAAAGGTTATATTTGGTATAATTTTGAATAATATTAATTAAATTATTATTAATGATATTCAAAAAAAATACCAAATAAGTTTGTTATTGTTATTTAGTTATTTAATAAAAGTAAAACACAATTAATAAACTGTTAAATCCTACTAATATTACAAATGTGAAACTTTGTGTGTTTGGATATTAAGATGTTTGTTAATGAATCACGCAACAACGGGTAAACGGATTTTGATGAAATATGGCACACAGATAGATTATAACCTGGATTACAATATAAGATACTTTTTATCCCGGTAATATGTTCTCGTGCGATAATTTTCGATCTCCACGTGGGTGAAGCCGTTGGCTAAAGCCTATACTGGCTACTACCTAGTCTATACTAATATTATAAAGAGGAAAGATTTGACTGTCTGTTTTTTTTTGCATTAAATAGGCTCCGAAACTACTCAACCGATTTTAAAAATCTTTTCACTGTTGGGAAGATACACTATCCCCAAGTGACATAGGCTATATTTCATCCCCGTATTCCCACGGAAACGGGAACTACGGGGTAGAATCGCGGAGCGCTGCTAGTAATAAATAGTCGTAAAAAATTATCTTAAATACCCATAATGGACTAGAATTTTCTGTAAGAAATTACTTAATGTATAAATTATTTGATGTTCACAAAAAAGGCACAGTCATTATAGGTATTAGAGTGTTCAATAATATTTTTATGCGCCCACTATGGGAATTGTTAGAGGTTCATGACGATATAATTCAAATTGTGTGATGTGATAAATAACGTAATCATAACATAAGTACAGTCACGAGCAATAATATGTATACGCTTACCAACTTTTAAAAGTGATTTTCTCCACTTTTACTAATTGTAATCTTATTTTATTATGAAAATATTATTTTGGAACTCACACTATAATGAAATACCCAAGTTATCTCAAGGTTGCAATCGCTATTTAAAAGAAAATCGCTTGTGAATTTGGCTATGTGTATACATATTAATGCTCGTGACTGTACTTTCGGCAATCAAACCTCAAATTAATCCCATTTTACTTTCCTAAAATTATTATTAAACACTCTAAAATAAAAGGATCTCATAAGAAAGCTGCAAGTCACCCCAAGGGCAATGGAGAATCCCCCTACGCGATCATATCAGAAATGAAGAGATCCGCAAGAGAACCAAGTTAACCGAAATAGCCCGAATAATTACCATACTTAAGTGGGAGTGGGCAGGGCACATTGCTTGCAGAACTGATGGCCGATGGGGCCGAAAGGTTCTGGAGTGGCAACCTCGTACTGGAAGACGTAGAGTTGGAAGGCCTCCCACAAAATGAACCAATGACGTGGTGAAAGAAGCAGGAATCCTCTGGATAGGAGAAGCACAGAACCGGTCCAACTTGCGGTGCTTAGGGGGGAGGCCTATGTCCAGTAGTGGATGTATTTCGGCTGAAATGATAATTCCTTTTTCGAGCATCTAAAATACTAAATCGACAACTAACCCGTGTGGTCGAGGTATTCTAGCTTATAGTTACTGCGACCAATTTGACTCGTACGTGGTTGGTTGGTCACAGTTTTAACCCATTGCGCTATTTTCCCGTGATAGCGCAGTAGGCATTTCTCCAGGTTAAACAAAAAAAAAAACCCGGGTCGACGGCGCGCGCCGTCAGAGATGTCAGGAACAACTGGTGGGGTCCGCAAGGGCCGATGCCTGCCAGGGGTGCGGGTTGTTCGAAAGAGATACTGTGGCCCCTGGCACACAGGCAACTGAGAGAACATGGGTGGGTTTTCGTCAGTAAAAGTCTGACACGCCCTCCTGCTCCACCCAGAGCGGGAAAAGTTATTGAAGATTCCCCAATCTCAAAAAAAAAAACCCGTTTGCTAGGGCCTATCTAGCCTAGTTATTTTGACTAACCGTGGGAAAAGGCCATAAATCTAAAAAGAAGGTCGTTTATTCGAAACAAAATGTGTATCATTTAAAGCCTTACATATTTAAAAGATTACTGATTTAAAAAAGTGTATACGATAAGAGGTTCAATGAGTTTTATTAGTAATATCCCACCGTGTACGTGATAGAATTACAATCAATCCGAGATCAGACTTAATTGTTTATACTAAGCAAGTCGAACTCGCAACGTCCTCGCATTTCTGACCCCGTGAGAAATCAGTGTGAGAAATACATGTTTTAACATTACAAATAGTTTTGTTATAAATTGTTTTATTTTTGACTGCGAGTAGGTGCGTAAGTAATGTAGGCTGTACTTTACTAGTGCCCTTGAAATGAATTGGAGCTGATATAAAACAAGTATGTAAATTTTAAAGTTAGCTTCTGCCTGCGTTTTTGTCCGCGTGTAATTTCTTCTTCCCCCGACTCACCCAGTCGAGGTCGACAGCGCGTTGTGTTCCACGCGCACCTCAAAGAGATGTCAGCACCAACTGGTAGGGTCCCCAAGGGCTGATACCTGCCAGGGGTACGAGTTGTTCGAAAGAGATACCGTGGCCCCTGGCAAACAGGCAACTGAATGAACATGGGAGGGTTTTAGTACGTAAAAGTCTGACCAGAGCGGAAGTTAAGTTATTTGAGGATATACAAACCTCAAAAAAAAAAATCGCCGTGTAGCAACGCCTGCCTGTGCTATTACTTCTTTTTTCCTTTTTTGGTAAGCGTTCTTTCTTTTCAACTTTTTTTATTTTTTCTTTTCTCATAACGGTCTTCTTAACAACTTCTCTAATTATTTTTAAAACTTCTTACAAATTGAAAAACGTCTTAACATCTTAGTTGCTCCCTCGCCTCTCTCACTTTAAAATTATGATATTTAAAAAACTATGTATATATGCTACCCGTCCTTATCAAGGCTATAAAAACAAGTATTTTTTTACAAAAAAGACGTCTTTTTCTTTTGTTGGCCACATCGCACAGAACTGTTGCATTCCGTGCATGTTTTAAATTCGCTGTCTCTCGTTGCTGGAACGACTTGCCAACTCCTTTTCATGCTATAAAGACAGTTGACACATTCAGAGCTAAATTTAAACAGCACTTACTACTACTTCAAAAAGATACTACCCTTTGAACATAGCCTTGATCTGCACGCAGCTGGCAATGGTGGCGAGCCACGGTCGTGAGCGTTTGGCAGCGATTGTACAGGCTCAGCAGCATTCGTTTTGCAATTTGTTTTTGTTTTGATTTCCTTCTTTGTTTGTCTTTTTTGAAAACCGGAATCCTTTACATCTCAAAACCATATATTATTTATTATCTGCATATCTCCAATTGCTGTAAATTGTCTGAATTACAAGTCAGCCGTAACACTTTTAGATATAAATTTGATTTGATTTTTTCTATTTGCCATATATTGTCGGCGCCTGCGTCTCATTACTTGTCACAGCGATGCCATCGTGTCACACTGAGTCACACAGTCAGTCACTAAAGGCATAGACAAGTAATAGATGTTACGTGGGGTACAGACACGCGGATTACAATAATTTGACCATAAATACATACTCAGCCTATAACGTTCCCACTGCTGGGACACAGGCCTCTTCTCCGTGAGAGGGAATGGGCCGTAATCCACCACGCGGGCCCAGTGCGGGTTGGTAGATGTCACATGTCTTCGATTTATTGGTTCTAGGAAATGCCGGTCTCCTCACGATGTTTTCCTTCACCGTTTGAGAGCAGTGGTGATGAAATTATTTACATAAAGTAATGCGCCTGGCTGGGTTCGAATGCACGACCTACAACTCGTAAGTCGCGGCCGTTATCACTGAGCCACCGCTGCCTTCAATTTTACCATACATGTACATTATTGTTTAGTTTTTAGTTATTTGATATTTATTATCTTATTTTATTTTTTACTTTTTTATTAATGTATCTGTCCGTGACATCACAGTGGGCCCTATCAGAATATCAGCGCTGCGACACTTTTTTAAATGTCGCAGCGTCATGCTGAAATAGTGGCTTTTTGGCCTCGAACAGGACCTTGTTTTTTTTTTTTTTTATAAATCTAATTTTCATTTTGATATGTACCTAGCGTAGTGTTTAGGCTTTTTAGTGTTTAATTGTATTTTGTTGTCGTTATGTTTGTGATATTCCTGTATGAGTCAAATAAATACTTTTTTTTAACGTTAAAAATAAAATGATTGGCTATAAAAATGTCTAAATAATCTCATGAACGTGTAGAGTGACTAAGAACTAAGTAATGACAGATCACAGATCAGAGACAATAATTATTCAATTGACAAGCTGCAATCTGTGATAGACTGGTATGTGTTTATATGTTACTAGCTTTGAACAGCGGCTTCAGCCGTGTGGTGGTAGGAAATTATCCCACCGGAACGTGCTACCGGGATAACAAGTATCCCATGTGGCGTTTTTGTGTGATTGAGTAAGAGCGTTCATTACACGCGGGCTGGCAACAACGCATTTATAGAATAGCATTTGTAGTTTTTCCTGTTAAGTTCATTAAATACAAATAAAAGTAGTATTTTTTTTTCAGCTAAGCACTCGATCGTTGGTATTTATAAATGTTTTTTAAATTTTTTCTTTAATAAAAGCATTTAATTGTTATAAGTAACGCAAATAGAAAATAATTGAGTCGATTTTTATAAGTAAATACCAAAATAACTGGAACAAAAATAGCATATAAACTTGTAAATACCAAAGATATAGTGCTTGGCTGAAAAAAATGTTAACTTTTTTTTATTTTAATAATAACAATCACGAAAAACCGCTATAAATTCGCCGTTGCCAGCCCGCGTGGGTTGAACGCTCTGAAGAAACATCCAAACATACAAACTTCCACATTTATAACATTATAGTAGGAAGGAGGATGGTAAAATTTTACAGGTGTGGTTCGCTCTTTCGTTAGTTTCAACCTTTGGTTTGTTTCGACGGTCCAATGGACGTTGCTAACGTTTTCCATCTATCTGCCCAGCGTTTTTCTCAACTATATTGGGGTCAGCTTCCAGTCTAAGCAGATGTAGCTGAATACTAGTATCATACATGGAGCGACAGCCTATCTGACCTCCATAACCCATTTACTGGGTAACACGATTTGCGAACAGCATGTGTAGCTTAACCTTCGATTAACCCGTGCGGCAGTAATTATTAAACCACGAGACTCTTGTTGTTGTGTCCTTCATAAAATCAGAAACATCAAGCAGAACCCACCGATCATGATATTGCATTCAGAAATTTGGCAACGTTGCATGTAGCTGTCAAATATTTCGCTGTTTTGATTAATCTATACAAGTAAATTTAATTAAAATGTCTGTTCGTAAATAACCTATTAAAGAACATAAATTAAAATTAAAACAGTTTTTATAATGTATGTCTGTGATGTCTGTCCCTTTGTTCCGGCTAATCTGAGAAACAGCTGGACAAACTTTGACGGGTCTTTCTCTGGCAGATTGTTGATGCTATTACGAGACAAATAATATCAATATGATTATGACATGATAATTTTCGACATCCCCACGGGCTAAGCCACTACACTGCTACTTTTTAAATATTACGTTTAAGAGGGAGGAAGGAAGTTTCATTCCCTATTTTAAACTCCCTTAGGGGTTGAATTTCGAAAAATCCTTAATCCTTGTCTACATTATAAAGGGAACCTCTGTGCAAAATTTCAGCTTTCTGGGTCCTAGGGTTCAGGCTGGGCGTTGATGAGTCAGTCAGTCAGGACTTCTCTTTTTAACCGACTTCAAAAAGAAGGAGGTTATCAATTCGACATGTTTATATTTTTTTTTTATGTATGTTCGGGCATAACTCCGTCGTATATAGACGGATTTGCAAAATTATTTTTTTGTTCGAAAGGGGTTTGTTCCGAAATGGTCCCATATAAATTTCATATAGATCTGATGATGCGTTTTGGAGACAGACAACGGAACTCTTCAAAACTTTACAGCAAATCAACCGCGAATGCGGCTATCGCATAAATATGCATTGTTTTGACCCTGAGGATGATGAAATTTCGAATTGGTGTGGGGTAGGTAACTAAAAAGTGAAAAATAAAAACTTTTTACAAAAAAATATCAACCGACTTCCAAAAAAACACTACAAAGTGCAAAATAACTTTAATTTCGGAAGGCGGTGACAAATAATTAAAATACCTACACGTCCAAAGTCACCGACTTCCGAAATTAAAGTTATTTTGCACTTTGTAGTGTTTTTTTGGAAGTCGGTTGATATTTTTTTGTAAAAGTTTTTTTATGTAAATAGATGATATACTGAAATATCTCTCCGCAGTGCTCTAAAACATTGACATAAATTTTATTACATAAAATAATATCAAAACACTGACATTTCGTTCTAGGTGTAAAAGCATGTTGAAACTTTCTAAATGCTCAGCAGATTAAACCAATAAGTTTAATGAAGCTGTTTATCTAAATTCATCAATCAAGCTTAAAAAATTTCGATCGTGAAGCGAACAAGGGCAAAAATATCATAACTTAATTCAAATTTCAAGGCCGAGTAACATGCAATGATTGCGGCCATTTCATTGATAACTTCAATTAGAGGGGCCTTGGCGCCTCCGTAATGATCAGTTACTGTAATAGTCGTGAACAGGTGCTGTGGTACTTAAACAGTAATAGTAAAGTGTCGTGGGTTTAAAAACCCTACGGGTTTTATTATGGTAAACAAGTCTGCAACATGATGTTGCGCCTCAAGTGGAGTTAAGCAGGACATCTAGTTAGACAAGGAGATGGCTGATGGAGCAAAGCCGTGACCGTGGCCAAAGTCAGGCCAAAAGAAACTAGGGCCAAAAGCGCGTTCAGTTGATGATATCGTCAAAGTCGCGAGAAACACATGAATGAGAGACGCACGGAACCGAGAAGTAGAGGAAAGAAACATGTGGTGGTTTGACGGTTACTTAATTGAGACTCGTATTCTTCTAAAGACTTGTAACTTATTGTATCACTGCTGGATCAAATGTAAACTGTTTTTTTTTTGTTTTTTGTGAATGTTATCCGCTGGTCAAGGTAGGAGGTTGTCAGTTTCGTGGAAGGCGCACAAGTTCTCATGATTCTGGTCCGAGTATGGGAAAGAGACAACAGGTTGGTTTTTAGACAGTACTAGTCTGACAGACCCCTCCGCTCAGCCCAGGGTGGAGGACATCGATTAGGATTTTCCACCCGGGACAGAAGAAAAAAGAAGTAAAGGAGGTTTTCGGCAGCCTTACCCCTTATCCTGTGGGTGGCTTAAAAACCTTGTAAACTAAAACTGAAACTGAAAGTAGACCGTCTGTCAAGGTTGTTAGGGAACCTATATGGGTTTAGGGTCATGGACTATCTGTGTGCCAAATATCAAACAAATCCGTTCATCAATGCATTGTTAAGTCGGGGGACGGCTACTGAAAATGCTAGGTCTGTTCTGTTTGGCGATTTCATTGACCATCCCCCGACTTGACAATGCCTTGATCAAAATGTTACCTACCTTTTTGTTTGTGTCGGGGGTTTTTTAAACTTTTAATTTAACTTTTCAAACTTAATGTCTCGTTTAAATCTGCGCGCAGCAATGCCTATGTTTCCCACAGTGAAGTTTTACTAATTTATTCTAAATCCTCGTCCTGATCACCATGTATCCATAGCCTACTCATTGAGACCTTTTCAATGAGCCCAAACACGATACTTCTGCTGTTTGTTGGTGAGTAACTTGGGTATCCTGGAAATTCCAGGTGTTGCTCCAGTATCAGTTCAAGGTTACTTCTACAAGGTTCGTGTAATTTCATTGAAGTAATAGAATACCAAATTTCGAATTGATCAGACCCGTGGAAGATGCTCAATTCCCTTCATCAACCAGAAAAGAGCTGATAATCTTCAAACCGCTGAACCAATTTTGATGAAACATGTCTAAGAACACTCCCGACTAATTCACCTTTCAAACAAAAAAATCAAAATCAAAATCGGTTCATCCGTTCGGGAGCTATGTTGCCTCAGACAGACACACACACATAGACACGTCAACCTTATAATATCAACCCGTCGTTTTTACGTCGCGGGTTAAAAATGAGAGAGGTATTTGCTTGCAGTGGCACAATAATAACAAACTGGTTTAACCATAAAGTCATCTGTCAAACACAAATCAACCGCTAACTTATTTAACTGCCATTTTGACATCTTCATCTAGATTAATTACTCACCCTATGCAAATAGGCTCGAGGAAACTGGTCTACTATAAATTTAGTAAATTTATATTATTATTTCTACATACGTTTAAACAATGGGCACAGTATTTATAACCTATTGTGATGAACAGGTCATGGAGTGATCAATTCAACCTACTTTGAATTTTAATTAGGCTTAGTGGATCAAGGCTTATTCATCTATTGTTGGGATAGGTAAAGATAAACGCTACTTTCTAGGGCATCCTTGAAAAATCTGTTCCAATCTTATGTAGCATAAATGTTTTATTCAAATTACTGGTATTATGTTGAAATGTTTTGCATCAAAATACATTAAGCATCAAAATTTGTTAAGATGATTCACCATCTACCTAACTTTGTTGGGGTCAGCTTCCAGTCTAACCGGATGCAGCTGAGTAAGAATTATTTTGCTAAGTTTACATTCAAGTGGATTGAATTCCTAGACCTCACACTATGATTCCCTGTGTTGCATCCAGGTTACACGTTTTTGTAAAAAAGGTACATTTTCAAAACTAATAAATTTTGTTAGATACATGGAACGCCCACCCAGCAACCCAGTTACTGGATGGAGCGATACCCCTTTGTAACGCCGGTTGTCAGACATTTTTAATATTAATGGCGCGCATTACTGTAATATTTTTGCATCATAATAAATAGTATTGTGGAAACGTTACATATTTGATGGACACAATATAAATGATCCTACAAGTAGGTATCTCAGAGTTTGAAAGTCGCATTTAAAAGTCACATGTATTCCTTTAAGAGTTAAGTAATTGTACCAATCAAGACCGCGCGGAACACTAAGAGTGAAGTCAAAAAACCAAATACTAAGGCGTCGTATTTTATGTATGTACATACAATGCGACGCTTAGGTATTTTTTTTTTTTTTGGTTTAGATTATAAAACAAAGGCAGATAGATCGCGCAGAACACCCAAGAGTAAAAAAAAACAAATACTAAAGCCTCGCATTATATACAATACGACGCTTTAGTATTTGGTTTTTGCCTTCACTCTGGTGTTCCGCGTGGTCTATCTACCTTGTTTTATAATCTGAGGTACCATTATACTATTACATTTATCATGTTTTATTTTATTAACAAAGTTTCACCGCGATTGGTCCAAATAAGCAAGAAGCGTTTTCAGGATAATCTTATCCTGAAAATCTTCACGAAACTTTAAACTCTATGCAAAATATATAATGTATATATTATTGCTCGTGTTAAACTCGAAATAATACGCAACGTTTTATTTATTAGTAAACTGATTATGCTAATAGGGAAGGAAAACATAGATTGATACAAACGTGTTTTGAACTGTTATCGGTTTTGAACGTTAAAAATTTATGTATTTGAATTACATTTTGACACCAACCTAGATTTATTCACGTTAAATAACGTTTAAATGTAGGTATCCATTTTCTTAATCCATTTTTTTAAGAAAATACAAGCTAAAAAATTAAATGTTTAGCAATTTTATTTCAAGTAGATATGAATAAAAAACTCGTATGCTCTATTAGATAGTGTAGATTATGTACCTAATAAATTATTAAATATACAAAAAAAAAATGTGATAAGGTTTGAATAATTAAGAAATTAATCGCAGGACAATACAGCGATTTGAATGTCATTAAGAAATTGTATTAAGAAGATTAAGACAATTATGAATTAGTAAGTAAGTCTCTAACAAAGGGTATGTGTACATCAAATAAAAAGTTGTAATATGTCACCCATAATGAGAACACGTTATGAATCGCAATCAATTAACTGCATAGTTCCACGAACAATTTCCCAAAGACTTATGTAATAAGAAAAGAATAACTTACCATTCATGTTTGTCAATTCCAGGACTAATTACTGTCCAAAACCACTGCCTAAATTACACTAATTAGTAATTAACTGCAATAATTATGCAGTCGATTAAACACTACACTTTAAAATTACACATAGATATAATTTTTCCTAATAATTATTTACTCTAAAATTAATATTTTACAATCTTTTCGATTATTTAATTATTTGTTTCAGTGTTTTTTTTTTTCGAAAAGCGGCACTGGAGGCTGCGTGCGGGCAAGCGCGCGGGTCGTTAGATCGGAACAAAATGCAGGGGAGTAGCGCAGGCGTCGTTGTAATAAACATTCGGTGCGCGCGCGCCGATAATGATTCTGTAGATCAAACTGTACGTGACGATACGCAATATCTTTGTATGTGATAGTAATTCCACACGTATATTTGTTTCGCTGGTAACTTGTAATCGGTTTCTATGGTGATCTTGTTGTATAGGTTGACTATGTTTTGCCAGTGGCTTCGCCCACGTGGAGGTCCCTAAACTACCGCATGAGAACATACTATCAGGACAAAATGTATCCTAAGTAATAACCAGGTTATAATCTATGTGTATGCCAAATGTCATCCAAATCTGTTTAGCCGTTTTTGTGTGATTGAGGTACAAACAACTAAACACCTTAAACATACAAACACTATTATAATATTAATATAGTAGGAAGTAGGATTTTGTATCGTTGGATTCTCTTTTTTTAACGGCAATATTTGAAATTAATTTTAACATGTTATAGGTCTGTCAGTGTAAGTGAGCCAAGTTATATGCATCGCCTGCCTTATTTCAGTGGTTCAGTGGTAGCCAGCGTTGCTGCTAAGCTTGAGGTTTTGGGTTCGATTCCCAGGTCAGGCAAAGTTTTCTTACCATTTGCCACGTGGAAGTTCGAAGTAGCAATAGGCCGGTTGGTAGCAATAGGATTGATCCTGATTCTTGGGAATTAACTATAGCTTCATGTTATTTTTTATTTCATGTTAAATGAATCTTATATATAATTGTAATTTTGTTGCTATTTATATTTTTGTATGCTCAAAATCTAAATCTAAATGTACTATTATGAATCTTATTATTAACCAATAATAAGATTCATAATAGTACTATTCATAGTAGTAGTATAGTAGTAATATTTTAGTGTTAATTATTACTTTTTTGCCAAGCAATCAATCAGTTTGAATTTCTATTTTGCATGATGTAATTAATGATTTGTACTATTGTGATGTTTTAAATTATTTATTGCCTACCTAGTGGCATTCATTATCTTTTGAACTTTCTTTTATTAATTTGCGGATAATGTAGTGGGCTGCAGTATTGTTAAAATTTTGTATTAATTTTTATTTGTTTCAACACAATTATTGTAGCTGTTTATTGTCCCTGAATAAATAAAATAAAATAAATATAAATCGTCGGCTAAATAACTACTGTTATGATGAAATACAGGAAATCTTAATTTTTGTGGGTGACAAGGTTAGAAACACCGCACTAAGCAGTCTTATCCAAACATGGATATAGTAACTTTAGGAGACCAGAAACCACGAAAAATTACCGGTATCATAAATCATGTGGTAAAATCGTTTTAGATAATTATATAAAATAAAACAGAGACTCACTGCCTTTAGAATATATTTTTTATTCAAATATCTTTAATAAATCATGGTTATTTTTGTAAGTACATAGCTGGTATTCACAAACACTTTTACACATCTGACTACTCCGAGAAGAAATACTGAAAAAACCTCGCAGATGACAATCAATTTTAAGTTCCAGAATATAGGTCAGATCATCTGAGGATCATGCAGAATAGTGTCTGGTCTTTTAAATTATAAATAATTTGATTTCAAGTAAGTTTGCACAATCATTTTTCCACATCAATCATATTTTATTAACTAGCTGAGGTCGGCGTAATAGCTACTGGGGGACTACTCTCCAACTCCGTCAATGAAAATACTGGCCCGTCCGAAAATAGTTCGAAATTTCGAAGTGACTAGTGTGTGGTTTTTGAGCGTTTGCGTGCAATGTTTGAACACATATCACTTTGACTTTTGATCTTGAGAAGGCCGTGGGAATCCGCTGGATGTGGGAAGCACAAGACCGGTCGAAGTGGAGGAGCTCATGGGGAGGCCTATGTCCAGCAGTAGACGTTTTTCGGCTGAAATGATGATGATGATGATATCACTGTGTCTTGCAAAATCTTCAAACCAGTACTGAAAGCTTAATAACAGCACTTGACGCGTTTACTTTCCTCAAAACACTATTTCCGCCTTCATCCTTCACTATAACCACAACCAGCCTATAATGTTCCTACTGCTGGGACGAAAGCCTCCTCTTCGTGCGAGGAACTGGACCGTAATCCACCACGCGGGTCCAGTGCGAGTTGGTAGATGTCACATGTCTTTACATTTTTGGGTTTAGGAAATGCCGGTTTCCTCACGATGTTTTCCTTCACCGTTTTGAGAGCAGTGGTGATGAAATAATGTGTACAAAGTGAAGCGCCTGTCTCGGTTAGAACCTCCGACCTACAACGCGTAAGTTGCGGCTGTTACTTTATTCTACTTTGTTTCAATCATCATCATTTCAGCTGAAAAACGTCCACTGCTGGACATAAGCCTAAAAGGGGGTTTTACCAAAATCGCCACGCTTGGCAGGCGGGTTGGCGATCGCAGTATGGTGGTAAAATACATAGACAACGCTGGTGCCCATTCCCTAGTAAGTCCCTTAGTCGCCTTCTACGACACCCACGGGATGAAATGGGATGGTGCTATTCTTCTACGTCCGGCATCACACGGCCAATCACATCATTCTAATACGACATTACGCTGTAAAACTTCTTTCAATTCCCCAAGTCTAACTGAAAAATATATCATCTACATTTTGTATCACTGACGTACTACAGCTGACTAATTAACTTTTTGGACGCGTAAAACCATTTAGGGAGTAGGCACAAGTGTCAAATCGTGTAGTAATTCATTCTCAGTTTGGGCCCAAAACTAATCATAGGTCCGTAAGTGACACGGAGTAGGAAACGCCCGTAACTTCGACCGAGGTTACGGATTTCGTACTTAGAGAGTAGGACCTTGACTACTCTGAGAAAAAAGGCCGCTAAACTCAGAGGCTCTTTTAAATCCCAGACATAAATCCAGATAATCATGGGTTGTAAAATTTTGTTTCATTTTGTTAATTCTAATTTATTTGATTTAATTTTGTCAATCTATGTTAATTAGTATTTGTATTTTATTTTTTATTGTTGTAATTTATTTTTCATTGTTTGTGAATATGTATTTTGTGTATAAGTTCAGATACAAGTTACTTGTTTTATGAATAAATGACTATGACTATGACATAATCTTGGTCTGATGCTGACACGTGTGTTTAAGGTGACACTTGTCCACATTTTTTCCATACAAACTTCGGGAGGGTTTTACTCCACTGTTTGACTATGTACATCAAAAATTAAACATGGTATGGTTTTGTCTCGTTATTATTATTGTCTGTACGGAAACAGAATACTAAAATAAAAAGCCATTAAAGGTTATGAGCCAACAAAGATTAGTTTTTATTGCTAATTTAACCTAACTTTGAGCGTGTTTAAGTAATAAAAGGAGTGTAAAATCTCGAAAATCAAGACGGTACCGACAAAGTTCAATTAACCATAAATTCAATAAACTTTATTCGTCATTGATTTATGCAGTGGTTTTTTCATAAAACCCGATCTTCTGAAGGACTTTTCTTAATTTTTTTGCCAAAAATGCTCCTGCATCTCACTCAATAACGTTGTGCGTGTAGACTAGCGTCTAACTGGTCACCACTGATACTATCTTTGTCGGATACGAAGCCTGGTGAAACAGCGTGATTTTTATCCAGGCCCACCAGTGAGTTCGAGCCCGCGCAAAGTGTCCCCTTAAGAAAATAACCACACAGATTTAAGTGAACCTGTCTAGTCAGTACACGCATATACACAACTATCATAATAATTGTTTACTGGTACTTATTGAATTCACTTACATGAAACGAATTGTAAATATTTTATGCTTTTGTAATTGTGCCAACCACTTTCTTTCAACGTTTTTATTTAGAAATTGCTACAAGGAAAACGGAAAGTAGTAACACAAAACGAAGGGTTTTGTCTAGGTAAGACAAGATGACTAGATTTACTAGATGTTCGACAACTTTTTATGAATAAGACCGTAAGGATTTACAGCGTGTTCAGGTCTTCGGTGGTGTAGCAATCTGATCAATTTTATAGACAAATCCATGATTTGGCATTTTGCCCCTACTATTTTCAAATGGCGGCCATTTTCTTTTTACTGAGTACTGTCAGTTAGCATCGTTTACTTTGCAATATATACATATGAAAACGTCTTTCAGGCATAAACGTTTCGTTCGACAGCTACAAGTGTAGGCAATTCGTTGAAACTAAATGGTTTTTAAGAAGTCCCAAGGTTTTACCTTAAAAAATACTTGAAACGTGAAAAGTGTAGATGATTTTTTTTTACTTGTTAAATGTCTTCAAAATAACGAGACAGTAAACATACCTACCTTATTTATCGAGACTTTTTTGAAAAAATTGAGCATATTGCTTTGCCTTAATGGGTCAGACACCGGTGACCAGACACACTTTACAGTCCTCACCATTGTATTCGGCGACCCAGAATACTTTCTCTCCTATCCGCTTTTTGGTGACTAGGAAAACCAATTTTGGTCTTGAAAACTCGGTCACACCGTCTCATCATCCACCTAGCCATTTGCCAACTATGTTGGGGTCAACTTTCAGGCTAAACAGAGGCAGCTAAATACCAGTATTTTACATACAGTGGTCTGACCTCCACAATCCACTTACTGGGAAATACGATAACCCTTGGTAAAATTGGTTGTCAGACTTTCGGGCTTCTGAAGACCCGTTACAACTGTCAAAGATCCACGAGTGACTGCCGGGACCACCCCGAGGCACAGATGGGCCTTGGTATGTAAAGATCACCCATCCATGAACCAACCGCGGCAAGCGTAGCTTAACCTGATCCATCAAACTGTTAATACTTAGACATGAGATAACTCTGCTGTCTAAGTATTATCAGCCGCATAAGGATATCATCTAGGTAAAGTTCTATCTAGAAAATTTGTGAAACAAGTTACTATCTAGAGTAATTGTTTGTTACCTCACCGATGAGAAGCCTCCAATCTAAAAAGGGAAAGGATCAGTCTGGCAAACTGCCACTATCCTCCACTCGTTAATGCCATGAGTTTAATTTTCCAACGTATGTACAGAAAGTAAGTAAGTAATAAAGTCTAAAAGTTCGTAGTTAAAAAATAACAGCCGAAGAGGTCGATCTTCAAGGCAATGCGTCACTGACTGAGGTTGGTCCGTGGATGGGTGAGACCCCTCCATGCCTCCGAGCTCAGCTGTCGTTTTCTGTACATCTTTGATAAGCCCAAAAGTCTGAGAAACATGCAGTCTTGCTTGGGTATCGTGTTTCCCAGGAAGACAGGAGTTGTGGAGGTCAGAAAGACAGAGGCGATACATTTACACATTATACATACATTTACATTTTAGTGCGTTTAAAGCTAAACTAAAACCAAATCTTTGTTCTAAGGCATACTATTCTATTAACGACTACTTAAACGATAAGAATTGTTGGTCGCTGTGATTAACTCAATACAACGTTTGTGTTCTTTCACCAGAATTATATTACCAACTGGCAGGTCATATGAGTTACTCCATATCATTGTTTATTTTATTTGACTATTTAAACCATTTTTTTTGAACTTTTATTATTAAATTTTTCATTTTTTGTTGAATGTTAATTACTTTATGTCATCATCTGCCTAGCCTTTTCCCAATCACGTTGGGATCGGCTTCCAGTCTAACCGGATGCAGCTGAATACCAGTATTTTACATGGAGCGACTGCCTATCTGATCTCCACAACCCAGTTACTGGGTAATACGATACCCCTTGATAAGACTGGTTGTCAGATTTTCGGGCTTCTGACGACCCGTAACGACTGTCAAAGATCCACAAATGACAGCCGGGACCAACGGCTTAACGTGCTTTCCGAGGCACGGAGGGAACTTGGTATGTAAAGATGGTCACCCATCCACGGACCAACCGCGGCAAGCGTAGCTTAACCTGATCGATCGACCCGTACGGCTTATGCTACTTAGCCACAAGCCCCTCAGCCCATGTTAATTACTTTATGTATAAAATCAATATTAAGTGTAATATGTATATTAAGTTCTTCCAACTTAACAAACAGCTGTGCTGCTGGGGAATTTGTTGCGCCACTTCTTCTTCCCAGCTAAAGCACTAGGAAGTGGTGAAGGGCGGGCGTTTTTGGGGAACTGTCTTATGTAATTTTGACGTACAAAAAGTGCCCAGTGCCCAGTGAAAAAGTCATTTATTCAAACTAGGCTGAGAGTCATAGTTTGAATAAATGACTTTTTATGTTGATTTTGAATACAGTTGGAAAATGGCTAGTCTATAATAAATAAGTTGCCCATAGTTAATAGTTATCAGTATGAAGCCTAATTGCGCTTAGGTTACCCTAATCATAGAATCTATACTTTTTGTTATACAATCTGTTTTTAATAAACTTGTAAAGTATGTGAGTTTGTGAGGTTGTAGTTGGTAAATCTCTGGATCTCCTGAACCGATTTTGAAAATTCTTTTACCAATAGAAAGCCACGTTATTTGTGAGTGATAAAGGCTATATATTAACCCGGTAAATGAATAAACATTTTCGTGGTAGTAGGATTTGCAAAGTAAGTCGGAGCAAAAACGGTCGAACGAAAACGTTTCTTATGAACGCTGCCTTAACGATCAGAGATATATGATTGAGTTCTAGAGAAAAGTTGTAGAGCTTGATAATGCCTCCAAAAAAGTTGGCTCCAGCACGTCTAAATTTTATACCTAAGTCACAGAAAGTAATTAGAATTATCAACAAATACGATTTTTTAAGTAAATTTGTCGTCTCAAGAGCTTAAAGGAATTTTCTCTTTTACTGTTTATAATTTGGACGAATGGTTAAAGAGATAATACGACATAGGTATGTACCTAACCGCGACCGTGTCGTAATCTATCGAGTGATACAAAAATGTTTACCACACTACGAAGCGGGCACAGGTCAGTTAGTACCTACTTAAATAAGTTGCCCTAATCATCATCGCCTACATTTATTAAAAAAAATATACATATTACAGTTACTCACACCAATACATGGAATCCCATGATGCTTATCTATACTAATAGATATTATAAAGAAGAAAGAATTGATTGTTTGTTTTCAAAATCAAATCAAAATCAAAAGTCATTTATTCAAACTAGGCTGAGAGTCAGCACTTTTCGAACGTCAAAATTACAAAAGACAGTCCCCCAAAAACGCCCACCCTTCGACACTTCCTAGTGCTTTAGCTGGGAAGAAGAAGTGGCGCAACAAACTCCCCAGCAGCACAGCTGTCTGATAAGTTGGAAGAACTTGATTCTATACAGTAATAGGCAAGTAATTAAATTTCATAAAAAAATGGAAATATCAATATTAAAAATAAAAAAAAAATAAAAAAAAAAATGGTTTATAGTCAAATAAAATAAACAATGCTATGGAGTAACTCATATAACCTGTCAGTAGGTAAGCTAATTCTGGTGAAAGAACACAAACGTTGTCTTGAGTTAATCACAGCGACCAACAATTCTTATCGTTTAAGTAGTCGTTGATAGAATAGTATGCCTTCGAACAAAGATTTGATTTTACTTTAGCTTTAAACGCATTAAAATGTAAATCTAGCAAAGAAGAGGGAAGCTTGTTATAAAAGGTGATACCGAGCCCAACGAATGAGTTATGAACTTTATGAAGCCGGTGAAAGGGACCACGTAGTTTGTCCTTATTTCTGGTATTAATATTATGAATATCACTGTTTTTAGTGTATAAGTGTATATTTTGCCTAATATATAAGATGTTAGCGAAGATGAATTGTGATGCCACCGTGAGAATACCAATTTCTTTAAAAAAATCTCTCAGAGAAACTCTAGCACCTAATTGGTAAATTGCACGTACAGCTCGTTTTTGCAGAACAAAAATATTTTGAATGTCAGCGGCTTTGCCCCACAGCAGAATGCCGTAGGACATAACGCTATGAAAATAACTAAAATAGACTAACCGAGCTGTATCAACGTCAGTGTATTGTCTTACTTTCCTGACGGCGTAGGCAGCCGAACTGAGCCTTCCCGCTAGGCTTGATATGTGTGATCCCCACTGAAGTTTGGCATCTACTGTTATGCCCAGAAAAACTGCCGAGTCTACAGTTTCAAGCACCTCATTTTCTAAGACGATATTGGGTCCCAGATTTTTTACATTCGGCAAAGCGAACTTTATACATTTTGTTTTCTTAGCATTGAGAACCAAATTATTCGTGGTAAACCAATCCGTAACCATTGAGAGTGCACTGTTTACGTCGTCAAAATCTTGTCTATTCCTGTCTACCTTAAAGATAAGAGAGGTATCATCAGCAAACAGTACAACGTCACAGATACCCTTTAAATAGAATGGTAAATCATTAATGTACACTAAGAATAAGAATGGACCCAGTATTGAGCCTTGAGGTACACCTAACTGAACTGGTAGCCCGGAAGATTTCACACCATTAATATCTACACATTGGTGCCTATTATTTAAATAAGAGTTTAATACGTTAAGAGCTTCATTTTGAACACCGTAATGACGTAATTTACGCAAAAGCGTGTCGTGGTGCACGCAATCAAATGCTTTGGAAAGATCACAGAAAACTCCAATAGCATTTTGTGAGTTCTCCCATGCGTTAAATATGTGTTTCAGCAGGGCAACACCCGCGTCTGTAGTCGAACGACCTTTTGTAAAACCATATTGTTCATCATGAAGGAGGCTATTTAAATTAAAATGTCTTAGCAACTGCTTGAGTATTAACTTTTCAAATATTTTACTAAATGCAGGTAAGATAGAAATGGGCCTAAAATTGCCAACGTTATTTTTATTACCCGATTTAAATAATGGTATGACTTTACTACTCTTCATGAGGTCAGGAAACGTTCCTAAATCAACACATTTATTAAAAGTAATAGCTAGATAGGGGGCTACGATGTCGATTATGTTACTTAAAAGTTTAATAGAGATGCCCCAGTAATCACCAGTGTTTTTAGACTTAAGTGTGTTAAAAATATTAACTACATCACTAGGCGTTACATGTTCGAAACTAAATAAGAGACTACATTTGGGCACACTACTATGCAAAAGGTTTTCCGCTTCAGACGGGGACGAATTTAAGGTGCGAGTCGTAGTTAAAGGTATGTTGGCAAAAAACTCATTAAATGCCTCAGCTACGTCAGCAGCTTCATTAACTAATTTATTGTTGACTATAATCTCTAGTTGCTTTTCCTGTTTAACCGACTTACCCGTTTCATTATTAATAATTTTCCAAGTGGTTTTTACTTTATTATTGGAATTTTTAATTGTATCGCTTAAAAATTTTGATTTAGCAAAGACACAGATTCTTTTAAATAATTTTGAATAATTTCGGACATACTCTAGAAAAGGACTATCAAACCTGTATTTTTTCAAACCATATAACTCGTATAGTCTCGCTCTACTTTTATAAATACCTGGAGTGGCCCATTGGTTGAAGCCAACGGAGGTGCCATTAATCTCAATGGTTTTGGTCTTGAAAGTAGATTGGTATTCTTTTTGCACAACTTCAAAAAGTGATCCAAAGATTTTATTAGGATTCTCGTGCTCTGCTATAGATGGTGTAATTCTATGAGCTACATTATTTTTAAATTTGTTGCAACGACTAGCTGTATATGGCCTGCATTCTACTTTATGCGGCTTTTTATGTAATGGTACAGGGAAAGGGGAGGGTTTGCATCGAATAGGCTTCGAAACTACTGAAACGATTTGAAAAGTTCTTTCACTGCTGGGAAGCTACACTATCCCCGGGTGTCATAGATTATATTTCTCCCCGTATTTCCACTGCAACGGGAACTACGCGGCTGAAACCGCGGAGCGCTGCTAGTTTCGTATAAAAATGCAGTTTAATGGTTAAAACAACCCATAAGAGCCAAGTGATGAGACATGACTGCCGTAACATATGTATTTTAATCAGCGGGGTATTTGCGTAACACACTAACTGTAGGAATGGCTATCATTTTGACAGTTCAACAACATTCATAACGTTACTTACGTTGTTGAGCAGACATTTTTTTCGAACATAAGCAATGGATTAACAATATACTTCTCAATGATTCAGATTGTGATTGATGGTGTGTAACACAATAATGATGCCGATCTATCAGTCCCAGCATGGTTTTATTTAACTTAATAGGTACTACGATAGCAAAACTCATGAATAGGCACTTACTTATAATCGATCAACTAATCGAATACTAACAACTCGATTTGAAGATAGTGCGGTCTAACGCCCAAATAGTTATTTTATTGAGCATATCATTTAGAGTAATGCATTTTCGTATTAACTTGAGTGGAATGTGGAGAATTTGAGGTCAAAGTTCTAGAATGTTATTTTATACAAATTTAACGTAGTTTTGTCTCACTATATGTAATGGCTAAATGATAACAGACGCACGGGTCGATGGAAGGTTAAGCTACTTGGAAAGCACGGTCAGCAGTAATGCTTGCGAAGAGGGAGGCGGTGCACGCGAGGGAGAGGCGCCTTCACGGCCCTAGCCGCTGCAGGAGCCGCCCTGGGCGTCGAGAATCCCAGGCCGATTTCCGGCCACCGTAGGCATGAGCTTGCGGACGGCGAGTAATGGGTAGCTCGCTGTCCGGTAAGGACCAAGCCCAAGTCGACAGCGCGTTGTGTTCCACGCGCGCCTCAAAGAGATGTCATCACAAACCGATGGGGCCCGCAAGGGCCGATGCCTTCCAGGGGTGCGGGTTCGTTCGAAAGAGATACCGCAGCCCCTGGCATACGGGCTACTGAGGGAACACCGGTAGGTTTTAGTCAGTAAAAGTCTGACACGTCCTCCTGCTCCACCCAGAGCGGGAGAAGTTATTTGATGATATCCCAACCAAAAAAAAAAAAACGGTCAGCCATGTCATTCGTATATCTTCGACAGTCATTACGGATAGTCAGAAGCCTAAAAGTGTGGCATCTAGTCTTACCAAAGGGTTGTAATCGTGTAACCCAATAATTGAGATCAGGCAGGTAGTTTATTTAACTACCTGCCTGATCTCAATTAGTCTTCAGCTTCATCAGGATAGACTGGAGCCAACCCCAACATAGATAAGAAAAAGCTTGTTAAATTGATTGAGAGTTACGTAAACTTCACTCACAAATTCCTACGATTATGCTTATTGTCAGTTAGACAAAAAAAAAACCTTGATATTCAGGTTTTTTTTTTATAATAAGTATAATAATTCTAAAACTAAGGCTTAATGTCACAGTGACTATAATTTAATCTCTTCTCTTTAACACAATACTTGAAAAAAAAACCGGACAAGTGCGAGTTGAACTCGCGTGAAGAGGGTTCCGTATGAAGAATATGCTAGCCACCAAAAACATTGCATGTTAGTAGGTTACCAAGACTAATATAACGCTTTTACTGTTAAAAAGTTACCAGATCGAATGTAGATCCAAGCTTCTACAAGGCTTAACTCTAGAAACCTTACACCTTACTCAAAATGTACTGTTTCGCCGTTTCTATACTGTCGCACAGACACTCTTTTAAGCCTATGGAAGTTAATTAAGTCACTGGCCTTTGACATTTTGTGATGCAATAATTTAATGGAACTACCAAGGGATGTATTTTGATAAAGATGTTAAGTTTTCAGAGTTAATCCTTGTAAAGTTAGGGGCATTAGATCTGTATCTAACTCATATAAGGGAGTTGGAGGGTAAAGTTACAGATTTCTTAATTTGTTTTATAATTGTGTAAATCCTAGCCATCATACGAAATTTTAGCTTTCCAGGACCTCGGGAAGTGCCCTAAAATACTTCGATTTCATTACTGCACGAAATGGAAGTATTTTAGGTATTAATGAAATTCGAATTATGAAAGCTAGACGAATGAAACTGTCTTTAATAAGTCCATGCTGAAGTTAGGAAATACAAAGAAACGATTCGAGGATTAGTAGTCAGCGTCCCTGCTTTTGGTTCTTAGCTCATGTTGGCGGGGCTTGTTTCCAGATTCCAAAGTCAAAGTCAAAGTCAAAGTCAAAGCATTTATTTCAATTAGGCACTTAAAAGGCACTTTTGAACGTCAACATTTACATTTAAACAGAATTGATTCTAGTCGCCCATTCCAAAATGTAGTTTCGTATGGAGAAGAACGGGCAAGAAACTCCACCGTTACTCTTTTAAAATGTTTTACATACAATTTATCATAGTACATTCATTATATAATTATATGTGAAAACGATGCACCCAGAATAAAATTACTATACCAAAAAAGGTAACAAAATGCAACTGAAGCAATAAAGATAAATTAATTCTATGATAGATACATGGTGCCCACATATTTAAAAACATTGTAAGAGTAAATATACGATTTTCCTAGAATATTAACAAGAAATAAGTCAGTGTGTGAGTGTAAATCAATGTCATAAATATAATTATTTATTTAATTCAATTAGCAACCAGTTTGATTTTGTCTAGACTCTAGATTGTCCTATGGAGCAGGACCAGCATGTTTCCAAGCATTCTTATCTTGGATATAATCCTCTAATTTATAATACGCTTGTTTACAAAGTGTACTTTTAATATGAGTTTTAAATTTCCTTTCATTTAATTGTAATATATCACAAGGTATTTTGTTATAGCATTTAACACAGTACCCCATAAAAGATGAATGTACTTTAGCTAATCTGAAAAATGTTTGATCTATTTTGTCTTTATTTCTAGTATTAAAATTATGTCTATCACTTATTTTATTAAAAAGATGTAGATTTTTTCTTACATACATGATATTTTCATAAATGAATTGGCAAGGTACTGTCATAATATTAATCGTTTTAAACAGTTCCCTGAGGGATTCGCGGCGACGTAGATTATAAATGGCTCTGACAGCTCTCTTTTGCAAAATAAAGATGGATTCAATGTCAGCAGCCCGACCCCACAGTAAAATGCCATACGACATAATGCTGTGGAAGTAGCTAAAATAGACCAAACGCGCGGTTTCTACATCTGTTAACTGTCTGATCTTTCTAACAGCATAAGCGGCCGAGCTTAGCCGCCCCGCAAGAGATGTTATATGAGGTCCCCATTGCAATTTATCGTCTAGCGTGATTCCCAGGAACACCGTTTGATTAACAAATTCCAGTTTTTCTCCATTCAATATGATGTCACATTCGCTACTTCTAACATTTGGTAATTGAAATCTAATACATTTGGTTTTTGTGCCATTTAGTACCAAATTATTTACCGTAAACCAATCTTGGACCTGAAGAATAGAGTTATTCACGTCGTCATGATTTTGTGTACGTCGGTCTATTTTAAATATCAATGATGTGTCATCTGCAAATAACACCATCTTCGGTTGATTTAGAAGTATATACGGTAAATCATTAATGTAAACTAAAAAGAGGAATGGACCCAATATTGAACCTTGGGGAACGCCCATTGCCATTTCAGCCCCTAGTGAGTTTATGCCGTTTACTTGAATTTTAACTTTTCTGTTTTTCAGGTATGATCTTAGTAAATCTAGAGCTGTATTTCTAATCCCATAGTGCTCCAGTTTCAGCAGAAGTGTCTCATGGTTTACGCAATCGAACGCCTTGGAGAGGTCGCAAAAGATTCCAATGGCATCTTTTGCTTCTTCCCAGGCTTTAAAAATGTTTTTTATTAGGGTAACACCAGCGTCAGTGGTACAACGCCCTTTGGTGAAACCGTACTGCTGTTCATGAAAGATGGCATTTTTATTAAAGTGACGTAACATTTGATTGAGAATCAACTTTTCAAACACTTTACTGAGGACTGGCAGAATTGACACGGGCCTATAATTGTTGGGTTCTTTACTATCACCGGATTTGAACAACGGAACTACTTTACTGTGTTTCATGAGATCCGGGAAGACTCCTTGGTCTATACTGGTATTAAATATGAAAGCTAAATAGGGCGCAATGGTTTCGATAATAGCACTACATACTTTTACAGACATTCCCCAAAGATCTTCTGTTGATTTAATTTTAAGATCTTTAAAAGCTTTTATAACAACTTGGGGGTCGGTATGCTGAAACCTAAACTCCAAAGGGCATGCCGTTACATTCTTCCTGAGTAAAGCAGCAGAACGCGCGGGTGAAGAATTTAAAGATTCAGTAGTTTTAACAGGAATATTAGCAAAAAAGTTCTCAAATTCCTGAGCTTTTTCTACATCTGAGTTGATGGAGCCATTTGCAGTCTCTAAATTAAATTCAGTATTACGCTGTTTTTTCCTACCTGTTTCATTATTTATTATTTGCCAGGTCGTTTTTATTTTATCATCAGCTGATTTTATTTTATTGCTAATATAAAGCGATTTAGCTAATTTGCACACAATTTTAAAAGTTTTTGAATATTTTGAAACATACTGATCAAAGCTTGTATTATTCATTTGTTGCTTTAGGCCATAAAGTTCAAAAAGTTTTTCCCGGCTTTTACGAATACCTGGAGTAGCCCAATCACTAAATAAGAACGTTTTGCAAATAGTTTTAGTCTTTAGTGGGAAAGTTTTATTAAATTGCGTGTTTAATAGTGAGAAGAACTCGGCGTAGAACTCATTTGGGTCACATACATTATTAAAACTCTGAACACATAATGTACTGGCTAAAGAATTATTAAATTTTTCTAAATTTCTACATGTCATTGGCCTAAACCTAATTTGATTTTTTTGTAAAGGCATGTAGGAGCAAAAAGTTATTGTTTGTCCACAATGATCAGACGGCAACTTATTTACAATTTGTTTGTCTAGGTAATCACAGTTACAAAAAATATTATCAATACAAGTGGCAGAAGAAGCTGTCACTCGGGTTGGTTCACTGAAAACATTTGGCAGATCAAATGACCTAAATAGATTTAATAATCTCACAGTATTTGAGTTATTTTCTAATAGATTAATATTAAAATCACCACATATGACTATTGACTTACTACTAGTACTAAGTTTCTTTAACACATCTTCCATTACAGAATCAAACATATACAGATTCTGGTAACTTGGAGGTCTGTAAACGCTAACTATAACATGCTTATCAAGCTCAACACAGGACAATTCAATGGTGTGTTCAACAGACAGCCCGGTGATGTCTTTTCGTTCTTTCGATTTAACAGAATTTTTTACTAATATTAAAGATCCGCCATGTATCATAAGTTTTCGGCTGAAAAAGCTAACTACACAATAATTTTCAAAGTTAATTGACATTATTTGAAGTCAAGAACCAACCAAGCTTCCAAGAACAAACTTGACTTTGTAGTTGAAAAACGTTTCTCGCATACATCCCAACTGCATAATATGGTTGTACGCACAAAATTGAAAGATTTACCATGTTACTTTAATACCATAGACTTCTTCTAGGTTTTCTTATGTAAGTGATTTCATCAAAATTTTCTTGCTTAACAGTTTCTGAGATAAGGGGTCTCCCCCTTATCTCAGAAACTCATCATCATCATCATTTCAGCCAAAAGACGTCCATTACTGGACATAGGCCGACCCCAAGCTCCGCCACTTCGACCAGTTCTGTGCTTCTCGCATCCAGCGGACTCCTGCGGCCCTCACAAGGTCATCTGTCCACCTTGTGGGAGGCCTTCCAACTTTACGTCTTCCGGTACGCGGTCGCCACTCCAGAACTTTTATTGATTTATTTATTTTATACTTTATGCACACACATGTACAGAGGCGGACTTAATGCCATAGGCATTTTCTACCAGTCGACCTTTGGGTGATGCAGAGACAAGCAGTGGTAACTTTTCGGCCCCCTCGGCCATCTGTTCTGCGAGCAATATGCCCACTGCCACTTAAGTTTGGCAATTCTTCGGGCTATGTCGGTTACCTTGGTTCTCCTGCGGATCTCTTCATTCCTGATTCGATCACGCAGGGAAACTCCAAGCATAGCCCTTTCCATCGCCCTTTGGGTGACTTTAAGCCTTCTTATGAGGCCCATTGTGAGCGACCACGTTTCGGTTCCATATGTCATCACTGGCAACACGCACTGGTCAAAGACTTTCGTCTTGAGACACTGCGGTATTTGGGACGAGAAGATATTGCGAAGCTTCCCGAACGCTACCCAGCCGAGTCGGATTCGACGATTGACCTCGTTCTCGAAGTTGGACCTACATAACTGGACAGTTTGTCCTAGGTAAACGTACTCGTCCACAACTTCGAGTGCAGCGTCTCCAACCGTTACGAGAGTGGGTGTTACACGGGCAATGGACAGAAACTATTAAGCCGAAAATGTGTAAATTTTCATGTATTTTCTTAAATAACTTTTAAACTGTTTATTTGAAATTGAACAAAAATATATTCAGACCCTCACACTCACGGTATAGCTGAACCATAAATTTAAGGTCACTTTGCGAGCTATGGAGCTCCCTGAGGGATATAATCTAGAATGAGGTGATCCGGCAGAGAACCAAAGTTGTCGACATAGCTCGAAGAATTACCAACCTGAAGTGGTATTAGCCGTAGAACCGGTGACCGTTGGAGTCGATGGGTTCTCGAGTGGAGATCCCAAATCGGCAAACATAAGGTAAGGCGACCTCAAGCTAGGGGGAGCTACAATCTTCGCAGGGTGGCTGGTAGGAGCTGGATGTGAGTGGCCGAGAATCGAGCAAAATGGCGAGCAGTTGGAGTGGCAAATGTCCAGCATTGGACGGCTGTAAGCTGTTGATGATACCATAACCTTTCATTTTATCACACACTACTGATTACAAAACTTTCTTTTTTAATTTTCTAGTTATCCTTCCAGAAGAGACTTCTATATTCAAAATTCATTTATTTACGTTACTTGTTATAGATTGGGTAACAGAAATTCAAATAATGTAAGTAACAAATTTCCTTAATCAATCCAGTAGATTTGGAGCAAATTGGCTGGGACAGAAGAGACATAACAGTGATTCTATACTACGTGTGACATGAATGACGTACGGAACCCTAAAAATTAACCAAAAAATTGTTTGAATATTTATTTCTTCCAGACAGCCTACCTATAAATATTATTTTTAAAGACAGGTTTTTCAAAATTATTTACAACCGGTCTAATTGTCCCCCAGTGGGTTCCCGCATTGTCGTTGCGGAGGGGCTCAGTAACCGTGGATTCCAGCCACGGTGAAGCCAAGAGGAACCCAAAGGTGGGGCCGCTCGTCAGGCCTTTTGCCTTCAAGCCATTGACGTATCGGCCAACAAGTAGGTTGCGGTGAGGTGCACCGCAACTGTGGTGGGCCGCGATGTCGAATGGGAGGCATAGCGGCAGAGGGTTACGGGCGGCGGTAGAGGAGGAGTGCCGGTGCTTTTGAGCAGCGCTCTTCCCTTTCGTGGCCTGGACGGGACCGCCACAGTTTGATGGCGGACGCGGTGGGGCCGCAGGGGAAGAGGAGTGTCGGTATAGCGTCAGCCGCTCTCCCTATCCCCTGCGGCCGAAAATTGGTAGACGGGACGGCGCGTTGTGTTCCACACGCGTGCCGTCAAAGATGTCAGCAACCACTGGTGGGGTCCGCAAGGGCCGATGCCTGCCGGGGGTGCGGGTTTGTTCGAAAGAGATACCACAGCCCCTGGCATACGGGCTACTGAGGGAACGCGGGTGGGTTTTAGTCAGTAAAAGTCTGACACACCCTCCTGCTCTACTCAGCAGGAGAAGTCATTTGATGATTTCCCACCCAAAAAAAAAAACCGGTCTAATTGTCAATGAATAAATTTAAAAAGGTCAAATATTACAAATTCTTCGTGTAAAATAACGAACCACATTATTTTAGCCACATCTGATTTAAAATTTTGTTTATAAAAGATTTCAATATACGTAGTAGGAGAAAATATTATAAACCGATTCACTGCGTGATTACTTTTACACAAACAAAGTTTTGTGAAATCGCAAAACCTTGCCATTCTTAGGTGTAAATATTTGGTGAAAACTAAAATCCAATAACAATGGAACGTTTGAAGGCCCAAGAATTTCTTAAGAAGTCAAAGTTTGATACAAAATGTCTTCATTGGATCAACTAAGTAATAAAACAATAGGTGAAGCATTGAACTAGCATTCACTGTATGTACCCATTTATACAGTGTGCACACATGGCAGAATCAGTTTTTTAGGCAGTGTCTTCATAGGTAGGACAGTTTCGTCTTCTGTCAAACTGTTTTCCCGGTACATTGTGACAACTCTGAGTCTTTGACTATGATTGATGATTTTATTGGGAGTGATTAAATATATTTCATTTGTATGGTTGTGAAAAAATAAAAAAACGTCAAAATAAATAATAGTATTTTAAAACTAGATGAGGTTTCAACTAACCACCTATTCTGAGAAAAGCACTGAAGCAAACTCAGAGGCCACGGTCAAAATCGTAGCCAAACCATTTATTTTTCAACATAATTGGGCCGAAAGCAAAGCAGAGTATATCCTACTACAACTTAGCTGTGTAGGGAAAAAAAACCTTCGATGTTGTGAGCACCTACTGGCAAGAATGTAATGGGTGATTGCGAAATATTGACTTCCAATTGTTGTGATCGCATGTGTAGTGATTCAGACCACAATCTATTAATTGATTGCCTGTATCGGGATGTGGTATCCGCTCTAGGGGATTCCGCCATTGTTAGCAGGGAGACACGAGTCATTGGGAGGCCGAAGCGCGTAGTTGGCTGGAATAAGCACGTCAGCGAGGCTCACTCGTACGCTAGGCTAACGTTCAATGTGTGGCATAATTGTGGCAAACCTACATCTCGCATGACTTATGAGGAAATGTGTGACTCTCGTAGGATCTTTAAATCCAAATTAAGGTGGTGCCAGAATCACCAAGACCAAATTCAGATGAACTTCTTAGCCGAGTTGCACACTAAAATGTGTGTTTTTAATCTCAGTTTTGTGTCGACCCAAGCAGTATTCCACCCTCTGAAGTGGTCGATGCTGAGTCACAATGTACTGTCCTGGAACCAAGTATTACGTTCTAGAGCGTTTGACCTGGTTTCATAGAAAGTGCTGTGGAAAAAGTTGCTTGATAGGCAAGTTGTGCCCAAAGTTGTTAAAATCTTCCAGCGCTGGTACTGAAACCAGGTCAATAATGTTGAATGGTCGGGAGCTCTGGCGGACTCGTACAGGTCGGAGTGCGGGGTGAGGCAGGGAGGATTGAGTTCACCAATGCTCTTCGATTTGTACATCGATGGAGTTGTTACCGAACTCAGCAGCCGCCATGTTGGATGACATGTTGATGATATTTGCTTTATATGGTGCTGCTGAACGCGTCTATAGGAGGAATCAGAGAGCTACTAAGCATGGCCAAAAATATAATGTCATAAAAAAAATCCAAATTAAAAACAACCGACTTCCAAAAAATACTAGAAACTGAAAAATAACTTTAATTTCGGAAGTCGGTGACTTTGGATTTGTATTTTATTAATTTCTTGTCACCGCCTTCTGTAAATTAAAGTTATTTTTCATCTTATAATTAACATTAAAGACCTTTATTGCCTCCGACTGCATGAGATTGCTTATAATATTCAGTCTAATAGTCATCCTTTAAAAAGCAGTTTCTTGTTTCATCATTCATCGCCATTTCATCCGAAAGACGTTCACTGCTGGACATAGGCCTCCCCCAGGCTCCTCCACTTCGATCGGTCTTGTGCTTCCCACATCCAGCGGATACCCGCGGCCTTCACAAGGTCATCGGTCCACCTTGTGGGAGGCCTTCCCACTCTACGTCTTCCGGTACGCGGTCGCCACTCCAGAACCTTTCGGCCCCATCGGCCATCTGTTCTGCGAGCAATGTGCCCTGCCCACTGCCACTTAAGTTTCTTGTTTCAATCTTCTTTGATTAAATTTCACTTTAAGACAGTCGGGTTTTTTGATTTGGTAAAATTTTTTTTTTACAGTTTTTAGTTAATATAATAATTTTTGACGTTCATGAGACTTATTTATGAAACCCTTTATTTTGATACCCCACTCAATAGGGTTTGAGAAAAAAAAATTTTTTGAAGACACTATGTGGCGCCAAAAAACGGTCATGTTTTTTTTTTAAATTTTGTTATTCCCAGTGTCACCAATTAAGACGAATATAACGGCACCTCTGAAGCTGAAACCGATCAAGCCGTTTAGGCTACAGAGCGTGACAAAGAAATATACATACATGCATGCATTCGAAAAACATAACCCTCCTTCTGGCGCATCGGGTAAAAAGGAGTCAGATGTGATTCCCTGTGGTGTGTATTCAGGCTTCCTCTTACACCTTTTTACTCAAAACTCTACAGCGACTTATTATTAGGGTTATTCTCAGGAGACTCATTATTTGGTTGACTTCGGTGTCATTTTTTTTTTTAAATTTAGTCATTGTTAACATGAAATTTCACATCTAGAGTTAATTTAAAGCAAGTTAGTATTAGAGTGTTAACTCTAGATTTGATATTTCATGTTAAGAAAAAATTGAAAAATTTGACACCGAAGTCAACCAAATAATGAGTTTCCTGAGAATGACCCATTAGTCGATTCCCACGAATTTATTCCCTCGATGTATATTCTGGCGTTGTAGATTCGCCCTAATTTTATTTCGTGCGAGTAACTTGCAGAAAATAATATATTATTTAATGGTGTCGATTAACCCGATTTGGGTGAGTATAATTCGTGCAAATCTTAGTAGATTTGCACGAATTTACTCACCTAAATCGGGCTGCTATATTATGCTCGAGTATTTTTCCTTTTTTACTTTGACTCTAATAGACTGTCCTCACTAAGTCTGCACGCAGCCTTAAAGACGAAAGTCTAGGTATAAGACACTTTAGCAACATTCATGTTGAAATATTTTCTCATACACCTATTAAAATTACGACGTTCAATCATTGCATATTAATTAATTGCTATTTGACATTATGAACGAACTCGTAATAACTACCCAACAAATCTTTGAAGAGTGAATGACAGCAATAATAGCATAAAGAAATCAATTCGTTTAGATGTTATTTTGCAAACCGTAACCGTGCCAAGAATAATGCCTAAAAATTGTCTGAAAAACGGAATGGGAATGAAATGTGTATGAAAAAGCTTCAAAACTTGTTATTTCGATTGCGATAGCTTTTATTTTTTTGTTACATATTGTTTTTTTTTCCGGTTTCCATCCACCATCTGGCCAATCACTCACTAATCCAGGATAGACATAAACTGGTAAGTACAATATACAACAAACCGCATTTACAAAAAGACCAAGATATTGTTTATATACGTGCATCGCAGAGGGCCGAAAAACCCTGCCGATGTTAGATCAACCAATTAATCGATGCATGCAATTAATCGGTTATTGGTAAATTACAAGTTAAACACAAAAAATAAAAAATACCCAAGTCGAGTCACACTCGCACACGAAGAAATTCGTACCTACCAACGTAAATATGTATATTTTAACACTGCATATTTTATATATGTACCTTAGTAAAAAAGCACATGTCTTGTATAGGGACCCCCCTTTATTTGATTTTGAAAGCGGCTTTGCCCTCGTGCAGGTCAAACATTACTCAAAGGGTGTTGCTGGGACAAAACTAGCCTACGTTACTCCTTAAATCATTAACTATTTGGCAGTGATAGTCATGGGAAAATTGGTCCAACCGTTTCGGAGATTAGCCGGAACACACAAAAGATCATCATCATCATTTCAGCCGAAAGACGTCCACTGCTGGACATAGGCCTCCCCCAAGTTCTGCTACTTCGACTGGTTGTGTGCTTCCGCATCCAGCGGACTTCTGACAAACAAAACGATGGTAGGTACTATTTTTTATGTTTTTTTTTCTAAGTACCAAATACATAATTCTGATTATACTTTCATATTCACTTGGTAAGATGCTGTTGTTACAGATACAGATACTTTAATTTTATTTATTTATATGTATGAATAGATAAATTATATCACGCGGCTGATTGAAAGATCAAACTGGATTGTACTTGGATTGGTTTAACCGTATATTAAAAACGCTTTTCGTGTCCTGCGTAGTTCTTCTGAGCTTCGCAACGGATTTTGTGATATTTTCACTTTCATTTAGAAAATTTATTCCAGAAAGTTTGCGTTTAACAAATTAATACCTATTTAACTTATTCAGAGAAAATTCTCCTTATTATTTTTATTTGGTTGACGTGACGTGACATATGTAGTTACTAAAATATCCGCACGACTATGTATAAAATTAAAAAAGTAATTTAGCGTTGGCAAGTCAGGTAAAATATTCATATGTTCTTCCCAATTTACGCTCGTACTGGTATATAACTTCCCAGCCTCTAGATCTCAAGATCTCCAAAACATATTCCTACAAACATAAATGCGAAAGTAACTCGGTTTGTCTGTCACGCTTTAACGCCTAAACCGCTAAACGGATCGTCATGAAATTTGGCAGAGATATAGCCTGGGATATGGAGGATATAGGAGGAAGGACATATTTTACGCGATAACCGACATCCATGCAGGTGGACCAGCGGGTAAAAGCTAATCCATACTAATATTATAAAGAGGAAAGATTTGATTGTTTGTTTATTTGTTTGTATTGAACAGGCTCCGAAACTACTGAACCGATTCGAAAAAGTATTTCACTGTTGGGAAGCTACACTATCCCCGGGTGACATGGCCATATTTTATCCCCGTATTCCCACGGAAACGGGACCTACGCGGGTGAAACCGCGGAGCACTGCTAGTTTTATAACAAAGAAATCTTGATAAGAATAAGAATAATTTATTGTTTTGAAAGTTACATTCAAATGCGTTGCTTTCTGGAACTCACACTAGGATTCCCTGTGTCGTGAGATCCAGGCTCCTTCGTTCCGTTTACATTGATTGCTATGATTCTATACATGTAGATAATGGTACGTTACAATAAATTTCTTAATTTCTTCCAATCTATAGAGCAGAATATACAATAAAAACTTACAATAAAACAAAAAATCTTAAATCAAAATAATTAAAAAAGAGAATAGAGAATAACCTAATATGTTGTTAATGTGTGTTGTTTGTGATTTTATAGTGTGTGTGACTGTGTGTGTATGTGATGGTGTGTGACTGTGTGTATATCTGTTGGTGTGTGACTGTGTGGGTGTATGTATTAGGTCTTTACCTATGAAATTGCCGTTCTGCAGTACTGGCCATTTCAAATCAAAATAATTTTTGTTTGGCTAAGAATTCTAATTTCAAATTAATTTTATTTTAAAAACATGGATTTTTTTTTCTAAAAGTAGTCATTTCTTTATTGATTAGTGTTACATTTTCATCGCATTTCAATCTTTTTCGTCATCATGGATACGTTAAAAATTCGAGTAATTATGGAATATGAGTACCGTCGTGGCAGCAACGCGGCACAAGCGGCACGCAACATCAACGACGTTTACGGAGCTGACACTACAAACCAACGCACCACCTGTTATTGGTTTGCTCGCTTCCGTTCTGGAAATTTCGACCTGAAAAATTAACCTCGCGGTCGTCCGAAGACTTTGGTCGACAATGACGAATTAAAGGCGATTGTGGAAGCTGATGATACACAATCTACGGCTGAATTAGCAGCAGCTTTCGACGTTAGCGTCAAAACAATATTGGTCCATTTGCGTCAAATTGGCAAGGTAAAAAAGCTTGACAAATGGGTGCCCCACGAACTCAATGATCGCCAGCGCGAAGTACGCGTCGAGACGTGCCTTGCACTGCTCAACAGACACACAAATGAAGGAATTTTGAACCGCATTGTTACCTGCGATGAAAAATGGATTCTGTTTGATAACCGTAAGCGCTCAGCAAGTTGGTTGGATCCTGGTTCAGCACCTAAACAATGCCCTAAACGAAAACTTACCCCTAGAAAAGTGATGGTCACTGTTTGGTGGTCTAGCGCCGGTGTGATTCATCACAGCTTCTTACCAAACGGGGTGAGCATTACTGCAGATGTGTACTGTGAAGAACTGAACACAATGATGGAGAAGCTGGCGCATCTCCAACCAGCATTGGTCAATCGCTCGTCTCCGCTGCTCCTGCACGACAACGCGCGACCTCATACTGCACAGCAGACGGTCTCCAAGTTGCAAGAACTGGGGTTGGAAGCTCTCCGTCATCCGCCCTACTCACCAGACCTTGCGCCTACAGACTACTACTTTTTCCAGAATTTGGATAACTTCTTGGCGGGAAAAAAATTTAATACCCGAGAGGCAGTACAAAATGCCTTTGAAGAATTTGTTGCCTCCCGTCCAGCTGATTTCTTTAAGAAGGGCATCAATAAACTGCCACTGCGATGGCAAAGATGCATTGATTGCATGGGTGATTACTTCGATTAATACAAATAAAAAATTCATGAAAAAAATTCGTTTAAATTTTTTCATACAAAACGGCAATTTCATAGGTAAAGACCTATTATTAAGGTGGTTGTGTTGGTGTTGAGGGAATTTGTCTGAATTTGCCTGAGGATGTATATAATTAAGTTGTAGTTTATGTTATTAACTAACTAATTAGTATATAAATAGAGATAGAGATGTATAGCTGTACCTATTAAAGCGCTGCATGTCCAATATGATGTATATGATGATTTATAAATTCGTAAAAATCATGCGAAGCGGGGTCGGGTCGTTAACGATACAATAACTATAATAGTGTTTAAACTTTTAAAATAACAGCGGGCAAAGTCCATCTACAAATTGTAAAGTAATGCTGACTCAAATTTGGCTTTCGAAGGCTGCTGTGTGCATCATCTGATATTTGCCTTGCGTAAGCTCTGATAGAATTGTATCCAATTTTCGACAAAAGGTTAGGAGATTGTTGTGGAAGGATAACTGACATTCTTGGCTGCATATCTTCACATAGTATAAAACAAAGTCGCTTTTCGTGCCTGTAGTCTTAGATCTTTTATACTATACATCTAATTTTTATGCAGTTTTCATCAATATTATGGATAATACACCTACCTCCACACGGGCGAAGCCGCTGACATAAGCTAGTTTACTATAGTATACGTTTTTGTTAAAAAAAATCGTCATACGTCCAAACATGCTGGTACACTAACCGTTAATAGAGAGTAGAATAGCAGACACATAATAGTAGCTTAAAAATATGTTGCAGAGAGAAAATTTGCTAATTATGTGGATGAAACAGTACTTTGTTGTAACAAGTCTTTCATTTATTCCTCTCATTTTTGTCTTTTCATGATCATCACCACCATTAGCAGATTTGTTCCACCCACTGCTGATTATAGGCCTCCTCTTTTCTGTACTATTTTTATCTATATCTATACTATTAATAAAGAGGAAAGATTTGACTGTTTGTTTGCATTGAATAGGCTCCGAAACTACTGAACCGATTTGAAAATTTATTTCACTGTTGGGAAGCTACACTATCCCCGGGTAACATAGGCTATATTTTATCTCCGTATTCCCACGGGAGTGGGAATTACGCGGGTGAAACAGCGGAGCGTTGCTAGTCTTGTATAACTGTTGAAATTAATTAATTGCAAACACTGAACTCAATACGTCACCTATCTTCTATTATGTGAACTATTCTACGATTCACACTGGCCATACATACACATATATATTTAATCTGTTACCTTTTGACTGATTGTGAAAATAAAAGGATTCTTGCTCAGTTTGCGTATTTTATTAAATAATTAGTTCTGGAATTACTTAAATACTTTCGTAAATTATCAGGTTATGGGCTAAATATGTCCGAAAGTATGTAAAAAAGTAATTCAATACTAAAGTGCTGCGATTCAATTGGATTCAAATTAGAAAACCTCGCAACCGGCCATTACCGGCTTAGTCGTTCTTCTCTTTCAGCATTGACGAAAAATACATTTAAAATGGCATCACAAATATCAATGGGCACGATTGAGAAGCTAATTGGAAGAGAAAATTACCAAAGTTGGAAGTTTGCGGTAAAAAACTATCTGGAACATGAAGAATTGTGGCAGGAGATTGAACCTGACAAAGGTTATGTATCTGACAGCAAGAAAAATACGAAAGCAAAATCGAAAATAATACTTTTGGTAGATCCAGTTAACTATGTCCATGTTCAGGACGCTACAACAGCGAAACAGGTTTGGACAAAACTCGAAAAAGTATTTGATGACTCAGGGCTCAGTAGAAAGGTAGGTTTATTAAAAGATCTGATTACCACCAATTTGGAAAATTGCTCGAGTGTCGAGGAATATATTAATAAGGTAATGTCAACAGCTCATAAGTTACGGAATATTAATTTTGTGGTTGGAGACGAGTGGCTTGGTACATTGCTGCTTGCTGGCCTCCCTGATTACTACAAACCGATGATAATGGCTTTAGAGAGCTCTGGTGTGAATATTACCGCTGATTATGTAAAAACTAAGTTGTTACAAGAGGTCAAGGTATCAGATTCTGTTGCTTACTATGCCAAGTCATATAATAAACAAAATATGTCAAAGTCAACACCGAAAAATCCACATAACCAATCACAAGAGAAAAGGCAACCCAAAGGCCCACGGTGCTTTGTGTGTAATAAGTATGGGCACATGAGTAGAGATTGCTATTTTAAAGATAAAAAGAAGGGTTCCTCAAACAATGAGAATTCAAAAAATAATGGTTATTATGCTGCTTTTCCAGTTTCTGCTGAGTTGGATGGAAACTGCTGGTATGTTGATTCCGGAGCGTCACTGCATATGTGCAATAATAGGAATTGGATGTATGATGTTTCTCCATCTACAATCAACAACATTAAAGTTGCAGACAACAAAACAGTAGCAGTAAAAGGCAGTGGCAAGGTGGATTTTCAGATAAGAGACTCAGATGGCATATTACGGACAATACAGGTCAGAGATGTTTTATTTATACCCACACTAACAGCAAATTTACTTTCTGTAAGTCAAATGGTAAATAATGGATGTGAAGTGAAATTCGAGAGAGATGGTTGTCAGATATATCAAAATAATAAATTAATATTGACAGCTTTGCATCGCAATAACATGTATGTATTAAATAATGTTTCCGAAGCACCGGCATTGCTGTCAACAATAGATGAGCGAGATATAAATTTATGGCATCAAAGGATGGGCCATCTCAATTTCACAGACTTACAGAACATAACAGAAAGTGCAGAAGGGGTTGAGTTATTAAAAAAGGGTAATCAAGTTTGTACAACTTGCTTAGAAGGAAAATGAGTAGACAACCATTTAAAAATACTGGTACTAGAGCTTCTGAATTGCTCCAATTAATTCACTCTGATTTATGTGGTCCGATGGAGACAAGCTCTATTGGAGGTGCCAGATATTATGTTACTTTCATAGATGATTACAGTAGGAAGGTATCTGTCTATTTCATGAAAAACAAATCTGAGACTTTAGAAAAATTTAAAGAATTCAAGAATTTAGTTGAAAACGAAACTAATAAAAAAATTAAGATATTGCGCTCAGATAATGGAAGAGAGTATTTAAATAATCAGTTTAAATTGTTTCTGTGTAAATCTGGTATCCAGCATCAAACGAGTAACCCATATACGCCTCAGCAAAACGGCATGGCAGAGCGAATGAATCGTACATTAGTAGAGAGAGCTAAATGCTTAATTTTGAACTCCAGATTACAAAAAAACTTTTGGGCTGAAGCGGTTTCAACAGCGGCTTATATTATAAATCGTTCACCAACAAAAGCTTTGGACTACAAGACGCCATATGAAATGTGGACAGGTAAAAAACCAAATTTAAATAACATGAAGATCTTTGGTTGTCAGGCAATGGTTCATGTGCCAAAGGAAAACAGACAAAAATGGGATTCAAAAGCTACTAAAATGATATTTGTGGGTTACTGTGATTTTACTAAAGGCTACAGATTGTACGATGAGAGAAGAAAACAAATATACAAGAGTAGAGATGTTGTTTTCTTGGAACACACAGTTAAAAATAATTGTGTTATTATGCCGCTGACTACTTTGCAACAACAGGAAACTACAGCTAAACAAGAATCTGATACCGATACTTTAGTAAATGAAAGTTCAGAAGAGGAACAATTGTTTGACGCCACCAGTGAATTATCAAATTCAGAATTAGATAATGATCCAGATTACACACCAGAAAGCTTTGAAGAAGAAGATCCTGTACCATTTAGAAATATAACTCTGAGGCCGAGGAATACTAAACCTAATACATATTTTTGTCATGAAGAGAAACAAACTGATTCAGCATTATTATTAAAGGAACCAGAGACCGTGGAAGAAGCTCTTTCAGGCCCAAAAGCAAAAGAGTGGAAAGATGCAATGGACAGCGAATATCAATCGCTCCTTCAGAATAATACATGGACATTAGTAACTCTTCCCGAGGACAAAAGAATAATCCCTTGCAAATGGGTTTATAAAATGAAAACAGATGCAAACGGTAAAGTTGTACGATACAAAGCAAGATTAGTCATAAAAGGTTTCAAACAAAGGAAAGGAACTGAATATAATGAGATTTTTGCTCCGGTAGTACGACATACCACAATAAGATATTTTTTTGCAATGGCTGTAAAAGAAAACTTATATATCGATCAAATGGATGCAGTTACAGCATTTTTGCAGGGAGATATAGATGCTGAAATATATATGAATCAACCACCCGGCTATGAACACGGACACGAAGTCTGCAGATTAAATAAGTCCATTTATGGCTTGAAACAGGCAAGTCGCCAATGGAATTTAAAACTCACTTCTGTGTTTAAAAAGTTGGGATTGAAAAGTACGTCTGTGGATCCATGTGTATACTACAAACATGATAATGGAAGCATTCTTTTTATATTGATATATGTTGATGATTTATTAATTTTTTATAACAATGTAGAGAAAGGTAAAGAAATTAAGGAACAACTTAAAAGTAAATTTGATATGAAAACGCTTGGACCTGTGAATCATTTTATTGGTTGGAGAATAAGTCAAAATGCGGCCAGAGACCAAATTCATATTGATCAAACTGCCTATATAGAAAAAATTCTACAAAGATTCAATATGACAGATTGTAATCCAGTCCATTCGCCCTGTGATCTTAGCTCCAAATTGATCAGCACAGGAGAGCAAAATAATATTGTTAGAAATGTTCCTTATCAAGAAGCAATTGGGAGTTTACTTTACCTATCCCAAGGAACAAGACCAGATATATGTTTTATAGTAAATAAATTGAGTAGCTTCAATAACAAACCAGAAATACAACACTGGCTGGCAGTAAAAAGAGTGCTGCGGTACATAAAGGGAACAAAGGATTGTAAATTAATATTTACTCAAAACAAAGAAGAAAGAAGAGTATTTGGTTACTGTGATTCAGATTGGGCCTCAGACATTAACAGCCGGAGATCTTGCTCTGGCTACACTTTTCTGTTTCAGGGTGCTTCGATCTCATGGTGTTCTAAACGTCAGAACACAGTTGCGTTATCAACTATGGAGGCAGAATATATGGCACTTGCTACTGCCACACAAGAGGCTATGTGGCTAAGGCATTTAGAGTCAGAACTACATTGGAAGGTTACAGTTGCGCCTACCATAATTTATTGTGATAACCAAAGTGCAATCAAATTTGCGGGTATCGACTCTTACTGTGCTCGCAGCAAACATATTGATATAAGATATCATTTTATCCGAGAGAGAATTGCCGAAAAGGAAATTGAACACAGCTATGTTGGGACTCAAGATATGGTTGCCGACATACTTACAAAACCAATTTCTCAAAAGAAGACTGAAGACTGTTCCGTGGCTATGGGTTTGCAATTAAGAAGAGGATGTTGAAATTAATTAATTGCAAACACTGAACTCAATACGTCACCTATCTTCTATTATGTGAACTATTCTACGATTCACACTGGCCATACATACACATATATATTTAATCTGTTACCTTTTGACTGATTGTGAAAATAAAAGGATTCTTGCTCAGTTTGCGTATTTTATTAAATAATTAGTTCTGGAATTACTTAAATACTTTCGTAAATTATCAATAACATTACTAGCTTCTACCCGCGGCGCCGCCCACGTGGACCTCGCAAAATATCCAACGGAAACGTGCTACCGGGATAAATAGTACCTATCCTTTAATCCAAATCGACAGGACAGACCGATAATAAATGCAAATGATCTTTTTTTTTTCATTAAACAGGTTTTTATGATCATAACAATAAAATTGATTGATAACTCACGTATTTTGAGTTTTTGACACAACTTTTATTAAATTCTTTTTGATGTAGACAGCTCTTAACCTTCTCAACTGTAACCTACAGACTAATATCACCACTTAAGGTGCGACGTTTCTTTGTTAGGTATGGGCCAATGAACGGTCAATTCACCACGGTCTAATTTTGTCCAACGATCATAATAAAATGTTACTCACTGCTTTCTTTTTCTATTTAAATGGGATATATACGTAATACAATTTTAATTTGGTGTACCTATACTTTCGCTAACCCTTGGTGGAATCCAGACGTGATGTAATGTTCTGCTTTTATCTTTTAGGTGATTTTATCGTTTCTTATGCACGTGTTTCTAACAATAGCTGCACGGGTCGATCGATCAGGTTAAGCTACGCTTGCCGCAGTTAGTACATGGGTGACCATCTTTACATACCCTTCCGTGCTTCGGAAAGCACGTTATACCGTTGGTCCCAACTGTCATTTGTAGATCTTTGACAGTCGTTACGGGTCGTCAGACGCCCGAAAGTCTGACAACCAGTCTTACCAAGGGGTATCGTATTACCCAGTAACTGGTTTGTGGAGGTTAGATAGGCAGTCGCTCAATGTTAAAATTCTGGTATTCAGCTGCATCCGGTTAGACTGGAAGCCGACCCCAACATAGTTGGGAAAAGGCTAGGCAGATGATGTGTTTCTGTAACATTTAAATCCATTTTTCTTTCTTTTCTTTCAAACTAAAACTCAAAGCATTTATTTCTTATGTTATTCCGGTGAGCTAGCTGCCTTATTAATGGAGTGGTCACAAGCACGACTCCAGAGGTCCTAAGTTCGATGAAAAGGTCGGACAAAGTGTTATTGCGTTTTTTTCGTTAGGATTTTCTCAGTAGCAGCTAGTTTGGATTTGTGTCCGATTTATGGAAGTAGGCTCGGCCCTTTTACAACTTCACTGGCGAAATGCGGATGTACCTACGCGTTTGCCTAATTCTTCCTAAAATTGGTGTGATATTATCTAATATCACTCATCTTATTTCTGTTATACCTAAATCTCCTACAACGAAACAAAGATTTTCTTATTTTAAGTGTTTATTCCAGCATATTGTTTATAAACTTAAATAAATATACATAATCCATAGTGTACACAATTCACATGGGTTTACCTACTATTTGTGCATAAATTATAGCTTCTCTGTTTGTTTATTACGACACGTGTTATTATTTATGAGCGAAGTTCTATATTAGATAGAAAAGACAGAATGTTATTAAATAATGTCGTTTTCGGGTGAACACCCAAAATGTGCGCTATGCTGTGGGTCCCATAGCACAGCATCATGGTGAGTGAAAGCCTTTTTGTCACAGTCACGGCGTGCAGCTGCCGACTTTTTATGTTCTGTGTTAGTAAGTAGGTGTGAATCTGTAATGTATATTTTTTTGTGTGCATCTTTTTGTAAACACGTGCTTTTGTGACAGATTTTTTTTTTTTTTTTATTAAGAACGAAAGGTTCTGGAGTGGCGACCTCGTACATAGACGTAGCCTTTTAAGGCCTCCCCAAGGTAGACTCATGACCTTGTGAAGGCCGCAGGAATCCGCTAGATGCAGGAGCACATAACCGATCGAAGTGCCGGAGATTTTTATAGATCATTATTTTGAAGAATAAATTGTGTTTATTTGTCTAGACAATGAAATTAGTTTCTATTTGTAATTCACCGATAATTCTAACATCCTTTTGATTAATTAATCTCATTCCCAAAACCCTTGTAATATAGGTAAGATGTCCAGATTCTGCCTAAACGATTCGGAAATCAGATAATTATGAGTGATCGATCATCTGCAGCCATGACGCGTGGCATTTAAAACCGATGAGCTCTCAAAGTACCTTACATAAGCACCACAATCCAATGTCAAGTGTAAGTTGCAACATTAATACAACATTCAATGTTGCAATGCTTATATCCGACGTTGTCTGTAGCTAATAGGTACCTAGATACACAGACTCTTGGTAACTGGAATTTTGTTCTGTATTGTGCAGATGTCTTTCACAAACATTAAAAGCCTTTTTAAGGCGGAAGCCACAGGGTAGCTCCCCAAATTCAAATTTTCTTGCGTTTTTGCAATAAGCAGGTCAGTGTCAGAATGTATGTACCTATGTTGAACAAATTTCGATACAGTAGACCGATGACCGATGAAGCAAAGAACCGGTCGAAGTTGAGGAGCTTGGGGGAAGTCTATGTCCAGCAGTGGATGAATGATGAGTGATGAGACCACATATCTGGGAGTAAAAACTCCGTATATTAAACTGGCCTCGAATTATGTACTACATAAGGCCAGCTCGGCTTATTAGTCGATTCGCACGAATTCACTCACCTGAAACGGGCGAAACAACACTTGTTTCGCCCGTTTCAGGTGAGCGAATTCGTGCGAAAATTTAAACAGTAGAAATATTATTTTCTATACGCGATTCGCACGATATCAATTTATTTGTGGCCGAATCCACAATTAAGCAATTGGCACGTTTTACCATTATGCCGCCAGCTCAAGGTCAAAGTTGTATCACTGATGTGTGGTCGATTGTATAAGAGATCCTTCGCCTCTATATTGTGTAAGACGAATGTTCCGAAAACAGTTTCTAAAGGAATTCTTAAGATTTCCTAAGATTTAATATGAACTGAGCAGTGGTGGCCAAGTGGTAACGGCCGCGACTTACGAGTTGTAGGTCGTGAGTTCGAACCCAGCCAGGCGCTTTACTTTGTGTAAATTATTTCATTACCACTGCTCTCAAAACGGTGAAGGAAAACATCGTAAAGAAACAGACATGTCTAAGAACTGAAAATTCGAAGACATGTGACAACTACCAACTCGCACTGGGCCCGCGTGGTGGATTAAGGCCCAATCCCTCTCACTGAGAGGAGGCGTGTCCCAGCAGTGGGAAGATTTATAGGCTGATGATGATGATGAATGATTGATGGCTGACTGATTATGGTAAAAAAATGCGAAGCATGTGTAGTGTGACTATGAACGATAGATAGATAAGATAGATAAATCGTTTATTTGGTGCATATAAAAGACACAACACAACAAACAAAGCACAATGAGATTAAAATTAATTACACGAAAATAACAAGGTGCCAATACACTAAGAAAAAAAAGAAAACAGGTTGACATAATTATAGTGATGACACTTTAGGCTATGACACAGTGATTTAAACTTTAACATTCAAATGAAATAACGTGCGGTGGGAGTGCAAAAGCGAGGTGTGTGTCTCAAAGTTGCACCAAATGGGAGTCCAGCTCAGCACGTGGCAGGCAAATATACCTGACGCTGATATTCTGCTGGATCCCTGTAGTTACCTACGGACATCGAGCAGATGAGATTACTACGCGAGTTATTATTACTGGTGTTGTGAATACTGAAATTTGCGGACTAAAATTATGTAAGTACCTAAGTACCCGCAATGTTAAGTAATTTATTATACAGGAAAGCTTAGAATTTGGAAGCATTCTTGTTGATGATTATGTATTTGATTACTTGATTGTTTAAATATATAAATGAATAATTGTAAAATCGTACGTGTGAGTAAAATAATCTTTGCAACAAATACATAAAAGCAGATTGTTTAAAGATTTGTGACGGTAAGTTGCACGAAGAAAACAGAACGAAACGAGAAGATTACGACAGCCAGTTATATTATGGACGTATTCGAAATTGTCATACCCAGTTTTTTCTGCGAGGCGATAAGAAACTGTCGCAGCCGAATTCTGAAGGTGTCAATAGATTTAAGATTCCTTATCGGCGGGGGAATATTGTTCCAGCATTTGGATGCGGCATATCTAAAACTTCCCCTGAAGGCAGCCGTTTTGTGCGATTGAGTGGAGAGTTGTTGTGAGCACTGTCTACTTGCGCATTCTCTTTTACTAGCGATCCAGCTCAGTTTATTGTACAGGTAGGACGGCTGCTTGTACTTTACAACTCCAAATAGTAGGCACGCTAAGTGCAGCTTACGACGTGACTTCATCTTGAGGATTGAGTGCTTATTTAAAAATGGCGTTACATGACTTCTTGGTGGAATTGAAAAGCAGAACCGAGCGCAGGCATTTTGCACCCTCTGGATCAGTCGATCAGTTCTTGCCAGTAGTCGGGGACCAATAACTACGTCCGCATAGTTTAAATTGGATAGCACGAGTGACTCAACCAGCTGGATCCGCAGCTCCTCTGATAGATAAGGCCTTATTTTATAAAGGACCTTAAGCCGATAAAAACAAGTGCGCACTGACTCTGCTACGTGTGCTTCATATCTCAACCCAACGTCCATGATAGGCAGAGGAATGATGTGGTAAGGCAACGATGCAGTGTAAAAGAAGATGTAGTGACAATAATTGGCAAAGAATACTCTTTGCCAATTATTGTCACTACATCTTCTTTTTTCTCAACATTTGTTGAGAGGACGTATGAAGGGGGGGCTAACTAAAGGTATTTACAAGGCCGATGTGAGTGGAAACGCCGAGACGAGAGCCCATATAGTGATGGAGAGAGGAGGACATATAGTGACCTTATTGGTGATGTTCTTCAGAAAGATCAGGTGCATAGTACTCGCAACCGGTGTGGGTGTATGACCAGATATATGAACGTAAACGAGGCAAAAGGAGCATGTAAGGATCGTAGCAAGTGTTGTTTGTAGTTTCTGCAAACCCCCATGAGAAGAAGGCTTGAGTTTATGTATTAACTAGCAGCGCTCCGCGGTTTCATCCGCGTATTTCTCTTTCCCGTGGGAATACGGGGATAAGATATAGCCTATATCACCCGTAGCTATAGCTGTAACTTCCCAACAGTGAAGTATTTCTGCAAATCGGTTCAGTAGTTTCGGCGCCTATTCAATGCAAACAAATAAACAATCAAATCTTTCCTCTTTATAATATTTTTATATAGTATAGATGTACGTATGGTATACATCGCGTCAAACTTTATGGCGGCTCTGAAGTGAGCTACACGCTGCGCAGTACCCCACCCCTCAACCCCGCTGACCCATGAATTTGTTACTGCGGCTGCGCAGCGACTCGCCTTGTGTTCCGAGCCGCCATAAAGTTTGAATCGAGCTGTAATAATTGCAGTCATGCTAATGTCACCTGGGATCCATATTTTAAAAAGACATCACACTACAAGAAGGTCAACCAAGATGGTTCGCAACATGCGTAATCTACCTTACGAACAACGCCTCAAAGACCTTGGCCTTATCACACCGGAACAGCGTTGACAAAAGGGTAGGCTGTACGCGAAATATATAAAATACTTTCAGAACACTACGAAGTACTAAACCTTCAAGACCTTGACGCTCTGAATGCCAAGAAACATTTGCGTGGACATTCCCTTAAGTTATGGGAAAATTCATCCAAGCTAAAGCCTTTGAAGTACTTTTTGTCTAACAGAGTTGTAACAGCATGTAATAGACTCCAAGAAAATGTTGTGATGGCTCCCACAATGAACTGCTTCAAGAATGGATTAGACAGATTACATATCTCCAAGCTTTTTGATACATACGCATCAGCTAATTTATCTGCTAGTATGTTTAATCAAATAATAATAAATCTTTCATGCTGCGCCGAGTGCCGGTCATTACAGGTAGAAGTATTATACTCTCATTACATTTATACAACTTCATACCTAATGTAATATCCGTTAGTATCCGTTCCAATACAATCTACTGGTCGGTCGGCCAAACCGCATCGTTTGGGCGACCGATTAGTGTCGCAACTAGCAAGGTCTTCGGTAAGGTAAACTTTATAATACTCTCACTGTCACGTCACTTCTCAAATACCTAAAAAAAATGTGCAATGGGTCGCACATTGCGTTGGATTGGAGGGTTGAAATACGACAGGATACTTTGTCACTTTGAAGATGGAAGGTGGACCATGGTCATCAATTAAAATACTATATTTCACTGTCAAAGCTAGCGAGTACTGAAGTCTACTCAGCTTTCTGTCTTGTACCAGATCTGTTTGCTTCTAGCAAAGTAATGCTGAATTTGTGGAAAGTCAGAAAATTATAACAATTATTTAGCTAAGTATTTTTTTTTTAGATTCTTATGACCTGTTAATCAATCACAATGAAAGGAAACAATGCATGTGGCATTGACCATATGCTTAATTTATTTAACTATAATAGGCCAATGTTGACATTTTTGTATGGACACGTGCCTCCAATTTATGCGGTGTAGTTTTGTAACGCACTGACAATGGCAATGCCTTTCATTTCGACAGTTTAACAACATTAAACTTTGCGTTTTTTACGTTGTTGAACAGACAAAAATTTCAAACATAATTATGTAACAATGGATAGCAGAGGGGCTCGTGGCTAAGTAATAACTGACGTACGGGTACCATCCGAACATCTTTACATACCGAAGACTGGTTTGTGAAGGTCAGATAAGCATAGGCTCCACTTAAAATACTGGTATTCAGTTTCATCCGGTTAGATTGGAAGCCGACCCCATAAATAGTTGCGAAAGGCTAGACAGATGAAGAAGATGGTGTAGCAACGATTAGCAATTTCGTACAAATCTTTCAAATTGTGATTGCAAGTGTGTGCGGATGTAAGTGTAGGTACAATAAACCTACATACGTATAGAAACCTATTAACTTCAGGAACTCTAAAAACCGGGACAAAAATATTAACCTAATGATCAAAACAGTTTAGATTACAAAATACCTACCTACTTATGATAGTGTGAAAAAATTCCATTGACGCAAATCTATCTAAAAGTGTAATTTTTATATAATTATGTATTATTCAAAACTATGTCAGAGATTTTAATGATCTTTAGGTATCAAACTATTTAATATTTATGTTCTGAGAATAACGCAGAAGCGAACGCCCGGGTGTTTCCATTGCGAAGATCGCCCTGAGGACACAGTGGAGCATACGGTGGAGGTCTGCCCGGCTTGGGCGGAGCACCGCCGTGTCCTTGTCGAGGCGATCTCTCGCGTCCGGCCCTGGTTCAGGCCCTGGTACGGAGCGAAGTGCATGGGTAGCCGTCACTTCCTGCGAAGCAGTGATGCTCGTGAAGAGGGAGGCGGCACACGTAAGGGAGAGGTAGTATATGCGCCCTCACGGCCCTAGCTTCCGTAGGAGATGCCCTGGGCGTCGGGAATCCCAGGCTAATTCCTGGCAGCCGTAGGCGCGCGCTTGCGGACGCCGAGTAATGGGTAGCTTGCTGTCCGGTAAGGACCAAGCCCGCGTCGACGGCGCGTTGTGTTCCACGCGCGCCTCATAGAGATGTCAGCACCAGCGGAAGAGGCAAGGGCCGATGCCTGCCAGGGATGCGGGTTGTTCGAAAGAGATACCGTGACCCCTGGAACACAGGCAACTGAAGGAACACGGGTGGGTTTTAGTCAGTAAAAGTCTGATACACTCTCCTGCTCCACCCAGAGCGGGAGAAGTTATTTGATGATTTCCCACCGTAAAAAAAATCCTTACTCATTTAAGACTAGCTGTTGCTCACGATGTCGTCTACTATCTAAGATTAAAAGTAACCAATGTCCTTTTCCAAGTTATGGTCTACTTATGTGCCAAATTTCACCCAAATCCGTTTAGCCATTTTAGCGTGAAAGCGTAACAAACAAACATAATTATAAAAACTCAAATCTTTTTTAGGTCCGTACGTGTGCAGGTGTAGGGGCATGCGGTGCAAGATGGGAGATGAGACATTGTCCGTGGAGACACACCGCATACACACTAGAAGTCTACGAACTACCTCACTTGTGGAGGTTGTCTTTGCTGCGACCTATTTGGGAACAAAGTCTACCCCGAATTGCCCTTAAATAAAAAACAAAAGAATAGCGACTTCTTTCCATGAAACCCGAAAAATCATTTCACATCCGTGTTCCATCCATGGTATGTTAAACACCATTTTTTTCCATCATTACCACATCATTATCACCATGTGAAAACTGTAAAGATTCAGTGCTAAGTGCTAATAATAGAGTTATTATCTTTAACTCCGATGATAATAATGTCATCTTCTTTGAAAACGATCGCGTGAGTAGATAGGGATCATTATTGTTTGTTAACGTTAAAAATGTAATTATGGACACTTATACAATTTGGTGATGCTCTTGCGATGGAATTCACGATCTGTATGACCTAATTATAAGTTCCGGGTAACTTACCCCGCAAATAGTATTTTTGTTTGAAAACTACTTCAGTTTTTAAATCGTCAGGGCATTCCGCAGGGCAAAAAGGTCTGTTTTTTTTTCTGCCGAAGCAACAATAATATTTGCACTGTTTAAACAGCATTTTTGAGCAAGTCAGTTGTTGCTTCAATTTAATTGTATACCACAGACAAGAAACGTGTTTCGTATATTTACACGATACAGGTTTCTTGTCTGTTGACTCGATGTAATTATCATAAAAACTTTAATAAAAAGAAACAAACAAGAGACTTATTAAAAAGCACTATCAATGTTAATTTTTTTAATAAATGTTCATTTTTACTTTTAGTCAACTCCTCACAAATTCGTATACCTTCACTTGCTAAGTTAATAACTACCAGGAAGTTAATAACATTATTTATCATCACCAAAATGCAGTAAGTGGAAAAAATGCGTTTTATTTAAGCTTACTCAAAAACCAATCATCAGAATTTGACCAATTTTTTAAATCGGTTAACAAATGATGGAGGTCTGAGGTATCAAACATATAAATGTAACGGAATTGAGGCCCTCCTCTCTTTTTTGAAGGCAGTTAAAATAGATTTATTTATCAAGGTATGCCAACAGCTTCTGTGTATAATTTACTATATATATTGCGGTAATAGCTTCTGACTTACACAGTCGCCAATAACAGGTTAACCAGCAATTTTGTGAGTAAGTGATAAACGCACACTTGAATTTAAAATTAATAACAAAAAGAGAAAGAAAATTACAAGACTTGGAATGCTTATTGCAATTTTGCCCACATACTTAAGGCTAAACAATAAACAATATAAATTGAAATAAAATTTAAATGAGATTATAATGCCTTTAATGTAAATTTTATTTCTAAATAAATCTCTCACCAATATTTGTGACGCTATCAATATGACTTCTGAAGTTAACTTTACCATTCATGTTGACACCCATATCTCGAACTTCGTTAACATATTCTAATAATGCTCTTTTTATATTGTACTAGCTTTTGCCAGCGGCTTCGCCCGCGCGAAACTTTCATGCCCTATTTAACTCCCTTAGGGGTTGAATTTCGAAAAATCCTTCCTTAGTCCTCGTTTACATTATAAAGGGAAAAATTATATTCTCTGTGAAAAATTTCAGCTTTCTAGGTCCAAGGGTTTGGGCTGGGCATTGATGAGTCAGTCAGTCAGTCAGGACTTTACTTTTTATTTATATAGATAATAAAATAAAGATGAGACAGCACTGTATTGCTTTTTTCTACTGAATCGAATGTGGCCACATTTTTGTACATTAAATTTAATGCGGTTTAAGTGGCACCAGTGCTTAATCCTATCTAAATCCTCTTGAATTAGAGTAACATCTACATTCGAATTGATAGTTCTATCAATTTTAAGATCATCGGCAAACATTTAATACCTATTTATAGTGATGGATGTGATCTATAATGTCGTTAATGAAGAGAGAAAACAGAACAGGTGCAAGATGAGATCCCTGAGGAACTCCTGAGACAGCAAAGTATGGGTAAGACTCATAACCATTTAAGACGAGAATTTGTGATCCACGAGATAGTTAAGACGAAACCCAGTTTAATAGTGAGCCATACAGTAACTGATAATGGTCAACTTTATCAAATGCACTGCTAAAGTCCATTTTTACAGCATCTACTTTTAATCTTTTGTCAAGAGAGACGGTTACGTATAAGAGTTACGTTTGTAACAAACTCGACAAGATTCGTTTCCACACTGCGACCAGCTTTAGTGGGTGAGGTGAGGTGAGATAGTTTTATCAATGTGGCGAGTGACGACCGCATAAACAAGATACTCGAAGATTTTAGGAAAGCATGCATGATAAGATTGAGATTGGGCGATAGTTTCTAACATTTGCAGGATCACCCTTTTTAAATATCGGGACTATTCTTGCACTTTTCCATACCCCAGGAAAGATTCCTTCTTCAAGATAGGAATTAAAAATTAACTGCAATGGTAAGGAGAGAACATGGCTGCAGCGTTTAATAAACGAAGGTTGGTATGGAATCCGGTCAAAGGCCTTTTGAGGCGTCTATGTGTTTAAGTTTATTAAAAAAATGTTTTTCCGTAAAATTAACAGTGCTTATGACACTGTCAATACCCGAAAAGCTATCGGAAGTATTTTTGGCAGGAGCGCGGTTTCGACTAAAGACGGATACGCATTGATCCGCGAAAAGGTTTGCGATCGGGACCACTGCTAGCTATCCTATCATTCATAAACATGTGAGCAGGTATGCAAGATTCTCCACGACGTTTATCTTTTATGAAACGCCAGAATGCTTTAGGGTTTTTGAGAATATCACTTTCAATTTTATGTTTATAGGCACTGTAGCAGTTATTTATTAACGTATGACAGCGACTACGGAGTAGTTCAAAGGTGAGTCTGTCCCGGGGATTTTTGTATTTTCGGTATTTTTGGCTGAACTTCTCTTTTTCAGATAGAGCTTTAAAATAGCGAGTCCAAGACGAAAATTTCGACTTTTCTTTGTATGTTTCGGTATAAAATTATCGGTAGCGCTTTACATATACTAATAAATAAATAATACTATAAAACTTTAATTCTTGCAAATTTTAAACAAAAACAAATTCTCAAACGTGAATAATAATTAAATATTCAAATAGATTATTTACATCTTTACACAATACCATCTGTTTGAAATACTCCACACCTAAAAATTATATTTCTACGTCATTGGAGATGATGGTCAGGATTCAGAACTTACAGCGTATTTATCACCAATTTTCTATCCTTGAGATTCACGATTCTAGTAAATCTATATCTATACTAATAATAAAGAGGAAATATTTGGTTGTTTGTTTGCATTGAATAGGCTCCAAAACGATTGGACCGATTTGAAAAATTATTTCACTGTTGGGAAGCTACACTATCCCCGGGTGACATAGGCTATATTTTATCCCCGTATTCCCACGGGAACGGGAACTACGCGGGTGAAACCGCGGAGCGCTGCTAGTTATACTTAAATAAACACTCACATTAACATCACGGATGTACCTATTCTCCGAAAGGTTATCGCAGAGGTCCACATCAAGTAACACCCACATTTAAGTATGTTTACGTTCCATGTAATGGGGTGAATTCTAATTAATATACAGGGTGACGATTTAGTCACCTACGTCGGTCAAGGAGTGATTCTACACGTCATGAAACTCAAAAACAAAAAACAGACATGCATCGAAATAGTCTGCCAAGTGTTGTATTGGGTGTTGTAGTGTTGTATTTCGTTTTCTTTTTTCACGTTTGGCTTAAGAGTTCCGTAACATTTTTTTTTAAATAACGGTAGAATCACCCCATTTGCGGATGTAACTTACTAAACCACCACCCGGTGTGTACCTATAATATATATCAAGGTCAAAAACTGATTCAAAAGGAGTAAATGTCTTATTAAGTCCTGTAGTATACTCCTGTCCTGAGTATAATACTTAATAGTAACACGGTATATTTTCCAAAATATATTTTACAATCTATACAATGTTTACATATACCTATAAGTTAACAGACTTAAAATAATTACATACAAAACAAGGGGGAAAAGAATAACAAGTCATCAAAGAAATCGTACGCATGTCAACAGGTCAAGTTCCTAAACGTTGTATGGCGATGCTGATTCTTTGGCCAAACAATAGGCCAGCCTTGTCCAGCCCAGTCACGTGAAGATTCGACCAACCGCTTGGCGATGTCTTAAAAAGCAAAGCGCATGCTCGGACCCCATGGCCATTATTATACTACAATATAATATACTGTGACAGTACTTACTAGTTAAGAAGCGAAAATTACGAAATCGTGCTTTCCGAGTAATTGTTCAATCATGCATTACATGGGTATTTTCATGGGGTCCTGGCATTGAATTTGGTACACCTTCGTCACATGTTTGTGATGTGAATGTGTGAATAGGCTACTAAGATAATATGAGCAGGGACAGAAAGTCACAGTACCGGATTAAATTAATTAATTAATATTTTATTTCTGTCTTTGATTTCTTTCTCTTTTTACCAAGATTAATTAATACCTTTACCACATTAATATACAGGGCCAACTGAAACCATGCATCCAGCACAATATGGTGACAAAAAAACAGCTGTTTCATAGAAGATTGCAATATTTACGTAGTCAAAATGATAGAACAACAATTTTTTTGCCGTCTGCCGGCTCTTCTCCATAGAAAGCGACAAATTGGAACCATGCACCTATCTTCTGACGTTTCATAAGTGCCCATGCAGGTTTATATGAAATAAAATATCTTGATTTTGTTACAGAATTATGTACTGTATCCATGACAATAGGTTGAGAGTCGATATCACTGTCTCACTGTATATCGAAGTCAGGCAAAAATCTAAAGTCGCATAACCAACCCGCTTACAGTTTACGTGTTTTCCTATTTCCAATAGGGTAATTTTTAAACAAATATGAGTGAGTACCAATGTATGCTGATGTCTCGGTTTTTCTAAATATAACCACAGGGTGACCGTGGATTTGTTATGATTTTGTATTACCGATGTTGAAATATTAAAAAAACCACCTTAACGTTAAATATAGCTTTGTGATATAACGGAACTTGTATTAATCAATAAAGCTAAATATAAAGATGATTTGGATTATTCTACAAAAACACTAATGGAAATGAAGCTTGAAGCTCACTTTTAGCAAAACTATAATTATGAGTTTTTTTTTTTATTATTGTTAAAGGATAATCACTGACTCATACAACAGTTCATAATTAATCAAACACTTTCAACATTATTACAAAGAAAACGGAAGGCCATAAAAATTGGCAAGTCATCATTGGTAAGTCCTCTTTGATTTCAGAAACCATCTAGATAAGTGTAGTAGGTACTTACAAATTGATTGGGTGAAGGTCATCTTCACATAAGTCGAGTCATGATGTCATTACACGACTGACTGAAGTTCAAAAGCTAAACAATTATTTTCTTCAACAAGCTTAGAGCTTAGGTAGACTCAACTAGGAACTTTATCAGTAACATCATCTGCCTAGCCTTTTCCCAAATATGTTGGGGTCAGCTTCCAGTCTAACTTGATGCAGCTTAAAACCAGTATTTTACATGGAGCGACTGCGTATCTGACATCCACATCGCCGTCCCTGGTTACGATAGCCCTCGGTAAGATTGGTTGTCAGTCTTTCGGGTTTCTAATGACCTGTAACGATTGTCCAAGATTCTCGAATGATAGCCGGGACCGTGCTAGCCGAGGCGCGGAATAAAGATGGTCACCCATCCACGGACTAACCGTTGCAAGCGTAGCTTACCCTACAATAGCGGATATCCAAATCCACTTCCCCGGATTTAGCCATGAACTTTAATAAAGGTCCAAAAGACAAACTGTCGACTCATCCTAGCTCGTAATTATTTGCTGAATACTTGAAAACACTAAGCTGACTGGGTGAAGGCCAGTCTAACACTTTCGTCATGATTGTCACGATAAATAGTCGCTCTATACAATTATGTGAATAAACTGACAGTTCTGTAGCGAAATAATGAAAAATGGTGTTCGCACTAAACAGTCTGTCATTGCGTCAGCTGCTTGGAAAATGATTGCTGGTAGCTGTGAGTACCTACAGCAAGAAGGTTCTAACACCATTAACTAAATTAGTAAACCTTTTGTGTTTCCACTGCTGAGACACAGGCCTCCTCTCGGTCTCGGCCTCTATACGAGAGGGAGTGAGGCGTAATCCACCACTCGGGCCCAGACGGGGTTGGTAAATGTTGAATTTTTGGTTCTAAGACATGCAGGTTTGCTCACGATGTTTTCCTTTGCCGTTTTGAGAGCAGTGGAGATGAAATTAAATAAAATAAGTACACAAACTAAAGTGCCTGCCAGGGTTTTAACCCACGACCGTAACTTAAAGCCGACACCACTGGGCTACCAAGGCTCTCCAACACCATGCATTTCAGTATAAAACGCAGCCACATTACATTGGGAAGTATTAGTACAAGGAATTTTGCAATATCGTGAATGTGTTAAGAGACACAACATCACCGAAATTTAAACAGTGACTGTTTGTACCCGCATCTTAATTGCGACACACAATTTAACAGAATCTTAATAATTTTAAAGGAATATTCCTAATCCAATGCTTCATTTGTTCGAATAATTTGTCTGCTCAACAACCTAAATAACACAACGCATGTTGTTGAACTGTCACAATAAAAGTTAGTCTTACGGTTGGTGAGTTACGCAATTACCCTTCTGTTCTGCAGAGGACAATCGCAGAGAATAAATACTCTAGTCGTGCACTGGAAACGCCTAGACTAAATGCCTGCCTAGTCTAAACTAAGTAGCGTATCAAAATTATCAATTGATCGACTAAACAAAAAACTAACATTTATTTCCTATTAAACGTCGTAACGTTATGTCTACCTACAAGTATTTTTATGCCGCGTAAAGTTATTAATTTATGCGGAATGATGGTAGGTAACCACCAAAATACCAACTGGCACCATAAAGATATTCAAATGGGTTCCAATTCGCTTCCTTCTTGCAATACTTAAGATTTCGTTTTTCACATTTCCTGGCAAAACTGAGTTAACACTTAACATGTAAAAAATATGGTCATTCTTATGACGGATCGAGTTCCTAATAAGTAAGCAAAGTTAAAGAAATATTGGAATAATTCATGACGAACTTTGAACCTTCTTCTTTTATGGCGTGAGCATTATATTATTTACTGAATACATTTTCCTCAATTCCTAATTCATACTGCTTGAAGCAATTTAGATCAAAACCTAAATTTTGGACATCTAAGTAATTGTGGAAAAATAATAATCTAGCCCTAATCTCCTCTTAAACAGATCTATCTTAATGAACAATTTACGTCTTGGGGGAGGCGGAAGTAGCGTTTCAAAAGCCTACAAAGCCGGCCCGGAAAACGACGCTTTAAGCTGGTAAAAATCTAGCATGTACCCTCTGCCACCCACGTACAAGAAAATAATAAGGTCACTTACTAAGACGTAGAAAAATACTTGGCACATGTTTCCATAATATTTTCTGTTCCATCTGGCAGACGGTCTTACCCATCAATCTTGACATGTGTTTTACAATGTGCAATATTTCTCACTGCATTTTCCTAGATCATAAACTTAAAATTATTATGTACAAAGTAATTAATATGCAATTTAAAAGTCCGGTCAGGTACGAGCTGTTTAACTTGTGCACAGGGAATTCCACACTGAAGAATCAAACAAACTGTTGTTTAGTATCAAATTGGAGAAATTCAATACACCCAATAATAATTGTATGGTGGATGTAGGTGGCCTTGTGGTTTGTGGCTAAGTAATAACTGCCACACGCGTCGATTGATCAGGTAAAGCTACGCTTGCCCCGGTTGGTCTATGGGTGGGCCTTTAGATATCAAGGCCCCTTCGAGCCTCGGAAAGCACGTTAAGCCGTTGGTCTCAGCGGTCATTCGTAAATTTTTGGCGAACCGTGACTGTCATTACAGGTCGTCAGAAGCCCGTCAGTCTCACAATTAGTCATACAAAGAAGTATCGTATTACCCGGGAATTGAGTTCTGGAGGTCAGATAGACAGTCGCTCTATGTAAAATACTGGTACTAAGCTGGTCCTGGTTAGACGGCAAGCCGACCCCAACATAGTTAGGATAAGGCTAGGCAGATGATGGTTGTAGGCAGGCCTTGAGGTTTCGAGAGTATCTACCTAATTTCGCAAAAAAAGTCTTTGAGATCAGGAGTGCGCTGGATGCGGGAAGCACAGAACCGGTCGAAGTGGCGGAGCTTGGGGGAAGCCTATGTCCAACAGTGGACGTCTTTTGCTGAAACGATGATGATGATGAAGTCTTTGAGATGCCATCTCGCGGGATATCTTATGGCCATAAACAGGCTGACAAGAACATCGAAGCACAAACTGTCACCATGGATTAAGCACATGATTATGAAAATGAGCACCTAGGAGTTCCGCCTTTTATGTCAAATCAAATCAAATCAAAATATTTTTATTTCATATAAACCTGCATGGGCACTTATGAAACGTCAGAAGCTAGGTGCACGGTTCCAAATTGTTGTTTCCTATGGAGAAGAGCCGGCAAGAAACTCCACGGTTACTCTTTTAAAAATAATTGGCTTTAACAATATTTACAAATTACAGAGATTAAATGTATGGGAGGACAGCGCAGGCCTGTCAATAAGTACCAGGTACTTAGACGAATACAAAATAGAAAATCGTCTACAAATCTACAGTCAGTAAGGCCTACAACGTTCTCTCATTCACAATATGTAAAATAATCTACATAAATAAAATGAACCTAAATAAAATTGATGTATAATGTCAATTAATGACGAGATTATGTCAGCATTGTAAAAATAAAAATAATAAAAAAGAACTTTGTATTTTAGAGCAGTTAATAGACTTTCACATAGTTATGCTGTTAATGAGGTACCAGGGAAGCCACATGTGCAGAAGGAATTAATGCCAAACTTCCCTGTCTTCAACGTAGTCTTTTATCTTATAATATGCTTTTTTGATAAGGACACGTTTGATGTGCGTTTTAAACTTTCCATCGCTAAGTTCTGTAACCGACTTTGGCAACTTGTTATAGAAGCGGATACTGTTTATTAGAAATGACTTGCTAGTTTTAGTCAGTCTAAATTTTGGAATCACAATTTCATCTTTACTACGTGTATTCAAATTATGGAAATCGCATCGTTTTTTGAAAAGGCCTAAGTTTTTGCGAACATATAAGATATTTTCTAGGATATAAAGAGAAGGCAGAGTTAATATATCAATTTCGCTGAATTTGTTTCTAAGAGACTCGCGAGGCCCCATTTTATAGATTGCGCGGATTGCCCTCTTTTGTAAAATGAAAATTGAATCTACGTCAGCTGCCGATCCCCACAGCAGAACGCCATAAGACATAATACTGTGAAAATAAGCAAAGTAAACTAACCTAGCTGTGGCTACATCAGTCAACTGCCTTATTTTTCTTACTGCGTAAGCAGCTGAGCTTAATCTACTTGAAAGAGCTCTAATGTGAGCACCCCATTGCAATTTTGAATCTAAAGTAATTCCCAAAAATACAGTTTCCGAAATAGCATCCAGTTTCTTGCCATCAAGTTTTAAGTTTAGACCTACTTGGGGTACATTTGGTAACGAGAACTTAAGACATTTAGTTTTGTTCGCATTGAGTAAAAGATTATTAGCAGCAAACCTGTACGCAACGCTGTACCTGTAACCTATGATACGCGTAGATAGTTTTCGTTGGTTATTTTAAAAAAAACGGCTGTTGCAGAGAAAAGTGCAATACCTACCCTTTCAAAATGTGTGGACCAACATTAAAAAAAAAAACAAACAGAACATTTCAACGCAGCAGAGTCCAGAATCATGTACCTACTGATTCCATGATAGCTGGTTGTACATCGATGTCTGTACCAACCTATATACAGGGTGTGGCGTAAATAGTGGTCCACCGTTAAGGTTTCGATATACCAGATAATTTACGATAACATTTAAAAAAATTACCATTACTACCCAAGGATTCCGAAAACATTTTTTTTTTGTTTTATAAGTATTTTCGAAATTTCTACCTAAAATCTTTCTTTAAAAAATATGTTTTCTATTGAAGTCACAATTGTAATTTCAACAAAAACCATTTCTTTTAAATTTTTTCATTGGTTACAAGGTAGAAATTTCGTAAATATACTTAAAAAACAAAAACATAATATTTTCGGAATCCTTGAGTAAAAATGGTATTTTTTTAATATGTTATAGTTAATTATCTAGTATATCGAATCCTTAACGGTGGACCACTATTTACGCCACACCTTGTATATGTTATGATAACCGCCCTGTCATACGCATACTACCTGATATAACACTATCTACCTACATCCTAAACTGAAAAAAAAAAGAGAACCGGATTCTAGTTATTGAGACTAGAATACAATATGAATTTCCCACAAGAAATACCTAAATCTATGACTAATATCGTGACAAGTTTATGCAGTTACCAAAAAAATATCTGAACTTTAAACTTGGTCTCAAAGTCCAGGAAGGTAAAGGAACTAGATCGAGAGCAAGTTTTTGTTGTTTTATTAATTCAGAATCAAATTTAGAGTTTTGTTTGTCCATTTGTCTGAGTACCTACTGATTCCATGATAGCTGGTTGTACATCGATGTCTGTACCAACCTAGATACAGGGTGTGGCGTAAATAGTAGTCCACCGTTAAGGATTCGATATACCAGAAAATTTACGATAACATATTTAAAAAAATACCATTTCTACCAAAGAATTCCGAAATATTTATTTTTTAGTTTTATAAGTATTTACGAAATTTCTACCTAAAATCTTTCTTAAAAAAATATGGTTTCTATTGAAATCACAATTGTAATTTCAACAAAAACCATTTCTTTTAAATTTTTTCATGGGTTACAAGGTAGAAATTTCGTAAATACCTATGAAACAAAAAAAAAAAAAAAATTTCGGAATCCTTGAGTAAAAATGGTATTTTTTAAATACGTTATAGTTAATTATCTGGTATATCGAATCCTTAACGGTGGACCACTATTTACGCCACACCTTGTATATGTTATGATAACCGCACTGTCCTACGCATACTACCTGATAAAATACTATCTACTACCTACATCCTAAACTGAAAAAAAAAAGAGAACCGGATTCTAGTTAGTGAGACTAGAATACAATATGATTTTCCCACAAGAAATACCTAAATCTATGACTAATATCGTGACAACTTTAAGCAGTTACCAAAAAAATATCTGAACTTTAAACTTGGTCTCAAAGTCCAGGCAGGTAAAGGAACTTGATCGAAAGCAAGTTTTTGTTGTTTTATTTATTCAGAATCAAATTTAGAGTTTTGTTTGTCCGTTTGTCTGATCCTTTTAAGTCACTACGAAGTAAGATTTTTTGGCATTTTATAATTGTAATTTTATAATTGCAATAGACTGTCCTGTGTTATTTCTTTTACATTAAGCTGGACTAGCATAGTACGTAGTAATAGTAGTATACGAGGCAAAAATACAGGTTTTGTTACTATTGTCGTGCAGCCCACAAATGGTCCCACTGCTGGGACCCAAGCCTTCTTTCTTCGAGAAGGGGTGGGCCCATTGCGGGTTGGAAGAATGTAACATGACGCCGAACTTTTGGTTCAAGGACATGTCGGTTTCCTCACGATGTTTTCCTTCACCGTTTTGAGAGCAGTGGTGATGAAATTATTTACACAAAGTAAAGCGCTTGCCTGGATTCGGACTCATGACCTACTCGTAAGTCGGGGCCGATACTAAATGATCCGAGTTTTTTTTTTGTTACGCTTTCAAGCTATAATGGCTGAACGGATTTAGATGAAATTTGGCAGACAGATAGACCATGACCTGGGTAAGGATATAAGCTACTATTCACCTTAATTCGCAGACGATGTCGCGGGCAACAGCAAGTTATTTATAAATTCAATGTAGCCGTCATTTCGTCGTGCCAGATCGCAAGATTGTCAGCTAAACACGAAGTTTTAGGCTACACTGACCTCCACCCTCATAACGAACTTCGATCACCTAACTAAAAGCAATCAACGTTCTATAAATAAAAGTGAATCTATAGTCTACAATATTAATTAACACTTTTAATTGTTGTATCGTACGTGAAGATCATTGCCCTTGACCTTCGAGTCGCTGCGACGTGCGCGCACGCATCGCGACTTCGCGAGATCAGCGACGAGTGCGCTTGCACAACTAATACAATGAGCGGTCGGAAGCGGAGCGGTGTTCTTCTTTTCCAAAACAAAATTTATATTGATTCAACCCAGAATATTCCTTTACTTGTTTATTGGATCTCTTAATAAATTTATTTAATAGATCTCCAACGGGTGCTACACAATTGCATGCTAGTTTAAAAGAACGGACAAATAATAGTGAATGCTTCCGATTTCCAATTAAGGCGACACTTTGCGCGGGCTCGAACTCACTGGTGGGCCTGGCTAAAAATCACTTTGTCTCACCAGCCTTCGTATCCGACAGAGATAGTATCAGTGGTGAGCAGTTAGACGCTAGTCTACATGCACAACGTTATTGAGTGAGATGCAGGAGCATTTTTGGAAAAAAAATTAAGAAAAGTCCTTCAGAAGATCGGGTTTTCTGAAAAAACCACTGCATAAATCAATGACGAATAAAATTTATTGAATGTATTGTTAATTGAACTTTGTCGGTACCGTCTTGGTTTTCGAGATTTTACACTCCTTTTATTACTTAAACACGCTCAAAGTTAGGTTAAATTAGCAAGAAAAACGAATCTTTGTTGGCTCATAACTTTTTAATGGCTTTTCATTTTAGTATTCTGTTTCCGTACAGACAATAATAATAACGAGACAAAACCATACCATGTTTTATTTTTGATGTGCATAGTCAAACAATGGAGTAAAACCCTCCCGAAGTTTGCATGGAAAAAATGTGGACAAGTGTCACCTTAAGACAACATCATTCCTGTAGCGTACAGGGATCAAGCTAGTAAATATTGTCAGGTCCTTCTGAAATATTGACAATCGATCTAACATCATCTGCCAGACTGCCACCCTTTTCCCAACTATGTTAGAGTCGGTTTTCAGCTCTCCCGGATGCAGCTGAATACCAGTACCTATTTGACCCCCACAACCCAGATATTGGGTATTATACGAAAAAAAAATTACAAGACTTTCGGGCTTCGACGACCTGTAACGACTGTCAAAATTCTACAAATGTCAGTTGGGACCACCGGGTTAACATGCTTTCCGAGGTACGGAGGGGTCTCGGTATATAAAGATAGTCACCCATCCACGGACCAACCGCGGCAAACGAAACTTAACCTGATTTACCGACCCGTGTGAATAAAAAGAGTATGCTAGGTGGTAAAGTAAGCGTCACCACATATACCTCAAATCTACCTATCAACTAGTTATGATCACTGCCTATAAGCCGTTTGCCGTGAGAAGTTGCAAAACTCGTTAGACTTCCAAATGGTCTCATTGTAATATTTATGCGCAAAAAGAATGATCAGTCCACTTTCATGGTCGATGTTGCGTAAATGTGTACCTACCTCGGTTTTAATGAAGCGAAAGATTTGTTATTATTTACGCATTAACATATTGTTTTTTTTTTTTTTGTTTTTTATATCAAACGCAATAATCATCATTATTATTTTAGCTGAAATGTCGCCTAATTTCAGCATAGCTGTGCTTTTCGCAAACGGCGTAATCTCACAACCTTCACCAGATCATCGCAGATCTATCAACGCTGCTCCAACATACGCCTGGTTGGTTGCAAGCTTTTCTGGAACGCTCGATCTGAAATTAAATTCAAAAAGAAGTTGATGCACCAGGCTTTTTAAAACAGGCGCGACACGACAACACGACGCGGCGCGAATTGTTAAACAATTTCCCTGAAGTTTTTATAGAAATTGATCTACGAGTGTCGCGACGCGACCATCGCATCGCGTTAGTCTGCACGAGTCATTATTAATTTTAAACACTTATTCAACACACACCCCTTTTATATATGAACAATACGTAGACACACATTTCTTTCTTTCGCAAGTAGAACTCCCATAACCGTAAACAAAGACACAAAGCGTGTGTTGTGTTAACTATGATTTATGGCGTAAAAATGGTGGTTCTAAACATAGCAAGGACAGGCCTTTCACTAGACAAAGTAATACTAAGTTATGGCGCAGATAATAATATAACTTGAAGATTGTCTATCTATTATAGCTTAGGACTAATCGTGGATAGCTGATTACTTGATTGCTTTATCACTTTCATACATTTTTTTATGAATTAACAAGTTATATTTTCAGTTTGCACTACACGTCAATAAATTCTAGTTATTATACATACAAGCATAAAACTAGATTACATTATATAAAACTAGACAGAATTTTATGAAATAAAAAACCAAAACAAAATTGGAAAAAATTAGATAAAATTGGACAAAAATGTGATAACATTAGACAAAAAATTGATAGGTTTGGGATAAAATTGGAATAAACATTTACAATGTAACTAGCTGACCTGACAGACGTTGTCCTGTCCGTCCAATAGTCATTCATACAGAATCCCTACCCTACCTACCGTACCTACCCTACCTACCCTACCTACCCTACCTACCCTACCTACCCTACCTACCCTACCTACCCAACCTACCCTACCTACCCAACCTACCCTACCTACCCAACCTACCCTACCTACCCTACCTACCCAACCTACCCTACCTACCCTACCTACCCTACCTACCCTACCTACCCTACCTACCCTACCTACCCTACCTACCCTACCTACCCTACCTACCCTACCTACCCTACCTACCCTACCTACCCTACCTACCCTACCTACCCTACCTACACTATAAACCTCACGGAGCCCGAGACCTTTCCAACGAATGCAAAACCGTGGAAATCGGTTCGTGCGTTCTGGAGTTATAGCGTCAGGAAGGAAAACCCGACTTATTTTTATATAGTAGACAACAGAAACAATTTAATTTATTTACTCGAAAGAAATCTTACTAGGAGTGGCAATAAACTCCAGGTATCAAGTAGCAGTGTAATGGTATCTTAGTTCAGCACACGCGAAATGCAAAACACATCATAGCACAAGCCTAACGTAAACCACTGCTATTTTATTTCGAATTCTGAAACGAATGTGCTATTTTATTTTAAGTAACTCTTATTTTCATGTTATTTCTTTTGTAATCATTGTACTTCCTCAAACTGTAATGTTACTTTTAGAACTCCGTAATACTCGCACTCCAGTCACAAGACACAGGACATTATTATTATCTCCTTTTTTTTCGTTTAAGTACTTTTTTTTTACGTCACTTGACATCTCTCGGGGCGCTGGAGTCGCGTGCAGAACTTTGGAGGTACGCGGAGCTGAAGCCAACTCGCACCGGCCCCTTAGACATTTTTTTATGAATAGCAGCACTGATTGACGATTATCCTTGTATGCATTAAACAAAAGCACTCAAGGACAACCCCTGGTTGGTGTAGGACTATTGCATGATATGGAAACAAAGATATTAGAATGTGTAATTGGATGGCTAAAGTGGACTGGTTATTAAGACCTATGGAGAACTATGATCCCTGCCTGATTAATATTTTGTACACGGATAAAATGGCAGAGGGTGGTGTGCACACCCAATAATGGGTCCCCGGGTTCTGTCACTAGCACATAGTGACGCAGCGAAGAGCACAAGGAGCAATATGTCCTGAGGTGTTTGAGGAGTGGAGAGGTATTCCACGGCTATCAAAACATTTCCAGAGCCCAGAAGATGGTCAAGATTCCTATCAGCACTTACTGGAATACTCCTTTCCTCACGTTTGCTCTTGCGAATTTTCACTCAAGCCGGAGAAAAGAAAAAGAAAAACAAGCTAGGAGCCTCGTCAGTACTCACTCCAGCCTCATCTTCCCTGGCTTGCTCTTATTGGAATAAGAGCAAGCCAGGGAAAATGAGGAAAAAGATAACTCCCGGGAGCTGGGTCGTAGTTGCTACTGCCTAACAGCTTGTCACAAGCTGCCCTGTAGGTTTCTATATCCCTTTTGGACTCGCTCGTCACCCTAGACCTATTCCGGCAAAAGTTAACTCTACCGGCATAGACCTAGAGTTCGGACCGCGCAAGCCCCACTATAACGTCAATGTATGGTTGTGCGGTTACCTATTATTTGGCATAAACCAATTGATCTTGTCGTTTGATGACGGGAAAGTGCCAGTCAGCACCCTAGTTTTGTAACACACCAATCGCAATCCGAGCTTGGGTTTTAAATAAAAATTCTATTCCATTGCTTCATAATTTTCAAAAATTCTTCTGCTCAGTAACGTAAATAACGCAATGAACGTGACTGAAGTTTCAACATGACATTAAATTGATTACCATATAACATGTGATAAGCAATGTGTAGGTAAACGACAACCCAAGAACTCAGGACAGGAAGCAACTTATTCTGTCTGTCTTGCAGCAAACCTGACAAAAATAAAGAAAACCATTTAAAGGTAGTACAAAGGCTAGCTAACCCTCGTGCAGTAATCGAAAACAAATATAAATAGGTACCATTACCAGTTGCAAAGTCTGTGCTTATTCTTAAGTAGTTAAAAGCTGTGGTTAGACGAACAATTATAAGCAGGCGGTCATTCATACTTGACACACTAAACGATGTTGCTACAGGCTTTAAACAAAGCCTTCAAACTATTCATTTGTGGGCTGACATGATTCTGTTGTGGTTTAAAAAGATGACTTCATTTTAATTAGAAAATTGCTTGTGGAACCAGCTGATGAAATAACTTTTTGTCTTGGAAAGACGATAAACTGGCTGGTATGGGTAGACTGTGTCAAACTTGTGATGATTTTGAGTAAACAAAGGACATATTTTGGCTAAAAGCATGGTATCCTACTTCGTCCTAATATAATAAATGTGAAAGTTTGTATGTTTCGATATTTATATTTTTGGATGTTTGTTACTCTATCATACAAAAACGGCTGAACGGATTTGAATGAAGGCACACAATTCGTTTGTAACCTAGAATAAAACATAGAATGATAAAATATTATTCCGATAATTCGTTCCCGTAGGATAATTTCCGACGTCCACGCGGACGAAGTTGCTGGAAAAAGCTAGTGAAGTAATAAAATGACGTCCAGTCAACCATAATCATCGATACTCTCTTCGAATTCTGTTATTCAACAGCTTCTCAGAAAAAAGAGAAACATTTTCTAGCACTTGAAGTTTCTCTCTTTCAATGAACCAGTGTGTTCTGCCCACCATGACGTACTATGCTAAGACGTAGACGCTCACGCAGGAGGCTTTGGACGGGCTGATAGTTACACAGAGGGCCATGGAGCATACTTGGTAGAAGGTCTTAGATACTGGAAATCGTATTATTGATATCAAATGAAGTTGGACAGGCAAGGCGCCCTGATGAGAAGTGAAGTAAGGCTGTGATAGAGTGGCGTCCAAAGACTGGAAGACGAGATCTCGGTTATACGGCACCTAGATGGGCGGACAACATTGTTGAAAACGCGGGCAAAACCTGGATGAGGCTGGTACAGGAGTGTGGGGATTGGCACAGGAGAAGAGAGGCCAGTATCCCCAGCAGTGGGTCAAGTCAGGCTGTGAATGATGATGATGATGATGATGAAGAGTCTTTTAAGGATGCCAAATTGAAACATAAGTCTCTTGTATCTCCACTGTTCCAATTAAAGTGATACATAATTATGATATAGGTATAATGTTGAATGAATGCAGATTATAACTAAAAAAATTATACGACTTCTTTTCTAGACAATTATAATCTATGGAATTCTCTTTTGTCTCTCTTTCAGCTAATGCTGAAGAAGCTGAAACTCTTTTTACTGCAAACTTGACTTTTAATACCTATAACTTCACTTTCTAATCAAATCGAACACAACGTCTAGTATTGTTTCAGGTCGTATAAAACCATAAAACCATGGATTACATCTGGTTTAGTTAGGTTTGTCTGAAACCGTGATAAGCTACATGTTAAATGATGACAAAACTCTTTTACAAAATGCAAGAAGAAGGAAACGTGGTCTGCCATAAAATCAATCACTTGTACTGCCAAGCAAAAATCCGCTGATGATTTACTGAAGAACACCAACAGCCTACACAATTGTTCACGTTCAAACTGTGAACATTTTTTTTGCAAATATGTTTTTTTTTTTGCCGGAAAGCTGCTTGCCGACGAGATTAAATGCTCTGACAATCCCGATATCACTCTGCCTACTTTAAATGATTTCTGTAGACCTCGCGTATCGAATTCTAAGGTACTGCTCCCGCCAAACGAATCAGAAATTGAATGTCTTATTATGAATCTTAAAAATTACTCTGCAACGGGCTGGGACTCTATTTTGAACAGGTTTCTAATAATGTCAAAACGTAGCGTGTATCGTCCCACATTTAACCATGATTGTTAGGTTATGTTTAGAACAGGGCGTTTTTCCTAGTGTATTTAAAAGGACGCTCATCACTCCTGGCCACAAGAGTGGAGCTCGAAACTGCGTGACAAACTACAGACTAATTTCTGTGTTGTCAGCGCTCTCCAAATTATTAGAAAAAATATTGAATAACCAACTCATGAAATTCTTTGAAAAAAATAACTAACTCCCAATTTGGCTTTAGGGTATGCTCGTTAGTAGATTATATTACAGCCTGTCTTGATAATAAACAAAAGTGTGTCGGAGTCTTTATTGATCTGGCCAAGGCTTTTAACACTGTCTCGATCTCTGCTCTTGTTGACAAGCTGGAAAAATGTGGATTAAGGGGAATGGCGCTTAAAATCTACAAAGACTTACTCACTGGCCATCTGCACAGGGTTAAAGTGGATTGTGCAATAAGTTCGGATGTCGCAGTCAAATATGGAGTTTCACAGGGTAGCATCCTTGGTCCCAGTCTCTTCCTGATTTATATAACAACTTACATAGGTATGTCAAATGATACTGAATAAAGGCAAAATATTTACCTATGCCAATGACACAGCCTTGGTGTTTCGGGGGGAGACTTGGGATGAAGTCCAACAAAATGCAGAGATGGGGCTCCATAAAGTCTGCTTGTGGCTGAGGCATAACATGTTAACACTTAATATATCGAAAACCTTATTTGTACAGTTCACTAACGGTCGCATAAAACAGCCCAATGGGGCTGTCCGGATTCACACATGCAAATCACCTTTCACTCAATAATGATCGTGTATGACTCTGAGAAAATCTAATACGGGCAGATACCTTGGGGTTCTCTAAGACGGGAAAATATCCTGGCAACCGCAAATCGAGATGGTATCGTCACGAGCCAGGAAACTTATATGGGTTTTTAAAAATTTGAGGCATGTAGCTGACAGCGATCTCCTCCGTTCGGTATATTTTTCATTGGCATCATCAGTTATTGGTTACTAAATTGGGGTCTAATGAGATGCATGTCAAACGCATCTCTTACGCCTGGAAAGAGCGCAACGGTCCGCTAACACACGAATTTGAACTTAAAGTAAAAAACTGGCTCTTTACTCTTGATAAATGATAAATGATTTTATTTCTGTGAGTAGGTTTGTACAACCACTTTTACACGACAATCTTATTTATTTTTTTAACTAGATGAGGTCGGCGTTTCCTATCTGACTACTCTGACATGAAAGGCCGAAACAAACTCAGAGGTCACAGTCTCTTTTAGAGGCCAGACATAATCTTGGTCAGATCATATGAAGATCATGTGGATTGGTGTCTGAAATGGTCTTTTGAGGAAAGAACCACACAGATTGAGTGGACCTGATTCATTCTCTTTGAGTGGACCTGCCCATTTAGTGCACGCATTTATTAGTAATCATACGGCTCAACTCAGCATAGATAATTAATCTCACTCCACTAAGGAACACATACATAAAACATACCTTTCTTTCATACACCTACTCATACACAAACACGAACGGGCACCCACCAACACACATACACACTATCCACACACACAGCACGATATTATTAAAAACTAATTATGAATAATTGTATCATAATGTTCCTAATATATTTGCACACCTTATAATATGGTTAATATTTGGATGACCAAGGGTTTTTTTTATTGACGTTTTCTAAAAATGAAACCTAGCTAGATCGATTTATCGCCCCCGACACGCCCTGCATACTAAATTTCATGAAAATCGTTGGAGCCGTTTCCGAGATTCAGATTATATATACAAGAATTGCTCGTTTAAAGGTATTAGATAAAAAAGTGTACCCTATGAACCTTTTATCATCCTCTAAACCTGTATTATGCAAATAAATGATTTGATTTCATTAGAAAAATAATTTTTTTGATGTTTTCTTCATATTTTTTCTTACTTTTTATTTGTTTTTACTTCTTTTAAAACTGTATTTTGTAGCACATTATGTTTGTCTATTCCTATATTGACATTGACTCTTGACATACAGGTACACCTAGTTCAGGAGTAAATGCATCAAACAAGTTTCTGTAACCTATTATGAATTTGAATTTCTGGTTAGCACACAATAGAAAAATAATAGAATAGAAAATCTTTTTCCTTAGTTTGTAATTCGTATGTAGGTAACTTATGAATTTACGAACTAAGGAAAAGATTGTTATTTTACTTAATTTATGATTTGGCTAAATTACACTATCTAGTAAGTATCGTTAATCACATTAATACATGAACCGACAGCGTTTGATATCAGATAGTTTCACGCGACTCTTAAAGCTGTATTCAGACAATGCATAATTCTGACAAGATGAACAACAATTTCTTACACGTTCTGTTTATTACCTATATTAGCCACAGGAAAAGAGAGAGGAGTCATCACATAGCTTACGGAAAACATGGTTCGAGTACTCCACACTAAGCAATTGACTATCAAATTACACCTAATCGAAATTATTATGGTAACATTGGTTGAAGCATTGAATCTATAGAAACACGTCACGACATGTCAATTAGCGTGTGATGGGGAACTATAAGTACCTACTTTATTCAAGAGACTACCTTCTACCCGCAGTTTCGCTCACGTGGATGTCAGAAATAATCCCACGGAAACATGCTACCGGGACAAAAAATCTATGCCATCCTTATAACAGTTATCTGCCAGTGAAAATCCCATAGAAATCCGTCCAGCCGTTTTGGAGATATCGTTTACACTTCTGCCTGTGTAAACGGTACCTACTATTAGGGTTCCGTACCTCATTTTTATTTATTGTCTGTTTGTCTGTTTAATTCAGCTAATTTCCAAAACCGCTGACTCGATTTTAACGGGATTTTTCGGAATAAAATGAAAATGCTGTTATTTTGATATTACAAACACACTAAAATTTCATTATTTTTATAATAGTATAGATATAAACCTTTATAAAAGACTTGTTGTTGAAGTAGGAATCGCCAGAAGCATTTTATTTTTTTGGGTGGGAAATCATCAAAAAAAATCTCTCCCGCTCTGGGTGGAGCAGGACGGCGCACAATAGGACCAACCTGTGCGTTCCATCTCAAAATTCTATAACTTTTTTGTTTCTTGTCATTTTGAATTGAAATTTTGTGTACGTATTCCTGAATACTTATGCTATTATATAATTAAAACACTGCTACTTTAAAAACCATGTTTATTTAGTAAAAAAATACAAACATAAAATGTCGAACTATTCATACAAAAATTAATTATTAATATGAATTATTTGCTTACATTAAGTTAAAATAAAATAATTAACAAGTTAATAACTACATAGTTTTAAACAAAAAAAAACTAACCATGAAAAAATATAACCATTAATCTACTCATCACTTGTCAATTCTAAAAGCTCCTTAGCTTCGTTAAGTAGTTCTTTTGGTATCACAGTATTTGATCTATTTAAGCTAGATATATAGGGATCAGAAGAATACAACAGTATGTGCAGAACGTCTTCCATTGTGGCTGACCTGGAACACTTTCGAGCGTGATGTAACCGATATTTCTTATAGTCTTTATCACGAGCTTCTTGAGCATTTTCAGATAATTGGCCTATTGGCAAAACTGCAAAATGCTCGATTATTTTGGCATGTATACGAATTTTGTGGACTGAAGATGGCATATAGTACCAGTTATATTTACTCACATATAACTGTGCAGTCCCCAGCGGATATTCACCAAACTTTCCTGCGTTAACAGAAAATCCTGATGACATGGTTTGCAGAATTATATATAATCTCTTGATCAACTCTTCATCGATACCCGTGATTTCTGCAGAACATTGATAGTTTTGGAAAAATCTCCTTGCCGTATTTCCGTCATTGCTGTTTCCAGAACCTTGACGAGGTTTATCAATGTGTAAACCAAGCAATTCCCGGAAGCGAGTTTGAACTTGCTTCTTTTTCTCTTCTCTTTTTGTTCTCTGGAGTCGATGCAGCCCACTTTTCAAATCCTAGGTTATAAGAAATATGCAGAATCATTTCCATACATCTTATCCACGCATGTAAGGTAGACAGCCCGTATTTAAACGTATCTTCATTCTCAATTCTTGCAGTTACTTTTGTTAGATCGTTCATCTGTCTAGGAGTTGCTCGACAAACAGTGCATGAATCACTCAATGGAGTCTGCGTTAACACTTGAGCAACTTTTCCGTCGATCATTGTCATGAACAGCTCATGTCTTACTTCTATAATGTTACCTTCTATTGCTGCAGGCGTTCGCATTGAAGTTAATTCATTAAATTTAGCTTCAAGTTCACTTACAACAGCTGTAGTTTTTTCAGGAGTTTCTTTTGCTAATTCCAGAGAAATGGGTCTGCAATATCTAACTGAAGAACATGTTGGATTTTGCCATTATGTTGTTGGATTTTTCCAAATTCACAGTTACTGAAGGAAGGTATCCGGACACTTTGATGAACACGCTGCAAACCCAAGTATTTAATAGGACCCTAGTTTCAGTAACTTGTGCAAAACCAATGAGAAAATTGATAAAAAAAGTTCTCACACTAATACTAATTATAATTACCACAAAAAATAAGAACTATGCAACATGATTTTTATCATACGTGTGATTAAAATGGTCACCCCAAAAAAAAAATATCGTGTGAAAATGTACTTAGGTCGACATTTTTGCTTCTAGTTCGAAATGGCGCAGCAATGACGCAGGTTTTTTTATTTCCTTGTATTACTGAATAAGTAAGGTATCTAAAAATGTCATTAACTCCACATCGGGAGCCATCGGTAAGAAGGAAACCTCAACTTGAAAATTAAATAGACGTCCAATTTCCTTATGACATTTAAAAATTATATAAAAAATGTGAAAAAATATTTTTCATCATAACATAACGTAGTTATAAACTAGAAATCTTGAGCAATCCAAAAATGTATAATACTTATACATTCCCTTGAAGAACATAGAAAATATATTAAGTTGAACTTCCATAACGAGTAGTCTAGTTAATATCAAATTATCAAAGTATAAAGTTTGGGTGTAAATATAAATACCTAAAAAAAAATGTATTTTTTTTTACTGTTATATCGGATAGCTCTATCATCTTAGAATGTAAAGCAATCAAAACAGTTTCAGTAACACGACTTTTATCCCAACCAATTTTGAGATGGAAAATACCGGTTGGTCCCATAGTGCGGCATGTCAGTCTTTAGCTGACTAAAACCCACCCGTGTTCCCTGAGTAGCCTGTGTGCCAGGGGCCACGGTATTTCTTTCGAACAACCCGTACCTCTGGCAGGCATCGGCACTTTCGGGCCCCGTCGAGAAGCATAGTAGGTATTAAGTGACAATAGCCATGGCTAAGCGACAAGCTTGAGTACAAACGATTATAAACTCAAAGCCTGTCGCATTTCTATTAAAGTCAGCTGTACGAACGATATCAATTCCCACTATATTATGCACAATTAGCACAGTTAGAAGTCAACAAGCCCTTTCACTGCAGAGCATTTCACAATAACAATGTAACTAATAATAGATAGGTTACCATTAACTCCCACATTCCCCTTAAACTTATGTGAAAGATGTTTTCGAGGGAAATCATCAAATTAACTTCTCCCGCTCTGGTTTACTGACTAAACGGATATGGTTAGATCTGCTGTGTTTTATGGTTAGAATGTTGGGCCACAAAAGTGATGAATGAAAGACAATTGCATGCAGCTGAGATAATAATTGACATCACGGTTGGCGCAGTGTTTAAGCGATTGACTGCTGCGTTGCGTGTGGCGGGTTCGATTCCCGCACGGAACAAATATTTGGATGACCTACAAGTATTTGTTCCGGGTCTGGCTGTTTGTGAATGTGAGTTTAAATGTTTGTAAACGCACCCACAATACAGGAGAAATCCCTAGTGTGGGGCAACGTTTAAAAAAAAAATGTAAAAAGAGGTAAGTGTGGTGATAAACGAATTGATAGGACAAGTCATCATCATTGCAGCCGAAAGACGTCCACTGCTGGACATAGACCTCCCCCAGGACAAGTAATGAGTATAAAAGAGGAAGTCTAAAAGTGGCACTGATAGCTAAAAACGTATGTGGAAATCGGTTGCCATGGTATGGGCATCAGGAGGGATGAACAAAAATATGTCGTGAGGAAAGTGTTGAGTGTGAATGTTGATGACTATTATAGTAGTGGAAGACCAAAGAAACGCTGGATGGACAGTGTGAGCGATTATATGGTTAGAAATGGTGTGACTACGGAAATGACGAATAATAGAGAAGTGTGAAAGAAAAATACATGTTGCGCCGACCACAAATGAATTGGTATATCGGCAGGAGAATGGTGATTGCAAGACAGGTTCATCTATGTGTAGTCGTATTCCGGGAAAATATAACTAAACTAAGATAGAATATAACTGAATCAGTGCATCTTAGAACGTTTAGTTCACGTGGCGCCATCTGTGTTATTAGTCGTAACCTATTATCTTAAGCGCCCTCTATTGTGTCTCCATAACACAACCACAGTTATGTTAAATCTTGGGCCGTGTCTGGATTTAGTATGTAGTATGCATAATATCGTAGAGATGGCGTTAAATTATATTTTTAACATCATGCTGTACGTAACGAGACGGGTAGGCAGGATTATAAGTTGTATCCCCTTCACCGCATTCAGCTCCTCTTATTTTAAGTAAACATGTTATAACGATTATATAGGTTACTAAGAAGTAAGAACAATCTGGCTGAACAAGGTCTCTAGTATCTATTTTCTTCCTTCTTTGTCCACTTCAATTGTGTTGTCAGCAAGCATAGGCAGTACCTACCCATGTCAAAATAAAAACAATGGCAGTAACAATGTTTTGTTTTTCTTTTGAGTTATTACATATTTATTTCACACAGATTATTAGTAGATTATGTATGACTTTTATTTCAATAAATACACATAAATCATCATCATCATCATCGTTTCAGCCAGAAGACGTCCATTGCTGAACATAGGCCTGCCCCAATTTGGAGAGGCTTGCCATAATCGCCACGCTTGGCAGGCGGGTTGGCGATCGCGGTGGTAAAATGCATAGAGAACGCTGCTGCCCATTCTCTAGTAAGTCCCTTAGTCGCCTCCTAGGACACCCATGGGAAGAGATGGGATGATGCTATTCTTTACTTCCGGCACCACACGGTACACATAAATAATATAAATATAAAAAAAAGATTTAAAAATAATAATAATAATTGTAGCCCACTGATATCTGGAACAAGGTCCAAGCTACGGGTCAGAACTCCAGAGAGAGGATCTCCTAAAATTGCGAGCCGTGTCAAGAAGTACCGCTTTCGGAATCAGGCCCAAGGGTCAAGACCCAGATGCCCAAAGAGAGCCTCCTCAGGTGATCGAGGCTCTTGGCTATCAAGTCATTGGCTGTAACGACCATCGGCACAATGATCGTCGAGTCCACATCCCCCATGTCGACAACCTCGCGAGCCAAGTCATGATACTTGATTTGTTTATACTTCTCGACTATCACGAGGTTCCCGTCATGCGGGACCAAAATCAAAATATTTTATTTCATATAAACCTGCATGGGCACTTCTGAAATGTTAGAAGCTAGGTGCGCTGTTCCAAATTGTCTCTGTCTATAGAAGAGCCGGCAAGAAACTTATTTAAAGTTCTTACCAATAAGTTCGACTCCTTGCTAGTAAATTCGTCTACCATAAATAAAACAAATCAGCAAATAGCACCTGCCTGTTATGACGAATAACTTCACGAACTCATCCGACCAACTTATTTCCGAAATAACAGAAACAGTTAATTTGTAAATTTAAACTAACTAGGAAAGTGTTGGAGTGTAAACTTTGCGGTGGAAGTTTTTATTCACGAAACAACCCACGCCGCCGCGCCGCGCCCCGTGGCCCATTAGACGAACGAAATTAACTTATAGAGGAAACATAACTCGACATGTCGGCTGGAAAGCAGCGTTTAAGCATTGCTCAAGCTGCTTAGCATTTTTTTAAGGACTGAAGTTTGTTTTCGATACGATCAATTCTCAGCAACGGTTTACGTCGTCAAAAAACATGTTTTTGATACCTAGGTTTTGTTTTATCTTCTTATTTTATGAAACAGTTTTTAATTGGCGTACATAATGATTGCGTGACTAATTTTCGTTCTATCAAAATATGAACGTTACCTCATACTTCTTCGTTTTTCAATAAATTCGTTCATTTAATTTAATTAGAGCAGTCCATAGTCTGTTTACAACTATACATAATTGCTATTAAAATGATAGTGGGTTAGTAAAGTTATTTGGCTAAGCGTAGGTAGGTACCTAGTCTTGAAGTAATTTACTTACATATATGCATTTTTTACTGGCAATCTTTTAAAAACACATCTCCGAGTAATTTGAAACAGATGAATCAGATAATTAGCTGTTAGTGTGTGCCAAATAATAATAATAAATGATAAGTAGATGACTCACAACCTTAAAACACCCTTCCTTAAATTTTTGGGCAAAACTCCAACCTTATTACGATTCCGGTGTGTTTCCATAACTTCGACCGAAAACTGTGATAACAGTTCTCGAAATAAAGTCCCTGACACACCGCCACACTTTGCATAAACAGCCTCTTTATCAAAATTCCGGATTATATTTCACTAAAATAATGCAGCAAATATGAATTCTGGCAATTTGTTTTAATATATTTGCAATTTACAGCGCAATTTTGTTCATCCCTGGATATAAGTCGGCTTTGTAACGCAAATATAAATTGTGCCTATGATAAAATGATTAGCAATTAGTTTTGAACGTGCTACTGTTGTTTTTCAGCAGGCGCGTAAATGTTTTAGGCTTTTGGTAAGTTTATAATGATTTATGTACCTAAGTGCTTTTTAAAAGGGTCATAGATTATATCTAGTAAAATCTAAATTGTTATTAATTAATTACTAACTGAAACTATGTAAGGTTAATGTAAAATGATTTATTGAAATTAGACCGAAAGGAGAAACTTGGCAGATTCATCCTCGTGGCGCGAGATTCGTTAAATCGTCTAATATACTCGTAAACTATTATGTAAATTAAGGAAGTAGGTTTCTTTAGGCAAAGTAAACTGTACCTAACATATAAAATGTTCTTAACGTCCCAGAGATCTTTAAAACACTTACAAGACAAATTCAATTGAACACCATAAAACATAAGAACAGAAATACGAAATTACTAAGTTGAATAATGGAATCCTCTAATAAATGATGTTCTGAACAAGAAGCGAACAAATGGGTCCAGGGAGCGGAGGTCCTCGCGGCTTTATTAATCAGTTATAGAAGCATCGGACAGTTTGTTAGCCAGGAGATAAGAATCTTCGCTTTATTTGGTAGAAATTGAATTTGATCATTTTGATTCGTCGAAAAAATGACAGCTTGGAGCAATCAGCTTTTTGGGCTTGGTAACAGAATAATAATACAAATGCTTTGCGCTTTGTCCATGACTTTGTCCACGTGGATTTCCAAAAAAAAAAACAGCATTTACCACTACAATCTACTCCATGTGTTACACACCCCTTTAGTGAGTGACGCATCAAAATCGGTTCAGCGGTTTAGCCATAACACAGGAAGAAACATTTTTACATATGAATTTTATATCCATGGTTTCTGATACGTTTCATTGATATTTACTATTATACATAAGTAGGTACATAGACGGCAGGCCAGTAAGTTTGAAATATACCTACATACCTACTATGGCTTGTAATGTAAAATGTTGCTAGTCCTTAAAACTAGATTAAATTTCGTTTTTTCCGCATCTAATCTTGACAACTTTAAAACAGCATCTTGATAACTACAATTACATCATAACTCCAGCCCTCTTCTAACAATGCTCATTTCACAACACAAAGATGGCGGACGACAATTCACGCCAAAAGTGTAATAACAATGTACTCTCAAAATGATATTCTTCACGGTGCATAACCGCTATATAAAGCGCTTACGATGAAAGTAAACAACTTTTATGCCCACTACATTACGCCAAGCGTTCCCTGATGCAAACTTATGATAAGAAAAAACAAGTAATGCTCAGCAAAGTTTTTAAACTGTCGAAGTTTAGCTGTTTGGGATGATTTCTGGTGTTTTATTTGAGTTAAAGACTGTAACGGGCCTTAACATTGCCGAATAAAATAAGCCACAGAATTGATGTAGTAGCAACAGCCTACGGATATTGACGGCTTAAGTTTCAAATGAATTATTTTCGTAATTCCCAAGACTGACACAGGTTCTTATTGAAAATTACCAGATATCGATCCGTCCTCAGACTCGGCCCCTGTGGGATCATGGATCAATCGTGATTAACACTGTCAATGAATTAAAAAACAGATATTGTTTCGAATATGCTTCGTGTATTCTATTAGGTTTCGATTTTCTTTCGATCGTGTCAACGGTGCCGAATTATAGATACCGACTGTTGGCAAAAGCCGAAACAAATTTATTTATTCCACATAATCTGTTATAATACGACGTATTAAACGTTTACTAGGAACAATAAGTTAAAACCTAACAAAAGACGGTTCACAAGTGCCCATGCAGGTAGGTTTATGTGATATTTTATTTTTAGGGTTCCGTACCTCTAAAGGAAAAAACGGAACCCTTATAAGATCACTTTGTTGTCCGTCCGTCCGTCCGTCCGTCTGTCAAGACCGTTTTTCTCAGGAACGCGTGGAGGTATCAAACTGAAATTTCTATATGATACTTAGTTCTACTGTCCCTGGAAGCTGTAGAAAAATCAACCTTCTAAGTCAACGCAATCAAAAGATACAGCCATTTAGGCCGCAAAATTCCGCAAATTTTCGAAACTCGCACGGGAATCAAAACCTACAGGGTACTTCCCGTGAACTTAGAATCTTGAAATTTTGTACGAAGTCACGTCTTATAGTACAGATATAGGAAAAATTACGAAAACCGTAAATTTTTAGTTTCGTCATATAAAAAAAAATATTTTTGACAATTTTGAACTTTTACTTATATACCCACAGGTTTGTACGGAACCCTCGGTGCGCGAGTCCAACTCGCACTTGACCGTTTTTTTTTATTTAAGATTCCTGCAAAAGTATAATACGCTGGCATGGTCATTAACGCCACAAGCAAAATTCATGGAAGACATTTTTCTTTCCCATCTTTATCGATTCTTATAATAAATTTCGACTTATAAAAAAAGGGACCGTGATTTTGATCTACCAAGATGATGACTACTAAACTAGCGCTACATGAATTATTTGACTAACTCTGAATAAGCTCTTGACTCCCGAATTATATAGAATTAAACATGAACGTGCCTGTAGGATTTATAGACAGGTTTGGAAGAAATGGGATAGGATAGGGACAAGAGATTGTTATTGATGATGTATTTTTGAACAAAAAGAATGACTAACTCATGTAACAAACGTCATATATCATTTGTACCAAAGTTCATCTCTCTCCTTAAATATCCAACTATCCGGCGTGCAGTGTTTAATAAACACGGGTAGTTCCAACCGTTTGACAGAGGAAGTTCGGTGGTATCACAAGAAGTCATATAGAACTAAATTAATGCAATAGCCCCGTACCAACACAAAGCGGGCTATAAGTGGCTGGAAGCTATGTGAAGCAAAATTAATGAAGTGCAGGAACTAGTCTTAAGTATAATCTATGAACTACCGCTTTTGCAGGTAAGTTGTCGTCGTGTATGTAGAGCATATATCATTTTGTTTGTTTAATCAAGATTTATTGTAAGTGTAACTGAAGATAATAAAAATAATGTGTGGGAAAGCAAATCCAAAACGTTTCTTTTTTTAATCACCCACATAGTCCCGTTCCTGTGGGAAAACGGGGATAAAATATAGCCTATGTCACCCGGGGATAGTGTAGTTTCCCAACAGTGAAATAATTTTTCAAATCGGTTCAGTAGTTTCGGAGCCTATTCAATGCAATCAAACAATAAAACAAACAATCAAATCTTTCCTCTTTATAATATTATTAAAGACAAAAGGTTTTAGGTAAATATTAGATTCAATTTTGTCGCCTCATTTACCGTTTATCTTCAACGAGGTTCTTTACGGTACATTTGAAATCAAATGTACTTTCAGATTGGTCCAGAATAACATTTGAGTTTTTGAAGGTTTGTAGATTTAGTAAACGTCCAGAATTCTGTGACAGCCCAGCTTTCCTCAGCAATGATTTCATGTGAAAAGCCAGTTTTATAAAAGTCAACATCAATTTCATAATCAAGGGTAATAATGCCACTCCGAGAACAACAAAAATCTCAATCCGACATTCAGTCTTCAATAAACGGACAGCAACTATCGGAGACTGACATTTTGAGGGCAGCTAATAATGTCACAGTTTCCTTGCCCCAGTTACTAAGCTATGTAGTGGCTAACTTAGTTCAACACTATCCCATTCACTTTCAGGAATTATCGGTACATTGAAAGGAATCTTTTAGGCTTTAAAACTTTTAAAGGGTCTGGTAAATATTGGTCGATCAACATGGAAATGGAATTTAAGTTCGGTTTGGGTAGATTCGCCTTCGGGATATTGACAAAATCAAGAGTTATTTTTTTAAAGAAGACGGGGATTAAGAGCATTTTAAATGTTAAAATTACATAAGACAGTCTCCCAATACGCCCGCCTTTCACCACCCACTAGTGCTGTGGCTGGGAAAAAGAAGTGGCGCAACAAACTCCCCAGCAGCACAGCTATCTCTTAGGTAAGAAAAACATGATTCCATACAATATCATCTGCTTAGCCTTTTCCCAAATATGTTCGGGTCGGCTTCCAGTCTAACCGGATGCAGCTGAATACCAGTATTTTACATGGAGCAACTTCTTATCTGACCTCCACAACCCAGTTACTGGGTAATACGATACCCTTTGGTAAGACTGGTTGTCAGACTTTCGGGCTTCTGACGACCCGTAACGACTGTCAAAGATCCAGAAATGACAGCCGGGACCAACGGCATAACATGCTTTCCGAGGCACGGATGGGTCTTGTATGTAAAGATGGTCACCCATCCACGGACCAACCGCGGCAAATAAAAATGATAAAAAAAGAAACGTAAACAGAACTCAATACCCACATAAAAGCTTAGAGGCATTAAGAGTGTGCCCGCTTACATACATACAATGCTGCATTATGTTCATATAGATTGAACTAAAAGCAACCAATGTTAAACTAGGACCTTCGGAGTGGCGGACGCGGTGGGGCTGCAGGTGCGGAGAACTATCGGTATTGCGTTGGCCGCTCTCCCTATCCCCTGCGACCAAAAAGTGGTAGGCGACTGGGCCACTGTCCTGACCCGTCGCAGGGGGACCACGGTTGCAAGGGTTGCCACATACACGGAGTCGTCTGCCGCACATGTGCTATTTTTTCCCTGGGGTCACGGCATGCTATGTGTTCTAGCACCCCCTAGAAGAGGGTCTTTTTGTAATGAAAAATGTACCCAAATCGAAATAAAGTTGGAAATGCATAAACTGGCTGAGTGCTTTATTAGCTTAGGATGTAGTAGAGCTACAATTAGATCACGTTTAGTAATTTGCTAAAGTTTACATCGAAGATTTATTTTATTATGGAAGTACCTAGCAACCTCTACCTAAACCTAGTAACCTCTTCATAAGAAAATAGTTTCCCACCTTGAAAACACAAAATCACTCAGTAATTACCACTGAAATTTTACCATAACCAACACTTTTAGAACATAAATGTGATATAATATTATCAATTGCATGTCAAATTTGACAAGGGTCAAAGTGGCAGCTTTCATTACAGTAACCGATACCACAATATTTCTTTACGTTTTTAATATGTTTGTTTTCCGACAAATAACGATCTCTTGAAGAAGCGCAATTGAAGAAACCTAACAAGATGTTACTAACTAGGAGAATAATGACAAATTGGGACTTTTATGAAACTGCATGTATCATTATAAACGACATTGTGTTGTTCTTGTTATGATTTTCCTCAAGAACCTAGAAAGAGAAAACATGAAGAAATCGTTAGGGGTGCACGCCCCACGCGTTTCAAGTTTGCAGTTGGCTAGTTCTGAAATTACATTGATATTGCTATTTTGGCTAATCATAGCATCGATTAAGATAATTCACTGCAAACTTATAGTTTAGAGACTTCTAAAAAAACAAACATCGTATTTCAAATCAGAATAAAATTGTAGTTTTATATTGTCCATTACTTTGACTGAACGAGGGATTCGTGGCTTATTAATAACAATCGCACGGGTCGATCGATCAGGTTAAGCTTCGCTTGCTGCGGTTGGTCAGAAGATGGGTGACCATCTTTACATACCAAAACCCCACCGTGTCACGTAACTGGTTGTCAGACTTTCGGGTTTCTGACGACTCGTAACGACTACCAAAGATCCGCGAATGACAGCCGGGACCAACGATTTAACTCCAAAAATCAGTTACTGGATAATACGATACCCCTTGGTAAGCCAAGGGGTATCGTATTATCCAGGAACTGATTTTTGGAGTTCAGCCAGGTACAATTTTGCCCCATGTTATATACTGATATTCAACTGCATCGGTCAGACTGGAAGCCGACCCAAACATTGTTGGGAAAAAACTAAGCAGACGATGAGTTTGACCGTACCGTGTTACGGAGACGCCCTGGGCGTCGGGAATCCCAGGCCGATTTCCGGCCACCGTAGGCATGAGCTTGCGGACGGCGAGTAATAGGTAGCTCGCTGTCCGGTAAGGACCAAGCCCAAGTCGACGGCGCGTTGTGTTCCACGCGCGCCTCAAAGAGATGTCAGCAAAAAAAAATATGGGGCCCGCAAGGGTCGATGCCTGCCAGGGGTGCGGGTTTGTTCGAAAGAGACACCACAGCCCCTGGCATACGGGCTACTGCAGGAACACGGGTGGGTTTTAGTCAGTAAAAGTCTGACACGCCCTCCTGCTCCACCCAGAGCGGGAGAAGTTATTTGATGATTTCCCACCCAAAAAAAAAACCGTGTTTTTCTCATATTTCTAAATACATATAAGTCGTCATCTCAGTAGTCACTGCCTATCTAGCCTTAACATAGGATTACCGAACAAATAAGTGAAGAAATCTTCGTTACCATATTACGTTTCCACCAAGTGCGACTAATATAAAAATGTAAAGGGGAAGATAGTAAAAATTATACCGTCGGGCTTGCTGAACCAGATGCTGCTGAAATCATTATAGCTCTAGTTTTATTTTATTTCTGACTGTTTCATGTTATTAGACAAGTTTCTGACGTTTCATTATGTTTTATTAAGGTGGGTGGAAGGTCGATCAAGAAGTTGGTAGAGAAGACAATGCCGATTATTAAGATGTCAGAAGTACTGTGAGAGGAATTTATGAAAGTATTCGTTCTCTTTTACCTGAACATAATAATTTCATATTTTTATTTTATAGAGTCAAATTAAATAAGCTAACAAACTGTTCAGATGTTTTGGGTATCGATTTTTAAATCGATAAAAAAAAATTGCACCAACTGGTGCTGGCATCGGTGGGGTCCGCAAGGGCCGATGCATGCCAGGGGTGCGGGTTGGTCGAAAGAGATACCGTGGCACCTTGCCCACAGGCAACTGCATGAATATGGGTGGGTTTTATTCAGGAATATTCCGAAACGCCCAGAGAGGGAGAAGTTATTTGATGATATTACACACTCAAAAAAAAAAACATGTGAAGTTTCGCAAGCTATTTCAATGTGACCCTGCATACAAGCTGTGCCTTTTAAATAATACTAGCTTTTACCCGCAGCTCCGCCCACGTGTATGTTGGTTATCGCGTAAAATGTAGCCTATGTCCTTCTCTATATCCCATGCTATATCTCTGCCAAATTTCATGACGATCGGTTCAACGATTTAGGCGTGAAAGTGTACTAGACAGACAGACAGACAGAGTTACTTGCGCATTTATAATATTAGTAAGGAATTCGGTGATTGGTTTTAAACCGTCAAAATTAAAGAAAGAAATAAATAAATCTAAAGTTTTCTTAATCTAAATAAATGAAAAAGAATGACCAGGTGGCAGTTGACAAAGTTGAATCATCAGTCAAAGTAGATACTCGTAATAACAGTTTTGGTCAAGTTATAGTGTAGTCTCTAGACTGTTTATTTGGTTTATTTTCTGTCGTAATTACCTATGTTGAAACATATAGTTGGTAGGTGTAGCCCTAATTACTAAACCAATTTTAATAAACAAGGTATTTTTTATTTGCCCTGTACCAGATCTAGTCTAGACGTATATTTACCTACCTAACTACATATTATTTTATCAGTTTTTCCTTAATTAGGTTTAAGTTATATTAATGTGGTTGAATAAGTGATAATGTAATACTACTTATTTATTTAAGGAGGCACGCCAACGACTCTTCACATAGACATTAAAGGAGACCTCACTCTTATTTATTATAAGTACTAAAGTTAAGTTTGGGAAAGGCCTATTTCAAACGGTGGAGGTCTTTCGGCTGAAATAATAAAATCAAGTTTTTTTTTTTTATCACTCAACATATTAAAATCAAGTGAATCAATTAGTAAAAACAAAAATAAAAATAATAATCAGGTACATTAATTAATTTATAAAATGTTCAATTGTAACAAAAAATACAGAAGAATTCATGAACCACGGAATTCAAACAAGGACTAATTTTGTTAACTTCAACGATTATTTGATAAGAACCTTTGCCTGGTATCTTTAATACGATTAAATTCATCACAAACATGGCAACACGACTCACTGAATATAACATGTTTACATTTACAATAATCGTGAATAATTAATTAATTACAATTTGACTTGTAAAACATGTATTATGAATAATGTATAATCACCTCGGTGGGTAACGACTTTAACATATTTGGTTGTAGTTATGTGGAAGTGTAGGAATATTGAATCTAATTTAGTTTAAAGGTTCCTACCTAGTTTATGGTGGTTATTTACTGGTGCTTTATTTATCACTATATGACCCGACGGACGTTGTCCCATCCAAATTCCAATAAATTAAACAGGGTAAATTTTTAACCAGTGCGCAAAATATAACCGTGAATTCAGCATATCATTCTAGACCCCCCAACGCAGAAATTTTTCGTCGGTTAGACAAAAAAGAATAATCAGCTGTTCCATAAATTTTGACCGCGTAGGTAATGGACTTTTCTATGGAACAGCTGAATATTATTTTTCGAAAGGGGTTTATTTCGAAATGGTACCAATTAAATTTCATAGAGATCTGATGATGTGTTTCGGAGATAGACAAAGGAACTCTTAAAAAAATGACAGTAAATGAACCGCGATTGCTGCTATCGCATAAATATGCATTGTTTTGACCCCAAGGATGATGAAATTTCGAATTGGTGTGGGGCAGGTACTATATCTAAAATGTGAAAAACAAAAACTTTTTCCAAAAAAATAACAACCGACTTCCGGAAAAACACTATAAAGTGAAAAATAACTTTTATTTTGGAAGGCGGTGACAAATATTAATAAAATACATTTCCAATGTCACCGACTTCCGAAATAAAAATTACTTTTCACTTTGTAGTGTTTTTCCGGAAGTCGGTTGTTTATCAACATCACGCCTTGTTTCCCCGAAAGGTAGAGCAGAGGTGTACCTATAGTACACCCACATTTCGCCAATTATTTTTATGTCCCTGTAATAGGGGGCGAGCCTATTGCCATCAACCGGGCACAAATCCAGACTCCGGGTTAAAACTGAAAAATTTCAGATAGAAAAACCCAATAACAATTTTGGCGCGACCTGGGAACCGAAACCAAGACCTTATGCTTATCAGTAGTGCCTGCGACCACCGATACCAACGAGAACGACGAAAGAATAAATCGATGAAATATTTCTACATTAGCTTATCTAGAATCATATGCTGAATTCATGATTACAGTTTGCGCACTGGTTAAAATTTTATCCTGTATCATCATCATTTCAGCCGGAAGACGTCCACTGCTGGACATAAGCCTCCCCCAATTTGGGGGGGGGGGGGGGGCTTGCCATAATCGCCATGCTTGGCAGGCGGGTTGGCGATCGCAGTATGGTGGTAAAACGCATAGAGAACGCTATTGCCCATTCTCTACCTCCTACTACACCCACGCGAAGAGATGGGATGGTGCTATTCTTGACGTCCGGCACCACACGGAACATTTTATTTATCCTGTATTTGTTTAGATTATTGCCATTCCTCGTTGTACACAATTATTAAAAAAGCAACTTGAAGTGGTCAGTTTTAGGTAAATATAACGGCGCCTGGCAGCCGATCGCGCGTGTGTCTCGTGAAGTACGATAGCACACATGCTAAATTGCTAACAGCTATACATCGAACGCCCAGGAACACACCGGCGCGCGGCGGCGTGGGCTAAAGCTAAAGCCCGCGCTTCCCAAGATTTGCGAGCCCTTTTAAAATAATATGTATCACGTCTGCGGTATCGCTATCTTATTTAGTTTGATCTTGTATAGACACAAACTAAAATGGCTGAAAGTAGCAGGTCCATTTTGTACTACTTCCCTTTTATACCAAAATCTGTTACCAAAAACCTATTTAGTATTTACCGAGCACCTACCCCAAAGCAAAGTATATAACAAGGTTAAATAAAAACTTTCAAATTCAACCGTACGAAATAATATATTGAATTTAAAACTTGGACGCTAATTCGAAACTAAGTTACTAGACCCGTAATTTTGTTTACGGATTTCTAAATCTGCCTCCAATTTAGTTATTTGGTTGTTAAAAGTGTGAATAGAATGGGTTAAAGTGGAGGAGACTTATCGTTACTAGCTTACGTACCAAGTAGTAGGACACAAAGTGACCGGGAGCTTTGTTGTGTTTCGGTTTTTAGCCGAATATGGCGAAACCAAAGTAGGGTTTGGCTATGATTTTAACAGACTAATTATGTATGTATGTTTGTTCATCTTTTTCCTCATAACTCTTAAACGTCTCGTTGTATTCTGACGAACGAGGTATCATTAAAGCGTCATGTTGTTCCGCGGGTATCATGTAGGTACCTGTACGACTTTTGCCTAAATTAAATGTGACTGCGGTTATACGGAAACTGATGATATTTTGCTACGATGTCTTCTTTATTATACCTTTTAATTTAATTTACGTTTTAATCGTAATTATGTTAAAGGTTGAATTCCAAGAAATTTATAGACTAATTTGAATGTGAAGAAAGCAGAAGAGAATACGGAGCAGAAGAAAAATCTGTACGGAAGTGCATGGTGTTCTACGGTACCTACCCAGAAGTTAAGAATTGTGTATCACAGGCACATCTTCGTTCGCTAAGTCGACTACGCAAAGAAAACTACGGAAATGCCTAATCTTGGTTTTTTAATTTCCTAAAGATGGCGATAGCCGAAATTTTGGTTATTTTCCTTCACCCCGATTAAACTGATGCTATTCTAGCTACTTACATACAACATACTCGTAAAACAATGGAAAACTACAAACTGAGCACTAAGCTTTTGGAGAGTTCGTGGTTAAATAAAAACTACCGTATGGGTCGTTATGAGCTATGCTTACCGCGGTCCGTTCGAGGATGGGTGAGCAACAGTGACCGGATAATTGTGCGCTTATATACCTAAACTTCTTCCCATTAAAGAATAATGTGGACATTCCTTTCTTAATAAATAAGTAATCCCGGGTTCCCAGGATTGAACAACTTGCTTTTGTACGAAAATAAATGGTGCTACCCATAATTTTAATTGTTTCAATTCCATAAGTAGTTAAGACTGCTGGCCTAAACCAGCACCCTAATTGCGTAACTCACGATTGATCATAATTGGTTTCGTCTTCACAGTTAAACAATATTCATTGCGTTATTTATGATGTCGAACAGACACATTTTTCGAACATATGAAGCAATGGTTTAACAATCCGTTTCAAAACGATACAGATTATGTTGAATCGTGAGTTACGCAATTAGGGTGCTGTTCTCATAAAAACTGTAATTGTAAAGTTCCATTAGACTCGGCTTTTTAAATCGAAAAAAATTACAGTGAGAGTTTAACAAGGAACATCCGTCTTGAAAGCACGAGGAAGCATTATTCAATGAAAATGTTTCATTTTCACAACGAGTTCTTACTTTATAGGGTGACTGGTAATTAGTGACCGACATTTAAACACATGATTGTACTCATCATTATGAACAACTTTTGCTATTGGACCAAACCTGAAATCGCGAAAAAAAAAAATCATCTGCTCCCTACATTTTGACGAGTTACTCGTATGCGAACATACTCGTAAATGTAGAGAACAGCAGATTTTTTTTTTCGCGATTCCAGGTTTGTTCCCATAGTAAAAGTTGTTCATAATGATGAGTACAATCATGTGTATTAATGTCGGTCACTAATTACCAGTCACCCTATATATATTTTATTTATTTATATATACTTTATTGTACACCACAAAAAAAATCATTACAAAAAAGAAACAAGGTACACTACAAAATATACAATGGGCGGCCTTATCGCTTTCCGCGATCTCTTCCAGGCAACCCTGGCATATTTTGTATGAAACTAACATTTTTAACAATCTCAGGAATTTCAAACGATTCCGGGATCCGGGATTCTGAAAGACATGTCATGTCCGTATGATTCTTTCGTGGGAATAAAAGTGAAGTTTACGTATATTAGCGCCCGATTATCTGATCACTGGTGATCAACCATTACCTCTCGATACCCCTCCATGCCTCGGAAGGCACGCTAAAATGTTGGTCCCTCTTGTCATTCTAAGCTCAAAAGTCTGGCTATCATTCTCACCAAGGGGTATCATGTTAACCAGTTCCGATCTATGTGAAATACTGTTATTCAGCTACATCTGGTTGGACTCGAAACTGACCCCATTGTAGTTGAGAAAGGGCTAGGCTGATTGCTGTGTACTGAATCCTTGGGAACAGGTTGCAAGTCGATGTCTCTGCCACCCTTTAAATATATCCAACTAGCTTTTGCCAGCGGCTTCGCTCGCGTGAGGATCGATGTATTATACATATAAACTTTCCTCTTGAATCACACTGTATATTGATGAAAACCGCATTAAATGTTACGTAGTTTTAAAAAGGGACAATTATGAAATCTAGAAAGAAAGAAAGAAAAATTATTTATTGGACTCGCACAGGAATATTACAAACTTACTACAATACAGTAAGATTATTAAACACATAAGTAAGAAAAACTAAAACACTACTATGCTGCACTAGATAATAAAATTAAAATCAGATTTAAACAAGAAAAAAAGTAAAATAAAAAACAAAGTCCTGTGGGAAGCCAAAAGGCCACTATCTCAGCATGAAGCTGCGGCATTTTAAAAGTGTCGTAGCGCTAATTTAAATCTTGTCGACATTTTTTTCAAAAAATCCACTCCACTGTTCGACAATGTACATCATAGCATGGTTTTGTCTCATTATTAATATTGTCTGTATGGAAACAGAATACTAAAATAAAAAGCCAAAGTTACCAACAAAGATTAGTTTTTCTTGCTAATTTGACCTAACTTTGGGCGTATTTAAGTAATAAAAGAACTGAAAAATCTCCAAAACGAAGTTGGTAGCGACAAAGCTCAAATGTTGAAAAATTCAATAAACTTTATTGGTCATTGATTTATGCAGTGGTTTTTTCATAATACCCGATCTTTCGAAGGACTTTTCTTAATTTTTTACGCGCCTGTTGTACTATGATCCTGCATCTCACTCAATAACGTTGTGCGTGTAGACTACGTCTAACTGCTCATCACTGATACTAACTCTGTCCGACACGATACCTGGTGGACACAGCGTGCTTTTTAGCCAAGCCCATCAGTGAGTTCGAGCCCGCGATTAGATTCTCCTTAAGGCGATATTTTATGTTATGACCCTACTAGCCATTGAAGACCATAGTAATATCTTACCTTTAATAACAGTAAATGTAACTTAGTAGCTTAAAGTATCGTCATATGCTCACTTTAAAGCTTCGCTATCTCAATGCGTTATTGGTAGTATGGCGAGCGACGTGCTTTATCTACTGTGGTCGGGTTAAACGGTTTTGATACTTTGTTTTGCTCTTTAGGGAAAACAGCTTGCAGTTAAACGCTCGGACATTTTTCAGCAAAATCTGTATTTCCCGTCTTACGTTAAATTATGTACTTAGTCCACATTTCATCATTGAAATCTGGTACTTAACACATTCATGATCATTTTGCCGCATGTAGGAGAATCGTGACGTCAGAAAACATATTTCAAATTGAAAACAGCAACTTAGGGTTAGTTCTTACTTCTAGATGTGGTTAAGCTTTTATTTAATTACAGTATTCTGTTTAATAAAAGGAAAACATCGTGAGAAAACCGGCATGCCTTAGAACCAAAAATACGATGATGTTTGACATCTCGGGTTGGTACACGCACTAGGCCCGCGTGGTGACGAACAGACGAAACATTTCTGCGAGGCCTATGCCCCAACAGAGGAAACATTTTAGCCTTATTGTACTGTGCTTATACTAGTCTGCCTAACCTCAAACACATGAACCTAACCTACATAAGATTCGGTACAGCATCACTATTTGCTTTAAGTACCAAACCGACCGAAGTAAAAATAAAAATAGCCTACAATGTACAAAAGTATCAACACTGCATGGGAACACATCTGTACAACGAACTCCTATTGTTAACCGCAGGGAAAAGATCAACTAACTGTTGCATTCAGATGAGACAGTACTTTGTAGTTTATGTTTTTGTCATGTTGGCACGGCGCTTTCTAAGAAGCCACAGCTTGGAACGTGAATGATTCATTTGTTCACACGAGCATACAGTAATCTCAAGAGTTTTTTCCTTGTAATTGAACACAATTGTATCTCACGTTAGAAATGTATTGTTGCAATCAGTTCTGCGTAGTTCAAATTCAAAGTATTCATTGTACTAACCAAAAAAATAACTATTTATCCTTCTCAATTGCTGCAATTAGGCGCTACAATCAGATAACTTTGCCTGTCTCTTCTAACTCCTTCTTAAATGCTGTGGTTAAACATTTGTCTCCTGCTAAACTAAAAGCATTGTTTTGACATCATCTTTACATACAAATAAATGAAATTGAATTGTCTCTTAGTTATGTCAAAATAACAGCGTTTTACTCAATGTAGAAAGTATAATATACGGTAGTTCGAATACTTTTTTTTTCTGTCTGTCTATTTGTTCCGGCTTATCTCTGAAACGGCTGAATTAATTTTTGACGGGATTTTCACTGGCAAATGGTTGACGTTATAGGCTATGTTTAATATCGGAAGCACGTTTCTTTCGAATAATTTATGACATCCACGTGGACGAAGCCCCGGGCACCAGCTAGTCTGACGGATATAACCTAACAAACACCATGTCAATCAGATTCAATCAATCTGCCTAGCCTTTTCCCAACTATGTTGGGGTCGGCTTCCGGTCTAACTGGATGTAGCTGAATACCAGTATTTTACATGGACTGCCTATTTGACCTCCACAACCCAGTTACTGGGTAACGTGATAACCCTTAGAAATACTGGACTCGAAAGTCTGACACTTTCGAGTTTCTGACGACCCGTAACTTGTCAATGATATTTGAATTAGTTAAAATGCTACAACCACTGCAGTAGAACACTTTACTACCATCATCATCTGCCCAGCCTTTTCCCAACTATGTTGGGGTCGGCTTCCAGTCTAACCGGTTGCAGCTGAATACCAGTATTTTACATGAAGCTACTGTCTGTAATACGATACCAATTTCACTTTACTACCAGTAAAATAAAATTCTACTATTCAAGTTCAAAACTATGTCACGACCTCGAAAACCCAGTCGCATCTGCGTCCATCTCTTTGCCCCAGCTACATCCCTTTTCGATACAACGTTTATATTAAAACTCGATGCGTCCAGGAAATTGCTATCATACTTGATCTCAAACTGTCACTGTTATGTGGCCACGACGCGTGGCGAGCGAAGCGGGAGGGATTATTGTAAGAAAACGGAGACAAATTAAAGTTTAAAGGGTGGGCTGGGTCAGTATTTGTTGATTGAGTTGGGGTCGAAAGTGGCAGATTGTAGGGTGAAACTTCTAATTATTCAAACTGCCAGAGGGCCGTGTGGCGCAGCTATTGCATTGTTCATGCAGAAAGTTGTGTGTTTGTTTTTCTCAAACACACATTATCTCGAACCATTCTAGGTATCCTAACCATCCTTATAAGTGTTTCTACCATCTTGTTAATTTAACTACAGCATTACTGTTTTTAGGCAAGAAAAACTAAGCTCTTCTATGAAAACTTTTTCAGTAAAACTTTTACTGATTTCGATAAATAATAGGTACATATACGTTATGTACATTACATCTTGCATCTTATCATTCTTCTAGGATGTGTGCACTTTGCATATCAAAACATTATATGCATTCAAAATTTAACTGTCGCGATGATTCCACTTATTTAGATCATTCAATTATATTTAATAAATATTCGATCGCCCCGCCTCCGCTCAACAACATCACCGTACCCCAAAAGCTTTGTAACGCATTTCAACTCACACACAATTGGAATTGAATTGCAACCCTATAAGTCAACACAGAAGATTGCTTTTCGCAAAACCCACAAGTATCAATAGGGATGTTCATAAAATAGAAAACGTAAGCCCGTCGACGGATCAGAAAGTGTTTAGCTTTGTGTTGCATTGTGAAGTTCGAGAGGTATCCCAGTTGCCATGACAAAAGCAACTGGTTGCCATTGACAATCGCTATGGATTTTGACAAGTTTGAAGGCGATCGGTTATTGTTGGCTTTGTTACATTTCGGACATAACTTTGGATGATTGTGACAGTTTTTTTTATTTATGGATAATGGATTAGTTCACTGACTTTTGTTAGAAAAAGATAAATAATGCTTAGGTTAGAGATTGGATTACGCCTAAGATGAACCAAAAAACAATCTTTCCCAAACGCAAGTGAACATTACCATGCCCACAAACAAATGTTTTTATTGAAATCAAATCGAATTATTGTATATTCAATCATTAAAACTTAAATAGATAAAGGCAATAAATGTAACATTAATCTATACTAATAATAATATTATAAAGTGGAAAGATTTGATTGTTTGTTTGTTTGCATTGAAAAGGCTCCAAAACTACTGAACATATTTGAAAAATTATTTCACTGTTGGGAAGCTACACTATCCCCGGGTGACATAGGCTATATTTTATACCCGTATTCCTACGGGAACGGGAACTACGCGGGTGAAACCGCGGAGCGCTGCTGGTGTAAAATATTCTCGAGAATATCATCTGGCTAGTGTAACCAGATGCAGGCTGCGAGTATTTTACATTCAGTGACTGCTTATCTGACGTACACAACCCGGTTACTGAGTAATACGATACCCTAATGACTGTTAAAGATATACAAATGACAGCCGAGACCAACTACTAACGTACTTTCCGAGTCACGAAGAAAAGTAAAAGTCATCCATTCACGGAATAATCACGGAAAGCGTGGCTTAGTCTGACCCGTGCGGAAACTTTAAGGAACTTACTAAATATCAAAACCAGAATAAGATTTTCCATGTTGATTAAATTGATTATAAATTTAATTTTCACTTCACAACCTCAGAAAGATTCTGTTAGTCAAAGTGCATTTTGCATTTTCCAAAAGTGCATTTTTTTTATTTTGAAATTCGAACTTTTCTATTCAATAATTTTCTGGACAGCCAGTCCACTGAAAATGTATTCCTGTCAGTGCGCCAACCCCATCTCTTGAATAATCGCACTGGCGAGCAGGAAGACCACAAGAAAAAAAAATCGTGTCTTTTCGATTTGCTTTCCATAATTTTGGTTTATCTATAAAAATAATAAAGATGAAAGATTTGATTGTTTGTTTGTTTGCATTGATTAGGCTCCGAAACCACTGATCTGATTTGAAAAATTCTTTCACTGTTGGGATAAGCTACATTATCCCCGGGTGACATAGCTCTGCTAGTTTTTTGATAAAATCGTAGAAAGTCATAAAATATGAGCTAGTCCAGCAGCGTCGAATATATGGGAAGTTGGCATTATTCTATAACACATGCAGAGTTAGTGGAAGCGGTACATGATGGCAGATTGAGTTATCATCCGGAAAAATCTCGCAAAAAGTACATAAAAGCGTACAATAATTTGTTCAATGCATGGAGACATTATAAAATTGAAAATTTATAAAGGCGTGAAAACGTTTTCGGTAACTACAATGCAATGTAATCATACTTTATTGAACTACACTAATTTAATTTATTATTTAGGCAGTGTTTTCTTGTCCCTAGTATTTAACTCACTGTAGTGAGGTGAAAAATTGTGTGCTGCTTGCTTGACAAAGAACTACCTATTGTACTCTTACATTTCTTAAAATCAGCGATTTTCCTTATGCAAGTAAGTAAGTAGGCTTTAAGGGGAACCTAGTCGCGGGCTCGAACTCACTGGTGAGCCGGGCTAAAAAGCACGCTGTCTCACCAGGCTTCGTGTCCGACAGAGGTAGTACCCGTAATGAGCAGTTAGATGTTAGTCTACAAGCACAACATTATTGAGTGAGCTGCAGGATCAGTTATAGTAAAACAGGCGCATAAAAGTTAAGAAAAGTCCTTCGGAAGATCGGGTTTTATAAAAAAAAAAAACACTTCTCAATAATTGAGCTTTATCGGTACCGACTTAGTTTTAGATATTTTACACTTCTTTCATTACTTAAACGCGCCCAAACTTATGTTAAATTTGCAAGAAAAACTAATCTTTGTTGGCTCATAACTTTTCATTGGTTTTTAATTTTAGTATTCTGTTTCCGTACAGACAATAATTAATAATAAGACAAAACCATACCTTGTTTAATTTTTGATGTACACTGTCGAACAGTGGAGTGATGCACACCCGAAGTTTGAATGGGAAAAATGTGGACTAGATTCACCTTTAGGTGCAAAATAGATAATAATTAGTTCCCAACAGTACTTTAAAAAAATGATATCCCAGAAGCAATTTACGTGCGTATTAATGTCTGAAACTTTATTAATATTCCTGGTAAACTCTTTCATCATCTAAGTCGTACCTAACTCCTGATATTCATTGTTCTAAGTTTGTTCCTGTATGACTGAGAGTTGAGGAACTCGGCTTAAGGCGGAGATTTCTTGAAAACGCTTAAAAAGGTGGTTTTTTAACAGCGTATCTCTTTAACCGTAAATAATTTTGAAAGCAAAAAAATATACGATATTTTCAAGTCTTTTATGCATACAGTGATGGAACTCAAAATATAATAAAATATACTTTAATGCATTAAAAAAAATCATCAAAGTCACCGCTTAATTATCTTTATAACCAGTTTATCCCTTCAATAACAATTATTTTTGGAATTAAAAATATACCATAAAATTTCAAATGCCAAATTGCATCCAGTGATCGATCATTTTTATCAAATAGTCATCTAATTTTGTACGATTTTATTTGCATTTTTACGACAATGGTTGCTCATTTATTATTCGATTTTATTACAACCGATTTTAACCCGTATCGGATTGCAGTAAGAATTATTATCGCTCATAAAGACAATACGACGAGTACATTCAAAATTATCAGGGCCTTAAGACATAATTATTGTCCTGCAAAATATTGTCGTGCAACCCTGGATTTGTAAGGACGCCTGAATATATTGCATAAGTATAAACATTATCTGCCTTTAATGTTCCCACTGCTGGGACACAGGCCTCGTCTCTGCGAGACAGAGTGCGCTGCAATCCACTACGTGACCTAGTGCGGGTTGGTAGATGTCACATATCTTCGAATTTTTGGTTCTGGAACATGACGGTTTTCTCACGATGGTTTTCTTCATCGTTTTGAGAACCGTGGCGATGAAATAGTTTACACAAAGTAAAGCGCCTGTCTGGGTTCGAACCTATGACCTACAAGTCGGTCGTTACCATTGTACGTTCCACAACTCCCTTGCGGAGTTGAGAGACGTCGTCGTCGGGTTCCGTTCCCTCCCCGTGCTCGTCCTCGGGGACTTCAATGCCAAGAACTTGGCTTGGGGTTCCCGGTTGACGAACGTGCGGGGTAGGATGGTGGAGGACTGGGCTCTGGAAGCAGACCTGGTCGTCCTAAACCGGGGTTCTGTCGCCACGTGTGTGCGGATGCGGGGTGAGTCGGTGGTGGACATTTCGTTCGCCAGCCCCGCTCTGTCGCCGCGTGTCATCGACTGGCGCGTCATGGAGGGGGTGGAGACGTATTCCGGTACATCCGGTTTGACGTCTCCGCCCAGACCTCGAGCGCGCCGGTCCGACAGGCCCCGTGTGGTCCGCGGTGGGCGTTGAAGCAGCTGGACCGGGAGCTTCTCCTGGAAGCCTCGATCGTGCAAGCCTGGGTGTCATCACCGGACAGGCCTGCCGACATCAACGACGAGGCCGAGTGGTTCCGGGAGACCATGTCCGAGATATGTGACGTGGCAATGCCCCGGGTCCAGCCAGGTCGTGCTTCACGCCAGGTGTACTGGTGGTCGCCGCAGTCGCTGGAGACTCTGAACAGAGACCCGTGGGGGACGCCTCTACAAAACGGTGCGGGATAAAATCCGCCCGTGGGCTCCCCCGCTGACGCAGAGTCTCCGGCCTCATCTCGTGCAGGACGTGGTGAGCGCTCTGTTCCCCTCACGAGGGGAGCACGCTCCCCCGCCTATGGCTCCGCCTCCTGCGGTGCCCGATGCGGACCACACCGACGACGACGACGACTCTCCAGAGGTGACCGAGGTAGACCTGAGAGTGGCGGTACGTAGGCTGAATGCCAAAAATACCGCCCCAGGACCCGACGGCTTGCCCGGCAAAGCCTGGGTCCTGGCCTTGCAGGCTCTCGGGCCTCGACTAAGAGGGCTCCTAAGCGCATGCTTGGAGGAGGGCCAGTTCCCACTTCACTGGAAGACGGGGAAACTGGTCCTCATTAAGAAGCCGGGGCGCCCAGCGGACTCTCCGTCCGCTTACCGGCCCATTGTGCTGCTCGACGAGGTGGGCAAGCTCTTTGAGAGAGTAATTGCAGACCGCCTCGTCGGGCGGCTGGTGCGGGTAGGGCCGGATTTGGCGGAGAGCCAGTTTGGTTTCCGCAGGGGGCGCTCCACGGTGGATGCCATCATGCGCGTGCGAGCCCTCACGACGGGGGATGCTGTGGCCCGGGGTGGGGTCGTCTTGGCGGTGTCATTAGACATCGCCAATGCCTTCAACACCCTGCCCTGGAGTTGCATAAGGGAGGCACTCCGGTATCACCGAATGCCGACCTACCTCAGTCGTGTGGTCGAGGCCTATTTGACGGACAGGTCCGTCATCTACCCCGGTCACCTCGGAGAGTGGAACCGGCGAGAGATGTCGTGCGGTGTCCCGCAGGGATCGGTCCTGGGGCCGCATCTGTGGGACATCGGGTACGACTGGGTGCTGCGCGCCGACCTCCCTAGCGGCGTCAGTGTAGTTTGCTACGCTGACGACACGCTGGTCCTGGCGCAAGGGAGGTCGTACCAGGCGGCGGCCGACTTAGCGACACAAGGGGTTGCGACAATCGTCGATAGGATCCGGCAACTGGGACTCGAGGTGGCATTGCACAAGTCCGAGGCCATGTGGTTTCATGGTCCTCGGAATGCGCCACCGACGGGTTCCCAGATAACGGTGGGAGGGGTTCACATCGGCGTCGAGTCGACGATGAAGTACTTGGGACTCGTCCTCGACAGCCGGTGGATTTTCGCGGAGCATTTCCGCCGTTTGGCTCCCAGACTGGAGCGGGCCGGGGCTGCGTTGAAGCGGCTCTTGCCCAATCTAGGGGGGCCAAACGCCTCCTGCCGGAGGCTCTACGCGGGGATCGTGCGGTCCATGGCCCTATACGGGGCGCCGGTGTGGGCGCCTACATTGAGGCGCCAACCAGCTCGCAAGTTGAGGGCGTCCCATAGGGTCATGGCGATCAGGATGATCCGGGGATATCGCACGATCTCCGGCGAGGCGGCGGGCCTCCTTGCCGGATTACCGCCATGGGATCTGGAGGCAAAGGTCCTCGCGCAAATGTGGGAGTGGCGCGAGGAGGCCAAACGCCGGGGCGTAAGTCCGCTGCCGCGGGAAATCGCGGCACAGCGGACAGAGCTCCGGCGGGATCTCATGGTGACATGGAGAGAGCGATTGTCGCAACCCAGTGCTGGGCACGCCACGATTGCGGCGGTAAGTCCCCTCTTTGAGGAGTGGTTTGAGAGGCGGCATGGCGTCCTCACCTTCCGCCTGACGCAGGTCCTCACCGGACACGGTTGTTTCTGGAGGTTCCTGTTTCGGATAGGGCGGGAGGAAACGCCCGGGTGTTTCCACTGCGAAGATCGCCCTGAGGACACGGTGGAGCACACGGTGGCGGTCTGCCCTGCTTGGGCGGAGCACCGCCGTGTCCTCGTGGAGGCGATCGGCGGTGGCGATCTCTCGCGTCCGGCCCTGGTCCAGGCCATGGTACGGAGCGAGAGGGCATGGGGAGCCGTCACCTCCTTCAGCGAAGCAGTAATGCTCGCGAAGAGGGAGGCGGCGCACGTGAGGGAGAGGCAGCATATGCGCCCTCGCGACCCCAGCCGCCGCAGGATACGGAGACGCCCTGGGCGTCGGGAATCCCAGGCCGATTTCCGGCCACTGTAGGCATGGGCTTGCGGACGGCGAGTAATGGGTAGCTCGCTGTCCGGTAAGGACCAAGCCCAAGTCGACGGCGCGTTGTGTTCCACGCGCGCCTCAAAGAGATGTCAGCACAAAAAATGATGGGACCCGCAAGGGTCGATGCCTGCCAGGGGTGCGGGTTTGTTCGAAAGAGACACCACAGCCCCTGGCTTAAGGGCTACTGAAGGAACACGGGTGGGTTTTAGTTAGTAAAAGTCTGACACGCCCTCCTGCTCCACCCAGAGCGGGAGAAGTTATTTGATGATTTCCCACCCAAAAAAAAAAAAAAACAAAAAAAACCACTGCTCTAAATATATTGGTGAATCAGATATTGGTGCGGGGTACCAGTTTCATGAAGGCTTTTCTAAAACCCTAATCCACGGTCCCTACTTACAATTCCCTAAGTGGTAGATACGGTGATTTGCATGTTTTGTTTTAGTGACCTGCAGGCCAGCCTATGCTATCGTTTAGTTTAACAAAAATAAGTCTAAGATGGCGAAATGCACTTTAAATCGCCATCACGACATTAACATTAATTAGAACATGATATACGCGTGTTTGAAACTTCAAGCGCTCTCCTGCAAATTTTTTCATAAAATTTGCAATTAGGGGATTATACGTAGGGACCGTCGGTTTCTACTCTAAAACTGTATTTCAACTGAAGGATGAAAAAATAAAGTAGAAGATAATAACTCGGGTTAACTGAGGGGCTTGTGACTAAATACTAACAGCCGGACGGGTCGATCGATAAGGTTAACCTACATTTACGCGGTTGGTCAGTGGATGGGTGACCATCTTTACACACCAAGACCCCCCCCCCTGGCTTGGAAAGCACGCAGAGCCGTTGGTCTCGGCTGTCAGTTGTGCACCTTTGACAGTTTTTACGGGTTATCAGAAGTCCGAAAGTCTGACCATTTTTGACAAAGTCTGAGAGAAAATTACCAGAATTGCTCCTCAGTTGTCAGTAAACGAGGCAAACGGAGTAGTGTTCTGTAGTTACTGCCTACCCCCGTGGGAAAAAGGCGTAAGTTTATGTGCTTACAATATGATATCACAGTGAGATCATAAATGTATGGAGCAGCAGATTTTATTCGCGTTTACTGGGTTGATCCTTAGTAAAAGTTGTTCCTAATAAGTGCATTTGACCCCAGTTTTTCAATCACATCTTGTATGTTATAAAAAAGGAGATTGCTAAGTAGGTACTTACTCTATTTTAATTTCAGTTTTCCTTGTTAATCATAAACTCGTGAAGGGAGAACTTTGACATTTATTCGATAAAGTGGAAAGCCACGTGCCACTTAAGGAGGAAACGCCAGGGTAGCTCGCGAGATTATTTTTTTTTGTAATTTGCAAGTCAGTGTCAGGTTGTGTTGAGCAAAGTATGTTTCGCGACCGTAACGTGTATTTACAATGTAACGACCGTAACATGTATTTACAATGTAACGTATAAAAAAAGATTCTTATAACTGGCTTATACGAACTGAGCCTATAACGTTCCCACTGCTGGGACACTGGCCTCCTCTCAGTGAGAGGGATTGGGCCGTAATCCACCATGCGGGCCCAGTGCGGGTTGGTAGATGTCACATGTCCTCGAATTTTTGGTTCTAGGACATGCCGGTTTCCTCACGATGTTTTCCTTCACCGTTTGAGAGCATGGTGATGAAATTATTTACACAAATTAATGCCCCTGGCTGGGTTCGAATGCACGACCTACAACTCGTAAGCCGCGGCCGTTACCACTATGCCACCACTGCTCTCTTGCTCATACTTTACAATTTCACAACTTTCAAATAACTAATATTCCGCACTACATTTTACCACATAAAATTACATATAACCAGAAATTACGTCAGCTTAGCCGTTATTTCTAAGTGTTGCCAACGTTTAATAACACATTCAATTTCCCTGTGTTGTCATAGTGAAAACATACGTAAAAAGACAATTATTATAATTTGGTATTAAAATACACTTATAAATAAACTAAATCAATGAAATCACGACACACGAAAAAGTCATTCAAAATCGTCGTTCAATAGGAATATATAAATTTTGAGGCTTGTATTGATGATTTTAATAATTATAATTCTGTAGATACACACATGTTACCGTCGCAAATGATATTATAATCGACACACATGCTGACACTGGCCTACAAAAGGCAAAAACCAAAAAAAATTCGTGATGCCCCACGATTCAACTTCTTTTTTGGTTTTTGCCTTGTCGCGTGCTCCTTAATGGAAATAGTACCGATTCCCCCTTATTCTGAGAAATTACCATGAAATTGACTTCGCCATATTAACATTTTCCTCGAACTTAGATCGTTGTATCTTATGATCTAATGTAGGTATGTTGATAATAACATCAGTCACCTGTGTGACACAAAGGGAGTTGACATTATAACGAGTATTTTGGCCTTTGTTTACTGGACCCCAGTTTGTCGGTCACCAGTACTTGGATTTAGGCTTATTATATGTAAGGATATTTTTTGGTTCCTAATTCATTACCCTTAAAAAACAAGGTGTTTACTTGTTTCTGGTTTAAACCACCAAGCCAGTTTTTAAAAAAAGAACCCAACATGAATAGAAATGTAGTTCTTTTTACAAAACTGACAATCTATATCAGTGCGAAATAGGTTGCCAGCCTTACCAAGGGGTATCGTATTACCCAGTAACTGGGTTGTGGAGGTCAGATAGTTTTTTTTTTTTTTTTTGTGTCTGGCATCTCGCAGTTGACCTTGAGAGGCCGTGACTGCTCAACCGGACTTTCCTGTGAAGGTTTTTAGGAATCTAAAAGCCTCCAGCCAGGGCGTAAACCTACTTAAACCTAAAACGACTGCGCACTGAGGGCACCCCCTGTGGGGTACGAACCTTGGCTCAGGGAGTCGCTGGCGGGGGGGGGGGGGGGGCAGCTAGTACTAACAGGGACAGGCTGGATCAAGATGTTTTCATGATTATTAGAAGCTACTGGCTCAGCTGCAGCGCGGGCTGGCGCATCAACGAGCAAGGGACGGTCGGGGGTCTGATCGTTACTCGGGGGGGGGGGGGGGGTCTTCGCGGGGCGCGAGGACCTTGGTGTCGAGGTCGGAAGGACGGTCGTTTGTATTTGTGTGCTGTACTGGTGGCCCTATTCTTTTCTTGCAGAACAGTGATGGGGTCGTCTGGGTTGGAAAGGACATGTCTCGGCCGGCGGATTCTACTGATTCTACTGGGGACATAGCTAGCAGCCTTCACAATCAACGGATTGCGATGTAACTCGGCTTTATCGAAGAAACGCTTCGAGTTGCGTATCAGAAATTGAGCAATAGTGGGCATTTTCAGATCGAGATGGAGGATCTCGTTCCGAACGAACCATGGGGAGCCTGTGGCTTGGCGAAGGAAACGGTTTTGAAGGGTCTGCATCCTATGGATGTGTCGGGGGTGCGTGTGTGCAAAGACTGCACATGCATACGTCATGATGGGCCTTATGCACGCCGTGTAAATCCGCAATTTGCACTTGAGTGACAATTTGCTTCGTGCGTTCAGAACAGAGTGCAGCCTTCCGAGAGCGAAGGCGGCGCGTGAGCGCGCCTTCCTGATATGCTCAGAGAAGGAGAGGTGCTGATCTAGAATCACTCCAAGATATTTGGCTCGCTTTTCCCAAGGGATCGGCTTACCGAATATGGAGATGGGCCGGGGGGGGGGGTCGAGGTTGTTTCGCGGTTTCGAAAAGAGAACCGCCTGACTTTTGTCCGGATTTAATTCGATTCGCCACTTCCTAAACCACGCGCCAAGCACGTTGACTGCGGTTTGGAGGGAGTAGGCTATCGCTTTATCGCTACGCCCAGAGTGGTAGATGGCTGTGTCGTCTGCGAACAGTGCCAACTGTGCCTTTCTACTTTTTGGGATATCGCTAGTGAACAGCGTGAATATGAGAGGGGACAGCACGGCGCCCTGGGGGACGCCGGCGCGAATCTGGTGAGGGGATGAGAGGGTCCCTTCGACGCGATAGCGAAAGGTGCGGTTCGACAGAAAGTCTCGTAAGATGAGTACGAGACGGTCCGGCACGCCGAGTTTGTACAGCTTGAATATCAAGCCGTTGTGCCAGACCTTGTCGAAGGTTTTCGCTATGTCGAAAAATACTGCACCGGTCGCATTGCCGCGTTGGAAGCCAACGCTTATAATAATAATAATAATAATCATTTTATTGTCAGGCTACTAAGGCCCATAGATAAAATACACAAATAATCTTAAATAATAATGACAAACTAATACATATTAAGAAACCTTATTTAAACTATAACTATACACGTAAAGTTGTCGGCGTCGTGTTTCGCTGCGAGGTGTCGCGTAATCGTCCTCGGAAACGTCGATATACGACACCATTCGGCCAAAAGTCTTCCTTCATACAGTGCTGTAGATGGTGGGTTGGAACTCGTACCACGAATGACTTGAAGTTGATGTCGTGGCGCGATTCCAACCTTTCGACCCTCAGAGTCCAGTTGGTCTTCACTTTCAAGTACTGCACCACTTCCTCAATCTTCGTGGAATGATGCAGACGCGAAATGTACAGCTGTGTCGTAGGCACAGCAGGGCGCAGCAGCATGTAGGGTCATGTGCGGTACCACACAAGTTACGAGAGCAGGGCTTCTTTTTCTTCTTCTTTTCTACCTTAATGAAACCCTCCTCATCAACTAGGCCCGTTCTTGGCATGGAGCTACGGACCGCAGTCTGGGCAGGTTGAGTACCCTTTTTCAGTTTGTCCCCTTATCCGATTTGCCGCTTATGCTGCGACGCATCAGATTTGCCGGTGGCGACAATAGCAGCGTAGACACGAGGGGTCGACGTACCTACGAGTGACGTTACCGCAGCCGGTGTTGTGGTGCGGGCGACGGCGGCGGCGGGCGGCGCTTGCTCAGCGTTATCGGCAGCTGGTAACGCACTTGCGTTCGTCGATATACGCTCTACGATCCGGTGTACCTGTTGTACGCAACTATGCTCGGTTCGGAAACCGAACTGCTCGTTGGCTCCTTTAGTCTCGGCGAAGTCCCTGAGATGCTTATAAATAAGTCGCTCATAGATTTTTCCGAGGCTGTCCAGTAAACTGATGGGCCGGTAGCTCGTGGGCTCCGTTTTGGGTTTGCCGGGTTTCGGAAAGCCAATGACCGTGGCTTGCTTCCAAGCTTGGGGGAAGATGTTATTGCTCAAGGCTCCATTGAAGATGGTGGTCAAGAGCATGATCAGGTGGGCGGGTAGCATCTGGATCACCCTATTGGTGATGCCGTCAGCGCCGGGGGCCTTTCGGGGTTTCAGACTTTTGATGATCTCGTGAACTTCGTCCGGGGTGACGAGAGGTAATGGATCGTCTGGGTCTTCGACGGGCGGGAGAGAGGTTCTACGTTCGACTTCAGCGTCCACCTCGGCGAGGTGTGCTTGGTCTACAGGTTGAGAACTGGGCGCGCATTGGGCCTCTAGAAGTCTAGACTATCGGCGAGGCATTCGGCCTTTTCGATGTCGTCGAAAGCAACGGTGCCAACGGGCCGGGTCAGGGGGGGCATGGTGACTACTTCTCGGGACCTGAGTTTCCTCTGAAGTTCCCAGAAAGCTAAGTGCGTGGGTTCCAACTCGCTCAGCATCTTGTCCCAGCCCGCGTCACGTAGCTCCGACATGTGTGTCTTTACAGATCGCTGTAAATAGCGCATGTGAGCTTTGTTCGCGTCGCAGGGAAAGTTGCTGTAGGCACGAACAGCCGCGTTCTTCTCATTTAGCAGTTCGCGTACATCGTCCGGCAGCTTCCAGCGGGGGTCTTCCTCTACCGGAACCCGCCTCGAACAGTCGTTCAGGACAGATTGTACGTGACCCGTGAATGAGTCGAGCGCGGCCGTTGTGTCCGCGAGAAAGTTGAATTGATCGGGGATGGCGTCCAAGTGGGCGGATGTGTTGGATTTCAGCGAATCGCTTACTTTCCTCCAGTCTGTTACCACTTTGGTGAGCGGGGATTTGGTCGGTATCTGGGAGACCCGTGCGAGGGGCCAGATGCACGACGACCGGACGGTGGTCAGAAGTGAGCTCGTTCATTGCCTCTATGGAATTCAACCGTAGGTTGATCCTTTTCAGAATTGCAATATAGAGTACGTCAGGTCTGTGAGCCACATTGTGGGGGAAATGAGTCGGCGAAATCGGGGCGATGACGTCGAAGGTCAGAGTCGAGCAGAGGTCGAACAGGTGTCTCCCTCTGGGCGAAGCCCCGGAACTATTCCACGCGGGGTGGTTCGCATTGAGATCGCCCGCTATGATAACGGAGTCACTCATGCTTAACAGGGCGGAGAGGTCATTGGCGATCGGTTGGAAGTCCTCCGGGTCGGGGTTCGGAGGGAGGTAGGCTGAGACTAGTGTGATGGGTTGATGACCCGTCATGCCTAGTCGGCAGACTGACACTTCTAATCGGGAGAGGGGGGGAGGCATCCATAGGAATGCAGTGCAGGGACTTTTTGTAGTAAATGAGAGTTCCACCCCTATGGCAATGTGCTCTGTCGTTGCGAACTAATCTATAGTTGGCAATTCTCGGGTCACGAATGCTGGGTTTAGGGAACGTCTCTTGAACTAACAGGATATCCAAGTGATGGTCGCGGAGGAACGTGGCGATCTCATCCCTTTGGGTACGGATACCGTTGGCGTTAAAAGTTCCTAGCTTGAGGGATCGGGGTTTAGTACGCGTGGGGGCCGTGTTATCCATTGTGGTTCTGGGAAAGTCTGGCGTTTAACAGGGCTTGCGTAATATCCGGGTACGCATCATAGATGGCGTATATCCTAAGGATATCGCCTGCTTTTGTAGCAGCATCTACCTCGATAGCCATCTGATGGGCACGGGGGGTACAGAACGTGAAAAACGTGTTGTCGAGTGTTTGATACACGACGGCGGGGGTCATGCTCACGGGACCGGCGTTAGTGGCTGTGGGGCGCGCCGCGGGGCGTGCTCCACCGCGGGGGTCGCGGGACGCGGGGATCGCGGCGGCAGTGGTCGCGGTAAGAGGTGCGGTAGGGGGCGCGGAAGCGCCTGAACCCGGGTTCTTTGACTGAGGGATGGGCGCGGGGACGGGCCTGGCTGAAACCATCGCAGGGAACGCCTGCTGGTGGTTCAGGAAGTTCCAGGGGCTCGGTCTCTGGGGACTGAGCCTGTCTGGGAGATACCCGGAAGGGGCTTCCCTTTGCTGGCGGGCGTCTGCACGCTTCACCAGCTTGGGAGAAGTGGTTTTGGGTGCTTTCGAGCACCCCCTATAGTTGGCCGGGTGACCGGCTTCGCCGCATAAAACGCAGCTCGGCGGTTCCGTACACAAGGAGCGGTCCTTGGGCCTGGTACATTCCGCTGTACCGTGACTGCCTAAGCACTTTACGCACCTCGGGGTGGCGAAGCAGTGCGATTGCGCGTGTCCGTACAGTTGGCACCTGTGGCATTGGCCGATCGTTCCCGTCTTGTAGGGTTTTCCGATCCGTATGCCGGACAGGTTGGAAATCGTGCGGATATTAAAGATCGGGTTATGGCCCTCAAAGGGCGGGCAGACTACGAGTACCATGTCGTATGGTACTCCGCAACGGGCGCGGTGCATCCGGTGCACTTCGGTGTACGGGATGTCTTGAAGGTCAAGGTCGGCCTTGACTTCTTCAACCGTGATTTCTACCGGAACCCTCTTTAAGACAACTCGTGCCTGTCGGTCTTCGGGGAGGGCGTACGTGTGGAAGGACACGTTACGGTTTCTTAACAATTTAGTAAGGCTGCGGTAGTCGCTAGCCGTCGGGATCGCTACCTTTATCCCTTGGAGGGTGGTGCGGGCGCTGGTGTAGGCAATTTTTTGCTCTAAACACCATTTGGACACGTCGGTCCATTTTGCCTTGTCTTGGATGAAGACAGGGGGCGGAACGGGCACCTTTTTCCCCGCAGCGACGCGGGGTACGGCGGTGGGTGCGGGCGCGGTCGCGGTCGCGGGGGTCGCGGGGGTCGCGGGGGTTGCGGGGTCGCGGGGGTCGACTCGGTCGGGAAAAGGGTGGGGGGGGTCAGTAACGAGCGCGGTTATTTTGGACGAACGCGAAGAATCGCAGACTTTCTTCTTTCGCTTCTTCCCCTTCGATTTGGACTCGACTGGGGTGAAGCCCTCGTCTAGAGTCCCTACCACTTCCTCTTCGTTCGAGGAGGGAGAAGAGAAACAAGCAGCTCCTGGCGATTCGGCGGTGCAAGGGGAGACTTCAGCGTCCATAAGGTCGGACGCTGCGTCGGAGAAAAGCTCCTGGAGGTTTTGGAGGGCGCGGGTTTTTTCGCGGTCGCGGTCGCGGCGGGAAAGGTGGGTTTCTCATTACCCAAAATATGGTTGAGGCGCGCGCGGTCCTCGGGGTTCTTAATGATCGACTCCAAGGTCGCCCAAAAGGCTTCCCTGGAATCGGCCATGATTAAAAGGGAGGGGGTAAACTACTTCCCACTCATAAGGAGTGAGCCTGAGTCCCTATAAACTCCTAACAACCTAACGTCTTCTTCCCCGGGTGGAATGCCCGGGGATGTGTGATTCCTCCCTGTTGGGTATAGACAGGGAGATGTGTACCTCGGGTGAGCCCTAAGCTTGTAAATCTGTTGCCAATCTTATTGTGCAAACAGGGCCCTGTCAGTCTAGCGCGAGGGGCGTAGACACGCCTCAAAGACACTAGGTGTGTAGCTGTGGAAGGAACACTGTCACCAGTGACGACTAGGAGATCCCCCAAGGCCGTCGGTCTGGGACCCGTCCAATTCACTGCCTTGCCTTGAAGAGGTTCGGCGGGTGTGTTGGGACAACACCCTCTCGGTTTCGTTGGCACCATAAGGTTTCCACCGAGAACCACGAAACTGTGGATTTTACCCAGAAGGGGCCAAGTGAATTTACTTGACGATTTACTTCCGTAAAGAAACAGAGGTTTGTCTTGAAAAAGACAGTTTTTGGTACGATTAATAAACCAGTCAATAATTAAATTAATTGAATTATTAATTCGGCGGAGTGTTCGCAGAGGGGCGCGGCGAGTCAGGTTGGCGGCGGAGGATGAGTCACGCAGCGGTAGCAAGAACAATTAGCACGTGCGCTCGGGACGAGTGTCACGGGCTAATTGTGAGGTCAAATAGGCAGTCGCTCCATGTAAAATACTGGTATTCAGCTGCATCCGGTTAGACTGGAAGCCGACCCCAACATAGTTGGGAAAAGGCTAGGCAGATGATGATGAGTATCATGTTAATTTTTCAATCTATGTATTCCTTGTTTTAATTAATTAATTGCGTGTTATTATATCTGCGCATAATTACAGGGCACAATTTAATTACAGGGTAACCTCGGTAACCCAGGTACCCTACGTGAGATTGTCAGCAACACTAAGACGTTGCTGACCTTTCTCGAGGAGCTGAGGTGGATCGAATAACTGATTCTCCCACCCGTACGCAAAATGCGCGCTTTGACGTGGAGTTCGGGAAAACAGCCCGTTTTACCTACCTGCACATAATGAAGTACATACGGTGCTTTTCTTTAAGTAAGAGGCACTTAGACTTAAGATTGCAATGTTTAAACCATAAAGTAAAAGTGTATTTATTGTTGAGAAGCCTAATAATTAAATTAAATTAACAAGGGAACAACAAGGTAGGTGAGTTCCACTGGTAACATCAACAACATCTTAGATCGTGGTTAGAAATAAATACCATAGGTAAGTAAAATCTGAATGATCTAAATCATACATACAAATAAATGAAATTAAAGTGTATGTTTGTAATGTCAATTTAACTGCTTTTTACTACATGCGTATGAAACTAGACAAGGTGTTACGTAAATAACGCACAACCTCTTAAGGGGTCATTGTACTCATCATAATGAACAACGTTTACTATGGGACCAAACCTGAAATCGCGAAAAAAAAGAAATCTGCTGTTCCCTACATTTATGTACGCATAACTCGTCAAAATGTAGGGATTTTTTTTTCGCGATTTCTGGTTTGGTCCCATAGTAAAAGTTTTTCATAATGCTGAGTACAATGACCCCTTAAGAGGTTGTGCGTTATTTACGTTACAACTTGTATACGGTACTTTTAACAAAACAATCAATTTTTGAAAAAAAAAAAAACTGTATGTCTGTTCTGGCTAATCTCCGAAACGACTGGACCGATTTTGACAGGACTTTTACAGGCAGATAGCTGATGTTATAATGACTAACATAGACTACTATTTTTTTCAGTCCCGGAAGCAATTTCCGAAATCCACGCGGGCGAAGTTGAGCTAGTTCAAAATAAAACAGTGAATTGCTACTGGATATTAAAATATTTCCAATATTTTCCGTTCCTACTCAATTTCAGTTCCACGAGAAAAACTGATGTAAAAGTTAAATAAGTTTTGTTCGCCTCTGATTCGGTACGCTCTGCTATCGCTCAAACAAAATCCTTCAATCTTGAATATATTCCTTCGTCACAAACAAGATGGAAGACTAAACCGATCATCATAGGCGATAAAGGGGAAAATTTTCGAAAATTCCAACTGGATTTGCAAGTATTTTATATAAATCAGGCTTTATTGGCATCGAGAGGGCCGTATCATTTTAGTAGATATCTATTCAGGGGCTATGCTAACCGTACGTGGTTGGAATACCAACTATGTCTATGCTAACTTTATATTGCAGACTTGAAACTGCAGAATTGAATCCTAACCACCTTAACCATGAAGTCTTAAGGCTGAATTTCAAACTGAATAGTGCAGTAACAAGTGAAGATGATGAGGGTGAATTTGCACAATGTACCCAACACTATCTGTCAAACCATGAAATAAAGTGAGAATAAATCGAGATATTTTTACGATTGTTAAATTCTGAATGTTCTTTAATTTGGTTCAGATGTGTGGAGATTTGTGAATGTAATATTTGATTTTACATAACTATTTATGGTTGCAATCCAGACAAATGATAAATAAATGTTCTGTAGCGCGGTTAAGAGCAGAAAGATAGTAAAGGAATGTTTAATAGAAGATTTATTTTGTTATTTTGAAGTTTGATATTAGCATGATCATATAAGATTTATTGAGAGCTGAGATTTCGATAGCTTACTATGATTGATCTATTATAAATAGATACTTTTATTTTTGAGAAAACAATTGTCTCGTTGAGAGCGAGGCTTCAAATATTTTTGACTGAAAATACTGAAACTACAGCTAATTTAGTCTTCTCTTTTTATGGTTGGAAGGAATGAAACGTCACATAATTTTTATAATAAAAGTTGTATCGCTCATTCCAATGAACGAAAACAATATACACGGCGATAACTGTTGGAATCCGTGCATGTAACATTGTATAAATTTGCAACAACACTGTAAAACTGCAGTACCCAGCAGCTAAACGCGGCACCGTTGTAAACTTTTCAGCTCAACACTTATTGAGACGTGTGTAACGTGTTTTGGAAAATGGTACCAAAAAACGGAGTTACTATAGCTATTGATTAAATACTATTTCTTTGTTTTTAGGAAAGTTTTTCAGCATCTGCGTAGCCTTTTCCTTCTTAGGTTTCTAGTCTTATCGGCAGCAGATGAATACCAGCATTTTGTTATTTTATTTTCTGTGTGTTTGTTCCGGCAAATTTCTGAAACGGCTTGATTTCGAACACGATTTTAAAGGGACTTTGATAATTGGTCTATAAGTAGTTACATAGTTTACCACGGCACGTTTCCGTGGGATAATTTTCGACATCCACACGGGCGAAGCCGCGGGCACAGCTAGTCGCAACTAAAACTTTTGCTACAAAAATCATAACTACCACCTGATCTCACGTACCATAATAACATTAAACACCACGACAGTCTATAAACGACAAGATACCCATCGAACATGGATACCCGAAACCTTTGCCCGAATTCTAACAATTTGCACGATCCGAACATAGCAATTGTCCTTTATGACTCCCAAAACCTTAATATTAGGGAAGCTATATCACTGGTGTGAGCATTAATAATATCTCTCGGAAATATTATAATGTAGTGTTGTCCAGAATTAGTTTTTAGAAACGGCTTTTGTGAATTGCTCTAGCCAGTGCGTTATTTAATTTTGATTCTAGTTACTTAATGGTAAAAGGAGAACCGTTTGAAGATATTGCAGGCTATACAGTATAGCTTACCAAAAGTCTTCCTGCTTATAGTCTCCTTGAAGGTCAATTAACAACTGCCATGACTGTTAGTTGTTTAGGTAACCTTAATGGAAACAAGCAAAAATCCTAACCGTTTGCGAACTGTGCGCGTGTTGCTCGCGTGCGGTTACAGCCTATGTTTGGTGCGCCGCTCTAGTACAACTCCAGCAAGGCTCGAGAGGTGCAGCGCGAGCGGCACGCGCGCGCCTCCTGCGCCGCTCGAGTACAGCGCGTAGCTTCCCGGCGGCGGCGCAGGGTCTGCGCACGAACATGAAATGCACGCGCGCAGTTCGCAACCGGCTCGCGAGCGGCGCATTCGCTAGGTCTGGACCCACCCTAAAACTCGACTACTGAAAAATCGTATTTTTCTACTTTTGTTCTTTTGAGGGTGCCATATTCCTTAGGACTAGCGAACGATCAAAACGATTGCAACGATGTCTCGTTTGTCAAATTATGATAAGTAGTTTAGAAGTTCTGAGGGAACAGATGGACAAACATTATCTATGTTTGTTTATTTGTTCCCTGGTAAATCTTTACATACTGATACAAATACTGGTCAAAATCATAACCCTCCGTTTTGCTTCATAGTCGGTTAAAAAACTGCCAGTCACCATGTTTGATAGTGCTACTGCTCAGAGGATTTCGGTGTTAACGAAGTATCAAAACTTGTGGCAGCCCTTTTATTGCTCTGCAAAACTTTGGTGGGAAAATGGCAAACAAAGAGAAAGATCTATCCCACTAATTGGTTTGTCAAAATGCTTCGGGCAGTTGTCGATAGTTACGTCGAAACGAAAAAACTAGCACCGTTTCCAACTCGTGCAGCACGCTAACAAAAAATAATCAAGGCATAGCCGAAACAAGCTGAAAGCTTTTACAGAACAAAAGCACTCAAATAAACTACATGAACATCAATAATACCACAAATAGTACCCTTCAGAACAGCAATAAAGATCATCCCAATATCAAAACCGGGAAGTGCATTTACAAAAATTTACAACGTATTTAAAATTTAACTGCACTCATTTGTTTTTGTGCCAAAAATACACGGTACCGTTCCACAGGGTATTACAAACTTTGCTATGATTTCTTGGCCGTATTACAAAGTTATGTTTGCTGTTGGGAAAATTCTTGCAGTTTATGAAGACGTCGTTTTATAGTGATTTCTTAAGGCTCTATATTGCCAATTAGTTGGCAATCAAGCCCTTAACATACACTTTGATTCAGATCTTTCTCAGTAGCAGATAGTCAAATAAAAAACTTTTAACAAAAAAGTTAAACCGCCGAAAAAACTGAAAAGTAAAAAATAATAAACCTGCTTTGTTTAACGGTAATAACTAAGTTCGGAAGTCGGTAACTTTGGATATATATTTTAATTTTATGTGATTTTTTGTGGCTATAATCTACTCATTACTACATGCTTAAGTTTTGATTACTTTTTGTAATACACAATTCAGTATTAAAATCTGTGAGCAAACAATCAATCATCCCTTGTTTTCCTACCCTAAGGGTTGGATATTTTTTTTTTAATTTATATGGTACCAACTTCGGGGTATACCCTTTCCAATAAAAAAAAGAATTATCAAAATCGGACTACTCTGAAAAAGTTATGCGTGGTCATACATAAAAAAAATATAAAAATGTTTTGACTTGTGAACCTCCTCCGTTTTTTCGTCGGTTAAAAATGAAAATCCTTAGAACAGAAGAAGAACCTAGAATTCTGACACTTTCAAACTTAACAGGCGGTATAGTTACACACATGTTAATGAATGAATGAATGGATTGCACCGACCTCAGCGTGATTTGACTAGACTCGATACATCGAATGAACTCCAATATTTGCACAAGCCCTTGAAGCCTCATGTTTACAGAGCCTACAGAGACCGGAGTCTAATGGTAGGGAAGATGTGTCTTTAAGATAGGTAAAGTTCTGCCAGGGGTGCAGGTTGTTCGAAAGAGATACCGCCGCCCCTGGCACACATGCAACTGAGGGAACACGGGTGGGTTTTAGTCAGTAAAAGTCTGACACGCCCTCCTGCTCCACCCCGAGCGGGAGAAGTTATTTGACGATTTCGCAGCCAAAAAAAAAAGGTGTGTTGTTAATCCAGTTAGTTGTTGCGAAAAGATCATGATGAAGAGACCATGATGCTTTAAACTCAATACTACTCCTGCCTAATTCAATACATGAACTGATTATTTCTTCGTTTACTTACAAAACGTATATTTTAAGGCGAGCATCATAACTTTGTTTTCCTTATGTGCAACGCAGTTCGGGATAAATACGGCGTAAGGCAAGGAAACCGCGTTCATAACAGTAAATGGTGCGTCCACAAACGAATACATTAGCAGCTTTATGAACCGGATACGAGGTGCTGATATTATTGTATAACTTCTATATAGAAGGATAGGATAAAATTACTTTTTTATGTTAATTTTGCTAGCGATTCCAGATGTTTCTGGAGGTTTGATCGTAAGGGGGTATTTTTATAAATTGAGGATTTATTAATATTGTTTTGCTATGGTAGAATAACTGTAGAAAGATATAACTGTAGAAAGATAAATTTTCAATTTAAAATACGAGTTGTCCATTGCTTTTTCTAATCTCTATAAAATTATCTATCATTTCTAATAAGGTGTATACGATACACTGAAACTGGTCTGCGCTAGAATGGATTTGATTTAATGTTGCAACGAACTGAATAAAACATGATGATAATTATGGATTTTCTTCTTTTAACTAGAAGAATAAACCTACAAGTAATTGGTAATTCCACTTTATACTTCTTCATAATTTTGAATTCACCTTAAAATCACATTTGTATAATGTCAGTGGCAGAAAAACTAATCGAAATCCAAATATTTAGCTGTTCACACTAACGATATGTTTAGTTTCAAAATATATTAAATACGACTTCTGTTAAATGTAGGGTGACCATTTTTGAAGTATATTCATACAATTTCGGACGTAGGTACATCAATACCATTTATTTAAAAAAAAATCTTTCAACTTCGTAAGTTATATTAATAGAAAGTTAGAATCCTTTTTTTTTTTGGGCTGAATCATAATTTCAAGCAGTTTCTTTTTTCGTTTTTAGATATATATATATATATATATTCCTTGTAGATACCAATTGTGCGTTTTCGTCAATAATGTGTTTGCAATTTGAGCAAACGACTCTTTCATCTGAACTCCGTGCCTCAACCGTTGGACTATTCACATTCCATGAAGTATTACGGCTGGTTGCTAGGATTTGCTACCCATCTGAGAACACTGTTCAGTGTTGTGCACCCTAGATAGTAAGTTTGTTGGCCCAAGTTACAACTTCCAACTAACGCTTTAGATCTCTAATTTATGCGTCATATTAGACCTATTTGCACAATGTTGGAAATATTTTGAAAACAAGTTTTTGAACAGCCAGCACCCTGATTGCTGACAAACTATCAATCGCAATTTTAATAATTTTGAAGGATATCGCTAATTTACTGCTTTATATGTTGGAGAAAATCGTGGCCTCACCAACGTAAATAACGCAATGAATGTTATTGAACTAAAATATTGAAAGCGATTGCTACTGATAATGTGTTAAGCAATTACTCCGCTGTTTAGGTGTCTTCATGTAGGTACAGTTTCCGAAGATATTAAAACATAAAATAATCCACTGCAGTTGCACTGTAATGCAGCTAATAAAGCAGAAACAATCTGTCCCCGTAATCAAAAGTTTTGGTAACCCTACACAAAAGTAACATCTTAGCCGTAACCACATGTTCCGTTTATGTTTTTTACAAGTTTTTTGGTGCATTTTTTGCAGTGAACTTCAAAACGAAACTCTTACACATGTCAAGTACTTAATTTCTTGAGGATTTATAACTGTCTGAAGTTGTGCCCGGAATAGACGGTACAGTTTATACACTGACTGCAACACTTCATTTTTAATTGAATTCTAATACATATTATTTTAAGCAAAAGGAAAAGTAAAGGATTATGTTGCCATAAATACTTCGAGGGGCTTGTTGCTAAGTAATAATATTCATACAAGTCGATCGATCAGGTAAAGCTACGCTGGCCGAGGTTGGTCCGTGGATTGGTCATCCCATCTTTACATAACGAACCCCTCTGTGCATCGCAAAGCACGTTAAGCCGTTACGGGTAGCCAGAAGCACGATATCTGACAACCAGTCTTACCAATGGTTATATTACCCAGTAACTAGGTTATATAGGGTAACTGGTAATTAGTGACCGACATTTAAACACATGATTGTACTCATCATTATGAACAACTTTTACTATGGGACCAAACCTGAAATCGCGAAAAAGATATCATCTGTTGCGTGACATCTACATGTGCAACGTGTCATATAATTCGTGTGCACTAACCTTAACTTTGTGTGAAGTTACACTCATGACTGTGATATTGATTTGAAACGGTTTTGTATTACGGCATAATAATCAATTTGTTAGTCGGAGTCTATTAAACAGAAGCCGTTCTTCGAAAATAATTTATGTTTATTTTATTTTATTCCGACGACTTTTAAGCGGACGTCTGGAGAAAGGATCATAAAAAATATAAGTAGGTACATACGTCCTAATAACCACATGGGGTATCGTATTACCCAGTAACTGGGTTGTGAAGGTCAGATAGGCAGTCGTTCCATATAAAATACTGGTATACAGCTACATCCAGTCAGACTGGAAGCTGACCCCAATATATTTGGGAAAAGGCTAGGCAGTTGGCGACGTCCTAAGAACTACAACCACTATAATTGATGTTGGTTGATAATACATAATGGGTTAGTTCATCATCATCAATATCATTTCAGCCGAAAGACGTCCACTATTGGACATAGGCCTCCCGCAAGCTCCGCCACCTCGACCGGTTCAGCGCTCCACGCATCCAGCGGATTCTTGCGGCCTTCACTAGGTCATCGGTACACCTTGTGGTATCCAGGGGTGACAGATCTGGGGAAATTCGTGGCCCCCTATTTCTTAGGACCCGAGATGGTGGCGCGTAGTGTTCCACGCGCGCGTCTCTATGATGTAAGGGGTGTGTTTAACACCTCACTCACTCGAGGTGGTCTGCAGATGCGGGCCAGCACTAACCCGGGATCGCGGAAGTGGCATTAGATCCCGTGATCCCCGGTGCAAGTGTGGGACGGAACACCGGGGTGGTTTTATTCAGTAAGAGTCCGACAGACCCATCATCATCTGCCTAGCCTTTTCCCAACTATGTTGGGGTCGGCTTCCAGTCTAACCGGATGCAGCTGAATACCAGTATTTTACATGGAGCGACTACCTATCTGACCTCCACAACCCAGTTACTGGGTAAGGCGATACCCCTTGGTAAGACTGGTTGTCAGACTTTCGGGCTTCTGAGGACCCGTAACGACTGTCAAACATCCACAAATGACGGCCGGGACCAATGGCTTAACGTGCTTTCCAAGGCACGGAGGGGTCTTGGTATGTAAAGATGGTCACCCATCCACGGACCAACCGCGGCAAGCGTAGCTTAACCTGGTCGATCGACCCGTGCAGCTATTGTTATTTAGCCACAAGCCCCTCTGACAGACCTTTCAACTCTACGTCTTCCGGTACGCCATCGGGGTCGGTGGGTTAGTTTGAAATGTGATAATCCTGGAATGAATTTACAATCTTCAAAATTCGCTGTGATGCCATCAGACCCAAAGAAGCATTTCACGTGTTTCATATTCAGTCAGCTAAGAAACCCATTAGCTGAGAAAGCCTAGAGAATAAAGTTCTCATAATCATACATAAGTCATCATCTGTCTAGCCTTTTTCCAACTATGACGGGGTTGGCTTCTAGTCTAAACGGATACAGCTGAGTACCAGTATTTTAAATGGAGCAACTGCCTATCTCACCTTCACAACAAAATTACTGATTATTAAGATACCCCTTCTTTTTTTTTGGGTCGGAAATCATCAAACTTCTCCCGCTCTGGGTGGAGCAGGAGGGCGTGTCAGACTTTTACTGACTAAAACCCACCCGTGTTGCCTCAGTAGCCTGTATGCCAGGGGCTGCGGTATCTCTTTTGAACAAACCCTCACCCCTGATAAGCATCGGCCCTTGCGGGCCCCATCACTTTGTGCTGACATCTCTTTGAGGCGCGCGTGGAACACAACGCGCCGTCGACTTGGGGTTGGTCCTTACCGGACAGCGAGCTACCGATTACTCGCCGTCCGCAAGCTCATACCCACGGTGGCCGGAAATCAGCCTGGGATTCCCGACGCCCAGGGCGTCTCCTGCGGCGGCTAGGGCCGTGAGGGCGCATAGACTGCCTCTCCCTCACGTGCGCCGCCTCCCTTTTCGCGAGCATTACTGCTTCGCTGAAGGAATACCCCTTGATAAGACTTATTGTTAGATTTTCGGGCGTGTCAAAGATCAACGAATGACAGACGAGACCAAAGGCTTAACTTGCTTTCCGCGGCACAGAATGATCTTGGTATTTAAAAATTCCCCATTCCACAGACCAACCGTGGCAAGCGAACTGTACCCGGATCGATCGACCCGAGCAGTGCTATTATGACTTAGCCACAAGCCAATTCATACTTCCATTTCTTAAAATCTAATAGCTTTCTGTATATCTCGATTATTACCTAACACTTAGTCGGGAAAACTATGAAACGAGCAAGAAAAACGTTGCGGGAACTTCGTAATTAGTTTTACAGCAGGAAGTTGCAACTAACTTAAACATCGGTTTTAACAACGCTGGCAAGCGCTAAATTGAATAAAACTTAGCAAAAGAAATAGGAAAAAGTAGAATTATTATGATGACTTTGGACAAAGCTTCACATCTCTAATGAGTAAAAGGGTTAATTACTTAGTTTTGTAATATTAATTCGATGTTTGATCGAATTAATATAAATTAAATTATTGAATGAAATTAATAAATTAAATTAAGTAATTATTTTACTTGTTGGTTATTTTCATGTCTAGCCAGAGTGTACAAAATACCAGTTACCTAAGAGACTCATGTTTAAGGATACCCTATTATCCACATGCTGGTCTTTTCTATAAAAGTCTCACCGTAAAAACTTAAATGAATCACTTCATTTGTGCTGTAAATCTATAATAATATTATAAAGAGGAAAGATTTGATTGTTTACAGCCTGGCCACGGGGATCGGCGGTGCGTACGGCGGTGCGGCAGGCGGGGCGACAATTCGCGCGGCATCGTTTGCTGGCCACGGGGAGTCACGTTCGCCGCCGCGACCAGTAAGGAAGTCCGAGAGCGAAATGTTTTTAACAAAGTTATCTCGATATTGCTTAGAAAGTAATAGTTTTTTGGTTCAATTATAATATTTGGAAGAGATTGTGAAGTATTTAAGTTGAATAGGAATCGAGGTATAGATGGAGAATTCCACAAGAAGTACGAGAAAATCTAGAAATTTTATTTTAATTTCTTCCCACAATCATTTCACTATACGTTTATATTTATGCTGTGGGTGGCCAGACTTCCAAATAGGTGGCCTTGCTAGTATTTCAGCAATAAAAGTATCTGTGTTCATTATTCGCGGCGAAAACAACTAAACTCGTTTGATCGCTGCCCTAGTCGCCGCGACTGCCGCTTGACGCCGTGGCTCGCGCCGTACTGATTCATGTATTTGTTTCACTCGCCGGCCGCGCCGCCGGCCGCCCGTGCCATTCGCTTGGTACATTCCGCCGGTCGCCCCGCCGGTCGCCGCCCCGCGTGGCTTGATTAGTACATTTCTATGCGTTTGTTTCAGTCGCTAGACGCCTCGGCGGTCGCACCGCGCGTTTTTTCGCTATGGCGTATTTCCCGTGGCCAGGCCGTTGAATAGGCTCCGAAACTACTGAACCGATTTGAAAAATTATTTCACTGTTGCGAAGCAACACTGTCCCCGGATCACATAGGCTATATTTTATCCCCGTATTTCCCACGAGAACGGGAACTACGCGGGTGAAACCGCGGAGCGCTGCTAGTAGTAAATAAAAAAGTAAATTCTTTATTGCCTTAAGCGCAGGTTACAGTGTGATACCCTGATCCACAGCTAGGTTGGTGCACCTGTATTTCAGGAGCCAGTGACTTGTTCCATTTACGGCGCAATTTATATACGCTGCAAAAGTGATATTTAAGATTATGTTTAAATTAGTAACAATATGATTATTGAAAATTAGTAGAATTAGAAGAATAAAATAAGAAAAAAAAAAAAACTAGAATTTAATCTGGATTTAAAATAAATATATATTTTTAAAACAATATAACATAATTATATCAACATTACAGCGCTTTCTACACGTGACGGGCTCATGCTTATAAGGCTCCGGTTCGACAAGTTGAAACTTCAAGGGAAAGCGCGTAAGTAAAGCAGTTTTACCCCTACTCACTAGGAGAACAGACTCATACTACATTTACAAACTCACCAACCAGCACTCGGCAAGTACATTACACCACCGCTATAAATATGGGGGAATCTGCAGCACCTAACTACCCAGCCATGGGCCAAGGCAAACAAACTAAGCTTTAGGCTCAGACGGTAACTAAACTGGTCTTATTTGCACAGACCGACGTTCGAACAAGGTTATTTGTATATGGTGCGGTAATTTTAGACGCTGAATATACTAGAAGTAAGCTTGGATAAGTACTCTACGATTTGCTGACGAATTGACCGTGATTCCAAAGTCTATCATGCTATGGTCCAGTTTGAATAGTGTGGGTAACTGGGTACAGACGTGTGGGAAAACATTCGTTTAATATAAGCACATACTCGTACATGTTCCGTGTGTTGCCGGATGTAAAAGAATAGCACCATCTCATTTCTTCCCGTGAGTGTCGTTGAAGGCGACTAAGGGACTTACTAGAGAATGGGCAGCAGCGTTCTCTATGCATTTTACCACCATACTGCGATCGCCAACCCGCCTGCCTAGCGTGGTGATTATGGCAAAACCCCCTTTTGGGGGAGGCCTATGTCCAGCAGTAGACGTCTTTCGGCTGAAGTGATGTGTGATGATGACTCGTACATGTAATTAAAATACCTGAAGTATCACATTTCAAATCATATTCACCGTATTTAATAATTTCCCTTTAATTTAGGAATTACGAAATAGAACTAATGCACACGATTGATACTTGTAACCCTTTTTTGCAGATTTTAGCCGACTGACTTATTCACTCGTAGGGAAGGCAGTAATTGTTGACTCGTTGAGAACTTCGCGCAAACGGGGGCTCCATCAACTGGTAATCGCTTCATACTAAACACTCGTTTGCTGAGTGGCCCGCCGTCAGTTGACGTACGAGACGTCATGAAGCCAACGTCTTCCGACGTTTTCCAACGTCGATAACAAGTGCACATACGAGTAACATACCTATTTCAGTCTTTTATCTGGGATGGCAATTGATTCTCGATGGCTCTGGCATAGCTGATGTCCAAGGCTGATAGAAAACCACTAACCATCAACACAGAATACATATTACGAACGTCCATCAGGTGTAGCGTGTGGGTGTTTGCCATTCAATGACAAAAAGCTGTCAGTCACAACAATTAACTGCACTGCTGAAATCGTAAACCTTATTCTACAGGCATCCTATCATAATTTTTTTTCAGTTAACCTGTGACAATTATATAATAAAATTAGTTTTGCAGCTTAGCACGATAGGAATCAGTAATGGAAAAAGCACCTATTCCTATCACAATATGAGTACGACCTATGTAGACTTCATTAAATACTTTAAACCCCGTTTAGACTTTTGCGTCGTTCCCCTGCCTCGAGGGAGACAAGGTGAAATACGTGTAATGGCACATTTTTATTCATAGGTTGCGTCCAGGTGGGTTATTGGTTAAACCACAAGAGGAATTTTCGTTCACATTAATTATTACGCGCCCGCCAGCGCGTTGGTGGTTAATTTCCTCTTAGTACTTTCGAATAAATTGAACTATCGTGGATGTTACTGGAGCCATTTTAGTTTATTAAATTATTAGGAGGTATCTTTAAACAAATATAAGGCAATTATAAATTTGGATGATTGGTTTATGTGAGGGGCTTGTGGCTAAGTAACAATAGCTGCACGGGTCGATCGGCCAGGTTAAGCTACGCTTGCCGCGGTTGGTCCGTGGATGGGTGACCATCTTTACATACCAAGACCCCTCCGTGCCTCGGAAAGCACGTTAAGTCGTTGGTCCCAGCTGTCATTTGGGGATCTTTGACAGTCGTTACGGGTCGTCAGAAGCCCGAAAGTCTGACAACCAGTCTTACCAAGGGGTATCGTATTACCCAGTAACTGGGTTGTGGAGGTCAGATAGGCAGTCGCTCCATGTAAAATGCTGGTATTCAGCTGCATCCGGTTAGACTGGAAGCCGACCCCAACATAGTTGGGAAAAGGCTAGGCAGATGATGATGATGATGGTTTATGTGATAAGCAGCAAAAATTGAAAAAAAAAAAAAACTATATTCGGCTGGAATGACTGCTTTTGACAGTCTTCATCCGATAAGGGATTTTTTTAAAGAACCTCGGCTTTTAGTTTAATTTTACAAAAATATAGGTGTGGTCGCGACTTTCGAGTCGTAGGTTTGAACATTATCAGGTGCTTTACTTTGTGTAAATTATTTCATCACCACTGCTCTCAAAGAAAATTAAAACATTGTGAGGAAACCGGCATGTCCTAGAAACAAAAATTAGAAGACATGTGACATCTACCAACCTGCAATAGGCCCGCGTGGTTGATTACGTCCCACTCCCTCTCACAGAAATGAAGAGGAGGCCAGCAGTGGGAACATTATACATAGAAGAATTTGTTACCTAGGTAACTCTTTATTTTTAGTAATTAAATACCTCAATTTCTAAAAACTTTTAATCTCAATTTGAAATATATTGTTTGACCAATTTCAAGTTAAAGTAAATTGTCTTTAATAATGCTTTAAAACGAAATTAATTTTCATACAGAAATGTAAATTTTTCATTCACATCAAAAATCGTCCACTATCAAACTGAATTATTCAACGACACTTTAATTGAGGAGGCTAGGGGTATCAATAGTGTTGCCAAGCGCACGAATTTAACAGGATTTAAAAAAACTGTTGTACTTTAGAATAAGTATGATTAATTATAAGAATCAGTTGAAATACATCTTTTTTATTCGAACTATTTATAGACGTTCATAAAAATTCGTGATATTCTTCACTGTAAGCATAATTTTCAAGTGTACTCAGAAACTGACTGTAATTTTTGTTTACGAAAACAACACGATAATTGTGTCACGTACGTTTTGTTTTAATTATACAAATCTTTCAGTAATTTTTAAGCAACATGGTTTGTTATTACTTATTAAGTAGACACTGATGAACTGAATTAAATTAAAATACAAACGAGAAATAATTTCCCAACAATACCGTACATAATTTTCATTTATTTATGTACACACTTAATATATTTAGAGTCAAAACACCAGTTATTTACGCACGTTAAGCCGTTGGTCCCGGCTGTCATTCGTGGATCTTTGACAGTTCGTAAGGCGGATAAGTAGCCCGAAATTCTGTCATCCCTTTTTAACAAGGGGTATCGTAGTTCCCAGTAACTGGGTTGTGGAGGTCAGATAGGCTGTCGCACCATGTAAAATACTGGTATTCAGCTGCATCTGGTGTCACCAAAGCCGACCTGAACATAGTTGGGAAAAGGCTAGGAATCTGTCTAGCCTTTTCCGTTTTTATCACCATCTGGTGATGATGATATAGTCAAGAAGAAACAAACCGTAACACAGAAAGGAAAAAATGTATCTTCTATACATATAATAAATCTGTAAAGGAACTTTTTCTGTACATTTAAAATATTTCGAAAATAATTGCTTGGGGTGGTAAGGGATAATCAACAGATGACATTTTAACCCTTATCAAAATTTTTGTCTGTAGCTCGGTTTTTCAGTTTCTATGTTGAATAGATCAAGTATCACGTCAAAAGAACGAAACTAATATGGTTATCTTTCATACTCAAATATTGTTTATAACTCAGAGTTTATATTAGTCTTTGTTTCATCGCAATCGCTTCGGTCAACCTATCTAAATAATTTAAAGTGTTCAATAAGAATTTATTTACGTAATGTTGAAACACTTAGCGACATCTATTGGCGTGAAACGGTACTAAAGAATACTTAATATTAACACGTCATTCTCATTTAAGTTACTTACTGTGTCTGTGTTATTTCAAAAAGTAATGATACTGATTACTAAAATCGCTTTCCGTTGGTGGTTGATTCCCACGAATCAAAAAAGCTAAAAGAATTTCAAATAAAAAGTTGTGATAATATTAACTGACGTGGTGTTCTGAGTCATATACCTAGAATGCAATGTTAGATAAATATTTATTAGTTTTATCAATCAAATTAATACAAATAGAGGGGAAGAAATCTCATTTTTAATTGTGATAAAAGTCTTAGTAGCGCCATCTAGCATAATGTAGCTAAATTAGAGCGGCTAGAGGAACATCTCCAAATTCTTAATCTCTAGCGTCAGTAACGCCATCTAGGTTTGAATAGCAAACATGCAAAGACAACAACTTGATTTCGCGCGAAATTTGATAATGTTAAATTTAAATGCGTGTTTACAGCATTACTCGATTCAAATAATGGGAGTTTTGGGAGTAAAGAGTTGTAAATACTTATGTGCTAATTTTCGTGATGTTAGTTTTTGAGGTGGGGAGGGGTTCAAGCGAGGTCGGATGGTGAAAGTCAGGAAAAAAAATCCAAAATTGCGACCATAACTACTGGTGGATTTGAGTAAATAGATAGGTTTTCACACGGGCAACTGTAGTTATGTCGATGCTCTTCCGAGCAACATCGCTTACAGAGAAGCATTTTCTTAGTTAAAACAAGTTTAAAAATGTATTTATTTATCCATTTGGCATCTCCAACAAAGGATACATTACCTACACAGGAACAATAGAAATCACAATAGTAAAATATTGACAATTTTAAAGTCGCTTCTTTAAATATAATTATTTATTGGTCTACAAATAAATGTATGGCTGAACAAAAGAAACACTGAAACATTTTTGATTACAATTTACAATAAAAAGGCATCGCAACTGAGAGTCGCGGAGGATCGCTCTGTTACGTCCATTATCCTCGGGATCGGGCTCTCTCTCTTCCTGCTGCCTGCGTCAGCAGCGGGGAGAGAGGTGGGGGCGCGCGCGGTATGGCACTACGTAGCAACAACATCGTACTTACTATGTTCATAGAAAACCCGTGCTATACAATTAAATAGTATTTTTTGCCTGGTTTGGTTTTTTTTTTCAACAGCGCTTTTAATGTGGATAATGACCGACGTTACGGGGCGTAGGTAATGGTAACATTCGCAGCGAGCATGTCTTTACGCCGTGTGCTAAAATCAGTGTTGCTCGCTCGCATGTTTTGCCGTAGGTACTACTGACTGCACGAATACTTGCTTGGTAACATATTAGGTGCATTTTGACCCGTGACGCCGGTCAGTATCCACCTTTACAGCGTGATCTTTCTTCATCGTGATAACGCCATGGTCCCACGGGCCGTTAACTGACAGGTGGCGTCAGGTGTTACTGCACTGCTACCTGTCGAGGCCTATCGCAGTCCGTGCAGAGCATTCCCACTGCTGTGGTTTTATTCAGTGGTCAACGTTTGATAAACAAAGCTAAAAGACACGCGCCTGTACGGGCCGAGATAGGCGCCCGCCCCCGCGTGGAATAATGCTTCAGCACACTCAACCAGACGCGCAGTCGATTTATTGAGTAAGTACAGTAAAAGCTCCTTATTCGTGCTTCCTTCATTCGCGTTTTCACTACTCGCGGATTAAAAAAATGCGACCCAATTCCTATATCCGCGGCTAAATTATTTGCGGGTCTAATCGGTACATCGGTACATACATATTAACAAATAACAAAAAGGATTCCAATAGGTATCCAACCCAATATCCTTTGTAAACGCGTCGTCAGATGGACTATAAAAAAGTGAAATAGACCTTATTACAACTATGCCTAAAGTACATTGTCAAATGATATCGCCGCTGTATTGGTTCGGCCTTTAACATCTACAATAGCCGCCTTCGCCGCGGTCGGTGTTTTTAACCGACTTCAAAAAGAAGGAGGTTATCAATTCGACATGTTTATATTTTTAATGTATGTTCAGGCATAACTCCGTCGTATATAGACGGATTTGCAAAATTCTTTTTTTTTTCGAAAGGGGTTTACTCCGAAATGGTCCCATTGAAATTTCATATAAACAGGGCCCGATCTAGCTATTTAGCCGCTCCGGGCAAAAATAACATTCGCCGCCCTTTGCACTAACACCATAAAAGATGGTATGACCATAATTAGGTATGTGATATTCTTTTAACTATATAATATTCACATACGTTAGTCTACTACGGCTTCTGAACAAGTATACAAAAATTCATGAGAGTAGGTATGTTTGTAAGTATACATTTTGCCGCCGCTCATTTTTGCCGCTCTGAGCATTTGCCCGGCTTGCCCCCCCTTAGATTGGGCCCTGCATATAGATCTGATGATGCGTTTCGGAAACAGACAACGGAACTCTTGAAAAAATTACAGCAAATCAACCGCGAATGTTGCTATCACATAAATAAGTATGCATTGTTTTGACCCAAAGGATGATGAAATTTCGAATTGGTGTATGGTAGGTAACAAAAAAGTGAAAAATAAAAACTTTTTAAGTTTTTTGAGAATGTAAACAAACATAATGAAACCAACCTCATCACCATAAAGTATATTTATATATCATCATCATCATCATTTCAGCTGAAAGACGTCCACTGCTGGACATAGGCCTCCCCCACATTTATAAATGCTGCGACTTAATAGACATTCCATCCTTTGGTACGAGCCGCTTTGCGTGTTTTACCTATTGTTTCATCTTTCCATTTATTGCAAAATGTTGAAATTTTTTTTTTTACTTAAAAACGATTTTCGACGCGAAAAAATCTGTTTAACGCATAGAAATGCTTGATCGTTTACGCCTTGGAGAGTCGCTTGCATCCATATCACGCTCATACAATTAATCAATATGGTCAAAAACTTCAATTAAATTGTTTTTTTTTTGTCACTTAGGAACGTATCCCCTATAATCACATATAAATTACCATTCCATAGTCACGGTTTCTGTATTCGCGGTAGGTATTTTACGGAACGTATACCCCGCGAATAAAGAGCTTTTACTGTACCTACGGCAGGTGCACATTTATTATAAAATGAGCCTCGACCAGGCGCTTTGATCTATATTTATTCTTAAAAATCTGAGTGAGACTTCGTCGCAATATCATTATAACCCCTAAAGACGCCTGCAGGCCTAGACAAAACACCTTTCTGTTAACGTTCACGCTAAACTCTACGCCAGAATATATGGGAATGACATTACCGTGTCCTTTCCGCAGGTAATGTCATTCCCATACATTTTGGCGTACCGTTTAGCGTGAACGCCAAGAGTAATGTGTTTTGTCTCTAGGCTCTGGACTGCATTCGAAAGCTGTGGTAGATTCCTACCAGGATAGATCGGAAGATCGGAGGAGTGGTACCTACACCGTCAAAGCGACACATTATTGTTTTCCGACATGCACGCGAACGAAGTCGCGGGCACAGCTAGTTTCTAAATAAATCGGTAATTAATTTGAAATCGAAAATTCTCGACTCCTGGCTACCCACGGCCACGGCGTCAGTTTAATTTACTTCTACACGCCGGATGGGCTCACAAAGAGCTTTATTGGATTTTTCTGGCGCCTTTGAGTAAAAGGTAGGTTATGATTTAGATGCTCAGTGCTCAGCGGAATACCGTTTATGACACCCGTTGGGTTTCATTAGGGACTGGAAATTATACCGGACGTTTTCTTCTTAGTGTCAGTTTCAAAGGAAGATTTTTTTCGTTCATTTTGTGGGATTTTATGAACTGAATCTTTCTGGATGTTGCAAGTTTTGAGGTAGAATATGCAGAGGTCCATATAGACGCGCAAACTGTAAATTCAGAACATGATTCTAGAACGACCAAAAAAAAATATTGTAAAAAAGTAAAATGTAAAATGTATGGTTGACACTTCCCGTGACCCATAGGCTGGTTTTTACCTTGGTCAGAAGCTAAGCATTGCTATACAACGTAGCAATGCCGTCAGTCTCTTGGATACATTACCAGTCGACAGCGCTGCGAATGAATTTTTCGACTCTTTATTTTAGTCCGCTCGTTTTATAGTTTTATTTTTGTTTTTAATTAATTTTAGAAAATAAAATTGATCTCATTTACATTTAAAAAAAAGAAAAATGCAATAACAACTTCTTTTTTTGGATGAAAATCCTAACATGGTAGCAGTAACATGTCTCTGCCAACATGTATTAAGGTGTATTCGTTCGGAGTTATTGCTAGGTTATTAGAATCTGGTAACTATGGTGTTAAAAATGTTTTCTTAAATCTCCCAAAAGGTAACATTAACTTCCAGTATTTTTTATGACGCGATATGCTATCATATTTTATACCAAATCCACAATTTACGACCCTTTTCAGTTACGTTCGCTGATTTAATATCCTAGCGTTAGCTTATTATTCTTTGCTTATACAAAACGAAAAACAAGGCTAAATAAAATATTCATGTTAAAGGTATTAACCCAAAAAAAGCGGCCAAGTGCGAGTAGGACACGAAGGGTTCTGTACAATACTCTATGATTCCGTACGATATTGAACTACTACACATTATTTGTTGTAATAGCGGCGATTACTATCACCACTAGCCGCATATTTTCCCAGAGTCTCACTACTCTGGGACAATTTTAAGCGTTCACCTATAACTGTTCAAATGATACAGTCCTGGGACAGATGGACCGAAGGACAGCGGAGCCTAAATAATAGGGTTCCGTTAGCAAGGGTTCGGAGCCCTAAAAATATTCACATAAAGGATGTTGGTATTGCGGTATAAAATCGGTGATGTTAATGATCCGCGGTGTGTAGGAGCGAAACGCGGAATTGGTTTTGAACTGTCCTGTATTAATGTGTTTTTGGATGAATGGAATTCCCGTACACTCATTCAAATAAAATAGAGTGTGTTCCTGAAATGGTGATAGATAAAGCGATCGTTCATACAGTCCGCTTTTTCGATATGGCAATTTGAGATTTCGTACAGAGCATACGCGATCGGTGTCGGACATGAGTAAACGATGAAACCAAAAAAAAAAACATGATTTTGTTGTGGGGTCATCGACTGCAGTTATTGTAGCTACCTGAAAATTCAGTTCACAGACGTGGTGTAATTTTTATTAGCTCAAATAATTTCTCAATATAACCTTAGACTTTTAGACAGATAGGCAGTCGCTTTATGTAAAATACGGGTATTTTACTGGAAGCCGACCCCAACATGTTTTGAATGGGCACGCCACGATTGCGGTGGTAAGTCCCCTCTTTGAGGAGTGGTTTGAGAGGCGGCATGGCGTCCTCACCTTCCGCCTGACGCAGGTCCTCACCGGACACGGTTGTTTCGGGAGGTTCCTGTTTCGGATAGGGCGGGAGGAAACGCCCGGGTGTTTCCACTGCTAAGATCGCCCTGAGGACACGGTGGAGCACACGGTGGCGGTCTGCCCTGCTTGGGCGGAGCACCACCGTGTCCTCGTGGAGGCGATCGGCGGCGGCGATCTCTCGCGTCCGGCCCTGGTCCAGGCCATGGTACGGAGCGAGAGGGCATGGGGAGCCGTCACCTCCTTCAGCGAAGCAGAAATGCTCGCGAAGGCGGCGCACGTGAGGGAGAGGCAGCATATTCGCCCTCTCGACCCTAACCGCCGCAGGATACGGAGACGCCCTGGGCGTCGGGAATCCCAGGCCGATTTCCGGCCACCGTAGGCATGAGCTTGCGGACGGCGAGTAATGGGTAGCTCGCTGTCCGGTAAGGACCAAGCCCAAGTCGACGGCGCGTTGTGTTCCACGCGCGCCTCAAAGAGATGTCAGCACAAAAATGATGGGGCCTGCAAGGGCCGATGCCTGTCAGGGGTGTGGGTTCGTTTGAAAGAGATAACACAGCCCCTGGCATACGGGCTAATGAAGGAACACGGGTGGGTTTTAGTCAGTAAAAGTCTGCCACGCCCTCCTGCTCCACCCAGAGCCGGAGAAGTTATTTGATGATTTCCCAACCAAAAAAAAAAAAAAAAAACATGTTGTGAAAGGCTAAGCAGATTATGATGAACCTCTTTTGACTCTTGAGGTTTAACAGTAAATTATCACTTTATCAGACTACGATTAATAGTTAAAAAAATTCTTAAATCACCCTCTTTGGAAAAAGGTCTAGTGATCATAAAATGATCATTATGTTTTTATTGCGTTCAGGAACTTGATATTTATTTTCGATAGGTTTGAGATTTTTTCCGTCTTCATTTTATTATGTCATTCTACGTGCAGTGATGATCCTAGATAACAATTCGAACCTAAACGCCACGTTAAAGTCACGGTACACGATGCAGAGCAGACGTTTGCTAGTATCCGTTACAAGAACAGTCCGGACTGTTGCAAAACTTTCCCTGGAGCTAACTTAGGCCGCTCACTTGCCCTACATTTTGTCTCTTACTCGTGAGTTGGGGCCATAGAACATTGAAATTTCAAGCAAAAGGCCATTGTAGAAGTAAATATGGAAAGGAAAAAAACTATTTAACAAAAAAAAATAACCGCCGAAAAAAACTGAAAAGCTAAAAAAAATAAACCTTTTTGTTTAACCTCAATAACTAATTTCGGAAGTCGGTGACTTCGGATATGTATTTGAATTTTATGTCACCGACTTCCGAAATTTGGTATTGAGGTTAATCAAAAAGGTTTATTATTTTTAGCTTTTCAGTTTTTTTTCCTGTGGTTAAATTTTTTTGTTAAAAAGTTTTTATTTTATAATTTTTCGAGGCTATAATCTACTAATTACTACATGCTTATTTTTTTATTACTTTTTGTAATACACAACTCGGTATTAAAATCTGTTGTGAAAAGGTATGCGTGGTCATACATAAAAAAAAAATATACGCGTCGAATTGAGTAACCTCCTCCGTTTTGTCGTCGGTTAAAAAATAGTTTATTCTGCACAAAGAAGACGCACTTTACAAAATACACACACTCATACAAAGTAGTATACTGCCTCGTTGGTCTACTGTTAAAGTGTTATCGGGTTTTACTATCTCGAATATCTCAATAGCAGCCCGAAGTCTGGACTTGTGCACGGTTGATAACAATAGACTCACCCCTATTACATGGGACGCAAACCTACCGCCAAAATATGGATGTATTCTATAGTTATAATTATCTATTTCAGTGCATCCGTCATGTTTACTGACGCCTGCGTAGATATTGTCTACGCAATAATGCGTAGAAAACGTTGCGTCGGTCGGTGGTGCGACGAGTACGGAGGAGCCCGAATGACGTCCTAAGGAAGATTGGCGAGAGAACCGATACAGCTCTGCTCAGTAGGTTCACTAAACTTCATGTGTTTCGAGACCGGTGACCCTGCTGTGCAGGAGTGTGTCTATAGTTTCTTCTTTTTTACTTGTTTAAGTTACTAGTATAGAAATAAGCAAAACTCTTGTTCCTAATAACCTTGCCTTGCCCATGGACTTTTTTGTCTAAAGTAAATGATTTTTATTTTATATAATTATAATGGATAGCTGAAAAGAAAATAAAAATGAGTATTAGGTTAATCATAGGTACTTAGTTGGTTCTTGTTGCCGTATGGTTTTATAAGTACATAGAAGTTTACTAAAAAAGCGTTTTCTAAAAGACATTACCAGAACAATCAAACATGCTCAAGCAAGAAAAAAATATTGAAAGAAGAATCAGCTCCTGATCAGTACAAAAAAATCAGCAGACTAACAAAACAGCGAAAATCAGCACACAAAAGAAAAATCTCTGCAGGCTACAATTTTCAGCAGTGCGCAAACTGTAACCATGAATTCAGCATAATAATATGTATGTTTCTAGATCATGATTCTAGTCTATCGAAATTTTTAGAAATTTTTCGCAGGTTTTAAAAAAAATGCTGTTAGACCGCATACATTTAGACCGCGTAGGTATTGCACTTTTCTATGAACCAGCAGATTTTTGTTTATTGCGTCTTCTCTTTTCGTGGCCCAACCTTTAAAGATATGGGGTGCCTACAAAATTTTCATATTCAGTAAAGTAGAATATTTTACGTAGCTAAGTGCATTTCGCAGAGTCTAACTTTCGTAGTTCTGAAAGCGATTCGATATCTTTTTTCGCAGTCAACATAAACTATTTTCTATTTTTTTAATGCTGTTTTGTAATTCGAGGCACTTCAAACTTTATTATTAAAATAATAGCTAATAGTGATTAAAAACGTAAACATAATAATATCACTGGTAACCGTTCAAAGATTCGTTGAGAATTATTTACATAAAGCATAGATAATTCAGTTACCCAATTCAATACCAAAATACTCGTACCACAGTCTTCTAAAGAATTGCCGGTAATTTTTTTTTTTTAAAAGATGCGAGATTTATTTATACCACTTTCTAGTGCTTTAGTTAGGAAGAAGAAGCACGACAAACTCCCCAGCAGGACAACCATATTTTCATGGCAACATCCTTTATTTTCTACTGTCTGCTATGACACCAGCTACCGGCATAAGTGTGCATTTGCAGTACTAAAACAACATGGCGTTAAAAACTAACTACGTATACCTTGAAAAATAAAACCTAGAACCAGTCCTCTTCTTAAACAATTGACGTCACGCCACAATTTCCCATACAAGCGTGTAAACAGCCACTGCCGGCACACATGTCTGCAGAGCTGTCTAATAGAATCTGCATAACAGAGAGTGTTCGTATAAATACTGCCTTAGCTTCGTCGAACTCGAAACGAAGTCACCACATTGCTACCAATGTACCGCGCTAGTTTGATCGGGGTATTGGTATACTTGGTAAGTGTTTGGTAAACTTTTGAATAGTCAGTTGTGTGATGTACAGGTGAGAATGTGTGATGGTTAATACTGATCAAGATCATCATAATGAGCGTTTAATTGTTCCCACTGCTGGGACACAGACCTCCTCCCAGCCCGCGTGGTGGATTACGGTCCACCCCTTTACGGACTGTAATCCACCAACGCGGGCCTAGTGCGAATTGGTAGATGTCACATGTCTTCGAACTATTGGTTCTAGGACATGCCGGTTTCCTCATGATGTTTTCCTTAATCATCATCATCATTTCAGCCGGAAGACGTCTACTGCTGGACATAGGCCTCCCCCAATTTGGGGGGGCTTGCCATAATCGCCTCGCTTGGCAGGCGGGTTGGCGATCGCAGTATGGTGGTAAAATGCATAGAGAATGCTGCTGCTCATTCTCTAGTAAGTCCCTTAGTCGCCTTCTACGACACCCACGGGAAGAGATGGGATGATGCTATTGTTTACGTTCGGCACCAAACGGATCTTTCCTTCATAGTTTGATGTTTAATATTGATCACGATCTGTTCTTCTGAAATATAACATTGTTCTTAATGACAGTGTCGTTGATCAAGTGATGGGACGTGGGACTGCTAAGCGTTGGCTCTTGAGTTTGATCCCAGAGTCGGGCAAGTTTTATTATTATTTTCATTACCATGTTCATTTGTTCATTTTTTTTCAGTGTAGCTGGGAGTCTTTGTTGTTTCAGACAGTTTTATAGTCGCACTCTATTACATGCTATTTACAAGTGAGTAACTAAATGGAAATAAATAAAGAAAAAGTATTTATTGGATCACATACTAGACTGAACACAAAATCATACAAAAATTATAAAAGAACAAACTTGGAAGTAAATAATAACAAAACAGAAAGTCCTGAACGACGCCAAGTAGCTCCTATTTCAGCATGATGCAGCGATATTGAAAAAAGTGTCGCAGCGCTGGTATTCTGATGGAGCCCGAGTGATGTGATGTCACGGGCAGTTACAGAATAAATAAATAGTCATAAATGTGATGTAAATAAATAATAAATGTGAATGTGACATACGGTGCCTCAACGTGGGCATAGACAGTCGGGCTCGTCCCTAAATTCAAGATCGCTCAGCACACTGAGCAGCGGGCTATGCTCGGAGATCTTTGAACGATAAAATCAGGAATAATGTTATCTGGAAAAGATCTGGAGTTACTGACATAGTTTGTTGCGAAAGCAGAAGTGGTTGTGGGCGGCCATGTTTGTCAAAGGACCGGTGGCCAGTGGAGCAGTCGAGTCCTGGAGCGCAGACCGCGTGTCGGCAAGCGTAGTGTGAGCCACGCCTCTTGACTAGATGAAGGTGGCTAGGACAGATTGAATGCGGAAGGCGGTGGACAGGGTGTTGTAGCATAGACTAGGAGAGGCTAATGTACAGCAGTAAACTGCGATTGATTGAATGAAATATGTATGTATGTGCTGAAACACCTCTATCAATTTCTTAACATTCAGTTTTGTCTCTGGGAAGGCTACGCAGCGTCTGTAACAGTAACCAGATACAATCACGTGGGTCACCTGTTTACTCACGAAAAAATCGCATCAAAAAGATACAATGATTGCACGCTGCTAACTCTTCAGGTACAAAGTAATTTATTAAAATAACCTTTTCCTCATATTTGTATTGAAACTTTACTCTCCGTAAAACAGGAGCCAAGTGTTCCGTCACAGTTATTCGATCAGGATATTGGCATACTTGCCGGCAGTTAAATTATTGTTGAACAGTTTCAGAGAGGTTGTCCACTCGTAATAGTTGCCAAAGTGCAACAAACTACGTTGGGGTGTCATCCACCTAGCCTTTTCCCAACTATGTTGGGGTCGGCTTCCAGGCTAACCGGATGCACCTGAGTACGAGCATTTTATATGGAGCGACTATCATTCAGTACTTTCTACACAACACACGGATGCTATGACATTTTATAATTTAATCATGTTTTATGCTCAAAACAGTTTCCGTCAATTTTATGAAAGAGATTAAGCATTGCTTTGAATTTCAGTAACTATTCTATTTTGCCTGAATAATTATGTGGAAAACTCATTTACACAAGCGCTATAAATACAAATTCCACAAATAGGGTGGTAGGTACTCCGGATTAAATAAATTATGAATCAGGCTGATTTACCATAGTACATCATCCTAATGTTTATGAGATAACATGACGCCTGTATTTCCCAAAGAGAGTGCCTAAGAGGCAGAGGTGCACCTATAGAAAAGAATGATGTAATATGGGGCGAGCCTATAGGCATCAACAGGGCACAAATCCAGACTACAAGGTTTTTCATCTGGAATTTCTCAGTCTGCTACTGAAAAAAACCAATAACACATTTCTCGATATGGCTATCGAATCCAGGACCTCATGCTCACTAATAGCGCTTAGGACCACTAAACCAACGAGGCAGTTCAGGTACCTGCACCTGAACTTTTTAAAGTCGACATTTTATCTTGTTATTTTCTTAGTGCGATGTAGTGATGACTGATGCCGAAAAAAGACATCGTTAAAATCCAAGATGATGGCCTCCAACATTTTCGTAAGGATGTCTGTGTCAGAATCGTTTCGACCAACTTTAAAAAATTAGACTGACATTAATAATATTAGGGACGTTCGCATTCTAATCTTAGTACCGTTCTGTCAAAAGTACCTTTAATTTACCTTAAATATTTATATCAAATTACAGATTTTGAACTCTTTTATATACTAGTGGAATAAAATTGGCCTTAGCAACTCTTGTCAGTCATGTTAACATTTGATCAATTAGACGTTTGTTTTGATATAGTGTCAACCATTCGTTAAATGGAGTATATGACGGATTATTCAAGGATTCCTTTGTGCGACCGTCCGTTCATGGGCGAGTCCGACTTGCACTTGGCTGGTTTTTAAAGCCGTGTCTTTAAGTACACGTTCTGTGAACATTTCAATTGTCTACCTATTACGTTTTCATGAGATATTGCCCGCTGACAGGAGGACTAACTAAATAAGAATCATACACTCCTGTGTGACTCTTTTTAACATTTCTCACACATAAAATCACTCACTGCAACCCACAGTAGGGGTCCTTCTTATCAACGTGCATACAACAGACTAGGAATGCAAATTCACTACTCTTATTGGCGCTCTGTTGTCTTGTTCAGCAGTTAATTATCTTTTAGAATTGTTTACTAGATAGTGTTTGGCTTTGTTTAAAAGCATGTATTACGGAGATTGGCTAGCGTTGTGTAAGTTTGTCTTTATGTGTTTGTTACTGTTGAGGGTAGTTAGGTGATCCTGAAACTTGTTCTAAAATTTTCAAGCTATATGAATGAGCATAATCAGCCTATAATTTCCCCACTGCTGGGACAATGACCTCCTCTCTTTTAGAGGGAGTGAACTGTAATCCACCACGCGGGCCCAGTGCGGGGTGGTAAGTGTCACATGTCTTCGAAATGTTGGTTCTATGACATTCCAGTTTCCTCGCGGTGTTTTCCTTCACCGTTTTAAGAGTTGTAGTGAGGGGATAATTTACACAAAGTAAAGCGTCTGTCTGGGCTCAAAAGTCACGGCTTTTACCACTGGACTTTTACCAGATTATGAGCTATTATGAGCCTTTTACTCTCATGTAACCTTTGCACGGAAATTTTATTAAAGTATAAAAGTACTGCAAAGAAATAACTAAATAAGTAAGCAAGCGATTTCGAAATGTTTTAGTTCCGATTTTTTTTTTCTTTTTGCGGTTCTGTTACTGACCGGTTCGTTTCGACAAAAACTTGTAATTAATTTATTTTGCACCGTTCGTTTAATTTCCAAAAGTGCTACCTTGTAAATCGAATTGGCTATGTAACAAAATTGTAAAGCAAAGTAATTATTGATAAAACACTAGCAACCCGCTTCCCAGCTATGCTCACATTTACGACTTGACAAACAAAGCAATTTCGATAATTTTCTAAATTTGAATATATTACACACATTAACCTTTCGGAATAAATTCTTGAAAGGCGGTGAAAACCACATGAAGATCCGTTGCGTAGTTCAGAAGAACAACGCGGTCACACAGACACTTACGAGTATCGACCTTAGTTTATAATATGTAGGTATATAGATATAGAAAAAGAGCTTCTATGTTCGGTAGATAGGATCTATTCTTCGCCCTACCGATCGAAATATAGGTTCAAATAAGGGAGTAACCTCAATTTCAATTTCACCTCAATTCACCTCAATTTTGAGGTATAATTAATTTCCAGACCATGGAATAGGTAATACCTACCTTCGTCGAACTCTATTCACCTACAAATTCTTGGCTATTTCTAGAAACAATAGCCTATGATCATGAATTTAGGAAGGTACGTGTGTGTTCCACCACGTGTGCGGTGGTCAACCTCGTCTGTTGTATTGATTTTAGAAGCCTATATTGGGTTTACTTATAATATAACAAATCCCGCCGATATAATTTCTTGATGTAGTAGGCAGAGGTATTTAGCAAACTACAATTTTGTCAATTATCTAGAAAGTCCTTATTTCAACAAACAGTGTGCGAGCTGGCTTTTGACAAATATCGGGCACGAATACAGACATTAATTTTTCTACTGCAAGAATAGAAATATCACCACCCAAAATTTTAATAACTGCTTTGTGTTTGGTTCTTCGACTGAAATGGTGATGATGATGCGTTGGCCTTGAATTAAGTACTTATTATGTAAAAATTACCACTTTTCTTTTTTTTATTCTCTATTTGTAGAGGTAACCAATAACACTGCGAACAAACCCAGGCCCTACAGTCGCGATCTGGAACCTAACGAAGCAGTCAATATTGATGGTTTACAAAATAGATTTATTGTTCTATCTTTCTGTCTATTCACACATTTAACATGTTTTCGGTCCTCAATATTATGTTCTCTTTCACATTTGAAGGTCATGTACGGTCACGTAGTCAATTGATCCTCTATTGTCCTTACAAGTTAAATAAACTTGAAGGAGGCTGAATGCCTTGAAGATTGATTACGCTATTGGTTGTTATAATATATTACAGTTTTGGGACAGTCAGCCACATAGAATAAGAGGTAGTGGAACAGGCAATGAGCTGCAACAGCTATACCTACTAATATCATACATAACATAACATGACGCCTTGTTTCCACAAAAGGGTAGGGAAATAAAAAAAATTGTGACACTCCGGGAGTGCTAACAGAAGTGAAAACCTGAACAGGTACGTGTGTACTCGTATTTTTTTATTCGTCAATACAGGATTTCACATTGGGTCCTTGAGTCCTGATAGCTCTCGGTAAAAAATCATAAACGAGCAATTGACTTTAGCCATTAGAGGTAACAGCACAATTTTTTACGATAAAAATACAAACGAAAAGAAAGGGATAAAAGAACTACAATTTCCTAATGAAAGAAAAGGAGTTTTCCAAAAGACATCAACGCGAGACTCATCCGTGTGCTCGTCACCCATATTAAATACACAGTAGGTATACGTATAGCTCATGGAAAGCGTTCTGTGACGATGACGCGAGTTCCATGATTCTTGTTCACCCAAAAAATGCTTAGCGCGCCTAAAGAAGTTTTCACTTAAAAAAAAACAACCCAGATTTCGCCAGTTACAAATCCAGACGTCGGGCTGCTACTGAGAAAATCCAGAAAGAAAAACTCAATAGCACTTTGCCTGACCTGGAAATCGAACCCAAGACCTCGTGCTCCCCCCCGAGTGGGTTCCCGCATTGTCGTTGCGGGGGGGCTCAGTAACCGTGGATTCCGGCCACGGTGAAGCCAAGAGGAACCCAAAGGTGGGGCCGCTCGTCAGGGCTTTTGCCTTCAAGCCATTGCCGTAGCGGCCAAAAAGTAGGTTGCGGTGAGGTGCACCGCAACTGAGGTGGGCCGCGATGTCGAATGGGAGGCATCGCGGCTGAGGGTTACGGGCTGCGGTAGAGGAGGAGTGCCGGTGCTTCTGAGCAGCGCTCTTCCCTTCCGTGGCCTGGACGGGGGCGCCACCGTTTGATGGCGGACGCGGTGGGGCCGCAGGGGAAGAGGAGTGTCGGTATAGCGTCGGCAGCTCTCCCTATCCCCTGCGACCGAAAAGTGGTAGGTGGGAGGGCACGCTGTGTTCCACACGCGCGCCGTCAAAGATGTCAGCAACCACTGGTGGGGTCCGCAAGGGCCGATGCCTGCCAGGGGTACGGGTTTGTTCGAAAGAAATACCACAGCCCCTGACATACGGGCTACTGAGGAACACGGGTGGGTTTAGTCAGTAAAAGTCTGACACGCCCTCCTGCTCTACTCAGCAGGAGAAGTCATTTGATGATTTCCCACCCAAAAAAAAAAAAAAAGACCTCGTGCTCAGCAATACCGCTTGCGACCACTAGACCAATGAAGCATCTTCTATTCCTTTCCTATAATCTTGAGATTAGTACATTGCAATTCAATGAACTGCTTACTGAATATTTTTCAGTTAAGGATACTGCCATTTAGTTCCATGACAATTGGAATCAAAAAGTTAATGACACGGAGACAGGAGGCGCTCTTATAATGTCAACAGTAATCAAATAATCGAGTGAAATGCCGTAGATTGAATATGCATGATTGCTAAAAGTTCGCACCCGATTGCTTTTCTGGACACAAAAAATTTGTAACAGTGTGTTGCAACAAGGACTCTATAGTCTTTCAAATATAAGAATGTCTCAACTTACATTGTAGAATCTACCATGCGTTACAAAGTGTCACATCCAGCAGCTTTTCATCCCAGTCCCGTCTAGATCTGTATGCATTGGCTCACCAACGCTATTTGTTCGGTCCGTGTCGATCGCCATATCTCACGTTGACGCGTTATTGATCAAACTACTTGTATAACATGTGTTCGTAGTACTTTTGATAGATAACTTGCAAGACTATGGTTTATGGAGTTGTGTTTTCATTGATGCATTTGGTATTTGGGGGCTAGTGTTATACAACATAATACGATAGCAACCATCCACACAATCATTTTATGTGAAAATTTCATGTGCATACGATATTTTACTTTGTCCTTGATCCACTGAAGGACACTGAACGATAGTTCATTTAAAACTTAATATACTCCTAATGCATCATTACATGAAATATTATTTTTTTGCACTCCGTTTCCATATGAAATTTAACTGTGCCAAATATGGTGGGTACTCCAACGTCCACATTATTTTCGCAAAAAGTTTTTGCTTCACGTATTAATTTCTAAATAGTTTGTTAATTCTACTGTGCATACTGTGGTTTCCTTTAAGTGATGGAGTACACTTACTTAATACTTGATGTTGACCTTTATTTATGTGTATTGTGTATATCTTTGGTTGGAAATCCTAAATCAATAAATAAATATAGAAGATTATGTCGGGAGCGTTTAATGTAAAACAAACCGCAAAGTTTTAAGATCTTGATGGCTTTCTCTAGATGTTGCAGTTATTCTTCAATGACAATATACCTTGTCTATTAGGCGGTAAGTCGTATATTCATTGGTCAATTTTTCTTCCTCGTCTTCTTTTGGTGTCATTTCGATCAGATTCTGGTTAGCTGTCAGCTGTCTTAGACAATCGGGAGTCCATAGCGGACTCCCGGCCACCGCAGACGCGGGCTTGCGGATGGCGAGCAATGAGTAGCTCGGTATCCGGTAAGGATCCGGTAAGGACCAAGCCCGGGTCGACGGCGCGTTGTTTGCCACGCGCGCCTCAAAGAGATGTCAGCACCAACTGGTGGGGGTCTCCTAGGGCCCATGCCTGCCAGGAGTGCGGGTTGTTCGAAAGAGATACCTTGGCCCCTGGCACACAGGCAACTGAAGGTACACGGGTGGGTTTTAGTCAGTAACAGTCTGACACGCCCTCCCGCTTCACCCAGAGTGGGAGGGCGTGTCATATAATTATGTCAAATAACTTCTTATTTGATGATTACAAACCCTCAAAAAAGAAGGTGAACCAGATCTTTAGTATTTGCCACACTTGCCCAACTTTTAATGTTATGATGAACCTTTTCGAGGAAGTTCCAGCAAACATCACGTAAGAGGTATTTTAGTATTATCTTATTCATAACTTTGAAATATTTTCTATTTTAATACGAGAATAAATCAGATTTTATGTCTGTTTACGTATGTAGATACGTAAACAGACATAAAATCTGATTTATTCTCGTCTAAATCTAAGGGAGTTGCAATTCTGATCGTGTGTATGTAGATACACACGATCAGAATTGCAACTCCCTTAGATTACATGCGACGTATAATTTTCTATTCGATTGCTGGCACATCGATATAAATTACCGAGAACGATGCGTTGCCAACAAAATATGTGCGGACGTAGGTAATGCATACGGAATGCACAAACATCATAAATATACGAGTTATGAGGAGGCTTCCTTGCAAGCTTGGGAATTTAGACTAAGTTAGTGCTGCCGGTTTAGCGTTTTCTTGGTCTATTGGGTCTACTTTGTCTCTGCGATGTGACCTGAATTCTATATACAGGAAAAGTTTTTATCCAGTGCGTAAATTGTAACCATGAATTCAGCATATCATTCTAGACCCTCTAGCGCAGAAATTTTACGATGGATACGCAAAAAAAAAATCAGCTGTTCCATACATTTTGACTGCGTAGGTATTGAACTTTTCTATGAAACAACAGATTTTTTTTGTACAACCGGCGACAAATTTCTGCGCTAGGGGTTCTAGAATGTATGCTGAATTAATGGTTACAATTTGCGCACTGGATAAAAACTTACCCTGTATTGTAATTTTGTGCAGCAGTTTATTCTGGAGAGTAGGTAGGTATCATTATCATACTGAATTTTGCCACCAAGCGGCGTTTTGTTATGAAGGGGTTAACTGCCCGTAAAGTGACAGACATCGCATCTGCAATGATAAATTATTTTATTTCTGGAATTAGGTTTATACAAATACTTGAATAATATTTTAAAAACTGGATGAGGTTACCATTTCCTATCTGACTACTCTAAGAAAAACCGATAAAAACTCGAAACAGTCTCATTTAAAATCCAGCCATAATCTTGGTCATATCATGTGAAGACTATGTAGATTGGTATTGGTATTTAGTGGAAAGAACCACACAGGTTAAGTGGACCTGTTCAGTCAGTGAACGAATTTATCAGTAATCATGTATACTCAACTCAGAACTTAAGGAGCTGACCTATTTGACAAACAACACCAAAGGAATGATGCCATATAAATTACTGAAACTGCCAGACCATCATTTAAACTAATTGAAAGAAAGAGGCAAATAAAAAACAACAAGATTCACCGTGTAAATTATTGGAGCAGCTCAATACCAAGCATTTTTTTTTTTGTTCTTAATATAGTCTTTAAAAATACAAAAGTCTTTCTGCCATAGTTTCCACTTTATAAAAGAGTTGAATTTATTAAGGCTTAGTTCTTTAATACGGCTTGGAAGTTTATTGTAAAACGTTAACATTGGCATCTAAACGAGCTATCTATTTTCTGGAGCCTGGTAATCTATCTATCTAAATAAATAAAAAGAAAAGTCCTGACTGACTGACAACGCTCAGCTCATCATCCCTTTATAATCATCATCATCATCGTTTCAGCTGAAAAGCGTCCACTGGTGGACATAGGCCTCTCCCAAAACTGGGGTATTGCCATATTCGCCACGCTTGGCAGGCGGGTTGGCGATCGCAGTATGGTGGTAAAATGCATAGAGAACGCTGCTGCCCCTTCTCTAGTAAGTTCCTTAGTCGCCTTTTACGACCTAATTACTTAATTCTTTTACGTCCGGCACCACTTTTTATAATGGAGACAAGGAATAAGGAAGGATTTTTCGAAATTCAACCCCTAAGGGAGTTAAATAGGGGATGAAAGTTTGTATGGAAATCGTCATTTTCGTAGTTTACACCATGATCATCTTGGTGTTTAACAGATAGGGTACTTTTAATCCTGTTAGGATGTTCCCGTGAGTTTTTTGTTTTTGGGACATCCACTCGGGCGAAGCCGCGGGTAGAAGCTAGTTGCAACATATTTATGTTTTATTTCTAGGATTTTTATTATGCACTAGCACTTCCCCGGAACTTCGATATTTGCCCAAAAATTATACGCTCCAAAATCCACTTTTATGATGTAATTTAAAAAAAAAAAACTTTATGATTTACTTAGATGTTTTCATGCCAAGTTTCGGGTTTATTAACGCAAAGGATATGATTTTCCATACGAACTAAATTCCCTCTTTTCACCACCTTAACGGTTGAATTTCCAAAAACCTCTTCTTAGTGCTCCCCTACATTATAAAAGAAAGCCGTGTGCTACATTTCACGTTCCAAGTCCTAGTAGTTTCGGCTGTGCGTTGATTTGTCAGTCAGTCAGTTTCTCCTTTTATATAATTACTAGCTTTTGCCAGCGGCTTCGCCCGCGTGGAACTTTCATCCCTTATTTAAATCCCTTAGGGGTTGAATTTCGAAAAATCCGTCCTTATTCCTTGTTTACATTATAAAGGGAACCTCTGTGCAAAATTTCAGCTTTCTAGGTCCAAGGGTTTGGGCTGGGCGTTGATGAGTCAGTCAATCAGTCAGTCAGTCAGGACTTCTCTTTTTATTTATATAGATAGATATAGATTAATGTATGGAGCGGCTAGTTTTATTTTCGCGATTTCAGTGTTGGTCCTTTAGTAAAAGTTTTTCATTTTCATAAGGATTACACTCCCTTAAAGTATCTCCCTCGTTTAACATAACACACTGTATATGGATATCTTTACTTTTTAAACAGTTTAATATTTTTTGGGCATACAAAAGATTTTCATACATACATTGAGAAGGCACGGTCATTACTTTAATCTATTAAGGTTTTTCTCTGGGGGACAAATCTCTTGAGTGTTTAAGATGCCCACGACCCACGACACACGACATCATATAGATGATCAATTAACGTGGAAACCGCAAGTTGAAGAGGTGTGTAAAAAGTTAATCCCTGCGGCTTATGTTCTTTTTAATATGGCAAAAAAAGTTGACATAAAGACTGTTTTAGTGGTATACCATGGTTTGGCCGCATTGGTCTGGAGGTTTGGAATATTTTTTTGGGGTAGCTGCACTCTAAGAGATAACACAATTATATAAAGCCCAAAAAAGTTGTGTTAGAGCTATGTGTAGTCTTAAGGTGGCGTAGTATGCCAGAAAAAAAAATAAGTTTCACCCGCACCTCATTGCCTGCCCCTCTCTTCATACACGACGAAAACAAAACACAATCCCTTTCCGCCAGCAGAAACTTTTCGCCCGGTATTAAAACAAGAATTAAAATAAATTTCACCCCCGCTTCACTTACTTACCCCTCTTATGAAACTCGACGAAAACAAAACACAATCCCTTCTGGCCGTGTTCCCCGGCTTATATATAATTGATATTTTATCCTTCTGTCGTATGTATATGCAAAATAATCAGATGAAATTACTATGATCAATGAAAGTATTGACCGCTGTGTACAGTGTTGTTTTTGTCGCTCATTATTGCGTCTATAAGTTATTTCGGTTATTTGAGGTCCGTTTGCGTGCTCAATCGTGTGCAGTTCCCCCTCTCGGAGGTGAGCACTAATAGCTGCAACATAGATTTTAAACTATCGTACAACACTAAAAATTTGTAAACCTGTTTTTAGTTCCAACAAATATTTTATTTGATTTGAGTTGAGAGAGACAGAACGTTGGTATGGTTCAAAACTTGAGACAGCTTATTGATTTGTCTAAGTAAACTTTATTCAAATACAGAAGACAGACGAGACACAAGGTTGGTCAAGAGTTAATCGCATTCGACGGATTGTTATACTTATTTCGTGAAGGGGCAACTCTAAAGGAAATTCTTCATTCGATGTAATCATCTGTTTCCTTTGCATGCACTAATCTCGAATTCAGAATCTTAGCTTACTACCATGTTTTGGAACTATAAACTCAAAAACGACGTGACAATGTTGAAATTCAAGTATGTCAACAATTTTATTTAGGACCTTATTACTTCACAAGTTGAAATAAAAAATTTGATTGTTGATTTTACACACATCCACACATCGTTCGTGCATCATCATTTCACATGTGTGTCAAAGCAAACCTTTCCTTTTTGTATTGCAAGTACATACTTTTTGCTTCATTGCTACAAGGATCTTTTGGCGTCTAATTGACATTGGCTGGGGGCGTTGTTGGTAAACATTTGTGAAATTGTCACATAAATTGTACTGGAAAAACAAGATGGATACGATAGTTCCAATTTTAGTCGCGCGCCGTAAGATTCCTGTACCGTTGAAAAATGAACCTCCCCAAAACAAACAGCAATTTTATCAAAGAATATATATAGTTGTCAATGATGATTTGGTACAAGGCTAAAACAGAATTGTCAGCTTAGCCAATAAAATAATTGGTTTGCAAAAAGGTGCCAAGTTATATGGAGCATAAAGAAAGTCAAAAGTTTGATAGTTCCTTGTTTAAATTAATAAAATTTTGTATACAATAACAGTACGATAACGGAGTTAATGCCTGAGGCGTTCCCTGCCAATAACTTTTTTGCCGACAAATCCGAGAATGCTAAAAGATGTGACTCGTAACTCGCGCCCTTCCGTAGCTGTCTATAATAATGTGCTTCACCGAACTTCACACTCCGTACCCTTGGACAGTTGAGTCCGCGAGTAAACAAATTTGGATCCCAACTTAATAACAATAAGATCTCAAATTAGCTAGTGGCCTATGTTGTAAATTATTGCCGCAAGGAAATTGACCGAAATACTGAGCAAAAGTGCTAGTTGCTTTATAGTACTTACTACTTCCACGTAGTCCAGTCAAAAATCTGTCAAATCAAATGTATGTCATCTTGAGTTTATAAATATCAACATCACAATTTGTGATAAATAATATTTGTAGTTTACCCTCGGCAATTATTCAGTTTTTCCATTCTTAACGTTTTTAATAATCGTTTCATAAGTGGTTTTAATAAAAAAAAAAATGTTTTATATTTCACAGTGTATTTTCTACGATGTGATAAATTACGAAAATAATATTTACGAAAATAAATTATTTCTCAGCGCAGCTGAAAATTCATGCACAGTCCTCTCGTCTCAACGGAGCGATGGCAACTGATTTGTGAAACAAAAATATGCTTGAAGTTCCTGTAACATGCGACGGAAGATGACTTTTTCCTCGAACTAAGAGCGTCGTAAGTGCAAATAGATTGTAGTCGTAATAAAATAAAAAATAAAACGAATTTCAAAAAACGCCTCCACAAATTTATTCGCCTTATACAAGTAATCATCACATTTTTATCCCATTAGTCTATATATAGTATAGCCGAAACTACGAGAAAATTAGAGGTAACTTCGTGATGATTTTTTATCGAGAAAATGTTAATGTATCGTGTTTCTGTTCCACAAAAAGTTTGAAAATATCATGTAGTTACTTGTAATTTTTTTTTATTTTATAACTAAGTCTTATAAATTTCATGAAAAATCAAATTTAATATAGGCAATTTTGCTTTATCGCCCTCTTAAGCATTCTTAAGAGATAGAACTGTGAACCTCTGATTTTTTTTTTTTTTTTTTTGGGTGGGGAATCATCAAATAACTTCTCCCGCTCTGGGTGGAGCAGGAGGGCGTGTCAGACTTTTACTGACTAAAACCCACCCGTGTTCCTTCAGTAGCCCTTAAGCCAGGGGCTGTGGTGTCTCTTTCGAACAAACCCGCACCCCTGGCAGGCATCGACCCTTGCGGGTCCCATCACTTTTTGTGCTGATATCTCTTTGAGGCGCGCGTGGAACACAACGCTTCGTCGACTTGGGCTTGGTCCTAACCGGACAGCGAGCTACCCATTACTCGCCGTCCGCAAGCCCATGCCTACGGTGGCCGGAAATCGGCCTGGGATTCCCGACGCCCAGGGCGTCTCCGTATCCTGCGGCGGCTGGGGTCGCGAGGGCGCATATGCTGCCTCTCCCTCACGTGCGCCGCCTCCCTCTTCGCGAGCATCACTGCTTCGCTGAAGGAGGTGACGGCTCCCCAAGCCCTCTCGCTCCATACCATGGCCTGGACCAGGGCCGGACGCGAGAGATCGCCGCCGCCGATCGCCTCCACGAGGACACGGCGGTGCTCCGCCCAAGCAGGGCAGACCGCCACCGTGTGCTCCACCGTGTCCTCAGGGCGATCTTCGCAGTGGAAACACCCGGGCGTTTCCTCCCGCCCTATCCGAAACAGGAACCTCCCGAAACAACCGTGTCCGGTGAAGACCTGCGTCAGGCGGAAGGTGAGGACGCCATGCCGCCTCTCAAACCACTCCTCAAAGAGGGGACTTACCGCCGCAATCGTGGCGTGCCCATTGTGAACCTCTGTTCAAGTCTTGAAAAATTCTTACTTTGCCGTCATTATATATTTTGGAAATGACAATTTTTTGCAAAAAACAAATAAAAATTTCTTTGCTAAGGTCTTGGACACCAAGAGATCCCATGAGAAATCAATACAAGAACCTGTTAATTATCGGTGGCTATAAAACAGCACTACTTAAAAAAAAACGTGTGGCACTCGGAGACTGCCGCGGTAAAGCTATTGCATAGCATTTTTTTATCAACTTATGCAATTATAACGAAAACAACCTAACACCCCCAGTATGAAATGGCTAAAATACTTCTAAAACGGTAAGAAAATTTTATAAACTATCCATAAATATACGAAGTTGTGCATGTGGGATCGTTTCAGAATTTTCATTTTAACCCCACCAGTGGGCTTAGAACCTCCAAAAACCGTTTCATTTTGACTCCACCAGCTTTAGATCACCGAAAAACCCTGAAAACGACGATCATGATGGAAATTTCGAAACTTTTCTCGGCCGCCATCTTGGAATTTCATTTTGACCCAACCAGCAGCTTTAGAACCTCCAGTAACCCTGAAAGCGACACCCATGATTGAAAATTTGTCAATTTTCTCGGCCACCGTCTTGGATTTTCATTTTGACCCCACCATCGCCTTTAGATCCCCCAAATACCCTGCAAACGACACCCTTGATGGAAAATTCGAAAATTTAACCGGCCGCCATCTTGTATTTTCATTTTGACCCCACCATCGGCTTTAGATCCCCCAAATACCCTGAAAACGACACCCATGATGGAAAATTCGAAAATTTTCTCGGCCGCCATCTTGGATTTTCATTTTGACCCCACCAGCGGCATTTGAACCTCCAGAAACCCTGAAAACGACACCCATGATGGAAAATTCGAAAATATAGGTACCTTAGGTAGGTAGCTACAAGTATGATGAAAGAATTTAAAAAAAATCAGATTAAGCAGTCAAAATTGCAATTTTAACATGTCATTCCTCCGTTGCTATGCAACAGTCCGACCTGTTGCTAGGTGTTAGGTTATTTTCGTTACAGAATTTCTGGATTCGGTCTCCACGCTCAAGGCCCGCGATAGAAGCTATGTAATAGCTTAAAAAGTGTTTTCTATATGGGTCCAATACCCGGCAGCTTATAAAGTAACACCCTCAACAATTTAAAAATAAACTCCAGATTTTTCTGATGCAGTTCAGAAATGATATTATTCGTTAAGTAATTTTTTGAATGACTAGAAGGCCAATTCTCGTAATTCAAACCGTTCAAAATCTAGTCGCAGTGTCACCTCAGCGACAAGCAAATGTTAAAAATATATGAAAAATCGAGGTATTTTTGACAGATTGACACTGAGATCAGACTGTGAACGTTCTTAAAATTAGTAGAATTGCCCCTCTTATGTGTGACATCTCAACAGTTTAATATTATTGACATTATTTGGAACACTTTTGCGCACGATTTGAACTTGTTAAAATGATTTTTTAATTTACTAAGTATTTTATAATTTTGTTCATGACCTTATTATAACATAGGTGACATTACCTATTTGTCAAATTTTGCTTGCCAAAATTCAGGCAGAATGTACCCGACTCACAATATTTTTATAACAACTTTATTGTACAATACCTACATTCTATGCGAATAAATGATGATTGAGAATGATTTGATTTGACCATTTTCATCAGACAGGCTGTTGATCAACCGGGAATCCCATTGCAAACTTACCTTACCGACTACGGGACCGCAGGCCGATTTCCGGCCACCGTAGGCATGAGCTTGCGGACGGCGAGTAATGGGTAGCTCGCTGTCCGGTAAGGACCAAGCCCAAGTCGACGGCGCGTTGTGTTCCACGCGCGCCTCAAAGAGATGTCAGCACAAAAAGTGATGGGGCCCGCAAGGGCCGATGCCTGCCAGGGGTGCGGGTTTGTTCGAAAGAGACACCACAGCCCCTGGCATACGGGCTACTGAAGGAACACGGGTGGGTTTTAGTCAGTAAAAGTCTGACACGCCCTCCTGCTCCACCCAGAGCGGGAGAAGTCATTTGATGATTTCCCACCCAAAAAAAAAAAAAAACGACTACGGGAAAAACCTATGTATACTATCAAGTATATTCTTTGGAGCTAATCTTCCTATATCTTAAAATATTGTATCCTAGAAACGCAAAGATCCTCCCGGCAAAATATGGTGCAGTCTATTCTTCGTAGAGACCACGATATCCATTATATTTTCATTTTCACCACGATAAAGTATATTTTGCGAAAAAATCCCCACTCACGGTAGCACGTGCAATCTTTATTTCCCCAGCATAACTTGTGTCTTAAATTGGAGAAAAATCTTAACTCGAGAGCGTTCCACAATAAATTCTTTTTCTCATTATAAAATTGACGTTTAATTTAATATTATTGCAGTTTATAGTTTGCTGCTACGTTGAGAAGTTCCTAGTACGTTGTAGGAAACAGTTTTATCGGTTTACAATAAACTTGACGTTGCAAATTGAAGTTAAGTTCGTGTTGTTATAAAAGAACAGCGAGGAAGTATGTGGGTGGGAACTTTTGGGAGAGGTTAAAAGTTTGTATCGAGAATTTAGATGATTGTGGTCTGTGTAGAGTAAGCTTTGTTGTATGTACTTTTAATACTTTAAATGACATGTCAGTGGTGAAAGGCAGCTGGAAGATTTAACCAAGTGATTGTTTTAATTTCATTTATTAATTCAAGTTACAATGACGTATAGATAATGTTTAAAATACTTCAACTTTATTTTAACCTCTTTATCGGCTTAAGCACCCTTGAATACCATGAAAACAACACATCTGATTAAATTTTTTCGCAGTCGCCATGTTGATTTTCAGTTTTACAGACCGACGACTGTGTAAATACACAGTTGAGCCTATCAGCTTGAGAACCAGAGGCGCGCTCCGGTTAAGCATCGTAGTATATGAATATTTGCTAGCTTCAGCTAACATTAAGAAGCATCACTTCTACTTTTTGGCAAACAGATAGTTTATCACCTGTATTAACACAAAGGATTCTTTTATCTCGGTAGTACGTTCCCTTAGGATAATTTGCGACCTCCATACTGACGAAACCGCTGACAAAAGCTAGTGGACAAATAAATTCTTATATATCATGCATCAGACGTGTTCTGTGCTAAAATCTGCAACATACTAATTAAACACAGCCTAGACTTAAGTCAGACGTTCAAGTCAGAACTTAATCGTTTTAGATGTTTCCTTCCTTCAGTATGTGCTCAACCTTATCTCAATATTTAAGTGCTTTCTACATAAATGTTATCATGAATCCTTGTAACTTTCCTACTCGTACTTTAAAAGGCTTTTACGTTGAGAATGTTGAGATCAATGTGTATGTATGCTTTTAGAAATATAGAAACTGAACACTGTCATGTACCTATGTGTATAAGCACAGAGGAAATACACATTGACTTAAAATATTGGTTAGCAGTTTAAATTTATTAGAACGTATAGAAACTTACAGAAACAAGTATAGGAATTAGGAAAGTATAACTTCAGAAATTGGTCGACTCTAAAGAGTGTCAGGAACATCCACTTGCAAATGGATTCAGGTAGTACATAATTTAGAATACTGCTGTGTTGACATATTTCTACAGCTATTAAAAAAAAAATACCACATAGATGTTGCACTTTTCTATGCAACAGCCGACGAAAAATTTATATGATGAATATGGTTATTGCAGGTGCGTCGATGTCTTTGCCACCCTGTTTATACCTACTGGCATGAACACAGCCTTACTGTATTATAGTAATACGAGAATGCTAAAATCTGTAGTTGACGTATGACTGTAGTTAAGGTAAAAATGCAAACACTTTTCTAGTCTGGGACAAAATGGCATACATCGCAGCTTTTATTTAATTTTTGAAGTGAATACTTCTTAAGGCGCGTTGGGCGTTTTTTGAGATGGGAAAAGCCATCGAACTCGCGACTCTTTTCAAAAATACACACGTAATTGTTCAAGTGATCAAGTTTTCACTTCTGACACCACACCCGGAGTGCCACTGTTTTTTTGTGGACTTGTCGTCATGGTTACCCTAAGTCTGAGAAAAACTGAAGGTTATGTTGGACTCCTCTCGATGTTATGTTTGACATTTTCCTCCTTCCTTCTACTACCATCAGTTGAGGGCCCGGAAAATAGTTTATTGTGGCCATGTGATGAAATGGAATCTCTTCATCTATCAATTTTTCCACCAACGCTATTTAAGTTATTTTGACTGCGCTTTTTTCAATTTCAGATGTAACAACGCTAACAACGAACCTAATTTATTAAACCTAGTGATAGATTACTCGTCTACCCATAATCTAACACGACGCTTCTAACGACAGTGACCATCTGACGCACAATTCTCTTTCACAACCAAATCTAGAATATCATCAATCAAACAAGATTAATCCCTCAGGATATCAATAAACAAAAACCTTTATTATGCCCGCAAAAAGTCTTACAATGTCCGTTTACAATCAGCCATCGGCCTCGACTTATTCTACGCATGGAAGAAGAAGGTGCAGAGGTTCCACTTTAAGCAAATAATTCTCTTATGGTATCAGGCTTTTTACTAGATAGATAGAATATGCTTTAGATCGGCTTCCAGTCTAACCCGATGTGGCTGAATTTCAGTATTTTAATTGGAGCAACTGCCTATCTGACCACCACAACCCATTTACTAGGTAATACGATACCCCTTTCAGACTTTCGGGATTCTGACGACCCGTAACGACTGTCAAAAATCGACTTATGACAGCCGGGACCAACGGTTTAACGTGCTTTCTGAGGTGTGGTATGCAAATATGGTAACCCATCCACGAGCCAAACGTAGCAAGCGTAGCTTAACCTGATCGATCGACCCGTGCAGCTGTTATTACTTTGCCATAATCTCTTCATAGCCATTATGTATCAAATTCTATAGTGGAGAGATAGATTCCAAAAATATTTGAGTAAAATAGTGATTCCACTATGCCTTTGTAGTGTCCTAAAACTTTTACAAAATTACGAGCAAAACTTAAGCTGACCGAACACTTGATTAAAATGTTCAGGAAAACTAGTACAATTATTTCACATGTTTACTTGTTTCAATTTTGTAATTAGTAGATAGGTAGTACCTATATCGAGTTGCTATAGGTACGGAAACAAAATTGATCTCCAGTTATGAAGATTTTTTAAGCATTAAACGTTTTTAATTAACCGACTCCCAAAAAAGGAGTAGGTTATATTTTCGACTGTATGTTTTTTTATGTATGTTCTTCGATTTCGCCCCCATTTGTGGACCGATTCTCAAAATTCTTTTTTTATTTGAAAGATTATACTACTCAGGTGGTCCCATTGTCACCAAGTCAGGATCTGATGATGGAATCCCAAAGAAATCGAAGGCAACCCTCAAATTTTGGAGGTTTTAGCAATGTTTTTCATATTTTTTCTAAAGCTATTGAGACATTTGCGTATGGTCATCATCATCTCATGACGCTGAGCTGATGAAGGAAGGTTATTTTTTTGTTCGAAAGGGGTTTATTTCGAAATGGTCCCATTTAAATTTCATATAGATCGGATGATGCGTTTCGGAGACAGACAACGGAACTCTTCGAAAAATGACAGCAAATTAACCGAGCATAAAAATGCATTGTTTTGACCCCAAGAATGATGAAATTTCGAATTAGCGTGGGGTAGGTACTCAAAAAGTGAAAAATAAAACATTTTTCAAAAAAAAAAAAAAAACAACCGACTTCATCTAATATCAGTGTTCCTTCTGCTTGTATCTATAAACTATTTAATTGTACGTCCTACGGCCAGCCAAACAAGACAAATGTTCGCCTGTCAAGATCGCCGCATCGATACGCGATGTCCCATCCCTATTACAAGATGTTAGAAGTTTCGTAGATAAGCCTTCGTTATTTATATGGTGTTTGGCTACTGTAAGTAGCTGATTAACGGTTTTGTCTTTTGGCTACGTAGTGTTGTGGATAAATGAGACATCAAATATTCTTTGGGACGCATTTTTTTTTCCAGTCAATATGAACATAAAAAGCTTTTCCGCTACCCATCCGTAATTTTGTATCGTTAAATAGCCATAATATGGTGCCATAGAAAACCGGTTACTGCTTTTTTAACTTATGCTGAGCTATAAACTTCTTTAGAACTGGGTCATTGGGTACGTGTTCTATAATAGCTATGCAATACCAATTTAATCAGCATTCTTCAGTTTACTAAAAATATGCGTAGTAGAAAGCACACTCGGAAATAGTTTTAGATTTTTTTGTTATTGAAACCAAACTTACAAAAGTCCAGTAGCTTTTGAAATTTAGTCCCCTTCCTGGGAGGTCAAAAAACCAAAAAACTCTTAATAAAATCATGCATCTAAAATCTTAATTCAGCCGGCTGTCTTCCCATCTCAACCCAAACTCATTCCGTGATTAGAGGCCGTGATTGATGAGAGCATCACGCCACGCGACGAATGGATGATCGATCGCTCGGCATCTGCGACCCAATGTACCTCATTGTAGCTAGGTTTCATTAAACTTCATTTGAACTTGTTGATTTTCCATTATAGGCATCATCAGATTTTTGATGATGCCTACCTAACCTATATCATACACGGTGCAAGGCTACGTCCTGAGGCCCTAGTGTCAAATGCTTTAAACCATCTCGAATTTATATTCGGCGCCCCGATTGGCCCTTCATTAATCTAGGGCCAATCGGAGCTCGGAACACGGTCGATGTCTTAAGTCGAGATATTTAAAAGAAACTGAGACTAGGGCCACAGCTCAAAAGCGATCTTCGCTTGAATTCGCGATCTTAGTTATATCATTTTTTGTTCGGCTAACACAGGCCGCTTTCCGGTTTTTCAAAAAAAAACTGACGAAAGCGACGATCTAAAATTCGCAGGTCTATTTTGAATAGGAGGCAGGGTATATATTGTAATACGAGCTGGAGTCCGCAACTACACATCAAAGCGCGTATTTTGCATACGGGTGGGAAAATTGATCATTCGATCCACCTCAGCTCCTCAAGGAAGGCCACTTAAGCCTGACTACCGACGATATCAAGGTTCTCCTAGATCATCGCAATACACTTGAGAGCAATGAATTAGGGTCACGTAAAGATACTTAAAAGTCTCGTAAGTTTTGTTAATGCAATTTTTTATGAATATAATACAATGTGACACATACATTTTATTAACTTTTTAATTTTCTATGAAACACATTTTTTTTTATTATGCGTTCTTAGTTTCTAAGACTTTCAGGTATCTTTATGTGACCCTCAGTCCTTTCGAGTGTACTTTCCCCTGTATATGGCGACCACCAGGCTGTTCGGAAGCAGATGAGCCGATGTCTCGTCGTCCTGCTTGCAGGCTCTGCACAGCGGACTGTCTGTGACTCTTATGGCAAAGAGGTGTTAATTAAATGATCCGTGGCGGGTTAAAGCTGTTGTAACACAGCTGTTGTTTACGGAAAACCTGTTTCATGAGACATCGACGCGCAAACATTTATCGTGGCATTTCAAATTGTTCCCGGAAAAGTTGATAAAGATTTGAATTACATGTATTACTAACTCGTGGGCGTCGGTCACGACAACATTTTCTTAGGAGAATGAGCTTCAACTTACAATATAAAACTACAGGTCTATTATTCTTGTCGTATTTGTAATAGTAATGTCGTATCGTTTAATGTTCTGCTGAGAGCCATTGCCTCAATGTAAGTTTAGCGGCCAGTTCGACAAAACGCCAATCCCTACAATTTTTTATCTTTACATGCTATAAAACCAAGTCGCTTTTCATGTCTGTATTTTAAAGAGGTTATCATCAGTAGACATAGTGATTCAAGAGGAAGGTTTATATATATTTAATACACGTCCACATGGGCAAAACCGCTGGCAAAAGCCAGTATTATAAATGCGAAAGTTACTCTGTCTTGAGCTGATCGCTGAACCGATCGTCATGAAATTTGGCAGAGATATATATAGCCTGGGATATGGAGAAGGACTTAAGCTACTTTTTTACGCAATAACCGACATCCACGCGGGCGTAGCTTTTGTCGTAAGTTAGTTTCACATATTGTGAGGACCTAATAATTGTGTGACCTAAAATGTCTCATTTTTGATTGGACAAGCAGTCAAATGGTTGTGAATACTGGTCTGATAAGTGTGGTAATTATATCATTATTCTAATTATGTACGCTCTTCGTTAACACAGTAGTTACATGCTCTAATAACCTAATAATTCAATACTAACATTCAACATTGCCTGTAATTGTATTTGGCAACTCAATCTATTTGGATAGACGGTTTAATTACGCACTAATCACGAGGTTACATTATGTTATGGGGATTTCACATCACACTTTATCCTCAATCAATTGTAGGTATTAATATTGTTTACAATTGATATTGGCATACAAAGACCCTTCCGTGCCTGAGAAAGCACGTTAAGCCATTTGTCCTGGAATCACGGCTGTCATTCGTGGGTCGGTGACAGTCATTACATCGTCAGAAACTTAACTACACTTGCATACACTTATAAACCTACATTTAATTTAAAATTTCATTTTCAATATTTATATTATTTTAAAACACTAAAATACTGTACATTTAAAATGAATATGCTAAACAGGAATATATATTAATAAATATATTAAAAATGTAAATCGTGCAATAAATAATACATAAATTTATCTTAAAACCAATAAATACTTACTTACTACCATAAAAACAAATTATACTATTTTATTTATTTTCTTAATAAAATAGCGCTTTCATCCTCTCTCCTATTAAAAATCAACTTTTCTGTGCCCGACAGGGTCCATAATTGATTCGATGTTTTAACATACCAACTGTTTTATGTACACAATGAAATAAAGTATTGAGTATTGAGTGAAATAAAGTATTGAGTATTGAGAAGCCTGAAACTCTGACAACCAGTCTTACCAAAGGGTACCGTGGTACCCAGTAACTGAGTTGTGGAGGTCAGATAGGCAGTTCCCAACTATGTTGGTGTCGGCCATCACTTGTCGTCATCATCACCTGATGATGACGACAAGTGATAATGGTATCTTCTATTTCTTATTTTGCAGCGAGGAATAAGTTCTAAATTTTGACTTCAAGCTACACAACTGTAGGTATGTACACAATAGGACGTCGAGTATTTTGGAACCTGCAAACAAATCCTATAGCTGAAATTAAAAAAGTTATTTTTCAAACATTCCAAAAAATAGTGATTGGCCGACTAAGGTATTGTGAATTTTCGACTAAACACCTAAACTATTTTATGTATAAGTGGGCAGGGAAAACTATGTGCAAACTGTGACTATGAATTCAGCACATGATTTTAGACCATGCATATTTTGTTGATGTTGTGAATATCAAGGGATATTGTTTGTGATTTAATTACAAAATGTATAGTTTTCAGATTTTTCTCTGTACTTGTAGGATAAGACGGTATTACTTGCCAAATTTCATACTTCTATTGTCAATGAAAAGTACACTAAAAATTTTGATTCCCTTAAGATTGTCGAATAAACGTTTTTAGCGACATAAACGGCCGTATCTTTTTTCACGTTAACTTAGAAGTTTGATTTTTTCACAGCTTCAAGTGAAAACTTGAGTACATGATTTTAATGTAATACCTTTACGCGTTTCCAAGATAAAGGTTCTTAACAGACAGACGAACAGACAGACAGATCAACAACTAAATAAACTTATAAGGGTTCCGTTTCATCTTTTTTAGGTGAGGAACCCTAAAAATAGCTGTTTTATAGAATAGTGCAATACCTACGCAGTCCAAATATATGGAAAACGTTTTTTTTAAATCACTGACTATATACATATTTTAGCGCAGGGCGCTTCAAAATCATGGAGGTACTGAATATATGGTAACAGATATACGAAGTTTAAAGTAGCTCATTCCATATCACATCAATTATATGTCCATATTATTTTCAATGGACATACTATTGTAATAAACAGAGAAATAATATTGGCAGAATACCTATAGGTATGATTATATTATGGATATTTTTTTTAGAATCATGATCTGTGAGTAGATTAGAAGATACTAATTTGTGAGTCAAGAGACTCGTCAGTACAGACAACCAAACATCTGTGCTAACAATTTTATACTGACAACGTGCAGCGGCTTTATTTCACAGCAGTGAGGGTTATGTTCGTACGGCGCGTGTTACCACTGATGTGCTGAGGTTGACTGTACATTGCTGTACATGAAATCCAGCAGGGTTGAATCTTCAGGTCAGATAGTAAACAAGTAATGTTTTTTTTTTAATTAACGAATCTCAACTTAAAGTACCTCATATTATAAAAAAGCGAAAGTGGCACATGGGTAGACCACGACCTGGGTTAGGATATAGCGCAGCTAGTACAGTATAAATCTAAGAAATAAATTATATAAGTATTTCAAAGTTACATTATGAGTGTGTGTGTGCTAAAGTCATGTTTTAACAAATTCATGAGAGAAAGGTTTGGTGATTGGGTATAAGCAACGCTAACCCTTCTTAACGAGTCTGTATTATTTAAAAATATATAAAACTAGTTTTTGCCCGAGGCTTCACAAGCGTGGAAGTCGGAAATAGTATCCTATGTATTAATCTTGGTTATAATCTATCTGTGTGCCAAATTTCAACCAAATTCATTCAGTAGTTTTGCGTGAAAGATTAACAAATATCCTCACATTCATACATACAAACTTTCGTGTTTATAATATTAGTAAGGATAGTCACGCGTAATAAAACAAAAAAAAAAATGTAAATGTTAATATAAATACAACGTGTTGATTTGCATCTTCGTCAAATTTCAGGAGGCTGATATGAAAGACATTAATAATCAAATAAAATTACGATACTTGCTCACTAATTAATAAATACTTGTTTTTTTCGTTATTTAAATTTAACAGTATTTCAGAAAACACCTCTTTCAAAGAACATAATCGCCCCGTTCCGTATGCAGTAGGCAGTGTCGCACGACTATATCCCTGTGTGTTACAGTGCGGTATCACACGGGCCGGGTTTTAACATGCGTGTCCGAAAAAAAAAAAATGCCAAATGCCGATTTCCGAAAATATGAAAAAAATACCTACTTATTTTTTTATTGATTCGTGTCGAGAATCATTAGCATAGTTACCTCCTTGAATTTGACGAGGATGCAAAACAACACGTTGTATAAAAATTATAAACTTAAAATCATTTGAATCGACTTCAAAAAGAGCCATTGGATTTAACTTTGTTTACATTATTCCAACCTTTCAATAAAATAAAATAAAACAGATAAATTAGTGGCCTTTTTGCGAGAGACGCTTGCAAATTAATCATGTACCTACAAATATTTGCGCACATTAACTTTCAAAAAAGTTTTCTCAAATAGACTTATTGGATAACAAGTTCAAAAGTGGCTTACCACTTTAACAGGTTAAACCAATTATTTTAAAAGTTAATTCAGTACTTATAATTTATTTCAGGCACTTTTAGTTTCTGCGGTTTTTTTACAAAGTAAGGCGCCTAGTAAACAAAACTTTTAAACAATCTAAACTTTTATTTAGTCTAAAGTACCCACTGGCGGCACGGCACTTATCACTATATGCAAGCACATACTGACAGAAACAACGCTGAGGTGCTTAGGCATTACGCAACGTCCTTTTTTAAGGCGACGATAGATGACCCCGCCTCAACGCGCATCAAGTTTTTCGAAAAACAACCCATGTTGATTTATCAAACACAATTCAAAGAAAAACCGCATACTAAATTTTGGGTGATTAAATTGTCTTTTATAATTATGGTGAAAGTTTCATGGAATACACCCGATAGTTTTTGCTTGATTATCGTTTTTATGTCCGCGATAGACATTACTTTACCAATTAATTACATTATGTTATAAAAATATTATTTAAAATATTCACATATCAAATGACGAAGAAAATTTATTTGTTTATTTATTTATTCATTCATTTACACATACAATTATTTTTACATGCAGGATCCAATGTAATAAAAGTATTCATACAGACAAGTAAAATATAGAGAAAAGTAGACACCCAGAGACGCCACTCAAAACCTGATCACACACACCTACACCGGTCCATGACTGACCAGTCCCAAGTAACGGCTCCGTGTGCGGCCCAAGTTACATAGAGGACAACACACTAACTGTCACTCTCTGGAATTCCGCCAATAAGCAGGAAAAAATGTCCAACCGCTGAGAGATGATATTAATTATCTTAACAGCCCGACACACGGGTGCAAACTTTAATAGGTTTTTACGGGCTACCGGAGTTTTAAACAGACTCTCCCTCGGCCCGAACCGTAGCCTACTGTTTGGAACGAGTAATCCCAACGATCCCAAGATTTGCGGGTTGTTTAGCATCCCGCGAAACACCATAAAGACATACTTTACTAGAGCAAGATTGCGTCTTACTTCCAACTTATAGTACCCAACCATCCCGATTACAAAGAGAGTTGGGTACATAAGCGGGTAAAACGGGTAGACGCCAAATTGTCTCATGTATAGGTACCGTGCAAACTTGTTCTGCATCTTTTCCACCATCTGAGAATATTTAGTTTCATGAGGATTCCAGATGATGGCACTAGTTTCCAAGTTGCTTCGCACCAATGCGTTATACAGTGATTTCACTGCTGCCATGTTAGTGAAGTCCCGCGTTTCTCGCATGACAAACCCAAGATTTTGGAAGGCCTTTTTACACACCTGCACGATATGAGATCGAAAAGATAAATCCTCCGAAAAGGTGACCCCAAGATCTCGCACCGACCCCACCCGTGGTATGACCTGACCGCCCATTATATATTCGTGACTTCTGGGTATCACGGCCCGCGTGAAGGACATTACATTACACTTCGTCACATTGAAGTGTAACTTGTTCTTTACACTCCACGCTACCACCCGATCGATGTCACGCTGAAGCTTTTCACAGTGCGACTCGTTGCTTATCCGCATGAACAACTTCAGATCGTCAGCGAATAATAGGCAGCCAGCATCTTCTATGACCTCAGGGAGATCATTGACCATGATAATGAATTCCAAGGGCCCTAAATTCGTCCCCTGGCTTACCCCCGTAACAGTGCAATACGCTTCATAGTTGTAGCCTGCGTATTCCACCATTTGCTTGCGGTTGCCCAAGTAGCTGACAAAGAACTTTAAAAGGGCTGGGGTAAAACCAGCCCTCGCAAATTTACTTAAAAGAATATCATTGTCCACGCTATCGAATGCCTTCCTGAAGTCAAAGTAAGCGACGTCCAGTTGTGCACCTGCTTCAGAGTCCAGTACTGTGGCTGCCTGGTTTAAGAAACACATTAACTTCGAATTCGTGCTGCGGCCCGCGCGGAAACCATGCTGCGCATCGCTGAGCTGTGAGGCTACTTGCGAGTGGATAGCTGAACACAACGCAGTCTCGAAGACTTTAGCAAATGGTGACAGTACTGCTACTGGTCTATATCCACTAACGTCTGAGCTTGGGGCCCCTTTCGGTACCGGAGTAACCCTGGTTAACTTTCAGCCGTCCGGATACGAGCATTCCCGTAAGAAACTATTAAACAGATGCATGAGCGGCCGGGCTAGTACATTCCTACAATCTTTAACAATGAAGGGGGGCACCCCGTCTGGCCCAACCGAACGCTTGGGCTTGAGGCGCGTGAGCGCGGCACCTACCTCGCCGAGAGACAGCTGCCCCACGTGAATGCGGGCGCCGCGCTTAGGCGCCGCCTGCCCGGCGGCAGCCGCATCCAGCCTTGGCGCCACCACCCCATAAACTAAGTGGAAGTAATCCGCGAACGCCTGGGCACACTCATGCTCTGGCATCGGCTCACCATTCCTAGCTATCTTCACTTTGCTACGTTTCGAGCGCTTGCTCCTAATGAAACCCCAGAAAGACCTCGGTTCTTTTACAAATTGTTGCTCAATACGGTTTTGATATTCCCGGTATGCGGTACTGATCATAACTTTGACAACAGAACGAAAGTTAGAAAAGTTAATATAGTCACTGTCCGACCTAGACGAGTCCGACCTAAATTGTCTAGTTTCACATATAATTTTTTCAATGACATAAGACAAACCGTTTAGACGTGATCTTCAATAGAAATTCCTTAAAAGTCGGCTGTCTACGCCTTATGACAAATGCGCACGCATTTGTGATAAGGACCCAACTGACTGAACAGGTCCACTCAATCTATGTGATTCTTTCTTTAAAAGACCATTTCAGACACCAATCTACATGGTCTTCAGATGATTGGTGACCAAAATTATGTTTCTCCGCCTCTCTTCTCAGAGTAATCAAATAGGATATGTCGACCTCATCTAGTTTCAAAATTATGATTGATGGATAAAACTGCTTGTACAAATTTACTTACAAAAACAAAATTATTTATCACTAGCTTTTACCAGCGGCTTCGCCCGCGCGGAACTTTCATTCTTTTTATTTTATTCAACTTTCATATTTAACTTCCTTAGGGGTTGAATTTCGAAAAATCCTTCCTTGTTCCTTGTCTACATTATAAAGAAAACCTCTGTGCAAAATTTCAGCTTTATAGGTCCAAGGGTTTGGGTTGGGCGTTGATGAGTCAGTTAGTCAGGACATTTTTTTTTAAATTTATTGACGTTTCAATTTAATTTGTCATACTACTAAGTATCATTTATAAACGTCGCAAAAATCCCATGCCGTGGGCTTGCCGTGCCGCTAATGAGCGCATGGCTCCATATTTAGCAGGTGCAGCTCAAATATCTATTCAGCCGTATGTTTTCACTAAGCCGAACGTTAATTCATTATGAGGCTTAAAATCCATTTGCATTTGTACTAGTAAGCACCTAAACTTTGATTGCGAACAACAACTATTCCATTTGAATAGATGAATGATTGATGGGTGAATTAGTTACATGTTTGCTTAAATTACGGCTGTTGAGGTTTTTGTTTGGTTGGTGATTACATAGTGTGAATTTAAAAGTATGTAAATCTGATATTAGTCATTTGTTTTGCTGCAGATTGTCATCTTTCTATCTTGTGGTCGCACAGGGAGGAACCTAATTAATGCCGGAATAAAAGACAGACAGCAAATGAGTAGGCAGTTCTCTCTGATCATAGAATATGATCTCTGGTACCTGATCTTATGTTAGCTGTCAAGGGTGCCTCGGACGAACCCAAGTACTGTCAAAAGTGGACTATATTGTTGTAGAGTTGTAAGGCATCTTAACGGTAAATAGGGCGAGTGATACGGTAAATAGCAAAAATATCACAATTAGTAAGTTGCTAAGCACATCACTAGAATCAAGGAACGACACAATTTTTCTAAGAATTCTCGTCTATTTGAACATGCACTTGCTTAGCTATCGGTAACGATTCCGTATCCCTCTTGATTCTGTGTACTACCTGGGGATCCTACGTCCAGGATGAGGGCAGGATTTCTACGAAACGCACGCTGCTCCAATCTGCACGCGGCTCCTAACTGCGCGCTGCACGCGTGGCCTGTGCACTGCCGGCGTCCTACGGCCTGCAAACAATGCACGCCTGCTGGGGTCTTCTGAAAGCCTGGCTGGTCTCGAGGACGGTAAGTACCTTAATTACATGTAAGATCCTTTTACAAGTGTTTCTTTTATCTCTAAACACTAAAGGCCACATTCATAAACGATGATTAAAGTTAAATGATGTTTAAACGTCAAAAACGTATGGTTAAACAGACGCCAATCATTACTTAACTTTAAGCAATGTTTATGAATAAGGGGGTAATTTGTTGGCTAGTGACATACCCATCTGTGAAGCCCTAGCCGACATTTCAAATGCAATTATTGCATTTCTTTCTTCAAAGTGATGCCTAGAAAACCTTTGTGCGACATTTACAGAAATCCATACAAGTAATGACAGCAATGGTAGCCTATTAGAAGCTGCCGTGACTTAAGAGTTGTACGCTTTACTTTCTGTAAATTACTAAAAATTCTAAAATGATTACATTACTGCTGCTCTCAAACCGGTGAAAAGAGACTTCGTGAGGGAACCGGCATGTCCTAGAACCAAAAAATCGAAGATATTTGACATCTACCAACCCGCACTGGGCCCGCGTGATAGACTATGGTCCACTTCCTCTCACCGATAGGAGTTTTGTGCCACAGCAGGGGGAACGAAATAATCCACCACGGAATTTACTTTAACTTCTGTCACTCAAGGCAAAGAAAAGGCAAAACCTCTTCCTGTACTTCCTGAAGATAATAAACCAAATGATACCACTGTATATTCAAATATATGACACTATCTACATACTACTTATCCCCACAAGCTACTTACTACTAATATTGAATAATACTGAAACGCATAACTTTCCCAGCTTTTATGTCATAGTTATAAAAATTATGTTCATACGTGGACACTGTCGCAATATACTCGTAGTTAATATCGATAAATATTCAAGAAGGTAGTAACTTTGTTGACCTCTATGTATGTACCAGTCAAATAGGTCCGTCCATATTTTTCTTAACTGAAAGTAATAATGATTGATTTCAACGTTAACTTTTGAAAAATTTAACGGTGAAATCAATAATTATTACTCAGTGGGCCATTTAGTTATAATATCTGGATGATCGAGCTTTGCTTGGTTGTTTTTTGTCTGACGTTTTCTAGAAATGAAACCTAGCTAGATCGATTTATTGCCCCCGAAACCCCCTGCATTCTAAATTTCATGAAAATCGTTGGAGCCGTTTCCGAGATTCAGATTATATATTTATGTACAAGAATTGCTCGTTTAAAGGTATTCGATTAAATATTTCCAATCTGTTTCCATCTCCAACAATGAGATCGACTGTCACTGAAAACCAGCGCTGGGGCTCTGTCTTGCATAGGGTCGCAGCATAATGCAGAGCGATAGCCGTTTTGCGTGGATGTGACGCATGTTTCCCTCAACCTTTTCTTATTTTTGTATTCCTGTTCTTTTTGCGTCATGTTTACCGCAAATAAACGTTTTTTCTTTCTTTCTTTCTTTCAGATAGCCTAGAAAGATGATGATGTCATTGTATGACTAAATATAAATGATCGAGGGCGCTATTTAAATCTGAATACGGGGTGGCAGAGACAAGAACACGCAAATGAGTTCAGCACATAATTCTAGCCCTAGCGTAGAATTTTGCTATCGGTTACCAAAAAAAGTCTGCCGTTTCATAGAAAATTGCAACACCTACGCGATCGAAATGTATGAAACAGATTTTTTTTACTGACGAAAAATGTCAACGCTGGAGGGTCCAAAATCATGTTCTGAATCCATGATAGCCTGGTAGTTTTGTTTATATTACAATGAAAAAATCATATACCTAGCCTATACCCATGTTGAAGATGGATTCCAGCCTGAACGGATGCAGTAACGGACCAATATTTCATCAAAATTTCAGCCGAAAGAAGTCCACTGCTCAAGCTCCGCCACTTTGACCGGATCTGTGCTTCCCGCATCCAGCGGATTCCAGCGCCTTCACTGGTTCACCTTGTAGCTTCCTAACTTTACGTCTTCATGGAAGTTTATTTATATTAATAAAATACTAATATTATAAAGAGGAAAGATTTGATTGTTTGTTTGCATTGAATAGTCTCCGAAACTACTGAACCGATTTGAATAATTATTTCACTGTTGGGAAGCTACACTATTCCCGGGTAACATAGGCTATATTTTATCCACGCATTCCCACGGGAACGGGAACGACGCGGGTGAAACCGCGGAGCGCTGCTAGTGTGAAATAACTCGATGCCTCTTGGAAAAACTGGCTGTCGACTTTCCGATTCCTTTCAAAGCATATTCACATAGTAAAACTGTAAATAATTCACTTTATCTATTTATTTGTTTCCTATATATTATTAAAACCGATTTACTTTTGACTTTGCATACAGCACTAAGCTCACGGCCTATTTAATTGCTTACCGATGATGGATGGCCATATCACGAAATAATCAGCTTTTACAAAAACCCCGACATGTTCTGCTTTTACCATTTATTTGTGTATTGCTGATTGAAACGTTGGGAGTGCACTTGATGAATATTAACAACGGACATGACGAGTGTAATGGATTATGCTGTCAAAAAAACGTATTGTTTTCGTTGTCATTAATGAAGAAATTCTTTGACGCTTGTCATTTAATGAGTCGTAGTATTTGAAATTATGAGCGTCATCATATTTTATGATAAAAACTTATAATTTTCCCACTGCTGGGACACAGCCCTCTTTTCAATGGGAGGAAGTGACCTAATCCACCACGCAGGCACAGTACGGTAGTTGGTAGATGCCACATGTCTTCAAAGATAACCGGCATGTCCTAGAACCATGTCGATTTCCTCAAAATGTTTTGAGAGGAATGGTAATTAAATAATCAACACAAAGTAAAGCGCCTGTTTAGGTTCGAACCTACATCACATCATTCATCATCATTTCAGCCGAAAGACGTCCACTGCTGGATATAGGCCTCCGCCAAAACGGGGGCTTTTGTCATAATAGCCACGCTTGGAAGACGGGTTGGCAATCTCAGTATGGGGGTAAAATGCATAGAGAACGCTGCTGCCCATTCTCTAGTAAGTCCCTTAGTCGCCTTCTACGACACCCACAAGAAGGAATGGGATGGTGCTATTGTTTTACGTCCAGCACCACACGGAGCCTACATCTAACAACTTATTATTATATTGATTGACTCCCAAACAATTTTTTTTTTGCTGGTATAAACCGAATCCATCCCTTTATGTTTTAACAAACATTATTTTTCAACCTAACTTCTATATCACTAGCGTCTCGCCCCTGCTTCGCAAGGTTTTTATGACTTGCCAAAACATCAAGATTTCTGTATTATAAACATCAGCCCTCCGGAATAAATTCTCTGAATTATAGTGAAAACTGAACCAAAATCTATTGCGTGGTTAAGAATAACAACGTGGTAACACACGAAAAACGACTTTAATTTATAGTGTGTATGGATATAGATTTTCGTGTATATTCCCCTGTCTGTACTGTATCATTACAGTCCCCCTTATGTGGTTATTCTGATCACCCCAAACAAATGCGTCATTAGTATTACAATATATGATTGATATCGAAATTACAGCTGGGGCGATGACTTGGGGCTACCGACCCCACGATAATAGCCGGGTTGAATGGTGTCTGATTCGAGCAGGCAATACCTATTGAAGTTTTGTGTGTCTTGTAGCTAAGGAAAATAATCGTAGGGGGCATGAAATTATGTTCCTACTTTGATAAATAGAGTGCACCACATCTAACGCCCTTCCCGCTTTTTCTATATGATCAAAAATTTTAATTGTTGGAGTTTTCTTGAAAAAAAAGCACTGATATTTTGACATAATTTCTTCTTCATTGTGGTCTTTAACTATTCCCATACAGAAAAGAGAAGTCGAACGAACGTTTATGATACCGACAGGGGTGCCGTGAAGCGGGAGTTTGAATCACTAAAATTGCGTTTCATTTCTTAAAGAAATACTGCTAGTTGGTAAACGCTTCACTTGAGAACATCTGGACTGATTATTTATTTACAACATAACATCACGCTTTGTTTACCAGCAGGGTAAGGCAGGGTGTATCTATAGTACACTCACATTTCGCCATTTATGTTTTAGTCCCATGTATTAGGGGGTGAGCCTATTGCCACCAACCGGACACAAATCCAGACGCCGGGCTGGTACTGATAAATTCCAGAAACCCAATAACACTTTGCTCGACCTGGCAGTCGAACTTAACATCTCATGCTCAGCGGTAGCATTTACGACCACTAGACCGACCAGCGAGGCAGTATATTTTTTAATGTTTGTTATAGTCTGCGTAAGACTTTTAGGGAAAAAAAAATACCAAAAGGCTGGTGCTTTTTGCTTGCTTTGCTAGGAAAATTAGAAAATTCGTGCCTCTTTCTATGTGATTTTTATATGGATTACTAGCTTCCGCCCGCGGCTTCACCCGTGTGGAAGTCGCAAATTATCCTGCGGGAACGTACTACCGGGACAAAAAGTATCCTATGTGTAGGTTATAATCTATCTGCGTATCAAATTTCATCCAAATCCGTTCAATAGTCTTTGCGTGAAAGAGTAACAAATATCCATACATCCATACATATCTACAAACTTTCGTTCATGATATTAGTAAGGATTCCAATTTTGACAGGACAATGTCTTATCATTGATCAGCTAGTTGAGAATAAATTCCCCTAACTACCGCCTTTACGCATTGAAATGGAGAGAGAGGAGACAGAACTACAGCAGCGATTCGGACTAAAATGCTTATTAGTTATGTATTTTTAAATTGAATGAAACGACCAAGGAAACCTCAATCCAACGGAAGATGGGTGGGTACAGATAGCAAAATAGTGCAAAAACCTACTATTTCTGATTTACTTTTCATAATTATTAAGGGTAGCTACTTAATACCTACCATAATCAGCCTAAAATGTTCCCACTGCTTGGACACAGCCCCCACTGCTTGGACACAGCCCCCACTGCTTGGACATAGCCCGCACTGCTTGAACACAGCCCCCACTGCTTGGACATAGCCCGCACTGCTTGGACACAGCCCCCACTGCTTGGACACAGCCCCCACTGCTTGGACATAGCCCGCACTGCTTGAACACAGCCCCCACTGCTTGGACATAGCCCGCACTGCTTGGACACAGCCCCCACTGCTTGGACATAGCCCGCACTGCTTGGACACAGCCCCCACTGTTTGGACACAGCCCCCACTGCTTGGACAGAGCCCCCACTGCTTGGACATAGCCCGCACTGCTTGGACACAGCCCCCACTGCTTGGACACAGCCCCCACTGCTTGGACACAGCCCTCTTCTCTTCGAGAGGGCTGTAATTTACAACGCGGGCCTAGTGCGGGTCAGTCGTTGTGTTCGAATCTTCAGTCCAAAGACATGTCGGATTCCTCACGATGTTTTCCTGTACCATTTTGATCACGGTGATGAAATTATTTACACAAAGTAAAGCACCAGCCTGGATTCGAACCTACGGTCTACAATTCGGAAGTCGCGGACGTTACCATTAGGCCACTAATGGAAAATACTAGCTGATTGCCAGGTCTTAAGTTAGAACTAACTGCCTCTTGAGAGACTGAAATAAACTTGTAAAATTACCTAAAAATCAACGCCCTAATACTTAACTTTTTATGCAAATCCTTTGACACTGTTGAAGATATGAATGTAAGTCTTTTTCTTCTTTTCGTGTCGATGGTACTCGTACACTCTTTTATTTATATTATTAGAGCCCAGTAGGTGGCCCACGTATGTAAGTTATGCAGGCGAAATACTTCAGAACCACAATTTTTTAATGCGATGAAGAACTTCGAGTAGGGAAGACCCATGTCACAAACAACAAACACTCTATGATTTGATAACAATCTGTAATTAGAGACTTGCCTTGTTAATCAAAATTATTGTTATAATTACCACGTATACATAATAGAAGCTGTCAATTGTAATTAAAATGCATACATGTTAAAGAGCTGATAATTTAATTTAATAGGCAGCTCGTAATACCTCGTTTCAAACATTTTGAATTTAATACTCACGTTTAGCATGTGAAACAGAATATTATTTGGTGGTTCCGTCAGAATGGTTCACTATGTATTTATTATGAAACAGAAAGAAGAAGAGAGAAGGGAAAATAACAATATATTAAAAAAAAAAAAAAAAAATCCTCAAAATTATTTACAAACCATGTACCTATGTCTCCAAAATATATACATAAATAGAACAATAAACTAAAAATAAAATAGTCTTATAATAATAAACTTCAGACTATGCCATCAATACCATATCTAGTAAAATCAAATTAATTCGTCCATGTTGTGTTTGGTTAACTTACGATCGAGTTTTGTTATCTGTTTACCCACATTTTGTTTGTTTTGTTTTGTTATTTTATATACGTACATGTGTGCGCTGTAATTACATATTATTAATCTTAGTTTTAGATATATTATTTCTCAGTAAGTGAATTATGGGTGCAATTCTTTATGAGAAATAAAGTTGTTTTTAAACCCAATAGTGTGCTGGAAATAGAATGTGTAGTATAGTTTTCATTGTTTTATTAGCGATTTTGGTGTGTAAGCCCACGTACTGCCACAGACTCATTTCCGGCCACCGTAGGCGTGGACGCCGAGTAATGGGTCGCTCGCTGTCCGGTAAGGACCAAGCCCAGGTCGACGGCGCGTTGTGTTCCACGAGCGCCTCAAAGAGATAGCACAAAATGACGGGGCTCGCAAGGGCCGATGCCTGCCAGGGGTGCGGGTTCTTTCGAAAGAGATACCGCCGCCAATGGCATACAGGCTACTGAGGGAACACGGGTGGGTTTTAGTCAGTAAAAGTCTGACACGCCCTCCTGCTCCACCCAGAGCGGGAGAAGTTATTTGATGATTTCCCACCCCAAAAGCCCACGTACTGCTTAAAGTTAAGAGTTGAACATCGACCAGTAAATACACTGTTGGATTTTCGACGCGCTGAGATGCACTTTGTTGAATTCTTAATGCTCGGTTCAACAGAGAACGTTGAAAATTCAGTGCACGATAAAATCTCGCCACGAATTTATTACGCCCGTCTGAACGTCGGCAAATAATTTAATATAATGTTTTGTGTTTCGTAATGTAGATAGATTACTTTGCATAGTGTATTAATAATAAGACATTTATTCAACAGTACGTGATACAATTTCCTTAATATCTAAGTTATATAAAATATAGGTTGTTTTCTGCTGATTGCCAATCGGCAAAGGCCTCCTCCAACCTTTTCCACTCATTTCTGTCCTCGGCAACCCGGCTCCAGGTCGCACCTGCAAATTTGGCCAGGTCGTTCTCCTACCTTGACGGGATCTTCCCCTCTTTCTTATGCCATTCCTGGGGTACCACTATGTGACCTTATTGCTCCACTTCTCCCACCTCTCCTACTTTGCATAGTATCCATATTTTTACTGAACAGACAGCTGTGCTGCTGGGGAGTTTATTGCGCCACTTCTTCTTTCCAGCTAAAGCACTAGGAAGTGGTGAAGGGCGGGCGTTTTGGGGGACTGTCTTATGTAATTTTGACGTTTGAAAAGTGCTAGTCATTAGCTTAGTTTGATTTAGTTACAAATGAGTTTTGAATTTATCAAATTATTACTACGTGAATACGTACTTAATAAAGAAAGCAAAGAAAAATTAAGTTTCAATTTTGAATGAAGAAGCTAAACAGAATAATATACTCGTACCATGCATGAAAGAATCAAAACCACAATTCACATGAGCTCCAAACCCTCCAAATACAACTAACAATTAATTAACCGAAAAAACCTCAGAATTAAAACAAAAATATCTTGCAATAAGTATAGTCTTCTGGTCCATAATCTTAGTTAACAAATGGACGTACCTTTAGATGTCGCAACACATCTGTGGCTACGGGAATATCATATGATTTTCCTCCTTGCCCCCTCATATTTTCATATTTTCTGGGTTGATGATTTCGTAAGGGCTTTCCGCAAGTTTTTGAACGACTTCTTAATTAAATGTCAAGATACCGGAGATATGTGAGAGAAATTGGATCCAATTAAGTAATGAAATGAAATTGTCTGTTCAGTATTATTTCCTACTCAGTTTTGTAGGAGACTGAGGGCTCATTGCTGATAAAATTACATTTTACAGTTGTTTATGTATGATAAATATGACAATTCATGATCAATTCACACTCTTTGTTGTTCAGATAGAAGATCGTTTAAGAACTGAAAAATCGACCCTTAGTGTTTAACAATATTTGTATCCTCTTCGTATAGCTGTAGAATTTATTGTTTCGTTATTCATCATCTGCCTAGCTTTTCGTAACTATGTTGGGGTCAGCTTCCAGTCAAACAGGATGCAGCTGAATACCAGTATTTTACATGGAGCCACTACCTATCTGACCTCCACAACCCAGTTGCTGGGTAATACTTTACCCCTTGGTAAGAGTGGTTGTCAGACTTTCGGGCTTCTGACGACCCGTAACGACTGTCAAAGATCCACGAATGACCGCCGGAACCAATGGCGGAACTTGTTTTCCGAGACACGGGGGACTTTGATATGTAAAGATGGTCATCCATCCACGAACCAATCGCGGCAAGCGTTGCTGAACTTGATTGATCGACCCATGCAGATGTTATGACAAAGCCAAAAGCCCGTCTCTATTGTTTTATTGTTATTATGGGCTCTAATATATTAATAGAAATAATAATACATGGCTAACCCAAAAACCTTTGCAACGCAAACCTTGGCGTGAAAAGAACTTTCATCCGAGGCCATTTTCGTACCGCAATCAAATTCCTTTTAGTATGACAAAAGAATATGCCGAACATATTTTTCTTTAGTATGGTGCTGGTGTTTTTTTTTTTTTTTGGGTGGGTAATCATCAAATAACTTCTCCCCCTCTGGGTGGAGCAGGAGGGCGTGTCAGACTTTTACTGACTAAAACCCACCCGTGTTCCTTCAGTAGCCCGTATGCCAGGGGCTGTGGTAACTCTTTCAAACGAACCCGCACCCCTGACAGGCATCGGCCCTTGCAGGCCCCATCATTTTTGTGCTGACATCTCTTTGAGGCGCGCGTGGAACACAACGCGCCGTCGACTTGGGCTTGGTCCTTACCGGACAGCGAGCTACCCATTACTCGCCGTCCGCAAGCCCATGCCTACGGTGGCCGGAAATCGGCCTGGGATTCCCGACGCCCAGGGCGTCTCCGTATCCTGCGGCGGCTAGGGTCGCGAGGGCGCATATGCTGCCTCTCCCTCACGTGCGCCGCCTCCCTCTTCGCGAGCATCACTGCTTCGCTGAAGGAGGTGACGGCTCCCCATGCCCTCTCGCTCCGTACCATGGCCTGGACCAGGGCCGGACGCGAGAGATCGCCGCCGCCGATCGCCTCCACGAGGACACGGCGGTGCTCCGCCCAAGCAGGGCAGACCGCCACCGTGTGCTCCACTGTGTCCTCAGGGCGATCTTCGCAGTGGAAACACCCGGGCGTTTCCTCCCGCCCTATCCGAAACAGGAACCTCCCGAAACAACCGTGTCCGGTGAGGACCTGCGTCAGGCGGAAGGTGAGGACGCCATGCCGCCTCTCAAACCACTCCTCAAAGAGGGGACTTACCGCCGCAATCGTGGCGTGCCCAATGGTGCTGGTGTGAGCTTTACTTGATGCAGTAAGATAATTTCGCAGTTGTAATTCCTAAACAGGAACAGTTATCTGTAGAACAAAATCACAATTCATCTTCGCTAACATCTTATATATTACGCAAAATATACACTTATACACTAAAAACAGTGTTATTCATAATATTAATACTTGAAATAAGGACAAACTACGTGGTCCCTTTCACCGGCTTCAAAAAGTTCATAACTTATAAGTTATGATCAACATATATGTTGGGCTTGGTATAACCTTTTTTAACAAGCTCCCTCTTCTTTGCTAGATTTACATTTTAATGCGTTCAAAGCTAAAGTAAAATCAAATCTTTGTTCTAACTTCTAAGGCATACTATTCTATTAACGACTTTGACGTTTGACAACGGCGGGCGTTATTCGGGGACTGTCTTATGTAATTTTGACGTTCAAAAAGTGCTGACACTCACCCTATTTTGAATAAATGACTTTTGATTTTGATAAACAATAGTATCTGTTCCGTACATCAAATGAAATTATTGCAAAAAATATCATCATTAATTTTTTCTGATTTGTCTTTCAGACCGTACTCACTTTTGCTCCGTAATGATTGACTACTCTAGATGCGCTCCGGTTCAACAAGCAGTGTATCTGTCCATGAAAATATTATATTGCCAATATCCAGGTTACATGACGTTGCTATCCATATTATGATGAATACTTTATGATTGGTTGTGATTTTTCGAATGCATTTTCTGTTATATATTGATGTAGACTGTGCTGCTTTTGGGAAAGGCTTACGACGATTCATAAACAATTCTTTGGAGGGAAATTCATAGTCGATTTAGTTGGAGGTAACCATTTTACACATTTTACTTCCCTGGTAAAAAAACAAGTATTTCATTGCATCGACACGCCATGGCCACACGCCTAACACAGCGATGTAAATTAGAAATATGACTAGCTATTAACTAACTGTCCTTCGAGATACAGGATTCTCCTAGTTTGAAGAGCAGGGGTCTTACTCACCTGTATTAGCCATACCTATCTCTTAGATACTAAACAATCTCTGATGTTACCTAGGCTAAGTCTTTTGTCAAATAAACGATTACTTACTTATTTATGAAGCCTAGAAAAGGATTTTAGTAATCAATCAAGCATTTATTTGCAACGAATGTAGGTTAAATTGAAATGAAGGTGGAGTAAATAAGAAATTGTGGAAGTGGAAAAATAAGAGAATAACATCTTTTTTTTTTTTTGCTTTTTAATTAATTACAATCTATCCTAATGACTTATAACCAACAAACTTTTGCCAGCCTGCGGCTTCGCCCACGTGCTACGTACATGCACGTACTACCGGTATGAAAAGTATCCTGTGTTAATACAGGTTATAAACTATCTGTGTGCCAAATTTCATCAAAATCTATTCAGCTGTTTTTACGTAATTGAGTAACATAATTATATACAAACATATTTCTTAGTGTTTGATTACAATCTAGCCTAATGACTAAGAAGCAATATAACTCCTATAACTTAATATTTTACGAGATTTGTTCACTCCATGTAAGACACTGTTCAGCTGCATCCGGTTAGACTGGTAGCCGACCCCAACATAGTTGGGAAAATACAAAGGTCACAGTATTGTTAGTGTCAATTTGCACTTTAAAAAAAATCGTAGCACTTTCTTAAGACCTGATAAAATTGCATCCTCGACACTAGATTCCTACATAAAGTGCCATCCTAATAAAAGAATTCACAACGAATTCTTTGAAAACATTAGCTAAGAATACAATACTGACATTCAGCAACCACAAAGACTGCGAACAATGTAGAAAAAGTTAAGTGCTTCCGTACTCCGTTATAATTTAGAGGGAAAAGTCCATTAATACGGTGATGCATTTCTTTTGCTCGCTTTGTAAATTATGGAATTAATTAAGAGAATATCATTATTCGTATACCTAGTTTGGTCAAACAATTTATTTAGTAACTATTTTATTGGGTACCTTTGAGTAATGAATTCGATTTTTTTTTCTGACGGGCTTTTATTTTATTTTTTGACAGCGGCTCTGCCCACGTGGAAGTCGGAAATTATTGCACGAGATCGTACTTTCAAGATAAAAAGTACTTTATATGTTAATCTAGGTTATAAACAATATATGTGCCAATTTTAATCCAAATCTGTTCTGCCGTTTTAGCGTGATTGAGTAAAAAACATCCAAATATCTAAACATACAAACTTTCATATATAATATAAAAATAGTAGGAGATTTAAAAATTATGATAGTAATCACACAATATTTTATTTTATTTTATTTATTATGGGACAATAAACAGCTACAATATAAAATGTTTACAAATAACAAAAACAAATATAGTTTTAATTTTATATCTTACTAAAAGTGCCAAGCTCGCAGCCAAATTCTGGGTGGACTGTCCGTATTTAGATTGTCATCAACACGCTAAGAAGAAGAATATTATGCCTCACTATAACTGAAGTACAGTTTTAAGATTATTTATGAGCTGTTCGCATAACTCAGGATCATAGGGTCTCGAACCTTTTATAGGCATACAAGGGTCCGAAGCCAAGTCGCAGAGGCCCGTTAGACTCTATAGGTAAAGGACACGAAGCTCAAACTGGCGATTATCCCTGTAAGTGCACCCAAGGACAATACCCAGTTAGTGTTTTTTTTTTTTTTTTTGGGTGGGAAATCATCAAATAACTTCTCCCGCTCTGGGTGGAGCAGGAGGGCGTGTCAGACTTTTACTGACTAAAACCCACCCGTGTTCCTTCAGTAGCCCTTAAGCCAGGGGCTGTGGTGTCTCTTTCGAACAAACCCGCACCCCTGGCAGGCATCGACCCTTGCGGGTCCCATCACTATTTTGTGCTGACATCTCTTTGAGGCGCGCGTGGAACACAACGCGCCGTCGACTTGGGCTTGGTCCTTACCGGACAGCGAGCTACCCATTACTCGCCGTCCGCAAGCCCATGCCTACGGTGGCCGGAAATCGGCCTGGGATTCCCGACGCCCAGGGCGTCTCCGTATCCTGCGGCGGCTGGGGTCGCGAGGGCGCATATGCTGCCTCTCCCTCACGTGCGCCGCCTCCCTCTTCGCGAGCATCACTGCTTCGCTGAAGGAGGTGACGGCTCCCCATGCCCTCTCGCTCCGTACCATGGCCTGGACCAGGGCCGGACGCGAGAGATCGCCGCCGCCGATCGCCTCCACGAGGACACGGCGGTGCTCCGCCCAAGCAGGGCAGACCGCCACCGTGTGCTCCACCGTGTCCTCAGGGCGATCTTCGCAGTGGAAACACCCGGGCGTTTCCTCCCGCCCTATCCGAAACAGGAACCTCCCGAAACAACCGTGTCTGGTGAGGACCTGCGTCAGGCGGAAGGTGAGGACGCCATGCCGCCTCTCAAACCACTCCTCAAAGAGGGGACTTACCGCCGCAATCGTGGCGTGCCCAGCACTGGGTTGCGACAATCGCTCTCTCCATGTCACCATGAGATCCCGCCGGAGCTCTGTCCGCTGTGCCGCGATTTCCTGCGGCAGCGGACTAACGCCCCGGCGTTTGGCCTCCTCGCGCCACTCCCATATATGCGCGAGGACCTTTGCCTCCAGATCCCATGGCGGTAATCCGGCAAGGAGGCCCGCCGCCTCACCGGAGATCGTGCGATATCCCCGGATCATTCTGATCGCCATGACCCTATGGGACGCCCTCAACCGGCGAGCTGGTTGGCGCCTCAATGTAGGCGCCCACACCGGCGCCCCGTATAGGGCCATGGACCGCACGATCCCAGCGTAGAGCCTCCGGCAGGAGGCGTTTGGCCCCCCTAGATTGGGCAGGAGCCGCTTCAGCGCAGCCCCGGCCCGCTCCAGTCTGGGAGCCAAACGGCGGAAATGCTCCGCGAAGTTCCACCGGCTGTCGAGGACGAGTCCTAGGTACTTCATAGTCGACTCGACGCCGATGTGAACCCCTCCCACCGTTATCTGGGAACCCGTCGGTGGTGCATTCCGAGGACCATGAAACCACATGGCCTCGGACTTGTGCAAGGCCACCTCGAGTCCCAGTTGCCGGATCCTATCGACGATTGTCGCAACCCCTTGTGTCCCTAAGTCGGCCGCCGCCTGGTACGACCTCCCGTGCGCCAGGACCAGCGTGTCGCCAGCGTAACAAACTACACTGACGCCATCAGGGAGGTCGGCGCGCAGCACCCAGTCGTATCCGATGTCCCACAGATGCGGCCCCTGGACCGATCCCTGTGGGACACCGCACGACATCTCTCGCCGGTTCCACTCTCCAAGGTGACCGGGGTAGATGACGGCCCTGTCCGTCAAATAGGCCTCGACCACACAACAGAGGTAGGTCCGGCATCCGGTGATACCGGAGTGCCTCCCTTATGCAACTCCAGGGCAGGGTGTTGAAGGCATTGGCGATGTCTAATGACACCGCCAAGACGACCCCACCCCGGGCCACAGCATCCCCCGTCGTGAGGGCTCGCACGCGCATGATGGCATCCACCGTGGAGCGCCCCCTGCGGAAACCAAACTGGCTCTCCGCCAAATCCGGCCCCACCCGCACCAGCCGCCCGACGAGGCGGTCTGCAATTACTCTCTCAAAGAGCTTGCCCACCTCGTCGAGCAGCACAATGGGCCGGTAAGCGGACGGAGAGTCCGCTGGGCGCCCCGGCTTCTTAATGAGGACCAGTTTCCCCGTCTTCCAGCGAAGTGGGAACTGGCCCTCCTCCAAGCATGCGCTTAGGAGCCCTCTTAGTCGAGGCCCGAGAGCATGCAAGGCCAGGACCCAGGCTTTGCCGGGCAAGCCGTCGGGTCCTGGGGCGGTATTCTTGGCATTCAGCCTACGTACCGCCACTCTCAGGTCTACCTCGGTCACCTCTGGAGAGTCGTCGTCGTCGTCGGTGTGGTCCGCATCGGGCACCGCAGGAGGCGGAGCCATAGGCGGGGGAGCGTGCTCCCCCCGTGAGGGGAACAGAGCGCTCACCACGTCCTGCACGAGATGAGGCCGGAGACTCTGCGTCAGCGGGGGAGCCCACGGGCGGATCTTATCCCGCACCGTTTTGTAGGGGCGTCCCCACGGGTCTCTGTTCAGAGTCTCCAGCGACTCCTCGCGGGCCACCACTCTGGCCCGCAAGATCTCGTCTCGGAGGGCGGTCTTCGCCACTCTTTACCCCTCGTACAGCTCCGCCTCAATGGCTTCCGTATCCGGAGGGCGGATACGGAGCCTGCGGTGCCTGGAGTAAAGGTGTCGCGCAGCAACACACGCCTCGCGCAGTGCTGTCAGCTGCGGCGACCACCAGTACACCTGGCGTGAAGCACGACCTGGCTGGACCCGGGGCATTGCCACGTCACATACCTCGGACATGGTCTCCCGGAACCACTCGGCCTCGTCGTTTATGTCGGCAGGCCTGTCCGGTGATGACACCCAGGCCTGCACGATCGAGGCTTCCAGGAGAAGCTCCCGGTCCAGCTGCTTCAACGCCCACCGCGGACCACACGGGGCCTGTCGGACCGGCGCGCTCGAGGTCTGGGCGGAGACGTCAAACCGGATGTACCGGTGGTCGGAATACGTCTCCACCCCCTCCATGACGCGCCAGTCGATGACACGCGGCGACAGAGCGGGGCTGGCGAACGAAATGTCCACCACCGACTCACCCCGCATCCGCACACACGTGGCGACAGAACCCCGGTTTAGGACGACCAGGTCTGCTTCCAGAGCCCAGTCCTCCACCATCCTGCCCCCCACGTTCGTCAACCGGGAACCCCAAGCCAAGCTCTTGGCATTGAAGTCCCCAAGGACGAGTACGGGGAGGGAACGGAACCCGACGACGACGTCTCTCAACTCCGCAAGGGAGTTGTGGAACTCGGCGAGAGTTCGGCTCGGGGAGAAGTACACCCCTACCACAACAATCTCCCCGAACCGTGCTGCAACGCAACCCCGTCCCCTCTTGACACTCTCGAGGGTCGGGGTACCGGCGGCGGCCGACGAAATGAGGGTCACTGAGCCGCTCAGGTCCTCCACCCAGTCATCCCTGGGCGGGACAAAGTACGGCTCAGCGACCACGGCGATGTTAATCGACCACTGCGCCATGCTCTGGATCAACAGATCCTGAGCGGCGGCGCAGTGGTTGATATTCGCCTGGAGGAGGCGTAATGGGGCCGTTAAAGGCATTCCATATCAGCCCCCTCCTGGGCCTCCTGGGTAGGCCCTGCCGTGACGGCGGCGACAACGACGACGGCGGTGGACGCGGCAGCGGCGGCGGCAGTGGCGGCGGTTGCGGCGGTGACGGCGGTGGCGGAGGGTTTGGCCTTACCTCGGCCCCTGGTTTCAGCGGGTGGAGCGCAGGCTTTGCTCCCAGCCCGGTGTTCGGCCGGCTTGCCAGCTGCCGCACATAGGTAACAGTGCGGCTTGGCGATGCACGAGCCGGCCTTGTGACCGGGCTGACCGCAGCGGAAGCAGTGGCTGCTGCGGTCCACCTCCGAGGTGCATTGCACTCCCACGTGGTGGCCCACCTGGCAGCGGAAGCACCTCAGAGGTCTGGGTTCCAGCAGCTTCACCTGCGCCGAAACCCAGCCCACCAGGAGCCTTCGACCCTCCTCTGTTATCTTTCTGGCCGCCGACACGGGGCAGCTCACCGTTATGGTTCGCATCCCCGTGTTGTCAGGACGGATGGTGCCTGCCTTCACCTGCTCGGCAGAGCATTCCCCAGTCCTGACTACGGCGGCCACAACCTCGCCCTCCGTCACGGAGTCGTCCAGGCCCAAGATGCGCATGTCAGCGCACTTGGTGGGCCTGGACACTCGGACCTCGTCCGCGTCTAGGGACGCCCTGAGCCTTTCGGCCAAGGCGTCAGCGGTCGGGCCACTGGCCGCGCCAGGGATCTCCAACATGCGGGCTCCGGTCGCAGTGACCCTCATCCGCATGCCGTTGGAGACTCCCAGCTCCGCGAGGTTCACCGCCGCCCGTGCCTTTGAAAGCACGTCGCGGTAGGACACGCCCTTCTTCTCCGCTTCCGGCTGTAGTGTGATCACTACAGCTGCGGACTTCGGGGCGCGTAACCTAGCCGCGGCACTACGCTTTTTGCGCCGCTGCCGCCTCTCCTTTCTTTTTGCCGCCCTAGCCGCCTTACCCGCCTTCTTCTTCTCCCCGGCCACTTGCCATTCGGCGTCGGCCGGAGGAGATTGAGGAGGTGGGGCCGCCCGTTGTGGCACCACGGCTGGGGCCTGCCGTCCTGACACCACAGCTGGGGGCATAGCCGCCTGAGCAGCCACCCCGCCCTTCTTGGGCTTGGGCGGCACCGGTTTCGCCGGGGTCCGACCCGACTGCGGTGCCGACTTGGCTGTGGCAGTCGTGGCAACGGCATAAGTGGACCTCTGCTGGCCCGAGGCCGGCCGATTCGCCGCTAGCGGGGGGCGCAAGACGATGGCTTCCAGGGTGGAAAACCGGCTCTGGAAGGCCGCCAACTCCTTCCGCACCAAGCTCAGCACCCGGTCTTCCTCCTCTGGCTTGGGTCCACCTTGCCCATGCCGCGCCCCCTTCTGAGGCACAACCGTGGGGCCAGCTCCTCGGAGCACGGCCAGGTCCGCTCGGAGCTCCTCGTTCTCCTTTCGGAGAAGCTCCATGGCGGCCGTCAAACGGGCGACCTCCGCCCGCATCTCCGACATACCGTCCGACGGAGGTCGGGAGTATAAGTCCTCTGCTGCCGCCATAATGGAGGCTATGGCTGCGGGTATGGCCTTGCCTTTCGAGGACTGAAGCCTCTTCAAGGACACACCCTTGACTGCAGCAGCCACAACCTCCGCGAGCCTGGCCGTCCGCTCCGAATTGGAGCCGCCAGCGTTGTCTGGCTCACCGCCAGACGACTCTGATAGGGCCCTACTGCCGGTCCCTCCAGAGAGTTGCCCCTCCATTTCGGCCACCTCAGCTGCCTGGGCCGCCTCGGCGGTCGGCTCGGCGGTCGGCTCGGCGGGATCCTTCGTGGTTAGGCCTCTGCCTAACCGGACCGCACCGCTCCGACAGACCTTCCCAAGTTTTCGGGTTGAGGCCATCCCGCCATCCGAGGACGACCCCTGGCCGTCCTTTGGTTTGGGGCGCTTCTTGAGGAACTCCGTCCTCCTCGAAGCGCCCACCGCCGCATGCTCCGGGCCCTTAATAGAGCCCTTCGCGCTCGATGCAGAGTCGGACCCCGACCCCGCATCACTCTCCTCCTCTACTTCGTTTGTGTTTTGGTTTTTAATATTTTCCATAATAGTTCCCACGAGTACATATATTTTTATCGTCTCAAAAATAGTGGTTCGCACTCGAGACTAATTTAGCTACCCATTAGTCAAGCTACCAACCTCCCTCACGGTGCGCCGCCGCTTGGAGGTTTGGGGTAATTTTTTATAGAGGTATTCTTCCTCGCGGCCCGGGCGGTTAAGCCAAGGCCCTCGACCCCCGTCAAAAGTCAGAGACATGACCGTGACAATCTTCGGGGCTACGAGATTAACGGTGGCAGAAGGAGAGCACTCCTTCTTGCCTGCCCGGTGGCAGGGTGAGTGCACACCGAGCCCGCTCTTACTCCGCCGCTGTGCGTCTCTGCATGAGCGCAGAGATACACGCGTTGGAGCGTCCCGCCGACAGGATATTGGCATACGGGCAACGACACCCATTAGGCACACAGTACCCAATGGGGAACATTGTCCGCATCCCAGGGTGCACCGTCCCGGAGACTGGCCTTTCCCCCAGACGTATCCAAGGGAAACTCCAGCTCACGGGCACACGGGGAGGTTTCCTGTCCAAGCACCCCTACCCAGTTAGTGTTAGACTGTTGTAGGATATTGAAAAAAACATTTTGGACTTCAAATTCTAAGCCGATTTCATATCAACATCATTGCTGCTTACTACGAGATTAGTTGAGTACCGAGTATTTTAATCGATAAAGCTGTCGATACCGGCCGGTATCGAGTGCCTCTCGACTACACGTGCCACGTTACCGGCATAACGGTGATTTGACTACTGTATTTGAAAATACAAGAGTCGGTCAGACGGTTGGATCTTTATTACATTTTTCATTAAAGTCTAATTTTGGACCAATATTGCGTAACAAGTTCATCAAATTTTTAGAATATGACTGTCTAACTGGTTGTCAGGGGAAAAAGGTGGAAAATAAAACAATTTTTATGAGTTTTATGGGAAAAAGTAAATTTTGGAGCAATGCAGATCTCACTATTATATATTTATATACTCATTAGTTTATTTTTGCGATTACAAACTTATAATTGCAGTTGGAGAATTGACCGTGACGTATATCGATTTATCCGAGAACACCTTTTATCGACTACAATTATAAGTTTTTTCTTGGGATAAGTTCATCTTAATTACGGAACCTACTCACATAAAAACCGAAAAACCAGCGAACTAAATGTGTGACTACGCACAATGAGTATTGTCCATGGTCTAATTGTTGTTTGCGTTGGTTTCGTAGTAAGGATAAATTATTGAAATTTGGACAGGCCAGTCTCTCAGGTCTCTCAGTCTCTCAGGCCAGCTAGTTATTAATTTTATAAAGCGAAGCACTGTTGTATGTAAACACCTCTGCCAGTAGGAACTGTGGAAACCGCTAAAGGTCCCTTGGGTACCCGGTTCTAATACTTTATGCGGATATGTAGCTTCATTGCCTATAAATCATTCTAAAAAGCATACACTTCCTTCTTCGGCTTGTCAGCCTGATCACCCTCCTATGGTTTTCTCTCTATCTAAGTTTATATTAGTTTGACAGTTCCAATGTATTAAAGTAATTATAGCCAGCTTATACAATCATAAGGTCGTCTCAAGCAAAACATCTCTGCAGTAGGTACTGTCTGTCACTCAGGGTGAATGTCACCGATGCAACTGAACGCGAACAGAACATTACAAACTGCTTTCAGGAGCTGACAGCGTCATCATTATTGCGTAATATTTAAGTTCGTAACCACGAATAAGATGTGCTGACCACGTTCATTTTCATTGATGGAACTCACCCTTAAAACTACAAAGAAAATTGTAACATCACGCCTGTGATCCCCAGAGTTAGGCTGAGGTTTGCCTACAGTAAACCCACATTTTGGCTGAAAAAAAAAGAAGAATTACTTATTTTAAATGAAAATGTTAACAATTTTTGTTTTTAATAAGTAATTTTCATATAATCACGGAAATAAATTTTCAAAAATATTGCCTCAGTTTAAAATATTTCTGGAAAGCTAATTAAGTATCGGTTCATGTAACGCATATTTGACGTTATGAAGCAGCAGATCCAAATAATGAAGGAAAATTTGTTAATTAATCCAAAAGAATTTTTTATTCGTGTCAAATTAATATCAAAATTCTTTATTTATAGCAAAATTTAACTAACGTAACATGCTGTGATTTAATTTATAATAATTGGTTTAAGGAGTATTTAATATAAAAGTTATTTCTTACGTGAAATATTTAACTACCTTATCTTTTGCGTTTTGTATCGGGACTTTTTTCACACGGAATAATATTTGCTACGGGTCTCTAAGGCTGCATTTAGTGATAGCGAGTTATGTCCCTTGACATCTATACCTATGACACTATACAAAGTGTAACGAAAAGGGTATATACATACCAAGGGCACGGCTTCTTTTTTATTTTATTTTTTGGGTGGGAAATCATCAAATAACTTCTCCCGCTCTGGGTGGAGCAGGAGGGCGTGTCAGACTTTTACTGACTAAAACCCACCCGTGTTCCTTCAGTAGCCCGTATGCCAGGGGCTGTGGTGTCTCTTTCGAACAAACTCGGCTAGGCCTCTGTTTGGCGTTTTCATTGACTGTCCCCCGACTTGACAATGCCCTGATCAAAATATTACGTTAAAATTAAAAGGCCTATAAATATATTTTTTTTACTTTTTTGAGTTTTTGTTTGGGTCGGGGGTTTTTTAAATTTTTAATTTAATTTTTATTTCTTGCTTTTTAAACTTAATGTCTCCCTTAAATCACCATTTATCTATAATCTATTCATTGAGACCTTTTCAATGAGCCCAAACACGACACTTCTGCTGTTTGTTGGTGAAAAACTTGGGTTTCCTGGAAATTCCAGGTGTTGCTCCAGCATCAGTTCAAGGTTATTTTATTCGTCTAATATCATTGAAGTAATAGAATCCCAAATTTTGAGTTGATCAGAGGCTAAAATCCGTTTTTCAACCAGAAAAGAGCTGATAATCTTCAAACGGCTGAACCGATTTTGATGAAACATGTCTAAGAACACTCCCGACTAATACACCTTTCAAAAAAAAAAAAACTAAATCGAAATCGGTTCATGCTTCCCACATCCAGCGGATTTCCGCAGCCTTCACAAGGTCATCAGTCCACCTTGTGGCAGGCCTTACCACTCTACGTCTTCTGGTACGTGGGTCGCCACTCCAGAACCTTTCAGCCCCATCGACCATCTGTTCTGCGAGCAATTTGCCCTGCCCACTGCCACTTAACTTTGGCAATTCTTCGGGAAATGTCAGTTGCCTTGGTTCTCCTGCCTTCATTCCTGATTTGATCAAAAGTCCGAGGAAAGCCCTCTCCATTGCCTTTTGGGAGACTTTAAGCCAACTATTAAGGCCCATTGTGAGCGACCACGTCTCTGTACCATAGGTCATCACTGGCAACACCCACTGGTCAAAGACTTTCGTTTTGAGATACTGCGGTATTTGGGACGAGAAGATATTGTGAAGTCTCCCGAACGCTGCCCAGCTGAGTTGAATTCGACGGTTGACCTCTTTCTTGAAATTGGACCTACCTAACTGGACAGTTTGTCCTAGGCAAACGTACTCGTTTACAACTTCGAGTGTAACGCCTCCGATCGTTATGAGAGCACTTATGCAAATGTAAATCAGACATTAGATAATTATTTTGGAATGAGTGTCATGATCATCATCTGCCTACCCTTTTCACAACTATGTTAGAACTGGTTTCCTGGCCAACCGGATTCAGCTGAATAGGTAGGTACTAGTATTTTACCTGGAATTACTGCTTATCTGACCTCCACAAATCAGTTACTGGTGAACACGATACCCCTAGGTAAGATTGGTTGTTAGACGTTAGGGCTTCTGGCACTCGTAACTACTCACAAAAAACCACGAATTACAGCCGGGACCAAGGGTTAACGTGCATTTTGAGGAACGTTGTTATGTTAAGGTGGTCACCCATCCACGAACCAACCGCGGCAACTGAAGCTTAACCTGATCTATCGACCCGTGCGTCTATTTTGGTATGAGTGTGTGTCTATGTTACTCACAAAAACCAAAAGAAAAATTTTGTGCCCTCCGCACAGAATTTTATTGTCATAAAATAACAAAACATTGGTCAAAACAAACCAGTAGTTTTAATATTAAAGTTCATATCACGCAATGGATCATATTCAACAAAAACAGAGGTTGTTGTTCGGGGTCTGACCCATCATTCGTGCATGTTATACGATATTGCAGTTTTTGTTTATGAATAGAATATTTAAAAAAAAAAAATATTTTTTTCGCTACTAAGTATATACAGTTCTTTTTTTTTTTACAGGATTTGTTTATTCAGTTAACCCAATAGCTATAGGGATAATACGAAAAAAAAACTATTGTTCAGACAAATTAATATTTATTTCGATACTCAAGACAACGTTTGTGTTCTTTCACCAGAATTAGCTTACCTACTGACTAGGTTATATGAGTTACTCCATAGCATTGTTTATTTTACTTGACTGTATAAACCATTTTTTTTTTTAATACTGAAATTTCCATTTTTTGATGAAATTTAATTACTTACCTATTAGTATAGAATCAAGTTCTTCCAACTTATCAGACAGCTGTGCTGCTGGGGAGTTTGTTGCGCCACTTCTTCTTCCCAGCTAAAGCACTAGGAAGTGTCGAAGGGTGGGCGTTTTTGGGGGACTGTCTTATGTAATTTTGACGTTCGAAAAGTGCTTACTCTCAGCCTAGTTTGAATAAATGACTTTTGATTTTGATAGTTACACCGGCATACAGAATTACAGCAAGTGTCTGCCCGTATACCGACAAGCCACTCAAAAAGGTGGTCGGAATTCAAAATCCATACACAATTAATAGACAAACGTTACCAACTATTTCAATCGTGAGAGTTGCTTTCATCGTACTTAGTACACAAAAACGTGTCTATACCGAATAAATTTAGCTCACACATAATAATGGCGTATAAGTGATAATCTAGTCCAGTCACTACGTCATTTGTGTGTCAGAGGTATCAAACGAAGCAGAAACGCAACTATTTGCTGTCGCTATAAGGCGAATTTAACTACTGAAATCTTTAGACATAACGCCTTGGCTTCAAAACGGAAAACTTCCGTCATTCAACTCAAAATTATTAAAATTCTGGAGTCGCCAAAACACATTGAGCAAGCGTTTGTTAGCGGCCCTTTCTGTGTAGTGTGACACAAAAACTCAAATCATATAATAATAAACAAGATGGCAGGGATCATGTGACCTGACCATGGACCGTGAAGGTACATAATTTTGGGTTGGAGTTGAAATTTTTCGACGTAACCATGAATTCATTCATTGCCCGACTACACATTGCTTGGACGATGCAAGTCATTGGTTTCATCAATTAAATTGAATACACGTGGCAAGAAAATTGCATCGTGTCAATAGAGCTTAGTACGAGCTTTAAGTACTGTGATTATCTCGTAAACAATCTAAACCAAAAGATTTACCTAATTCAATATTTTAACGTACAATCCAAACAATTTCAAGCAGCCATACAGGTACGGACAATTACTTCAAAGCCCTTACCGTTGTCATGCCAACATATGGCCTCAAACATAATAATTTTTAATCTGAATGTATTCTTTTATTTGTACTGATATTATAAAAGTTTACTCAAGCTGACGAGAATACGAGTACCATTTGCAATAAAGCTCAGATGTTATGTGAAGTGCAATGAAAGCGTTGCGTATAAAATATTATAAAGTTACTTTGTGGTGACTGTCTTTGCAGGGTTAAGAGCTTGATGGGTTATCGTACTTACTTATATGTGCATTCTTTCTTTTGGGTTTTGGGATTAAATGTAGAAAAGCGAAAAGGCAAATCTTCACCTTCCTTTTAGTGGACTAAATTATAAAAATAAATCTTTCAGTTTTTAATTTATTTGGACAAAATATTAGTTTTTGCACTTATAATAATGTAAACAAATAGAATTTAATCATTATGGAAGAAATAAAAGTAACTTTTTGAGGTTTGAGGTTTGAATTTCACATTTTATTTTGTGTCGATTTCTCCCGGATTTGTCTGTAAAATTTACAGGGTGGCAGGGAACATCGAAGCGCAACCTGTTACCATGAATTTCAATTCATGATTCTGATTTAATAACAAAAAATAAGTTTATTAGTGGCAAAACAAAAGATGGTTCCATTGGCAATGTTGATTTTTTTTTATAATAGGTATTCTTTTTATTACTTGAAATACTCTTCAACAAAAAGCTCAAAGGTACATATGTATAGGTATACCTTTGAGCGTTTCAGTGTATTGCGTTATCAAAGCCCAGTTGCCTGAATTCTGGCATCAATAACGCAATACTGAAAATATTCACGATGATTTTCACTACATTTTTTTTTTACTTCATAAAGTTTTACCCAGCACAATCACCAATCGACTGTGCATAGTAAAAGTTACTGCAACATAGCTCAATGCAGTGGTCGTTAGTACTTGCGATCCATTGGAAGCGGCATTCAGGGGTAGGATGAAGCCAATCAAGCAATGAAAGGAAAACAGACGGTAACTGCTACGATTCATGCATGAGGTTGTATTTTATGCGGGATGATGTGGTTCAAATAGCAACCATGTTTTGGGTATTTCACATTTGCAAACGACTACACATCTCAACTAATAAGAGAAGGAACGTAATCCTGAACTGACAACCTCACTCACATATTGCTTATCATGAATAGTGTTTTGTTTATAATTGTAATGCATTCCGTCTGTTGGCATACGTTAGCTCAAAGCTGCAATAGGACAAAAGGGCAATTGTTAAACTCGCATTAAATCCTTATAATATACAATTTGGACTTTAAAAAAGACTATGATTTCCGAGTTTGTTTCGGCATTTCTTCGCAGGGATCAGTCAGCTATGAAATGTAGGCACCATCGTGTTTTAAAATATTGTCCATCATATTAATGACGTCTAAGTGTTTTAAAAGATCTACTTATTTCTTAAATTTATTTTTTCATAATGTTTCTATGAAAACCTCCTCTGCCACTTCTTTTTCAGTCGTCTAAAATTCCTTTTCAATATGGGTTTTACTATATGGCAAGTATCAAATACCATTGATATTTGAATAGACATTAATGTACTGAAAGCCAGATGGTGTTGCAGATGCAAAACGAAGTTTATGGGTCATTATGATTCATATAGCCCGGGTAATTTGTGATAACAGCATTAGATACCCTCAGCTTTCTTTGTTCGAAATAAAGACCACAATAAAATGCAAAATCATTCAAAAGAAGCCGAAGAAGAAGAACATGCTATTGAACTTCTCGTCACTCTATTTTCAGCTTTATTGTCATATCATTTCAGTACATAAAAGATCGTAAAAGGCCAGATAAATATACATTTAAGTGAAGCATCAAAGCTATGTTGGTTTCTGTCGGTTTCCTCGGTCGCGGCTTCATGAGGAGACGTCTTTAGTTGTGCGGTGCAAGTTTAATGTTTAAAATAATTGAAAATAGAAAATATTTGTTTCACAAAATACTTCAGCACAGACGCACATACTCGCTTTCATTTTGAAGACTAAACAAATTGCGATGATCAACATAGTGTTCATCATGAGGCAGAATCAGATATTTTGAAACAATCTTTTATTATTGTACAGTCGTAACAAGAGTTATCGTTTTACCCTGTAACTGCATTGTAGAGGTCTGATAGGTAGTAACTCCATGTACAATATTCAGCTGCATCCGGTTAGACTGGAAGCCAACCCCAACATAGTTGGGAAAAGGCTAGGCAGATGATGTTGATGGTTTTATTGTAACTATCTGCAAGTCATTATGTAGGCTACTACGATCACGCAAGTTTGTGCAAGTTGTCGTCATTTAAGAGACGAATATCTGTGTTAGTAGACACCGTCAAACATGTATGAACCTCAGTCAAATAGAAAATTTCTAACACATATTGCCAACTTAATTTCTCCAGAATATATATAAACCATTCCGACTTTTACTTTCACATAAGCCGATCAAATGGCTCTAAGAGATTGAAATGCAATTTATCCTTATAATACATAAAACTTGATAGCGCCATTAAAATATAAAATAGCTTAAATCGCAATAAAATACTTAATAGCATTTTTATTCTTAAAATTCCAATATTCATTCGTCTGGTCCCTATGTCAAAGTTCAGTCATCCGTGAAGCTCATCGATCAAAGAGTAATGTTTTTTCGAATATTCTCGGTTCTTTTTAAACCCTAAATAGGTATATGGGTAAGGTAAAAAATGTATAAAGTAAGTAAAAATATGTAGCTCGCAGGTGCTTTGAAGATTTAGGTATAATCTACGAAACATCTTATCTAAACATGTAGGTATTCCACGAAGGGTTAGGCAAAGATCTATCTAGAGTACACCTACATTTTGATTCGAAAGACTTTATCATATCTTATGCTGAACCGGTTGACGTCATTACGTCAACGTCAGCTGTCGCTGAAAACCAGCGCTGGAGCTCTGTTTCGTATAGGGTCGTATCATTATGCTGAGTGAAGCAAATAAACGTATTTTCTTTTCTTCTTTTTATTCATATACCATATCATAACTAGCGGAGGAGGAGGCGGAGGAGGACCTGGTTTCTATTTAGAAGTCTTATAATTATCTATAAACTTTTCAGAACAGATAATTATTATATCTGTTTGCCACATCAAGAAAGTAGCAAGGAAAAGGGTCTAAAACAAAAGAAGGAAATTAATATATTACAGCTACTTCTCATTTTGCATGAGCTAATTACCAAGTCAATTCTCCAAAGAATACTGATCATTGTCAATCTATTGTGGGTTTCTTTTTGCCGGCAGAAGCAATCAATTTCTTAATTTTTGCCATTATCCTTTTCCACCATTACTTCAAGCAGCTAAGGCTAGTCAGTTGGCTCAGACCCAGTTTAGTATAATTTACATAAGCCTGCAGCATTTAACGAGGATATTTCCAAATATGCAGCAAATGCCTGAAACTGGAAAGCGAGTCTACAGAGTAACGTTAGCCTCCGTGAAAATTGCGCTCGCTATGACCGTTTTAATGGGTTTTCCATACACATTAGTTATTATGACTCAGCGGGTTTTCTCTAAGCCCGACGTTAGGTTGAAGGCAAAGCAAATCCACCGCTGCGAAGAGAATTTGATGATTTGCTACATGAAGCGGAGTTTATAGGTAGCAACGGCGATGAAATATTGATGGAGTAACTGTTATCAAAATATTTCGTTGCATTTGCCTGCCTGTTAGAGTAATAAGGTTAGCAATACTGTTCTCTTCTATTATTATAGACAAAATAGAAAAACAACTTTGTTAAGTAAATTGTACTTGACAAAGTCTTTTTTCGGGTTTGTTTGTGTGACCCCGCTCAGATTTTTTAAACTGCACAAAGTATTTTCATGCGGTTTTCACCACCATTTAGACCAATTATTTCAGAAGGCTTAGAGCGTACGTTTTTACACATAATCCTTCAGGAATAATTGTTCTAATACATCATCTGCCTAGCATTTTCCCAACTATGTTAAGGTCGGCTTCCAGTTTCACCTAATGGTATTGGATACTGATATTTTACATAAAGCGACTGTCTATCTGACCTCCACAGCCCAAATACCAATTACCCTTGATAAGATTGTCTGGTTGCTCCTGATGACCCGTTATGACTGTCATCATCATCTGCCTAGCCTTTTCCCAACTATGTTGGGGTCGGCTTCCAGTCTAACCAGATGCAGCTGAATACCAGTATTTTACATGGAGCGACTGCCTATCTGACCTCCACAACCCAGTTTCTGGGTAATACGATACCCCTTGGTAAGACTGGTTGTCAGACTTTCGGGCTTCTGACTACCCGTAACGACTGTCAAAGATCCACAAATAACAGCCGGGACCAACGATTTAACGTGCTTTCCGAGGCACTTCCTGGTATAAAAAGATGGTCCCATCCCCGGACCATATATGACCACGTACCTTTGATTAACCACAGAAATCCCTGAAGGTTGCAAGCAGGGGCTGGGCGTAAGTTTTCAATAAAACTTTGTCATTTCTTCAGACAAAACAATCGCCAACCTTGAAGTCTCGACATTTCCTCTATTTTGTTCAGTCTTCTAAATCACTTGCTGCTCCATCCACCCATAAATAACATAATACATTTCAGTCTAATAACAAGCACTTAAATCCTGGACTTAGTCGCCAATTCGTGAACGGCCTTTAACCTTTTTTTATGGCCCATTATATTAAGCTGGCCTATGAGGGACGCCTCATTGGTCCTGAAGCAGCCATGGTTTGTTAGATCCGGTGAAAGATAACCGGGAACAGGATTTTGAGGGCAATGATCTTTGTAACAGCCAGCCTTTGTGAAGACTGTTTAATATGGCAGTATTTTTAGATGGATACAAGGGCTTTGGTCTCAGTAATTATAGTCGTATATTGCGAGGGAGGGCAGACACTGTAAGTTTACATGAAACTACGATCCCGAGAAGCTATAAAATTACATGGATGAAAATAGTTCCAATCACTTCATTTTTGTAGACGAATTGGCGTAGGTTGTTCTAGGAATTCTAGTTACGTGTACGTAATCAGTAGGTAGACTACTGCGAAAAAATAACTAAAATATTTGCATATCGACCAATACAGTGACAGTATACAGAGTTGGAATATGTGGCAATGATAAATGTTTAGGAATTAATCGTCAACATTTTAGACTGTTATAAAAAAAAAAAGTTCTTCCGTACATTTTTGTATGTGACAGCTGTTTTTATAGCCGATAATTCATGCTTACAGTTTGCGCATCGAAGTCCCTGCCACACTGAATGTATACAGGAATATCTGTTAGTATTACTTCTGTCGTTAGGATCCGCTCTCTCGCTTTCACTTCTCACTTGCACCACACCACATCTTCAAAGATATTTCTCACGTGGCACAAGTGAATTCTAATTGCATTTATTTGAACACCCGCGGTCTCGAGTCGCGGCTTATTTGTTTGTGTGTGTGACTGTGTGTCTGTGTTAATGATCTTTTGTGTTGCACTTTGTATGACTGGGATTTTGAATAGCTTTGGTGTTATTGGTACTACTACAGCGATAATCGCTATGTATCGATCCCCTTCCGCTAGAAATCTAGATCCTTTTAACAGATCCTTAAACCAGCTTCTCCAAGCACTTAGCCCATTTAAGAATATCATACTAACGGGTGATTTAAATATAAATATTGGTTCTGAAAACTGCGATGCAGGGACCCAAGATTACCTTAACATCTGCTTATACCATGGTTTTCTTCCCGCTCACACATTGCCTACTCATCAAAGTGGTTCTTGCCTAGATCATATGATGATCAAAACTAGCCTATCTTATATTACGCTTGTTACTAACTCAACAATTACTGACCATCACGCAGTTCTACTAACAGTAAATTTATCGCTGCCTAAGCTAAATCGTCCTCTGACTATTAGCAAATTAAACATGAATAAACTCGAATATGATTTATGCAACATTGATTTTGGCCTAGTATTTAATTAAACATATCAAACAAGCAATATTACGTAACACGACAATTTCTACAGTAAATAAGACACTTTATAATATTAAGCCATGGATTACTCCTGGATTAATCCGATGTATAAGACACAGAGACAAACTTCATCAGCGAACAAAAAGATACCCTGATAATGTAATAATTCGAACTACCTATAAAAGATACAGGAATTTTTGCAACAATCTCCTAAGGAATATAAAAAATAATTACGATAAAAATCAATTAAATAGAGCAGGTAAAAATAGCAAACAACTTTGGAAACAAATTAAAAACATCACCAATATGTCAAAACAGCGTGAATCAAGTTCGAGTTTACTGCTTTCAAATCCTTCATCACCGCTCATATCAGCTAACAATGTAAATAACTTTTTTATAAATGTTGGGAAAACTCTTGCCGAGCAGATTCCGAAATGTAGCGACCAACCTACTTTGCAAAAATCAAGGGATATCTGTGACCCAAAATCTTTTGCTATGTTTGACACTGATGAAGATGAAATAGCCCGAATCATTTCTGGGCTTAAAGATGATTGTGCAGCTGGATGGGATAATATAAGCAGTAAGATCCTTAAACGCTTCAAGCATATTTTGATACCTCCTTTAACGCATATATTTCGAATCTGTCTTGCCGAAGGAATTTTCCCTAGTTGTCTAAAAAAGGCAGTAGTAATCCCTGTCTTTAAATCAGGAAGTAAAACCGCAGTTAATAACTATAGGCCAATATCCTTACTCCCCTCAATTTCAAAAATACTAGAGAAAATTATAAACAGTAGACTTGTTAATTATCTAGAGAAAAACAACATTTTATCGACTGCGCAATTTAGTTTTAGACCGAAACTATCGACAGCCGATGCGGTGCATAGCCTGACTGATTATATTTCAGAAAACCTCGGCAAAGGAAACCAGACCCTAGGAGTCTTTCTCGATTTAGCCAAAGCCTTCGATACGGTGTCTGTTTCTGTTCTTCTGGACAAATTGGAGACCATAGGAATAAGAGGAACGCCGCTGAAACTTTTTACCGACTATTTAGACGGCCGATACCAGTACGTTAGAATAGATAATATTACGAGTGATGAGCAGAAAAATACTGGTTTTGGTGTTCCTCAAGGGAGTATTTTGGGCCCCACAATATTCCTGATTTATATTAATGACTTGTGTAATCTAAATATTAAAGACGGTAAAATTATATCATATGCCGACGACACGGCGTTAATATTTAGTGCTAAAACCAGTAGCGAACTGTTTGAAATCGCTCAGTTAGGTTTAAATTCTGTGACTAATTGGCTTCAAAGCAATTTACTAACATTAAATGCCGACAAGACTAAATATATTCACTTCTCCATGCGCAAGCCTCAACTCAACATAACTAACCCTCATCTATATGCCCATCAATGTGGAAATCATACAGTCAGCATGTGTAATTGCCCTTTTATCATCAAAACGAGCTACATTAAATACCTGGGGGTAATAATGGACGACACACTTTCTTTTAGAAAACATATAGAAAGCCTAACTAAAAGAGTGCGCAAACTAATATATGTTTTAAAAAAATTGCGAACGCTAGCAGATTCAAAATTAATCACACAAGTTTATTTGGCTCTATGTCAGTCAATTATTCAATACTGTATCACTTCTTGGGGTGGTGCACCTAAAACTAATTTGCTTCCTCTTGAAAGAGCTCAGAGAGCAATTTTAAAGGTAGCAAACTTCCATCCCTTCTTCTTTCCTACAGATTTGCTATATAAATCCTGCAACGTACTCACTGTTCGCCAGCTTTTTATTATGCACTTAGTATTAAAACAGCCCACCATGCTTACCTATAATGCTGAAAACACTAACAAGAGACGGAATGATATAGTATGCATAACGAATGCAACCTCAAAACATGTCTTTGTAGAAAGATTTTACACTTTCTTAGGCCCATTTCTGTACAATAGATTAAATAGGAAACTAAGTATCTATAAATTAAATTATCATAGCTGTAAAAAAATTGTACTTAAGCATTTACTATCCATCGATTATGCACAGACAGAAGATCTACTTGTTGTATGCAAATAAAAACCGCTAACATGCATTTTTACTTTTGTTGGCCTAAGTTCTATTTTAGTTATTTATACACATTGTTAATTTATTATATTAAGTATTTCTGCATTTTGTAGCCTGAAGCACAGGTTCCACCTAGTTCAGGCAAATTAGCAACTGTGCTCTATTTTATTTGTAAAGGTATTTATTGTAAATGTGTCCCCTTTTATAAATAAACGATTTTATTATTATTATTATTGTAGGAGAAGAGGGAAGAAAACGTGTGTTGGAACTTAAAGACGGTTTAGCTATATTCAGCATCATAACTATGATGCTGTATATAGCTTCAGCCGAAAAACGTTCACTGTCGGACGTAGGCCTCCCCCAGTTTGGGGGAGTTTGCCATAATCGCCACGCTTGGCAGGCGGGTTGGCGATCGCAGTATGGTAGTAAAATGCATAGAGAACGCTGCTGCCCAGTCTCTAGTAAGTCCCTTTGTCGCCTCTTATGACACCCACGGGAGTCTGCGTCCGGCCGGTACCACACGGAATAGCTACATTCATTCTAACTTTATAACTGAATGCGAAAATAACTCTGTCTTTTACCTGTTTAACCTAAACGCCACGATTGCGGCGGTAAGTCCCCTCTTTGAGGAGTGGTTTGAGAGGCGGCATGGTGTCCTCACCTTCCGCCTGACGCAGGTCCTCACCGGACACGGTTGTTTCGGGTGGTTCCTGTTTCGGATAGGGCGGGAGGAAACGCCCGGGTGTTTCCACTACGAAGATCGCCCTGAGGACACGGTGGAGCACACGGTGGCGGTCTGCCCGGCTTGGGCGGAGCACCGCCGTGTCCTCGTGGAGGCGATCGGCGGCGGCGATCTCTCGCGTCCGGCCCTGGTCCAGGCCATGGTACGGAGCGAGAGGGCATGGGGAGCCGTCACCTCCTTCAGCGAAGCAGTGATGCTTGCGAAGAGGGAGGCGGCGCACGTGAGGGAGAGGCAGCATATGCGCCCTCGCGACCCTAGCCGCCGCAGGATACGGAGACGCCCTGGGCGTCGGGAATCCCAGGCCGATTTCCGGCCACCGTAGGCATGGGCTTGCGGACGGCGAGTAATGGGTAGCTCGTTGTCCGGTAAGGACCAAGCCCAAGTCGACGGCGCGTTGTGTTCCACGCGCGCCTCAAAGAGATGTCAGCACAAAAATGATGGGGCCCACAAGGGCCGATGCCTGTCAGGGGTGCGGGTTTGTTCGAAAGAGACACCACAGCCCCTGGCATACGGGCTACTGAAGGAACACGGGTGGGTTTTAGTCAGTAGAAGTCTGACACGCCCTCCTGCTCCACCCAGAGCGGGAGAAGTTATTTGATGATTTCCCACCCAAAAAAAAAAAAAAAAATCCTAAACCTCTGAACTGATCTTTATGTTGGTCAGGTTGGTAGTTCGATCCCGAAAACATATGCTACTTTACTTCCTGGATAATTGCGTAAAAAATCATTAAATACGAAAACGCAAACGAAGTCGCTGCCAACAGCTAGTCGCTAATAAGTAAATACGTACCCTATGAGAGAGGAGCTTTGGCTTAATTATAACAACTGAACCGGCCAATCGATCAGGTTAAGCTACGCTTGTCGATATTGGTCCGTGGATGGGTGACCATCTTTACATACCAACATCTTTCCGTGTCTCGGAGAGTCGTTGGTCCAAGCTGTCATTCATGGATCTTTGACAGTCGTTACGGGTCGTCAGAAGCTCGAAAATCTGACAACCAGTCTTACCAAGGGGTATCGAATTACCGAATGCCAGAATTTTACATGTAGCGACTGCTTATCTGACCTCCACAACCCAGTAACTGAGTTGCGGCCTGATCATATAACCTGTGCGGCCGATAAACTTTAGCTACAAGCCGCTCTGTGTCAATCCCTGGCACCCGGTGGAATGACAACTCACTTCAAGCTCACTTCACCTAATCGATCGATTGCTATGTAATCTCACAGCAAACGATTTGTTAAATCAGCCTTTCACAAACTAGGTTTAATTATACTGGGTGATTTTTTAATCACCGTTTAAAATTTTCAGGGTGATAGTACCCGTGAAATTGAACAACTTTCTCCAAGGAACACGGGTCGAAATAGGAAAAAAAATCGGACCTCCCATACAAAATCGATCAGCTGTCTATTGATTTTGCATGGGAGGTACGATTTTTTTAGTACTAAAGTATGTTAACTAAAAAAAATACTCTGTATACTTGTTTACTACCAAAACTCTCTAAGACTGAAACGTCTAGATAGAAGAGAAAGAAAATACGTTTATTTGCGGTAAATATGACGCTGAAAAAGAACAGAAACACATATTTTTTTTTAATCCTTTAAAAATGCTTTTATCGTGCATTATCAAGAGAACCATAAGCGATAATGAGAAACTTCAGTGGAAGTGGGTGAGATTTTGTTTGCGAAATGCCAGTGCATAGAAGTACAATTAAATAAAAACTTTAAAAGAAAAATAAGTACAGGGATTGTATTGGGAGAAGAGCGATTGTAACGCAGGTTAACCAAAGCACAAGCGTCAGGGACTTCACGCAATTGTATCCACTCTAGTAATAAAAAATATAGTTATTAAATCAAAATCAAAAATCAAAAGTCATTTATTCAAATTAGGCTGAGAATCAGCACTTTTCGAACGTCAAAATACATAAGACAGTCCCCCAAAAACGCCCACCCTTCGACACTTCCTAGTGCTTTAGCTGGGAAGAAGAAGTGGCGCAACAAACTCCCCAGCAGCACAGCTGTCTGTTTAGTCGGATGGACTTGATTCTATACATACATAGGCAAAGTAATAAACAATCTCGCATATTACCTAAAATAAAAGTTTCCTGGTATAAAGGGCTCTATAAGTCAATAACTAATGACTTACTAGATAGATGATAAAAAAACACTTGGTCAATAAAATTAAAAAAAAAAAAAAGTATTTAACTAAATAAATATATGAACCCATATAACCTGTCACTAGGTACGCTAATTCTGGAGAAAGAACATAAACATTGTCTTGTGTTAATCACAGCGACCAACTATTCTTGTCATTTAGATAGTCGTTAATGGAATAGTAAGCCTTTAAACAAAGGATGGATTTTACTTGAACTTTAAACGCATCAAAAGGCAAATCTAGCAAAGAAGTGGGAAGCTTGTTATAAAAAGTTATACCAAGCCCAACAAATGAGTTATGAACCTTATGAAGCCGGTGAAAGGGAGCACGTAGTTTGTCCTTGTTTCTAGTGTTAACGGTATGAATATCACTGTTTTTAGTGTACAAGTGTATATGTTGCCTAATAAATAAGATGTTAGCTAATATGAATTGTGATGCCACTGTGAGAATACCAATATCTTTAAAAAAGTCCCTCAAGGAAAATCTGCCACCTAACTGGTAAATTGCACGAACAGCACGTTTTTGAAGGACAAAAATATTTTGAATATACAAAAATTAAAGAATAAAGTGGCCTAGAATGCAAAAAAAAAACCCTTTTCAGATTGATGCACTTGCATCGAATTACGCCAAATAGTTGTGTTCGAAAATAAATTCATTTTCCATTTCCAAGACAAATACAACTTTCAATTAAAACCGCATTAATAAAATAAAAGTAACATGATCGACAAAAGCGTTAATGAGGTTAATAATATTCGGTCGCTAACTGCAAATGCAAAAGATAATTTCAGAAGTTTCTGAAAAAAGCCTTTTAGCCAGCTTTTTACAGAGCTTTTTAAGAACCAATGGTGTAGCTGAATTTTATCCAGAACTCGGTATATTTCAGTTTAATATTGTCGATGGCTATATGAGTAGGGGGAGATTCAAGAAACGACAGAAGGACTGTATGAATGAGGACATGGTTAAAAGTGGGGGACTACAGAGATGACGACTAATAGAGAAGATTGGAAGAAGAAGATATTTAGCGCCCAAATAAATTAGGCTAAGGGCACAAGGGTGATGATTGCTAAAGGAAACCGGTCAATGTAATACTGAGGGCAGAGGTGGCCAGTGGTAACGACCGCAACTTACGAATTGAAGGTCGTAGGTTCGAACCCAGGCAGGCGCTTTACTTCGTGTGAATTATTTCATCACCTCTGCTCTCAAAATGGTGAATGAAAACATCGTGAGGAAACCGGCATATATCCTAGAACCAAAAATTCGAAGATTATGTGACATCTACCAACCCGCACTGGGCCCACGTGGTGGATTACGGCCCACTCCCTCTCACAGAGGCCTGTGTCCCAGCAGTGGGAACGTTATAGGCTGATTATGAATGTACGACTTGAGTTCGCTTGGCTATTCTGTAAAAATGGCATCATGAAAACTTAAGTGAAGTGAGCTTAAAGTGAACTGTCATCCTATCCCATGTTAGATCCAGGCAGGCGCTTTACTCTGTTTAAATAACTTCATCACTTCTAAAAACGGTGAATGAAAACAACGGGAGGAATCGCCATGTCCTAGATTTTTTGTGCTTATGTTCTTTGGAATTTCCGAAGAGCTACTAAGGGCTAAGGTCCGTACCCTATTGAGTTTAAAACAGCTTTCTGCTATTTCTACTCCTATCGCAAAGGAGAATGTTCTGTCCGTCTGCCGAGCCTTTCAAATCAAATCAAAATATTGTATTTCACATAAACCTGCATGGGCACTTATGAAATGTCAGAAGCTGTTTTTTTTTTTTTTTTTTTTTTGGTATTGGCATCTCGCAGTTGACCTTGAGAGGCCGTGACTGCTCAACCGGACTTTCCTGTGAAGGTTTTTAGGAATCTAAAAGCCTCCAGCCAGGGCGTAAACCTACTTAAACCTAAAACGACTGCGCACTGAGGGCACCCCCTGTGGGGTACGAACCTCGGCTCAGGGAGTCGCTGGCGGGGGGGGGGGGGCAGCTAGTACTATCAGGGACAGGCTGGATCAAGTTGTTTTCATGATTATTAGACGGGGAATTTAAAGCTACTGGCTCAGCTGCGGCGCGGGCTGGCGCATCAACGAGCAAGGGACGGTCGGGGTCAGAAGCTGGGTGCACGGTTCCAATTTGTTGCTTCATATGGAGAAGAGCCGGCAAGAAACTCCACGGTTATTCTTTTAAAAATAATTGACTTTTACAATGTTTTCAAATTACAGTGATGGTACTTAGAAAAATGAACATACAGAATAGAAAACCGTCTATAAATCCACAGTCTAAGGCTTACAACGTTCTCTCATTCACAATATGTAAAAGAATCTACACAAATAAAATGAACCTATTTCAACCAAGTGAGCCGACTATGTTTGGGTCGGCTCTCAGACTAACCGGATTCAGCTGCATACCAATATTTTACATGAAGAGATTGCCTATCTGACCCCTAACACCCAGTTACTGGGTAACATGATACTCCTTGGTACAACCGGGCTCTGACGGCCTTCCTGGCTTCTGACGACCCGTACCGACTGTCGAAATCCACGAATGATAGCCGGGAATAACGGGTTAATGTGCTTGCCGAGGAACGAAGAGGTCTTAGTATGTAAAGATGGTCACCCATCTACGGAACAACCGCGGCAAGTATAGCTTAACCTGATCTGGACGTTATTAATTGGTCACAAACCCGTCAAGACTTGTAACAATTCAGTTAGGTAAAAGTTTGATTTCAACTTCATATTATTTTCTAACTCAGTAGTTAACTTTCTATAACTTTAAACTTCCTTTGCGATAGTCTTTTAAAATAAAACCTAACAGCATGCGAGCCATTCAGCTAGAATATTCCGGCTATTAGAGCATTAACAGCTCATAATACTATCTTCACTTTATAATTTTAGTTTCCTTTGCTAGTCTAAGCGCAATTGGCATTATTTTGTTAATCTTGTTGCTAATTTCAGGATGGTGTTTTAGCAAGTAGTAAATGGTTGACTGAGAAACTAGGGATTTAAGCGTGGTGCAGTAAAAGTGAATTAAACGTTTACGAGTCTGAAATTTATTTAACTGAATGACTGAGGTCGACACCAACACAATATATTTTAATTGGCCATACAAATTATGCTGCCTAAAAACTTTTTACAATTAAAAATTAAATAAAAAATTTAAAAAACCCCCGACCCAAACAAAAACTCTAAAAAGTAAAAAATAATATTTATAGGCCTTTTAATTTGAACGTAATATTTTGACCAGGGCATTATCAAGTCGGGGGACGGTCAATGAAAGCGCCAAACAGAGGCCTAGCCGTCCCCCGACTTGACAATGCCCTGGTCAAAATATTACGTTCAAATTAAAAGGCCTATAAATATTATTTTTTACTTTTTAGAGTTTTTGTTTGTGTCGGGGGTTTTTTAATTTTTTTATTTAATTTTTATTTCTTGCTTTTTAAATTTATTGTCTCCCTTAAATCACCATTTATCTATAATCTATTCATTGAGACCTTTTCAATGAGCCCAAACACGATACTTCTGCTGTTTGTTGGTGAATAACTTGGGTTTCCTGGAAATTCCAGGTGTTGCTCCAGCATCAGTTCAAGGTTATTTTTTTCATCTAATATCATTGAAGTAATAGAATCCCAAATTTTGAGTTGATCAGACCCATGGAAGAGGCTAAAATCCCTTTTTCAACCAGAAAAGAGCTGATAATCTTCAAACGGCTGAACCGATTTTGATGAAACATGTCTAAGAACACTCCCGACTAATACACCTTTCAAACAAAAAAAACTAAATCAAAATCGGTTCATCCGTTCGGGAGCTACGTTGCCTCAGACAGACACACACACACACACACACACACACACACACAGACACGTCAAACTTATAACACCCCGTCATTTTTGCGTCGGGGGTTAAAAAAACAACAACCGACTTCCGGAAAAACATTTCAAAGTGAAAAATTACCTTAATTTCGGAAGGCGGTGACAATAAATTAATAAAATGCTTAGCCAGTGTTGGGAGAAACGCAGACATGTACAGCGCCTAGTACAATGTATTAGCAAAACGTTCATACTCGTACCTGCGTGATAATTTGTATAGGTACCTTCTTCTACAACTGATAGTTTTCTAATACAATGTCATTGCTAATTAAGTTAAAAAAATAAATAGTTTTCACAGTTTATAGTCTTGATCTTTTGTTATTTCATCAGGTTATGGGCCTCTCCCTGCCTGTTAAGTGTAGTACAGTGAAAATGTAAAGTAAATTAGTTGATTTTGATCAGAAATACGGATAACCTAAAAATTGTTCACGCGGTCGCCGAAGTTTTTTATATTTCAGCTATATTTTCTTGATAAAATGTCATCAAACGGATCTTTCATACAAATTGAAAAACTTACTGGCCGAGATAATTGGACAAGCTGGAGTTTCGCAGTGCAAGCATACCTGGAACTCGATGATTTATGGGAATGTGTCCAAGGAACAAATACTGATCCAAAGAAAGAAAAAAAGGCAAAATCAAAACTAATATTATTAGTCGATCTAATAAATTTTATACATATACAGGATGCGACGACGTCAAAACAGATTTGGGAAAATTTATCAAAAGCATTTCAAGACTCTGGTCTACTGAGAAAAGTTGGTTTATTGCGAGACTTGATTAACACTAATTTAGAAACAAGCACCAGTGTAGAAGATTATGTCAACAAAATCATGAGCTCAGCTTATAAGCTCAGAAATATTGGATTCAGTGTTGATGATGAATGGCTCGGGACTTTGATGCTAGCAGGTTTACCCGATGAATACAAACCAATGATAATGGGTATTGAAAGCTCAGGAGTAAAAATTAGTGCAGATCTGATTAAAACGAAACTTTTGCAAGAAATAAAATCTACACCAAGTAATTCAGCTCTCTACACAAGTAATAAAAATACTCAAGCTAAGTTCAAAAACACTCAGCATCAGTCAAAATCAAAAGGTCCAAGATGTTTTAATTGTAACAAATATGGACACCTTGGTAAAAATTGTTGGTTTCTGAAAAATAAATCACAGAGTACAGAAAATAATAAAGGTTTTGTAGCAACTTTCTCGGCCATGCAACTGAATGATTGTATAAACTGGTATGTAGATTCAGGTGCTTCGATGCATATGACTATGCATAAAGATTTATTAAAGAATAAAACAATACCACCAATATCCACAATCAAAATTGCAGACAATAAAACCTTGCATGTCGAAAACTGTGGTGATGTGATACTGCACATACCAAATAAAGATGGCAGCAGCAGTGAAATATTAGTAAAAGATGTTTTATATGTGCCAAAGTTGTCTACAAATTTATTATCAGTTAGTAAAATAATAAAATCTGGTTGTACAGTAGAATTTGATAAAACTGGCTGCTCAGTATATAATTCAAATAATCAAAAAGTAGCCACAGCAAATCTAATAAATGATACATATAGACTGAACATAAATTACAGTAAAATATTCGCCATGTCAGCAAAAGCAGAGTCAAGTACACATCTATGGCATCAACGTTTGGGCCATCTAAATAATAATGATGTTTACAAGTTACCTAACTGCACAACTGGTGTACAACTATCATCACAGAAAGAAAAGTATGTATGTATAAGCTGCCTAGAGGGTAAGCAAACAAGGCAATCATTTCCAAGCAATGGCTCCAGGGCAAACGGTTTGCTAGAGCTAGTCCACACAGATAATGTATGTGGCCCGATACAAGTTGCTTCGATTGGCGGTGCCAGATATTTTACAACTTTTATTGATGATTTCTCAAGAAAAGTCTATGTATACATAATTAAAAGCAAAACGGAAGTGTTTGAAAAATTTATTGAATACAAAAACCGAGTAGAAAATGAGTTAAATAAAAAGATTAAAATTTTACGCAGCGATAATGGATTGGAGTATACTAATAAAAACTTTACTAATTATTTAAAGAAAAATGGAATATTACATCAGACTTCCAATCCATACACGCCACAACAGAACGGTCTGAGCGAAAGAATGAACCGAACATTGGTTGAACGAGCAAAATGCATGATGCTTAATGCTGATTTATCAAAGAATTATTGGGCTGAAGCTGTAACAACTGCTGCATATATAATAAACCGCTCGCCCACACATGCTTTATCAGATATTACACCTCATGAAGTATGGACCGGACAAAAGCCAGACTTAAGCAATATGAGAATATTTGGTTGTCCTGCTATGGTGCATATACCCAAAGAAAAACGCCAAAAATTAGATGTGAAATCTCGTCAGCTAATCTTTGTTGGGTACAGTGAATGCACAAAAGGCTACCGATTTATAGACCCGAAAACTAATAAAGCAGTGATCAGTCGGGATGTTCATTTTCTGGAAGAAAACATTAAAAGTAAAATAGTAGAATCAACTTCTTTTTCAGCACCTGAAACAAAAATAAATAATATTAATCAAGAAGTAGATAAAATACAACAATTAAAAGATAAAAATAATAATGAAAAGAATAATAATAAAGAACAAAAATTAACACAAATATACTTACCATTGAATGAACAAAAATCTGGATTAATTACACAAGATGATGAAAATACAGATGAGGAAGAGCAGTCTTTTTCTAACAATCTGAGTAATAGTATCACAGATACTTCAAGTAATACAGATTATGAAGATCCACTAGATGTTACATACTTACCAAGTCAGAGTGTTGACATGTCGCCTGCAAATGAAACAGGTATTAAAACCCGTCGGCAAAGAAAGTTGCAAACAAATATTGAAAGTTCATCTTTATATATTTGCATGAATGGTGAGTCTACATCAAGCCTTCTCAACAATGATCCCCAGAGTTTAGAAGAAGCTCTTCAAAGTAATGAATCTGAAGAATGGAAACAGGCAATGAAAGAAGAGTATGAATCCCTCATTCACAATAATACTTGGTCTTTAGTAGATTTACCTGGTGGGAAGAAGGCTATTCCATGCAAATGGGTTTTTAAACGAAAATTTGATCACACCGGAAAATTCACTCGTTATAAGGCTAGACTTGTAATTAAGGGTTATAAGCAGAAAAAAGGTATAGATTACAATGAGATATACGCACCTGTTGTACGATACACGTCGATTAGATATCTTATAGGTATGGCTGCAAAATATAATCTAGAAATTCATCAAATGGATGCCATTACAGCATTTCTGCAAGGGGATGTTGATGAAGATATTTACATGTCTCAACCACCCACTTTTGATCGAGGAGAGAAAGTATGCCATTTAAATAAAGCTATTTATGGTCTTAAGCAAGCCAGTAGACAGTGGAACAAAAAGCTGAACTCTGTTTTGTTAGAAATTATCATGAAACGATCAAAACTTGATCCTTGCATTTACTATCGTATATTAAGCAAAAATGATATTTTATTTATCTCTGTTTATGTCGACGATCTACTTTTATTTTATAATCGTTCTGAAACTGGCGAAGAAACAAAAAAAAAAAAACTCAAAGATAACTTTAATATGAAAGACATGGGAAAAGCAAAACAATGTATTGGATTCAGAATAACACAAGAAGATCAAAATAAAATATCACTGGATCAATCTATGTATATTAAAAAAAATACTTACTCGTTTTGGTATGGACGATTGCAAGCCAGTCTGGACTCCATGTGATCCAAACATTCAATTAAAGAGAGCCGAAAGTGAGGAAAAAATATTGAGAAACATACCTTATCAAGAAGCTATTGGGTGCTTATTATATTTGTCACAAGGGACAAGACCTGACATAACATATATTGTAAATTCATTAAGTCGGTACAATGGGCAACCCACTGCAGAGCATTGGACTACACTGAAGAGAGTCTTACGATATTTAAAAGCCACCGTTGATTATAAATTGACATATGATGGAAACTCAGAAGGCAACATTACAGGCTATTGTGATGCTGATTGGGCTAGTCATTCTGAAGACCGTAGATCCTGCACTGGATATGTTTTTATTCTTCAGGGTGCTGCAATAAGTTGGTGCTCTAAAAAACAACTAACTATAGCCCTGTCAAGTACGGAGGCTGAATACATGTCTCTGGCCACTGCCATGCAAGAAGCGATTTGGCTGAAACAATTAGATGAAGACTTTTGGTCTCAATCATCAGCTATTCCTATTGTTGTTTACTGTGATAATCAAAGTGCCATTCGCATTTCAGAAAATGAAAGTTTTCATCAACGCAGCAAACACATCGATGTTCGTTATCACTTTATCAGAGAGAGGATTGCTGCCAAACAAGTCCTAGTAAAATACCAAAGGAGTCAAGACATGACTGCGGATATTTTGACCAAAGGACTGCATAGACCAAAACATGAAGCTTTCAGCAGAGCGATGGGTCTGCGTTCAGGAGAGAATGTTGGGAGAAACGCAGACATGTACAGCGCCTAGTACAATGTATTAGCAAAACGTTCATACTCGTACCTGCGTGATAATTTGTATAGGTACCTTCTTCTACAACTGATAGTTTTTACAATGTCATTGCTAATTAAGTTAAAAAAATAAATAGTTTTCACAGTTTATAGTCTTGATCTTTTGTTATTTCATCAGCCAGTCACCGAAAAAGTTTTAGTTTGTTACTTTTTAGTTATGGTACCTACCTCATACCAATTCAAAATTTCACCATCCTTGGGGTCAAAACAATGCATATTTATGCGATAGCAGCAATCAAGGTTGATTTGCTGTCATTTTTTTAAGAGTTCCGTTGTCTGTCTCCGAAACGCATCATCAGATCTATGGGAAATTTAAATGGGACCACTTCGGAATAAACCCCCTTCGAACAAAAAAGAATTTTGCAAATAGATCTATAGGGAGTTATGCCCGAACCTCCACCTAACTCCTATCCGTTAAAGAGTTGTACCTTCCTTCATCAGCTGAGCGTCATGAGATTATGATGACCATACGCAAATGTCTCAATAACTTGAGAAAATATATGAAAAACAATGTTGAAACCTACAACAGGGGGTCTTTTTTTGGGTGGGATGTCATCAAATAACTTCTCCCGCTCTGCGTGGAGCAGGAGGGCGTGTCAGACTTTTACTGACTAAAACCCCCGTGTTTCCTCAGTAGCCTGTACGCCAGCGGCGGCGGTATCTCTTTCGAATGAACCCGGACCCCTGGCAGGCAACATTTGAGGGTTGCGCTCGATTTTCCTGGGGTCCCATCATCAGATCCCGACTTGGTGCCAATGCATACAGTCGAACATAATAACCTCCTCCTTGTTTGAAGTAGGTTAAAAATAAACAAAACTTCAAATTATTTTTCTTACTACTGCAAGTATTAACGGTGTGGTATAAGGTAATGTTATTTATCATATTTAGAGTTTGTAATAGGCATCTTTATGATTACTAATAAACATTTATTTCAATAAAAATATAGCTGAAATAAATATTTATTACTCGATTTGACCACTGTTTATCTCTGCATCACCCAAAGGTTGTCTGGTAGAAAATGCCTATGGATTTAAGTCCGCCTCTGTACACTTCTGTGCGTCAAATAGGTATTAAATAAATGATGTTAAAATGACCCGCCTGATCTAAGTTCATTCAATATTTGCTTCAATCCAGTAAGCGTTACATAACTAGCGACTGACGCAGAACTGTGTGAAAAATAGAGATGGGAACGTTATCTATGTGAAAACACGAGCTAAGTAACGTTTATAGATATCGGTCCCACAGGTTTTGAACACTGCCTTCTCTGTATTTACAAATTGCTTGCTCTTCCCAATAACTGTTTTTTAGTGTAAAGGTAATGAATGCTACAATTTAGCTAATTCTAGTTACATGTAATGTTCATACTGGCCACGTTTTGGTAATGGCCTTGATGCTGCAGTTGCCAAAAGGCGGTTATCGTTTTCAATCAAGTGGGCCGGTGTGACCGAGTTGTTTGCCAACCTATAAAACGAAAATAAAGATATGTGGATCAACAACAGTGACTTTGATTCAACAGGGTGACTGAAAATACTTGTGACAAACGCAACAGCAAATGCATTTTAACATATTTTAGTGAATATTTTAGTGGACACATCTATAGAGGCAAAGTCGGGTCCATATTGGCTCAACTAAAGTTCTTTACCCGAAATTGTTCTTCCTAACGATTTGTAATCCGAATGATCACTCTTCCTAAAAATTTTCATCCTAAAGTTTTCATTCATACTATTTTGTAGTGCTACCGGCGATGTTCATAACACTCATGTTTCCGAAAATTGTAATGAATAATATCATTAATGTAAATATATTTAAACTCCTACTGTTTTTTATCATAACGCTTTTATCCCTAAACATAATTACCATAATATTTTCACTCATACTCAGAAAGAAACATTTACCATGACCATGCATGCAGCAGGCATGCAGCATGCAAGCATGCAAGCAAGCATGCAGCATGCAACATGCAGCAGGCATGGTTTCTGTCACGGCTCCGGCGCTGTGGGGCTCCGGCGAACCCACGCGAGCTGCTCGTCGCAGATGTGTTTAACGCTCACCACCGTAGCTTCGGCTTGCTGGCCGGCATAGCCGGCCAGCCTCAGCCTCGGCGGCGGGCGTTAAAACCACCTGCTCCTCAGCTCGCGGGCCGCCTCGCCCCTCCGCGCCTTCGCGATTTCAAATAACACTCTAGGGGTAGGGCAAACAAGACTACGTGGAGTCGATTTTGCAACGATTCGTTTCTTGGGGGCACTATGAATAATAGTATAAAAGATGGTTATGTTGAGAAAATATAGGGAAACAAATAAAAGTATAATAGATGTTTATTGCCACTGACATTATGAAGTTGAATGCTTCGGAATTATGAACATTAGAGACAGAGTAGTTAGGAATTGTGATTGTTAGGATAAAAAATGTTAGGAAGAACATTTTCGGATTTCCAATTATCGGAGTTGAAAATTTAGGTGAACTTTGGCGCACCCGGCAAAGTCAAGTCAAAGTCAAAGCATGTATTTCAAAAAGGCACAAACATCACCATTTACGTTTAAGTAGAACTGTTTCTTATCGACCCTTCCAAAAGGAAAGAAACTAAACTGTTGCTCTTTTAAAATGTTAAATATATTTGCATACAATAATTATACAATTATATTAAATATAAAACAAACAATATTTTTTTATCAAATTCACAAGTACTCTGTCCTCCGATAAAAAAATAAATAGAATCAAATAAAGATCTCAGTCCTATACTATAGAGGCTATCTTAGTTTCATTCTTATACTTCAAAAAATATCTGATAAAGCACGTGTATTTTAACACCCAAAAACGACCACATAAATCAAGATATATCTGCACATCTTCAAAAAGGCTACATTAAAATCAGCTCTTCAAAGAGAGCCGAGTCTCGTTTAAAACGATTAACTAATAAAACAGAATTCATTAGGGATACGCGAAAAAGGACGTTAATGACAAATGCAAAAAGATGGTCGAGATATGGTGGGGCAAAAAGGACTGTGAGTACTGTGACACTTGTCATATCACACATGCGTGGCTGGAACTAGTCGCCGTGATGTCTCTAGAGATGGGCTGAGTTGTGTGTGCAAAGGTTAATTTAATGAAATAAACTTATACATATATATTAAAACATTTCTCTCCTAGGCGTAAAAACTCTACTTTGACACTTGTCATTATCGTGGGATGATGACAAGTACAAAGTAGTGACCAGAAGGCCAATTCTCGTAATTAAAAATGTTCAAAATCTAGTCGCAGTCTCACCTCGGTCATTATCACACATGCATGGTGGAACTAGTCTCCTTAACGTTTTTAGAGATGGCTGGGTACTCCAAAAAACTTCGTCTGTGTAAAGGTAATCAAAAATAAAAATTAATAATTGTGTAAAACCATAATGGCTATTCATTCTTATTTAGACATATAGATTTCGCTGAAATTATAATGGCTCCTACTATTCTAGGGTTATGTCGAAATTTTCTGAGAAATTTATAAAATTGTGTACAAATTAAGAAAAAGTGACATAAGTTGGTCGACATTATGGTGGCGCAAAAGACTGTGACACTTGTCATATCACACATGCGTGGCTGGAACTAGTCAGCGTGATGACTTTAGAGATGGGCTGAGTTGTGTGTGCCAAGGTTTTTTTTTTTGGGTGGGAAATCATCAAATGACTTCTCCTGCTGAGTAGCCGCAGGAGGGCGTGTCAGACTTTTACTGACTAAAACCCACCCGTGTTCCCTCAGTAGCCCGTATGCCAGGGGCTGTGGTATCTCTTTCGAACAAACTCGCACCCCTGGCAGGCATCGGCCCTTGCGGACCCCACCTGTGGTTGCTGACATCTTTGACGGCGCGCGTGTGGAACACAACGCGCCGTCCCGTCTACCACTTTTCGGCCGCAGGGGATAGGGAGAGCGGCTGACGCTATACCGACACGCCTCTTCCCCTGCGGCCCCACCGCGTCCGCCATCAAACGGTGGCGGCCCCGTCCAGGCCACGGAAGGCAAGAGCGCTGCTCAGAAGCACCGGCACTCCTCCTTTGCCGCAGCCTGTAACCCTCAGCCGCGATGCCTCCCATTCGACATCGCGGCCCACCTCAGTTGCGGTGCACCTCACCACAACCTACTTTTTGGCCGCTACGTCGTTGGCTTGAAGGTAAAAGCCCTGACGAGCGGCCCCACCTTTGGGTTCCTCTTGGCTTCACCGTGGGTGGGAGACCACGGTTACTGAGCCCCCCCGCAACGAGAACCCACTCGGGGGGGGTGTGTGCAAAGGTGGGTTGAATAAAATTAAACTTACTAGAGTATGTGCATTTAACGTGATATTAGTAACGTCGTTTTGAAGCTACCCAATTTTGTTAGTTTGAACTAGAGCTCTTCGATAAATTGAAATGTACTGTCCAGGATTCTGGCTCAATTGTTTGAAAAAAAAAAATGGCTAACAACTGGCCAAGTGCGAGTCGGACTCGTAAACGAATGGTAAGAAAAATGCCGAAAAAACACGTTGCATGTATATACAGGGTGTAACAGAAACCCTTTTGCTATCCTTAGGCACTAAAGATAACAGTTGGTATAGAATCACTATACATAGTTTCAGCTCAAAATAATGTACTCTAAGAATTTATACCAAATTTTCCGTTTCAAATGTTTCCTGAATTCAAATCATAAAAAACGTGTCACCGCACTACGTAGATCAATAACTTTCCACGTTACCTGCCAATATCATGATACAAGTAAATCTCTTCCGAGTGATGTGTTTATTTCGATTTGAAAAGTTCGGTCTCTGGTATCAATGTTTTAAAATTCTCATAACTTCCGAACATGACATGTAGAGATAGGATTAAAAAACTCTTCCAATGTCGTTTTATGTCATCCAAAGATGCCGTGCCCTTGGTATGTATACCCTTTCCGTTACACGGTGTATACAGGCCCCTTAAATTTTTAACTTTTTATAAGTTTTTGTTACAGCGGCAAAAGAAATACCTACACACTCCATGAATATTTCATCTTTATACCTATAATAGTGCATGAGATACAGCCAGCTGACAGACAGATGGATAGACGGATAGACGGACAGACAGCAATGCATTAGTAATAGAGTCCCGTTGACGCCCTTCCGGAACGGAACCCTAAAAAAATACCATAGTTATAAATTAGTTCTTGGAATTTTAATGACACTCTCACACCTAATTCAAAATTAAACCGATCACTCGATCAACACTCAAACCAAAATGTGTGGTATTGATTTTTTATCACCGTTACTAATCGCCGATCTAAAAAAATTTAGGGAATCGCAGCAAAAAAGTGCCCCACACTTCATTCACACATGTCCCTTGTGTCGCCTCCCTAGCGTAATGCTGACAAATCGCCGGTGGTTTGTGCCGAGCGCGATGATTCATGTTTATTGGCGGGTTGCCAGACACTCCCCACCAACCGATGTTTGGTCAAACATTTGACGTGGCAGAAATGTTTTATGTCCAACTATTTGTTTGTCGTATTTCGGGGACTTATGGAGTGGTGTTCGAGTTTGTCAAAGATTTTAGAATAGCAAGATCAGAAGCCAAGATCCTTGACACCATCATTTGTTTTGTAGGGTTCCATTGGCCAAAAGATAAAAAGAAGCTATATTAATAGGCCTGCGCCGTCCGTCAGTCTATCCTGGGACAGACAGATAAGGAGACACTGACACTGCTCTGTCTCTTTAACCGTAATAATAATATAAGTAGCCACTTCCATCATTTAATTTTTTATTCATATTTTGTTTCTGTGGCAAATTAAAAACTTTCATTCCATTTTAGTGCGAAAATCAGTCTTAAACGTGGCTTTTAAAACGACATAAAAAATACAAAAAAAAATTGGTTGTAAAAGCATTACCCATATTTGTTTTCACGCTGATGTAGGAACAAAATATCAATCAATGTATTGAATATTCGCCGATACGATACATCTACGTCACACCTACGGTTCAATCCTAATATGATAGATGGCACTGCCTAACTCAGTTTTTGGGGCATAACGCTAGATTACCTTTAGGTAACCTTCCGTCTGTCATGGAAAAGTAATCTGTCTTAGTATCCAAAATATGTTGAAAAACACACCTACTGTTTTTATTTTCGAAAAGGTCACGTAATTTCTAAACCTTAATTGATTAACTTGCGTTCTCATATTCAGCCTATAATGTTCCCACTACTGGGACACAGGCCTACTCGTTGTTTGGTAGATGTCACATGTCTTCGAATTTTTGGTTCTAGGACATGCCGGTTTCCTCACGAATCACGATGTTTGCCTGCACCGTTTTGAGAGCTTTGGTGATGAAATTACGAGTATTAACAAAAAGTAAAGCGCCTGCCTGGGTTCAACCGACGACCTACAAGACCTTCCAAAGTCGAGGCCAATACCACTGGGCCACGAATTCTTTCAACCACAACTTCTGATCTTTACTAAATGTTAACTTTTCTCCTTCAATACAACACATTCAATCATAATTACACGCCAAGACAAAAAAAAGGAGATACACACGAAAATCACCTATAAAACCTCACAGTTCAGAACTTTGTCATAACAGGCAAGCTAGTATAAATTATAATTTACTCTTTTAAAGGTCAAAGTTCAAGACAATGGGCTATTAGGGAGATTTTTTGGCTCAAACTTAGTAGAATTATGGATCAAGTTTCTTCACACAGCTTCCTTGCTTCGCCGTGTACCGTCTCTCAAAGGGGCGAAAGACAGACCGTTATAAAAATAGTTTTCTAAATATAAACCCAGTTTTATTAAGGATTTCGGCTTCAAGTTCGTTTGCCGTCCGTGTTGTTGTATCTACGGAATGTTTGCGTGTATTGTGTAGTCAATAAAACTGTTTCGACTAGTAGATATTTATTTGGGTGAGTAGATATTTTTTTCTACGGGAGAAGCTGTTTACTTTCTAACGCGTTTGTAAGGATTTGAGTTAGAAATTAGAGCTATAGGGTCTTATTACAAAACAGAGTGTTTCTTAAGAAATGGTTTAAGCCATCGAGTCAGAGTAAGAAATTATATTGGGTAAATAAGAATAACATATATATACAGGAAAAGTTTTTTTCCAGTGCGCAAATTGTAACCATGAATTCAGCATATCATTCTATGGGCACGCCACGATTGCGGCGGTAAGTCCCCTCTTTGAGGAGTGGTTTGAGAGGCGGCATGGCGTCCTCACCTTCCGCCTGACGCAGGTCCTCACCGGACACGGTTGTTTCGGAAGGTTCCTGTTTAGGATAGGGCGGGAGGAAACGCCCGGGTGTTTCCACGGCGAAGATCGCCCTGAGGACACGGTGGAGCACACGGTGGCGGTCTGCCCTGCTTGGGCGGAGCACCGCCGTGTCCTCGTGGAGGCGATCGGCGGCGGCGATCTCTCGCGTCCGGCCCTGGTCCAGGCCATGGTACGGAGCGAGAGGGCATGGGGAGCCGTCACCTCTTTCAGCGAAGCAGTGATGCTCGCGAAGAGGGAGGCGGCGCACGTGAGGGAGAGGCAGCATATGCGCCCTCGCGACCCCAGCCGCCGCAGGATACGGAGACGCCCTGGGCGTCGGGAATCCCAGGCCGATTTCCGGCCACCGTAGGCATGGGCTTGCGGACGGCGAGTAATGGGTAGCTCGCTGTCCGGTAAGGACCAAGCCCAAGTCGACGGCGCGTTGTGTTCCACGCGCGCCTCAAAGAGATGTCAGCACAAAAATGATGGGGCCCGCAAGGGCCGATGCCTGTCAGGGGTGCGGGTTTGTTCGAAAGAGACACCACAGCCCCTGGCTTAAGGGCTACTGAAGGAACACGGGTGGGTTTTAGTCAGTAAAAGTCTGACACGCCCTCCTGCTCCACCCAGAGCGGGAGAAGTTATTTGATGATTTCCCACCCAAAAAAAAAAAAAGCATATCATTCTAGAACTCCTAGCGTAGTAATTTTTCGCCAGATACACAAAAAAAAATCAGCTGTTCCATACATTTTGACCGCGTAGGTATTGCACTTTTCTATGAAACAGGTGATTTTTTTTTTGTACAACCGGCGAAAAATTTCTACGCTAGGGGTTCTAGAATGATATGCTGAATTCATGGTTACAATTTGCGCACTGGATAAAAACTTACACTGTATAATCCGTTTGCAAAAAGATAAGACTTTTATATAAACCTTTTTTACAGTCCGTTCAACTCATTTTGACTTCTACTGCGTTGGTAGCACGATAAATGGCATCTGCACTAAACAGTTGGTATATTAACCACTTTTTTGCTTCGAATGCCATCCAAACCTACGGAATAGAAGTCAAAATCGGTGTAACTTACTGTAAAAAAGGTTCATTTAAATGTCTAATCTAATTTCAAATAGAGTTTAGTTCAATTAAAACTGTTTTTTCGTTTCCAGTCAATAAACCAAATTTCATTTTTCATTGTCATTAATAAATGGCTAAAAAAACCATTAAGGCTGACATTATCATACACACACCCAAGATCACTTCATCATTATTATAGTAGCATATAATCATCCGCTTAGCCTTTTTCCCAATGTTGGGGTCGACTTCCAGCCTAATCAGAAGCAGCTGAATACCAGTATTTTACATGGAGAGACTGCCTACCTTACCTCCACAAACCAGGAACTGGGTAAAACGATACCCCATGGTAAGATTGGTTGTCAGACTTTCGGGCCCCTGACCACTCTTAACGACTGTCACAGATCCATGAATGACAGTTGGGACCAACAACTTAACGTGGTTTCCGAGGCACGGAGGGGTCTTGGTATGGAAAGATGTTCACTCATTCATGGAGCAACCGCGGCAAGCGTAGCTTAACTTAATCGATCGACCCGTGCTGCTGTTATTACTAAGCCACAAGCCCATCATCATCATCATTTCTGCTGAAAGATGTCCACTGCTGAACATAGGCCCCAAACAGTTTGAACATTTCTGTGCTTCCCGCATCCAGCGGAATCTTACGGCTCTCAAAAGGTCATCGGTCCACCTTGTGGGAGGTTTTCCAATTCATGGAACTCTTGTTTACATGTCATAGTAAATAATCATCATTAATTACATGAGTTCAATCCTCTGACTGACTCTGACTCCAGACTGACCCCGCCAATGAAAATGTGACGTTTATTCCCTCAATATCGCCTCATTTCGTTGTCAAAACTGCCGCGATTTGTCGTTCGCCGTTGTCAATATGACACGATGACTGCTCTTCGTAATATGAAAATAAACAGGATGACAGCACTACAGCATCATACGGGCCGCCTCGTGAACGGACAGTCCTCTGTTCGCTAGGCGGCCCTTCTGATGCTGTGGGACTGGTGGAAGTGTGTCAAGTGGTTGCCAGAGATGATGAGATATAACTTATCTTGTGCTACGTCATAATTGCGAGTTGAAAGGATGGCTTTGTTTAATTTTGCAGCCGTGTAGTGGTCAGATTTTATTTAAATTGTCTGACGAGATTCCAATCAAATTGTTAGCAGTATTTTGTTGTACAGATAAAAAAATAAAAAATTGTCATAAATTGCTAAATCGCTCACATTAACCATGAAAACGTTAAGTTTAATTTTATTTTTTTCCTAAAAGTCCTACTTTTAGGTAAAAATTAAAGTAAACGTCTATAGTTAAGTTTAGTGAAAATAAATATACACTAATTTTCAAGAAATTCTCAGTTTATTCTAGTTAAAAATTTAATGAGTAACCTCTGCAAAACTTTGTTCACTTTCAACAACAGATTAATTTTGTCCCTTCTAATGAAATTAAATGTTCAATATGTATTCTCTCATTTTACTGAATCTAATAACATGGAACAGAGAGCAGAGTTTTTAATTAAATGCTAAATCAGATTCTTAGTAGGCAATCGTATTTTTTTTTTTCATTTCAACAGTATCGGGTAACAATGTCATCTGTATTGAATTAGAAGGTAAAAAAAAAAAATATACGAGAAAATTTGCTGAAATATTTTGATGGAATTCGTGTACAGATTTAAAAACAACATTTGTGATGCTGAATTAATATTTATTATATTTTGTGGCATAGGAGATGATGGCATAGGAAATATCTTCGTCTTAGTAGGTACATATTTGCAAGGCTTATATGAGTAGTTGATAGAGTTATGATTATATGATCTTTTGTAAACTACTTCAAAATTATTATTATCTAAATTTCAATTAAAATTAACAAAAACTTTTCAATTATATTTTTACCCCCAAATATTCACGACTGACCCTTAATGCTCAAGTAATTTTCTTAAAGAACATTCAAAACTTATTTGAAAATTATGCGAAAATGACAGATTTAGTTCAGAAATACGATATTCGGAATTTAGTTTTGTAAACCTCAGGTTTGCAGATGCTGAGACGTTTCAGCGTCCAGCGTTTCTTGGACGATATCTTCGACACTTTTGATTAGACGCTCTCAATTAAATTGAAGTCCAGAGGGTCTACATTCACTGGTCTTTTAAATATTCTAATAAAATCACTACGAGATAACTTTCTCGGAGTTTTAAGCCTTTGAGAATGAGAAAGTTGAAAGGGTAGCGCATAGGAACCCTTTAAAAGTTGCGACGTAATTGATCGCAGCCATTTCAATTTGAGATATCGTATCATTCTGATTGATTTGTTCGCATTAAACTTTCGCTTTCGAAATGGTAGATGCAAATATTTAATACATATCTGGTTAAAAGGTCCATTAATTTCGATGGTGATTTCAATTATCTGTAAGTGCGTGTTATTTTTGGGACATTTATTAAAAGGGAACATTATTTATGTTGAATTTATATCTTTAAATTCTTAACTTGTTAACCTGTACCTAAATTTTTTTCACTAAATAAATTTACTAAGTAAATATTATTATTTAGTTTTTCATCGAGTACTTCGGGACGTTGCCAAGCGGTTGGTTGACTCTTTACGTGACCAGAGGGCTGGCCTATTTTTATGTCAAACAATCAGCATTGCCATCCAACGTGGCAACACCGCCAGCCTTTTGCGCACCTTCCCACTGACAGTGATGGGAATGAATTATTTGATGCCCAGGGAGCTCTTCCCTTTTTTCTTCATATACTTTTACAGAATATACTACTTGTTTTAGTGTTAGTTTGCGCGACATAATTGAATCGAATCTATTGCAATAAAAATAGTTTATCACAAACTATTTTTATTGCGATAAAATATTCTTGACAAAGATGTCCAATAAAATACATTACGTTTTCAATACAGATTTATTATAAGTATAGGATCAAGTCGTGTGCTAGCGAGTAGGATAAAATTTAAAGATATACCAAATAAAATAAAAATGAGACATTACAAACGAGCAATCATGAAGGCACATTACTAGTTGTGATCTTGTTCACGTGACTGTAACTATCCATAGTTTTCATTAAGGGCTTATTACACTTGGCTGAATTTAGTCATCTAACTAGTTGTCTAAATTCAGAAGCAACATTTAAAGCTATGGAAGCTAGCTTGCTAATTGCGATTACACTTGACTAAATTCAGTAACGACTGAATTTAGATGACTAAATTCAGCCAAGTGTAATAAGCGCTTTAAAATGTTAACTTATTATATGCATCAAGGTCATATCTAGTTTATGTCCAAGCAATTCACTGTCCATTCCAAAGTCAACTGGATGAGATGAGATCATGGATAGCGATTAGGCCGCCCTTTGTATATTTTGCGGTGTATGATTGATTTTTTGTTCTGGTGAACAAAAAAAATATATACATACATAAAAAAATATTCGCTAACACTGACTTACAAAGAATTGATACGTTTTTAATCACAGAATTTTAATAAAAATTAACCTCGACACAAAATCATTGAACGAACTTATCCATTTTGACTGCCTCTGTAAAAATTATTTCATAAAACATCCACAGTTAAAACGGATTTCGTAACATTATGAAACCATAACACCACATGATGTTGCAAATGACAGTAAAGACGCCAACATTTTAACTTTTACTGAAAGACCGCAAAATAAACTTTAAACAGCCAGTCGCTTACAAAAATATTATTTAAACAGACCACGATGTTAGATCAAAGCACGTTTAACTGTTTGACTACATACGAGTTTACTACCATATGACCGACCTTAGATTTATCGCATTATCCTGTTTATGCTTCAATAAGTTCACTGCTTGGCTGAACAGACTTGAATCTTTGCCCGTTTTCGGTGCACTGTGTAATGTGTATGACGAAGCAACTCAGTTTGTCCTGACCGCCGCCGGGATAGGACGTGCGTCCCGTTCTCAAGTTGTGTTACGAAAATAGTAACGTCTATTTGACGGTTATCTATATTTGTATGCGAAGTGAAAGTGACTATTACATTGTTAAGTGTAACTTTAAATTAAGTGAAATTGTACAGTTGAGAAAAGTAAAAAAATAATATTTGTTGTGTTTGGAGAGGATTTTCTGAACGAACAGTAAGTATTTTCTGGTCACCCTAATTATCAAACACCCTCATTTCGGGTTACCGAGTTCAATAAATATGTAGTTGCCAAATATAACCTCAATACCGTAATATCTTAGTTAATCAAAAGTGTTTACAGAATAATTTTCTTGACTGGAATAAATATAAATAAGCACTACCTATTGTGTCTTAAATTTATCTGGCTAGATTATCGTTAATTGAACGATGGCGAACTGTAAACAATTTTCAAGGAACAATTTTGACTTAGGTATATTTTCTTTGAGAACAACATTACATAACAAAATTCGCTGACTATGTTTCACGTTTAATGTTTTCAACCAGTCAACGAAAATAAAAATGCATGCCTGATACAACACTTCAAAGAAGAATTTTCCAATAAGCAACCTAGGGTAAACAAAATTTATAGGATGCAAATGTAAATGAAAATATTCATGAAAATTCACTGATCAAAGGGAGGCACGCCATAATATATAAGGGTTCATAGACTGACAGGGAGAGTGCAAAGTTCGGACAGAACTGTCACCAGACGACTCAACAGAAATTGATTTGACACATTAATACCTGCCACATGTTCTACGTTTGAAATGTGATGTTTATTAATGTTTTGGGTGCTTTTGAAATTAGAATGTTGTTTTTTTCTATAGTTTTGTGGAACGTTCGTTTCAAATGTAATTGTTCGAAACAGGATAATTTTTTTTGTAATGACCCTCGGGAAATCGATTTACATAATTAACTCAGTTTAAATAAGATAATGTAAAATTAATGTGTATTGCAGCAATAGTTTTTTTTATTGATATTGAAGCAAATATTGTTAGTACATCCTCAATTTCAACAAGATAATTTATAATTGACATAGGTGCCATCATGGTACCTATTGTTTTATCAATTCTCTTGTTGCTATTCATGTTTATTTGGCAGGATAAATTAAACTGTTAAAAAGTAGAAAAAATGCGTATTATTTTACTCTCAGCAAAGGAATGTTATCTATGCTATTGAGGGAAAATGAAAACATATTTTTAAATAAAATAGCACATTTTTAATAAACCTAATAAACTTGACATTTAGACGAAATTAGAGATACCAACTTAATAACAGCCTCCGAGTAACATTATTAGATCGAGTTAAGGGGGATTCGCAAAAGGTAGCCAGCGAAATTCAAATGTACTTCGGTTTTTTGCAATTTCCAGGCCTGTGTACGTTAAGAAAATATAATTCGCGACCGTAACAATTATGGCTTCGCTGAATTATAATAATTAAAATCAGTAATACAACTCCCTCATTCAGGATTGGCCTCAAATGTCATAATTTGATGAAATGATAATTCTTATCTAATAATTATGATCTTAGAGACGTAATAAAAATGTTAATTCGCGAATCATATTAACATCGACATCCAACCATACAGACCGGCAAATAGAAAAAAAAAATGGAAAGTTAAAAACAAAAATAACTTCTCCCGCTCTGGGTGGAGCAGCAGGCCGTGTCAGACTTAGTACTGACTAAATGCCCGGGTGGGTTTTAGTCAGTAAAAGTCTGACACGGCCCTCTGACTCTGATTGTTCCCTCAGTAGCCTGTGTGCCAGGAGCCGCGGTATCTCTTTCAAACAACCCGCACCCCTGGTAGATCCTGACGCTTTCACCTTAACACTATAGAGTAGGTACGTACATAATAAATGAATTAATTAATATATCAGGTAAACGCTTCAAAGTAAGTCGAGATGAAATTACTGACATCAAGATTATTAATTACATATTATTAGAGGCATCATGTTACTACTAAAACAAACATTTTGAATATTAATTAGTACGTACATACATTTCTCAGAAAGTTTATGATCACAATACAACGGTAAAATAAATAACTTAGAAATGTTGAACTCCAAAAAGTTAACTCACGCCTAGTTTGGGGTTCACAAACTGTTGTCATGGATACGTACCTACATAAACTCACACCTCGCATTCTACCTATGAGGGAAGGCACAAAAAACCGTCACCAGCTATGATCCTTACATCATGTCATGGGAACTTTTTGGTTATTGCTGATCACATCATTATCAAATAGCTGTTGCCCGCGGCTCCACCCGCATGGATGTTCTCCATATCACAGGCTATATCTCTGCCAAATTTCATAACGATCGGTTCAGCGGTTTAGGCGTGAAAGCGTAACAGACAGACAGAGTTACTTTCGCATTTATAATAGCATAATCAGCCTTTAACGTTCCCGCAGAGGGTACGTTAAACGTTGGCCTCTTCTCTGCGAGAGGGAGTGGGCCATAATCCACCACGCGGACCCAGTGCGGTTTGGTGGATGTCAGATGTCTTCGAATTATTGGTTCTAGGACATGCCGGTTTCCTCACGATGTTTTCCTTCACCGTTTTGAGAGCAGTGGAGATGAAATCATTTACACAAAGTAAAGCGCCTGTCTGGGTTCGAACCCACTACCTACAACTCGTAAATCGGGGCCGTTACCACTGGGCCACCACGGCTCTCATTATATACATAATATTAGTAGGGATGAGTATCAATTATGAAGTCGTTGGTAACTACTGTTAATATACCAAAACTTCCTTAGTTTTTCAAAGCTACTTAAGGTGGATGTGGACCAGCAAAATTGCAAAAAACAGAAGAAAATTTGAAAACCGATTTAAAATTTTACACACTTCTCGTAGGTACAGCAAGCGCAAGCACTCGTGTGCACTCGACTGGCATTTTTTAACTGGGCTTCAGACAAGTGGCCAGTACGAATACATTTGATGCCAGTTCAGTTCGTCAGTGTGGGGCAGTGGTAGCCTTGTGGTAATGGCTGCGAATTACAAGTTGTAGGTCATCGCTTAGAACCCAAGCTGGCACTTCAATTTGTGAAAATTATTTCAAAACGGAAAACATCGTGAGGAAACCGGCATGTCTTAGAACTAAAAATTCGAAGACGTGACATCCGGGTGGTGGATAACGGCCCACTCTTCTTTTTGAAGTCAAAACTACTTAAGGCGCGTTCGGCATTTTATAAGATGGGAAAAAACAATTGAACTCGGGACACTGTTACCGTCACCACTGACAACACGAACGTACGAACGAAGAACGTTGTACGTACGTTGAACGTTGTTTAATCTGAAGACTTAAAAAAGAAACACTCCTAATTGTTCAAGTTTTCACTCTTTTTGTAAACAGGAGTCCAGAGTTTGAGCTGAAAACCAGCGCTTAGCAACCCGCTAGGGAGACTAAGCATAAAGCTGACGCTTAAACCTTTTGATTCCGATATTATAGTTTTGTGTATATGTAGACCCACTACTACTAGTTGTAATACTGGAGACTATAAACTTTATTCTATTCTATTCTCCCTCTCACAGAAAGGAATCTGTGTCCCAGCAGTGGGAACATTATATGCTGATTATGCTTATGCAGTTAGTAAGTGAAGTTCTTGCGAGTAACTCGAACTGTCTCACAAACTGGTCCTGTTTCTATATGTGCGTGCGCCTCTTTTCGATGACTGTCTGCAGCTAGCCTTCTGTGTACTAACATACGTGCAAATTAATGCTGAATCTAGAAATTCCAACTTTCAAGTCCACACGAACTTTGCAACTATAATTAAATTCTGTATGAATCTATATTCATTTAATTAGTTGGAGAATGTACTGTGTGAAGAATTTGCATATCTCCAGCTTATATTCTGATATGGTTAAATTATGCATTCGGAGATAAAGTCCTGATAATAATATTAGTGAGGTAGTAAGTTTTAGACATGAATTTTAGTTAGGGAGATAAGAGAATGATATTGTAAATGGAGTAGAAGACATGAATGTTATAGTATTGGATGTAGGTGTTGAGGTTGCAGATTTACATTTCCTCGCGTTTAAAACAATTTACAAAACATGTTTGCTACGTGTTGTGTCTACTGTTTTCGTTAATCGTTTACTCCTAAAACAAGTTGCAAATACTGGTTGTATTCAAAACTTATAAACACAAAAGCTAACAATACATGTCTGAAACAACGTCGTTACATGTGTTAAACACAACATTTTATGACAGGATTTGTTCAAAATTAATAATCACAACTTGTCCGTACCTATACAGGGTTATTGGAAAAGCACCAACAACCTCGTAAGAGGTCATTGTACTCATCATTATGAACAACTTTTACTATGGGACCAAACCTAAAATAGCAAAAAAATCAGCTGTTCTTTACATTTATGTTCGTATAAACTCATCAAAATGTAGGGAACAGCTGATTTTTTGTCCCATAGTAAAAGTTGTTCATAATAATAATTAGAATGATTTGTTTTATATTTTTTAATGTTTTTATATTTTTATAATAATATTTAAAAATGTAATTATATGCATATTTAACGGAATAAAGGAAATAATAATTAAAATGATTCAGAAAGCGGTAATTCTTGACACGGCTCGCATTGTTAGGAGGTTCCTCTCTCTGGAGCCCTGACCGCCGGTAGCTTGGTTCCCGATACCGGTGGGCTACTATTTTTATATTTTTAAATATTTTTATACTAATATTTAAAAATGTAATTTATATGTATATATGTTGAAATTAAGGATTAAAATGACCTCTTAAGAGGTTGTTGGTGTTTTCCAAATAACTCTGTGTAATTGTTATCTGTAAATGCAGGTTTAGAACTGAAATGATGTAAATGAAAATATAGTTATAATCATTATCGTACTGTTAGTACTTAGTGTATTTGGAAATAAACTCTTGCTAATGGTAGTTATGCACATTAATGCAGTTACATTAACACTGAACCCATCTATTATGATTTTGCCAAATAAGGTTTATTTATGGTAGTATTTTAAGTAGTAGTTCCGTGTGGTGCCGGACGTAAAAGAATAGCACCATCCCATTTCTTCCCGTGGGTGTCGTAGAAGACGACTGTATAAGGGACTTACTAGAGAATGGGCAGCAGCGTTCTCTATGCATTTTACCACCATACTTCAATCGCCAACCCGCTTGCCAAGCGTGGCGATCATGGCAAAACCTCCCTTTTGGGGGAGGCCTATGTCCAGCAGTGGGCGTCTTTCGGCTCAAATGACGATGATGATGAGTATTTTAGAAATAGTAATTAATGTTGTTTGTACTTCCCTGTATAATGCAGCTCACATTAAAGACCACGTTTCAAATAAAGACACTTTACTGTTTTAAATTATAAAACACTGGCATAAAATATTTGGAAGCTAGGATACCGACAAAAAATTGCCAAAAAAAAAAACACATTATATACTTTGCCGATTCTCATCTTGTGTAATTGAATAGAATATTGTAACCATCAATTGATTGATGTAACAATTACCATTACTTACCAATGGTATATTATTTCAAAAGAGTAATTTATCATATTCGATTACATTCCAATAGAAATCCGTTCCATACAGTTTGGTCCAATTATAAAAATCCAATTCTTGTTAAGGGTCACTCGCGTCAGCAGCACAAATCGATTTACTGTACAAAGCTAGATTTTTGTTACCGTGATTATCCACATCAAAAATGTTTGATGGATTACATCGATTAGTACAATAATCATTTTAGTTTTCTTTGTGGTCACTGGCATCTAATATTATAGTTATACAAGCCGTGCGCCCTCAAAATATCGAACTCCCATACAAACTTTCCTCTATTTAACCCCTTTAGGGAATGGATTTCAAAAATCGTTGTCCATCATCATTTTTATGTAAGAAAAACCTTTGTTACAAAAGGAACTTTTGTGCTAATTGTTTGTGTTTCTAGATCAAGCAAATTAGGCTGTAGGTTGTTTGTTAGTGATAGAATTAATGAATTTAAGATTTTAACTATAGTAGGAGCACCAGGATAGTTCGCTACTATTTCATTAAAAAAAATCAACAGGATAACATAAAGATTGGTATTGATGATTATATTTGATTGACGTGTACAAAAACAGAAGAAAATTTTAAATCGGTTTTCAAATTTTCTTCTGTTTTTTGCAATTTTGCTGGACAGAAACAGGTTGTAAGGTTGTTTGTTGATTAAAATATGATTCGCAACCGTTACAAAAAGAGATGTCGGCACCAACTGGTGGGGTCCGCAAGGGCCGATGTTTGCCAGGGGTACAGGGCACACAGGCAACTGAAGGAACACGGGTGGGTTTTAGCCGGTAAAATTCTAACACACCCTTCTGCTCCACCCAGAGCGGGGGAAGTCCTACTATCCTACTAATATTATAAACGTGAAAGTTTGTATGTTAAGATGTTTAGATTTAGATGTTTTACACTCAATCACGAAAAAACAGCTGAACAGATTGGGACAAAATTCGGCAAACAGATTGATTATAACCAGGATTAACACATACTTTATATATATATATATATATATTTAGATAATTTTCTACCTCCACGCGGGCAAAGCCGCCGGGAATAGTTATAAATGATAACAGATTTTATTTCTGTAAGTAGGTTTGTACAAAAACTTTTACACGTCAATCAAATATAATCATCAATACCAATCTTTATGTTATCCTGTTGATTTTTTTTAATGAAATAGTAGCGAACTATCCTGGTGCTCCTACTATAGTTAAAATCTTAAATTCATTAATTCTATCACTAACAAACAACCTACAGCCTAATTTGCTTGATCTAGAAACACAAACAATTAGCACAAAAGTTCCTTTTGTAACAAAGGTTTTTCTTACATAAAAATGATGATGGACAACGATTTTTGAAATCCATTCCCTAAAGGGGTTAAATAGAGGAAAGTTTGTATGGGAGTTCGATATTTTGAGGGCGCACGGCTTGTATAACTATAATATTAGATGCCAGTGACCACAAAGAAAACTAAAATGATTATTGTACTAATCGATGTAATCCATCAAACATTTTTGATGTGGATAATCACGGTAACAAAAATCTAGCTTTGTACAGTAAATCGATTTGTGCTGCTGACGCGAGTGACCCTTAACAAGAATTGGATTTTTATAATTGGACCAAACTGTATGGAACGGATTTCTATTGGAATGTAATCGAATATGATAAATTACTCTTTTGAAATAATATACCATTGGTAAGTAATGGTAATTGTTACATCAATCAATTGATGGTTACAATATTCTATTCAATTACACAAGATGAGAATCGGCAAAGTATATAATGTGTTTTTTTTTTTGGCAATTTTTTGTCGGTATCCTAGCTTCCAAATATTTTATGCCAGTGTTTTATAATTTAAAACAGTAAAGTGTCTTTATTTGAAACGTGGTCTTTAATGTGAGCTGCATTATACAGGGAAGTACAAACAACATTAATTACTATTTCTAAAATACTCATCATCATCGTCATTTGAGCCGAAAGACGCCCACTGCTGGACATAGGCCTCCCCCAAAAGGGAGGTTTTGCCATGATCGCCACGCTTGGCAAGCGGGTTGGCGATTGAAGTATGGTGGTAAAATGCATAGAGAACGCTGCTGCCCATTCTCTAGTAAGTCCCTTATACAGTCGTCTTCTACGACACCCACGGGAAGAAATGGGATGGTGCTATTCTTTTACGTCCGGCACCACACGGAACTACTACTTAAAATACTACCATAAATAAACCTTATTTGGCAAAATCATAATAGATGGGTTCAGTGTTAATGTAACTGCATTAATGTGCATAACTACCATTAGCAAGAGTTTATTTCCAAATACACTAAGTACTAACAGTACGATAATGATTATAACTATATTTTCATTTACATCATTTCAGTTCTAAACCTGCATTTACAGATAACAATTACACAGAGTTATTTGGAAAACACCAACAACCTCTTAAGAGGTCATTTTAATCCTTAATTTCAACATATATACATATAAATTACATTTTTAAATATTAGTATAAAAATATTTAAAAATATAAAAATAGTAGCCCACCGGTATCGGGAACCAAGCTACCGGCGGTCAGGGCTCCAGAGAGAGGAACCTCCTAACAATGCGAGCCGTGTCAAGAATTACCGCTTTCTGAATCATTTTAATTATTATTTCCTTTATTCCGTTAAATATGCATATAATTACATTTTTAAATATTATTATAAAAATATAAAAACATTAAAAAATATAAAACAAATCATTCTAATTATTATTATGAACAACTTTTACTATGGGACAAAAAATCAGCTGTTCCCTACATTTTGATGAGTTTATACGAACATAAATGTAAAGAACAGCTGATTTTTTTGCTATTTTAGGTTTGGTCCCATAGTAAAAGTTGTTCATAATGATGAGTACAATGACCTCTTACGAGGTTGTTGGTGCTTTTCCAATAACCCTGTATAGGTACGGACAAGTTGTGATTATTAATTTTGAACAAATCCTGTCATAAAATGTTGTGTTTAACACATGTAACGACGTTGTTTCAGACATGTATTGTTAGCTTTTGTGTTTATAAGTTTTGAATACAACCAGTATTTGCAACTTGTTTTAGGAGTAAACGATTAACGAAAACAGTAGACACAACACGTAGCAAACATGTTTTGTAAATTGTTTTAAACGCGAGGAAATGTAAATCTGCAACCTCAACACCTACATCCAATACTATAACATTCATGTCTTCTACTCCATTTACAATATCATTCTCTTATCTCCCTAACTAAAATTCATGTCTAAAACTTACTACCTCACTAATATTATTATCAGGACTTTATCTCCGAATGCATAATTTAACCATATCAGAATATAAGCTGGAGATATGCAAATTCTTCACACAGTACATTCTCCAACTAATTAAATGAATATAGATTCATACAGAATTTAATTATAGTTGCAAAGTTCGTGTGGACTTGAAAGTTGGAATTTCTAGATTCAGCATTAATTTGCACGTATGTTAGTACACAGAAGGCTAGCTGCAGACAGTCATCGAAAAGAGGCGCACGCACATATAGAAACAGGACCAGTTTGTGAGACAGTTCGAGTTACTCGCAAGAACTTCACTTACTAACTGCATAAGCATAATCAGCATATAATGTTCCCACTGCTGGGACACAGATTCCTTTCTGTGAGAGGGAGAATAGAATAGAATAAAGTTTATAGTCTCCAGTATTACAACTAGTAGTAGTGGGTCTACATATACACAAAACTATAATATCGGAATCAAAAGGTTTAAGCGTCAGCTTTATGCTTAGTCTCCCTAGCGGGTTGCTAAGCGCTGGTTTTCAGCTCAAACTCTGGACTCCTGTTTACAAAAAGAGTGAAAACTTGAACAATTAGGAGTGTTTCTTTTTTAAGTCTTCAGATTAAACAACGTTCAACGTACGTACAACGTTCTTCGTTCGTACGTTCGTGTTGTCAGTGGTGACGGTAACAGTGTCCCGAGTTCAATTGTTTTTTCCCATCTTATAAAATGCCGAACGCGCCTTAAGTAGTTTTGACTTCAAAAAGAAGAGTGGGCCGTTATCCACCACCCGGATGTCACGTCTTCGAATTTTTAGTTCTAAGACATGCCGGTTTCCTCACGATGTTTTCCGTTTTGAAATAATTTTCACAAATTGAAGTGCCAGCTTGGGTTCTAAGCGATGACCTACAACTTGTAATTCGCAGCCATTACCACAAGGCTACCACTGCCCCACACTGACGAACTGAACTGGCATCAAATGTATTCGTACTGGCCACTTGTCTGAAGCCCAGTTAAAAAATGCCAGTCGAGTGCACACGAGTGCTTGCGCTTGCTGTACCTACGAGAAGTGTGTATGTGTGCATGATTTTTCTCTCGATTCAACCTTCTGTACGATTCTGTGGTACATAGAAGTAGCAATTCGTTCCTGTTGTGGAACTAGGATCACACGTTCTAACGCTTGGGTTAATCCTAGGAGCGATGTTGAGTCACAAATGTGATTTATTGGCCACTTCTGTACTAGTTTCGGCGTTGGTTTTGCAGTTGGTTGTTTAGTTTCGGGTTTGTGCTTCCTTGGATGATGTAGTGGAAATAAATTAACGAGGTTATTAAAGTTGTATGAAAGATTGAAATAATTATTCAGTACCATCAGCGTCTTTAGGAAATTGATTATTAGAAAGTTATTTAGCTCAATGAAAAGGGATAAACATGAAGTAATTGTCTTCATAGCACGATTGCTCGATGCTGAAGTGACTGAGATGAATGATAAAAAGGCAGTTCGTATGCAAAACGTTCTTATTATAGTATTTTTGTATCACGAAGCAACGCGCGCTTTACTTATAGTTACCAAGTTTACAAACGCTTTGAATGTGTGCGCGAAGATCAGTACACAACAGACACAGACGCGCACACACCCCAATACTTCCAATTTCACCATTTTCTCAGACGGTACCGAAAGCTCCTCGACTTACACACACATTAACAGCGTTTTTATACTCCTGGTAACCAAAAGTAAAGCGCGCGTCGTTTTATAAGGTAAAAATACTGTAATTAACTTAAAACTTGCATCAACCATTATCCATGCCTAGCATAATTAAAGTACTATGCTACTAATGGAGAAGATCACGTACTTACGTAGCGCAATCAATTTAGAAAACGAAGCATCAATATTTCAATTCGGTACCACCTATCAATAAGAGCATGATCCATTAATTTGATAAGTGATCCACTGACTGGGATTACCCAATTACTTCATTTCTAAAGTATAATAGTAACATATAGGTGTATGCAGGACTTAAGAAAATGATTATGTACACAGGATAAAAATGCTTTTCGCATCAATCTATGTGACCGATGTGATCTTCTAAAAAACGCGATGTAAATTGATGATATTTTCACCATCATTAAGAGCCTTCCTTCTTCTGACCATCCATTACATTCCAAGACTCCACCATGCACGTTGGTGGGCTGCCATTTGTAGATCGTTGACAGTCGTAACGGCTAGTCAGAAGTCTGAAAACCCGACAACTAGTCTTACCAAGGGGTGTTGTATTACCCAGTAACTAGGTTGTGGAGATCAGATAGGCGATCGCTCCATGTAAATTACTGGTATTCGACTGCATCCGGTTAGACTGGAATCTGACCCCAACATAGTTACAAAAAGGCTATCCTGGTGATGTGGAGATTAATATTTAACTTAAATAAAGCACAGAAATCTAGATTTTTTGACATCTCGCCGTTTACTTGTGCAAAGAGGAGCGGGTCCTTGGTTTTATATGATCTAAGCTAGGCTTTCCTTATAATAATTATCTTAGGCTATAGTTAAATTGTGATCTCCTAAGACATATTGTCACCCCTCAAAAGTACTTTTTTATCCGACACCTCACAAATTATTCATCAGCATCTACCTAGCTATTTCTTAACTATGTTGGGGTCGGCTTCCAATCTAACCGGATGCAGCTAGTATTTTACATGAAGCAACTGCCTATCTAACCTCCACAATCCCCTCACGATACCCCTTGGTAACTAGTTGTCAGACTTTCGGGTTTCTGACGACCCGTAACGACTGTCAAAGGTCCACAAATGACTGCTGGGACTCACAAATCATTATGGGTACAATGTCCATTATTTATAAATTGTTTTGTTCGAAACGTAGATTAATATACCGTTGTAAACGAAATATTGGGCAATTAAATGGAACATATGAACCGTTCTACTTTAATTGGTTATTATTGAGTTCAATTCTTCTGTTTTGTTAAGATTCAATACGTAATCCTTATTGCGATAAACTATTATGCGAGTGAAAGAAAAATTGAGTGCCTCGTTGGTCTAGTGGTAGAAGGCGCTACTACTGAGCATGAGGTCCTGCATTCGATTCCCAGGTTGGGCAAAGTGTCATTTGGTTTTTCTATGTATACTTTCTCAGAAGCAGCCCGTAGTCTGTATTTGTGATCAGTAGATAACATGGGACTAATACATAGCTGGCGAAATATGGGTGTACTGTAAAGGTTGTCTTCTGAAGATGATCCTATGTTATATAGACTGTCTGTAAATAACTTTAGTGACATCAAAAAGTCAAACTAATTTAGAGACAGAATAGCAGAAAAAAAGAGTAGGCGTACGATACGAGCTGACAAGCCGAAGGAAGAAGATGACAATACTAAGATTCGTAGAACGATTCTGGGAACAATTTTCCACAAAACACAATAAAGGTGTTATAATATTAGATCCCGGTATAGAGAGCACTTAAGCTATTTTACATTTTATTTATTTATTAATAACCAACTTGTACTAACAGTTTATACTACACAGAAGTTATCGGTCGATACAAGTTATAACACATACAATCATAGAAATATAGGACAATGTTAAATTACATTTAAAACTAGACAAAAATAGAAGAGATAAGCGACGACATTATCTAGTTTAAAACTGCACGCCACTCCTGATGGTTGCTTACGCATTTGAAATGTTTGTGTCTATATTGTTGTGCAGTTTTAAATTAGATGATCTCAACACCTCTGCCTAACCCTTCGAGGAAACTATGCATGATTTTATGTCATGTTAGGAAGAAAAATATGGGTATTCTCATATTGAGATGATAAGGATAAACAGATTTTTTCGGAATCGAATTGTAATCCGTTGCGGTCTGTATATTCTATCTAACGGTATCAAAAATCCAAACTCTACTAATACAAGTATGCGAAAGTAACTCTACTAATACAAGTATGCGAAAGTAACTCTGTCTATTCGTTACCTTCTGACGCCATAACAACTGCAGATTTCGATTGAATTTATCACACAGGTAGCCCGAGCCTTTTTTTTTTTTGGGTGGGAAATCATCAAATAACATCTCCCGCTCTGGGTGGAGCAGGAGCCCGTGTCAGACTTTTACTGACTAAAACCCACGCGTGTTCCTTCAGTAGCCCGTATGCCAGGGGCCGTGGTATCTCTTTCGAACAAACCCGCACCCCTGGCAGGCATCGGCCCTTGCGGGCCCCATAATTTTTTGTGCTAACATCTCTTTGAGGCGCGCGTGGCTTGGGTTGGAATTTAGGATACTTTTTATCCCGGCAGTATGATCAACTGGGATAATTCGCGACTTCGATTGGTATCGGGCTTATCTTACTCCGAATGTATCATTCGCCATTTTAACCGACTTCAAAAAGGAGGAGGTACTCAATTCATCTGAATGTTTTTCTTTATCATTTGTATGTGTGTTCCTCGATATCTCCGGCAATAATTGTGGATTAAATTCAAACAAATCATTTTTTATGAAGCGGGTCTCATTAAAATTTTATTAACTTTGCTTGGGTAGTTTTTGCGTTAGCCTCAATCACGTTTTTTTAATCCACTGTATAAATTGGCGAAATAAGTATGAAACAAAAACTTTATTACAAAACAACTGATTTCCAAAAAAAAAAAACTACAAAATAAAAAATAACTTAACTTTTGGATGTCGGTGACAAAAACTAAAATACATATCCGGGCAGTCGGTTGTATTATTTTTTTCGGAAAACAGGCTTACTAACTCACAAGCTTACTTTGTAATGGCCGAATGCCCACCATCACCCGTCAGAAACAGGTCAATCTTAAATGCTTTCCTCAAAAATTGTTTCACATAAACAGTGATTGAGGCAAAGAATCTGGCCGTTTTGCCAAAAATAAAAACAGGAACGTCATCCATCAGTTTATTTAACCATCATTGGCAATTTCTTGGTGAAAATGTAAAATTATTTACTTTTTCTTTCCTTACTGCTTTTAGGGTGAAAGGAAAATAAATTGCTCCTTGTCATAAACTGTAGAGGTCAATGGGCGGTTGTTACTTTTTGTCGTTTCTGTACTGTTATTCGTTGAGGGCCTGTTTTTAATGTCAGTATAGGTTCTAACCTCAAAAAATCAATACATTCATTTCAATTCAACTATTCACGGACTCTTTTGACTTGTCAAAGAGTCGGTCCGAAAGTTAAAGCTTGCACCCATTCCAAAATGTAGATCTCTATGGACCATAAGGACAAGATACTCCGACGACACTCTTTTAAATCAAGATATAACAAAGTCTGCACCCTAAATGCGTAACGCATGATCGATCATAATCAGAATCATTTTGAAACAGATTACTAATCCATTGCTTCATATGTTCGAAAAATGTGTCTGCTCAGCAACGTAAATAACGCAGTGAATATTGTTGAATTGTCAAAATGAAACAGATTATGATTGATCGTGTGTTACGCAATTAAGGTGCTGGTTACATAATTCTTGTTGCTTCCTTGTGAGAACAACTTAAAAAAAAACAATTTAAATTATACAATTAAAAAAAGCCGTAGCATATAAAAGATAACCAGTCTCAACTCTCAACTGACGGCATCCGTTCACGAACATGACGCGTGGGTCAGCACCATCCAGCTAATCAGTTTGTACGGAACCGATCCGTTCTATCCTCCAGTAACTTAAACTGTCATAAAATCGTACACTTCTCTTCGAAATTCGAACTGTTTCATTGTGTCAAACCGCCATGCTTCATTTAAAAAATAAGAGTTATTTTTTTGAATTGTGTGCAGTCATTTGAGTATCTACTGTCAATTGTTTGTTGCTGTTTGAACATGTTTTTAACAAAAATGTTGCAACTGTTGTTTCATGCACCATGTTTGCTTTACGCATTATATTGAAACAGTTTTAACTGTAACCAAACATCGATCGCGGTGCGGGTCCTTAGGGATGGGCAATCAATCTATCACTATTTGCGAGCAATTACAATATTTAATCTAGACGGACACGCGTTGTGTTGGTCTATAATTCTGGCGATTTAACAGCTTTCGGGGATACGACACATGTGAATTATTTGGGGTTATGGTCAATATCATTAGGATGTTTACGTTTGCTGTATATTAAAACTTGTGAGGGTCAAACTTTGTAATATCTAGTCATAAATGTTGTAGCATAAAAAAATGCTTATATTTTGTTGTTTATTGAACTTTATCAGCAATTTTGATTTTGTTGTATACATGCTCGTCATGGGCCGCATCAGGCCTCAATAGGCGCCTCAATATATTATAATGTTTTAGTCATGTTGAAAAGATGAATGAAAGGCGCCTAGCAAAAAGTTAACATTTCCAAGGCAGACGTGTGTGGAAACGCCAGGAGGGGATACCCTAGAGTACCCTCTTAACCTCTACGAGCCATTTTTTCAAAAAAAAAAAAAAAATACGGCATTGACGTGCTAAGGAGTCCGCTGGATGCGGGAAACACAGAACCGGTTGAAGTGGCGGAGCTTGGCGGAGGCCTATGTCCAGCCGTGGACGTCTTTCGGCTGAAATGATGATGATGATGACATGCCAACAAACAATCTCAACTTATTGACTACTAGAAAAAAACTAAATACTTTCACAATCATTGCCAGTCTTTATAATTATGCAAACAGAAATCGACTTGTACTACGACATCGTAAACAACATCACACCACCTTATTTAAATGAAAGAACAAATTAGTGCAACTTCTGGCATCTGGTATTAAGGTCATATGACATAGCATAGAATCATGTGAAGGTATGGTTTCTGAAAGTAACGACTCGGGCTTAAAAATATGAATTTACCATACTCCTATCTTACTGAACCTACCATACTGTGATTTAGGCTGTCGTGCCCAAATTATTTTGTTACGAGCCACCAAAGACCCGCGTGCCATTGATTCGCCGTCCCTGCCTTAGTGGGACAGAGAGACTGCCTTAGTGACCTCATTGGTGTTGTTCTTCGGTAAAGTCAGGTTCGTATCAGGTACTCGCAACCAGCGTGCGTGTATGCCCAGATGACCAATTTTCGTAATTAAAACGTTCAAAATCTACCCCCTTATTGATAAAATCTAAGTACTGATTAGCGTCTGTTTAACCATACATTTTTGTCTTTTAAATATACAGAATAGAATAGGAATAGAATAGAAGAGAAAGCATTTATTCGATACAGACACAACACAACAGCAACACATTTTTTTGTAAAGAAGTAAACAGTAAACACAGCAATAAAATTGCAGTAATAATTGGACGTAGTTACACCTTAACTTTAAGCAACTTTTATAAACAAGAGGAATAGTCCAAAAATGCATGGAAACTCGAGGTATTTTTGTAAGATTAAGACTGTCAACATTCTTAAAATAACGAAATTGTCCCTGTAATGTGTGAACGTAAACGAAGCAAACGGAGTTTGTCTTGAATGTAATACATAAGTATAATATAGGTTTGTGATATTGTAAAGAGCATCTCTTTTATCAAATTCGCTTTTAGAAATCTTAAGTCTTCCATATTACTTCAGAAGGAAAATTGTGAAAACAATAAGAAAACTTATTCCATACACACTTTGCAACGATAACAGGAACACAAAATACTTAGTACAGAGGGCGCAACCTATACATAATTTCCAGTATAACTTGGTCTCGTATTGTATAGCTTTTCGAATAGTAGGAAGTCAAATTAAACTTGGCGTGTAAAATATAAACGTATGTGTGATGTAAAAGCTGCGTGTTTCCACACAAGTCACTTCGCAGACCTTTCAACGCATTGACATCCCCCTACTCTTCAGAACAAGTATTTGAAATGCTTCTAAAGTATAGATGTATAGGTATGTTACTTTGAGTTTTGACTTTAGAACGAGGTGAAGAAATGAATTGGATGGTTCACTTTGTAAAGTTACTGCGCTTTGTAATGGTAGGCTTTGTTAGGAATCTAACGAATATTTATATTCGTAATACGTAATATTAGGAATATAACGTATTATGAATATAATCGGGGCATAAATTGACTGTTTTTGATTGAACCTACTCACTACTGCTAGTTTATTTCAATAAATACCGATAATAAGTACTAGTATTTACACTACCGTGTTATCAGCAAATTACTTAAATATTTTTGGATGTAGGTACATGCAATCAGTAAAATTATAATTACGTTTCTTAATAATTTGAGTTATTATCACCTTGTACCCTTAATAATGTCAGTTTTAAAACCTTGTCTCAAAAGCTTTGAAAGGCAAATTACTACCATCATAAAGTACTTCAAATGTGTGTTAATTTAGCTTAGGTTTTTTTTTTTTTTTTTTTTTTTGGGTGGGAAATCATCAAATAACTTCTCCCGCTCTGGGTGGAGCAGGAGGGCGTGTCAGACTTTTACTGACTAAAACCCACCCGTGTTCCTTCAGTAGCCCTTAAGCCAGGGGCTGTGGTGTCTCTTTCGAACAAACCCGCACCCCTGGCAGAATTTAGCTTAGGTTAAGTGCATTTTGGCTGCATTTTTGCATTCTGGCCCAGTGGTAACGGCCGCGACTTACGAGTCGTGCGTCCGAACCCAGCCAGGCGCATTACTTTGTCAAAATAATTTCATCACCAATGCTCTCAAACGGTGAAGGAAAACATCGGGAGGAAACCGGCATGTCCTAGAACCAAAAATTCGAAGACATGTGACATCTACCATCCGCACTGGGCTCGCGTGGTGGATTACGACCCACTCCCTCTCACAGAGAGGCCTGTGTCCCAGCAGTGGGAACGTTATAGGCTGAGTACGTAAGTGCATTTTGTTATGAGTTCTGAAAGGTCTAGTTAAATATATTTGAAAATGAAATTATGGAAGATACGTTCAACGTACATAATTATTTCGGGTACAATTAATGCTTCTAAATTGTTATTGTTTTATGTACAAACCCATTTTAAACTGAAAGCAGCAAATCGAAAGCTCCTTAACACGAAACCATCGCGTAAAAGAATATTACGAAAGTAAATAACGAATTTAATCGACACACAGTGTCAAACTAATCAGTACGTTTGGCTCAAGCCCATAAAGAATCCACGGGACACTGTGTTTAGTGTCGTTTCTAGTTCATTGTCAGTCAGTAGGGATCCTAGTGAATTGTGTCCAAAATTTACGACCGTTTTCCAGCTGAGATTTAGATGTCCTTTGCATTCGTGTCGCGAATAAGCTTGATTTGTGATTTCGAAATTCTCGAATCGAAATTGCTGTTGTTAAGAGATAGGTAATAGAGAGATTGTTTTGGGGGAATAGTAATGAGACGTGTTTATTTACTGTTTTCAGTTACTCTGTTGAATTCATAATTGTCTATAGTGGGGGTAAAATATGAATAGATCTGACGGCGCTGTTTTTGTTTTGGTTGCCCTTTATTTAAAATGGTTCTAAGAATTAGTTTCTCAAAGAATTATTTCAAATAGTAGCTATTAACAAGCCGTCGGTCCCGGCTATTATTTGTAGATCTTTGCGTTCGTCACGGGTTGTCAGAAGCCCGAAAGTCTGACAACCAGTTTTACCAACGGGTATCATATTACCCAGTAACTGGGTTATGGAGGTCAGATAGGCCGTCGCTCCATGTAACATACTGGTATTCAGCTGCATCCGTTTCGAATGGAAGCCAACCCCAACATATATTGGAAAAAGTAAAGGTAAAAGGCAAAGGTGGCTATTCTTAGTGACAATTTGCACTTTTACACAATTTCGTAACAGACGATGAGTAGTAACTAATATCACTGATGTAATAATAAACGACTATGTTCATCTATAAAACCACAACGTTATTAAAATATTGCGTCCTCTATATAAATAAGGAGACCAGAAAGAGCTTATAGACTGCTTATATTTTGCAGCACTCCCAGGATTCTATTAAATATTCTTTTATTGTGGCTTCCGGGGATTTTATAAAAGCCTGTCACTGCTGGTTTATGACGAGAGGCTTCAAATTAACAGGGAAATAGTTAAGATAAGTGGAGAACACAAAGAGCGGCGTAATGGCTTTCGCGAGAGTATAATTTGACGCTTATAGACTATGTACCTACTCAAATAGAACCTGAAGGCCAATTTTCGTGATTAAAAACGTTCAAAATTTAGTCTCATCTCAGTGACAATCAAATGTCAAAAACGTATGGAAACTCAAGGTATTTTTGACAGATTGAGACTGAGATTTGACGTGAATGTTCTTAAAATGATGAGAATTGCCCCTCTGTTCTATTCTTATTTGATAGTTTGCATTAGCGTCAGTAATATTATTATTTTATTATGTGTGAACGTTGTCAAGTGGAAGTTTATGTCGAATTTTAGTATTTGACCATTTTTGGCAAACAATTGAAGCTTAAGTTTCTATAATGCGATAATTTAATAGTACCTTCTGTGTAACAATATTAATAGTTTAACGAATAGTTTACAGTGAAGTGGTCATAAAACATGCCATTGATTTAATTTGCTTGCCTTATCCTTACTATCTTCGGGCCGGTTTCAGTCTAAACGAATACAGATGCATATCTACCAGTATTTTACATGGGTAACACTATACGTATTGGAAAGACTGTTTGTCAGGTTTTTGGGCTTTTGGAGAAATCAAATATCCAGGAATGACAGCCGGAACCAACTCTCGGTATTTAAAGATTGTCACCCATCAAAGGAATGATCGCTGCAAGCGTAGCTTAACCTGATCAATCGACCCATGCGGCTAATATTGCTTAGCCACTAGCCCCTGTTAGTCATTGCCATTTACATTTTCTATGACAACTTCTCAGTAATTAACCATGATTAAGATTATTTGAACAAAAACCTTGTAGCATTCCCCGAAAGTTCATTCATCTTTATAGCATTACAATTCTGATGTCTTGCCAACTCTTCACTGATTTTATCAGAATTAAAACTAACGCAATCTCAAGACGTATTTTCCACCCCGAAATTTTTGAACACAAAAGATTAACGACTTGTTTTCTTGAACCACTAAGAAGACAAATAGCTCTATAGCATTAAGCACATTAAAAATGGCTAACCAAGCAAGAATTTCAAGTAAACTATAAACAAGTTAAGTGGTTTCTTCTTCATACTATGTTAGTAAGTCTTTTAGAAATAAGATATGTTGGTTATCTTGATTAAAGTAGTAACTAAAAGCAAACTGTCTTAATTAGTTGTAGGTATATGTCACCGTAACGTTATGAACACCGTCCCCCTTATTACAGAACAAGGTTTTTCTTTAGGTATGGTTTAAACCTTCGAGCCTATTTTTTAAATAAGAACCTAACTGACATCGAAATACAGCTCCTTTTACAAAACTGACAAGTTAGTCCAGTGCTAAATTGTCAGTTTTGTAAAAGGAGCTGTAATTCTATTTCAGTTCTAAGTTCTTATTTCAAAAACAGGCTCGGTGCTTTAAACCATACCTAAAGAAAAACCTTGTTCTGTAATAAGGGGGCGTAAGTTTATAATCTATCTGGCGAGATTATAAACTGTCGATAAATTGTGAACTGCACCATACTGCTTACCGACCGAATAGGTTTGGTTAGGTTAGATTTGTGACCAACCGCGCGCAAGCCGTTCGAGCCAAGCGAGCGGTGCCACGGTAGTGGAAGGCGAGCGCTACTTCCAAGTTAGTGGCAGTTACTTGATTATTTAGTAACAGCGCAAGGTACTATCCGTCTTGATACCAGTTCACAATTTGACGGACAAATTATAAACTATCGAAAAATTGTGCGATAAATTGGAAATGGTTTTTGTAGTTCACAATTTATTTATCTCAGAAAGCACGTAAAGCCGTTGGATCCGGCTGTCGTTCGTAGATCGTTGACAGTCGTTACGGGTAGTCAGAAGTCTGGAAGTCTGATGACCAGTTTTACCAAGGGGTATCTTGTTACTTGGTGACTCTGTTGTGGAGGTCAAATAGGCCATCGCTCCATGTCAAATAATGGTATTTAGGCGACACCAACATAGTTGGGAAAAAGCCAGGCAGCTAATTATGTCAGGTACGTCATTCTAGGTACGTTTGAACAGAACAATACGAACATGCAGTATAATTCAATGACAAACCAATTATTTTCTTCGAAATGGAGAAACAGCTAATTACACATTCCCTGTTAGTCTCAGACACTTCGTTTTGAATAACAAACTTATATTAAACTGCTCTAAGTTTACCCTCCTTTTCATATTATAAATGCAAAACAAATCTAGTAATTATGAAGTCTGAAATCAATCCCTAATACCATTGGACCACGGGTAATCTAAATTACCCATGGTCCCGGTAATGGGTCGACCCATCGGAACCACAGGTAACCAGTGTAGATAATATTTATTTGGCAGAAAACACAGTTACATTTCTTTATAGTGTACCTACTTTAATGTTAGTTAAACTAAATAAAGGTTTAAATAAAAAAAATACGCAATGGAACCATTTTGTGCTTATGATCTCCACACAAGGTGGAGCCTGTCTCGTGAAGTTTATAGGTGGTATTATCATAATTATAATAAAGTGCGTAGGTATTACAATTTTATTATACTGATGAATTTTTTGAGTCAAGAAGCACATGAAAAAGTTCAACTACATCAAATAAATTAACGATGACATTTGTTGTGAAATGTAAGCTTTACTCGTGATAACGTGTATGCGGATTCGAGTGGTTTCAAGAACCATAAATCCAATGCTAGGTACGTTGTTAATCCCACAACAGAAAAAGGCTTCAAATAGGCATCGAGATTTTCCTTATGTAGCAAAATTTCTGCTATACGATTTTATTTCCGCCTCATGTGATGTTACGGATTGGTGAACCTCCCGTAATAACTAAGTTACATCACTTTTGTTGCCAATATCGATAGGGATATTGGATTCCTGTTTCGGCTACATATCGATTCATATTGAGCTTTTAGTCTACCTACTTAGTGAAAATAAAATGTTTACTCTTTTGAATTATTATTTTTCTAATGATTTGGCTAATTCTATCATTTTACTGAGATTTTAATGATTTCTTTAATATTTCATTGAGTAAAAAACGAGTGAGGAAACCAGCATGCCTGGGTACCAAAAATTTAAGACCTGTGAAATCCACCAATCCATATAGGGCCGGCGATTATGGCCCATGGCTCCCTCACAGAGAGAAGGCCTGTGTCCTAGCATCGGGAATATTATACGTTATAGGCTGATTATGCCATGATAAATTACTTTACATAATAAATCATGTTACAACATACTAAAACAATTCATAATGATATAATACCTCATACTATGCCCAGGGGAAGAACTCGAGTGTTCTATTCTTAGTTGGGCTACTCCGTGGCCAAAATACATTTATGGTAAATATATTATATACGGCTAAAGTACGGTCTTAGTTTCAGCATGTCTCAAGAGATTACTATATGCCTCCTGTTATGCAAAGTTGAGTTTATACACTAATTCCTTAGAGCCTTGACATAGTAAAGCCAATCCCTTATATTGACACCAGGTAGCAACAGACTTTGTGCTGCTAAGAACTTTAAATTAGATAATTAGCCATTCACTCCGGGCATAATGTTGAGCTCTGAATTTCGTTTTATTGGTAAGTTTTGCGTATCAATAGCAAAAAAATCAAACATCTTTGGCCGCCTTTACCCGTCAATCTATGTAATCAAATGAAACAACTATGTACACTGGATGTAGTAATAATTGACCCCGAAATTTAAAAAAGTACGTAATCTCAAATTCGCAAACGAATGTTTATCAAACGAAGTCAATGCCATAACATGAAACTCTAAAAAGAGAAGTTTCAACGACTATTTAAATCATAATACACGTATCGTATGATTCAGTCCAGTCTTTGTTCACTTCAATGGCTGACAACACAAAGGGACCGCCAACGTTTGAGCTTTTCTTAACTTTTGCCAGTAGAAATCCCTATTGAAGTAGTGATTTCTCTTGAATTTTTCAAATAGAAAATCTTGCGGGTATTTTGCATAGACTGATTATAGAGATCGTCTCTATAGCTTTTGATAGTCTTAGTTATCTGTGAGATGGTATATAGGAGGCTTTAGTTGGAAAGATTTTGTATTTCTTTGACATTTAAGAATATTTTTTACGCAGTAACTAATTAAGATTTCTTGTACTTTTGATCCTTGTAGATCGTTGTCTTCGAAGGTGTCGGAGGAACGAAATTACGAAACTTTCAAGGTTGTTTTTTACATTTTTTTTTATTATTCACTCGTCTTGTAATGCTACCTATCTTTTTCTTTCCATAAGCTCTATTCACACCTTTAGTTTAATTTCTTTGCTTAACGACATATTACATACATATTATTTTCTTTATCTTTTTCTCTGAAATTGCTTTTCCTCTTATCTGCTATGTTGATATTCTTTTTTCGTTTAGCTGCTGTGTTGAAATTTAATTTTGTATGCTTACTTATTTATTCAATTGCTCCCAACTATTCCAAGTGGGTATAGTGCCGTATTGTCAACCCTTATCAGCAGAATAGGTGTTAAGTTGAAAGAAGACTACGAGTTGGGAAATATTTTATGAATGAGAACTTAAAGAATCTTTTTTAGTAATTTGTTGGATGTTTATTTTAGTTCGTGTACAACTTTAGCTGTCATCACAGTTTTTAGTATCTAATAAATTGATATAATTATATTTACCGAACATATGGTTACGTTATTTCGTTTACAGTCATCGTTTTCATCATATTTATGCTCTTGATTATGTTGCAAACCACTCCTATCCGATTTAATTACAGATAAGTACAATTATTAAACAGATTCGTCCGCTATGTAGCGCGCTGTGCGATCAACAAAAAAATATTCCAGTTTCCACTCGGAAAGTTTCACTCGCTCTCACTCTCATTTTACAACATCTCTTAGGTTTCATCCCTTGCAAAGTAGGCTGAGACACAAAAACAGAGTGTATAATGCTAGTGTGCCGAATAACATTACGGAGTCCTAGAACGGCGCTCCTACCAATTGTAAAAGCCGTTTGTTTTTCCGACCTTCTTACTAAAGGGTCATCTCGAGATCAAATTGAATGCATAAAGTTGTAATTTGTAGGCAATAGCCGGGTGGCTACATTATAGTTTTAGGTAATGGAAAAGTGGGCCCATGAGGATTGTTGAGAGTCTGTCTGGTGAGGTAAATATTTTTATTAAAAAATATGGTAGACATTCTTAAAATGTAAAATGGATGAAGAATACCTATTTTTTTTTTAGTAACAGCCACCCTGCGTTAAAACGCCAACAATGGAAATGCTTTAAATTTTTACAATTCAACAAAGTAGGTACATTTCGTTATACTGTCGCTGTCAAGAGATATACTTTTTAAACATCGCGTAAAAAAGTAGCTTAACAAAGGAGCGTTAAGCTACTTTTTAAAGGCCTCCTTGCCGGATTACCGCCATGGGATCTGGAGGCAAAGGTCCTCGCGCAAATATGGGAGTGGCGCGAGGAGGCCAAACGCCGGGGCGTAACTCCGCTGCCGCGGGAAATCGCTGCACAGCGGACAGAGCTCCGGCGGGATCTCATGGTGACATGGAGAGAGCGATTGTCGCAACCCAGTGCTGGGCACGCCACGATTGCGGCGGTAAGTCCCCTCTTTGAGGAGTGGTTTGAGAGGCGGCATGGCGTCCTCACCTTCCGCCTGACGCAGGTCCTCACCGGACACGGTTGTTTCGGGAGGTTCCTGTTTCGGATAGGGCGGGAGGAAACGCCCGGGTGTTTCCACTGCGAAGATCGCCCTGAGGATACGGTGGAGCACACGGTGGCGGTCTGCCCTGCTTGGGCGGAGCACCGCCGTGTCCTCGTGGAGGCGATCGGTGGTGGCGATCTCTCGCGTCCGGCCCTGGTCCAAGCCATGGTACGGAGCGAGAGAGCATGGGGAGCCGTCACCTCCTTCAGCGAAGCAGTAATGCTCGCGAAGAGGGAGGCGGCGCACGTGAGGGAGAGGCAGCATATGCGCCCTCGCGACCCCAGCCGCCGCAGGATACGGAGACACCCTGGGCGTCGCGAATCCCAGGCCGATTTCCGGCCACCGTAGGCATTATGGGCTTGCGGACGGCGAGTAATGGGTAGCTCGCTGTCCGGTAAGGACCAAGCCCAACTCGACGGCGCGTTGTGTTCCACGCGCGCCTCAAAGAGATGTCAGCACAAAAAGTGATAGGACCCGCAAGGGTCGATGCCTGCCAGGGGTGCGGGTTTGTTCGAAAGAGACACCACAGCCCCTGGCTTAAGGGCTACTGAAGGAACACGGGTGGGTTTTAGTCAGTAAAAGTCTGACACGCCCTCCTGCTCCACCCAGAGCGGGAGAAGTTATTTGATGATTTCCCACCCAAAAAAAAAAAAAAAAAAAAACGCTCCTTTAAAATTATTTTGCTTCCGGCTAATTTCGCATTATGTCTCTTTAATTTTAAAGGAGCGATATGTCCTTCTCCATATCACAGGTTATATCTTTGACGAATTTCATGACGACTGGTTCAGCGGTTTAGGCGTGAAAGTATAACAGACAGAGTTACTTTCGCATTTACATTTATAATATTAGTTTTTTTTTTTTTTTTTTTTTTTTTTTTTTTGATTATACATCAATTTTATTTAGGTTCATTACAACTATTAATGATATAGGATTATCCACTTAATAAATATATACAAACATATTAACCAAGCATAAATATACAAAATAATTAGACAGTATGTACAAGTATATATAAAGTAAAAAAAGGGAAGAGCTCACTGTGCATCAAAGAATTCGTCCGCATCGCTGTCAGTGGGAAAAGTGCCCAAAAGGCTGGCAGCGTTGCCACGTTGGATGGCAACGCTGATTCTTTGACCTAAGAATAGGCCAGCCCTTTGGTCACGTGAAGAGTCGACCAACCGCTTGGCGATGTCCCGAAATACTCGATGAGCGCTTGGACCCCACGGCCCTAGAGTTTCAACCCCAAACGGCTCAAATATATAGCTCCCAATAAGGTTGTTGTATTTGCGCCGTTTGAGGTTTTCTGCACCTGCAGCAGCCGCACCAGCGCAGCCCGCCGTGCTCAGAAGATGGGATGGCGCGAGGGTGTCGACACAGGTAGCATCCCACACCAAAGGCCTACCCACCTTCCAAGGCATTATTGTCATTCCGTCTGGCCTCTTTCCATCGTCGCGTGCCAAGCCATTCGGTTCTAAGACAGCTGGCACCCCGGCGGTGACAAGAGCCCGACGGATGATGTCATTAATGCTGGCGTGCCGTGCCAGCCGACCAGCGCTCTTGCTGCAAGCAAGGCCATGGTGTCCGAGGCGATCAACTGCTTCACCACACTGACAGCGATGCGGAGCCACGCAAGGTGCACCCAGACGCAGACTTGTAGCGAGCCGGAAAGTAGAGTCACCCAGCATAGTACCTATGTTAGGTGACGGTAGCGCCTGAAGCCAAAGTCCCGACTCCCATTCTCCCACAGCCAGCAGGCGGGCACGCTCAGCAGTATTGGTGGACGTATTAATGAGATTATTCCGTACCAACCTGCAGAGCGGCTCATCCCACTGTCTTTGGGAAGATGGGTTCAAGGGCTGAACCGTATTCGGACAAGCCATCTTCCAGGCGTTCATAGCATCGGTCAAACACGGCACTTCAGACTCAACTTGAGAAAGGGCTAAGATTTTTTTGGTTAACTGTTTGGTGCTGTGGACCGAGGACAGGAACGCCGGTAAGCTTACACTAGAAATTTTGCGGACGCCGAGCCCACCAAAACGGATGGGTAGTGTGGCTTGCAGCCACGAGCGGTCGTCTAATGCCACATTTAAAATGGATGTTAAAGTGCTTTTAATAATTTGATCGGCTTTGTCTAAAAGGTGTGGTTGCTTCCATAGGGGGGAAGAGCGGAGGAAATACATGAAATTTGGACCGAAACAGCAGTATCTGTTAAGGGTGAATGCCGAATGTAAATTAATTTTAGAAAGTCTATCCGAAATATCGTTAAAATGTTTAATTTTGTCGTCAATGAAACGTGAAAAACTGTCTTCTAGAATTGGGGAACCTAGGAGGTGCAGTGAACTTTTTTCCAAAACTTTGATATCTGGGGCGATTGAATTAAATTTGTGTATAGTCGGTTCTCTATCGGTGTTGTCACTAAGGTAAATTTCGCATTTTGCGTAGTTGAGGTCAAGGCCGATGGATTGGAAATGCTGCTTTAAGAATTGAAAATCTTTTAGAACGGTGTCTACGTCACCTCCTATTGTTCCATCATCTAAATACCACACATTAAATTTTGAATTTAGTTGTTGTATTATGGGATGGATAACCAAACTGAAAATGACTGGCCCGAGAGGATCACCTTGTTGGCATCCGACTGCAGATTCCAAAACATTGTCTTTATATAATAATTTTGATGGGTGCCTGTAACACTGCCACATAAAGCGATACATTTCTGGTAACTCTTTTTTTACTTCGGCCAACAAAGTGTCCCTGTTAACGGAGTTGAAGGCGTTCTTAACGTCAACCTTGAGGATTACCTCACCTTTACCGGCATTTAAAAAACTAGAAAGGGCATGTACGGCAGCCTCGCAGCCCCCTTTGGATCCAAAGCCAAGCTGTAGGGGTTGGAACTTGTTAGTCAATATTTCGCTGTACAATTTGCAGCATATTTTGGCTGCCGTACGCCTGTAGGTGCATCCAACGGCAATGGGTCGAATACCGCCGTCCCTCTTGCGCAGGGCACATAAATTGGCCCCATACAACACATCGACGACGGCATCATTCACACCGCCGTTGAGCATCAAGTTGATTAGAGCCGCAAGCTCCTTCAAAAGCGACTCACCAGCTTCCCCGGCGCCTGAACTTAACAAATCCTTAAGATGCTGAGGAGTCAAGCCATCAAGGCCGCCGGCGGAACCACTTCGGAAGGAGCTGACGGCTGCAAGTAGCTGGGGAGCAGTAATATTAAAAGGGGTTGAATCTGGATCGAGAGGGAGGGGAGGGTCGGGAAAGGTGAGATCAACCGCAGGCGCTGGATGTTTACTCTCCAGAGCTGAAAGAGTTTCTGGAGAGTAAGGCGCCACCACATCGCTACTGAACAGTAGCCTGGCCGCTCCCCTGATGTCACCGTCACTTATTTTGGATTCTACATATGAGCATATGCCTCTTCGTGAAGGGTTATTGAAAATGGGTCTTGCCCGTTCTTCTCCATAGGTACCTACGCTTTGGAATGGGCAACTAGCTTCATCTTTCTAACTCACCGACCTTGACAATTCAAAAGTGCCTGTAATTGGTTTATTTGAAATAAATGCTTTGAGTTTGAGTTTGAGTTTGAGTTTGAGTTTGAGTTTGAGTTTGAGTTTGAGTTTGGGTAATTTATGATCTAAAATAGGGGTCGAATTGTTGCAGTTATCTTTAATTTGGTTTGTTAAAGTTTTTTTGGTTGCCAAACTTTTTTGGACATGCAGAATCCTATATGGGAACGTCAGTAGTTGCTCCCAGGCACTATAAGAATTCTCCTGGGTCGCAAGGCGGAGACATCGGGCCAAACTTAGAGCAACAGACCGCCTTGCGCCCCGGGGAACGCTCTTTAAGACAGGGGTAGAATTTTTTAAATTTGAAAGTGTTTTCCAAAGGGTTTGCTGTGAATGAATTAAGGTTGTGGCTGGGGGGCACATGGGTAAACTATGAGGTTTGTGAACCTTGCCATAGTGTATCCGTAGCCCCCGGTCGCCTTTAAAAAAGCGTGGCTGGGAGCAATGGGGACATCTCACCTGAACATCGAGCGATGTAGTAGGTTGACTGGCGCTAGTTCCGGTGTCGCTACAGGCGGCATTTAACATTAGTAGAAATGAACTTACTTATCAAAAAACACAATATTAACACGAAAAAAAAGCACTCAAAATAAACTATACACTATATACATTGGTATAAAACACAAAAGTCAAAATACAAATTTTCTTTAAGAAATGTCACTCCACTGACGGATGATCCACAGACGCGCGGGCCTAGGGCGCCGCGGGCGATGATTTTTGCGCCTTGATGACCGTTGCTTTGAGGCCTCGCGTCCCGTAGTCGTCCGTCGTTAAACAGGCGTAGGTGTCGTCGGGTATACTTTTTTCGAAATATAATATGCTTGGCGAAATATTAAATAGTTGCTAAAAAGCATGGAGTTAGGAAGTATCTACTACTGGAAGTAGAGATTATTTTATATTGAACTTTGACTTATAAAGGTTTATATCTGGCTGTCATTTCTGCTTGGAACTTTGAAAAAATGGAGACTGAATAAATGATAAATATTTTTATCACACTTTTATTAGCTTCACCTGTACGTTTTTTAATATTAGTAGGGTTAGGATTTATACCTTCTTAGTTTATTTTTCTAAATCTCTCACAGACTTGTTGCCTTAATATTGTTGCCTTATCTCGCTTGTCTTATCCATGGAGCTCGAAATAGATGAATTGTTACGAATCTATATAATATATAAAAGGAGAAACTGACTGTCTGATCAAACAACGCACAGCCGAAACTACTAGGACTAGGAACGTGAAATTTTGTGCACGGCTTCCTTTTATAATGTAGGGGAGCACTAAGAAGGGGTTTTTGGAAATTCGACCTTTAAGGGGGTGAAAAGGGGGGATTTTGTTTGTATGAAAAATCTTATTCCTTTAGTTAATAAACTTGAAACTTGGCACAAATACTTATCTAAGTAAATTATAAAGTTGGTTATTTATTGTTTTTCTAAACTACCCCCTAAATGGGGATTGGGGGTTCTCAAAGTTTGTATGGAAGAATTTTAACGCGCTCTCTGATTAACTCGAAACGACGTTGGATACCTTTTATCCCGGTAGTACGTTTCCGCGGGATAATTCCCGACTTCCACGCGGGCGAAGGTACGGGCGGATGCTAGTATTTGAATAAAGAACTAAAATTTCACGGGCAATAAATTGCAAGTATGCACTAAAGCTGATTCCTGGCGCCTTAAAAGTCTCGAACGAAATTCTGCTAATTAATTTGTAATTCAGTTAAAATTAAGTGTCACTATGAACGTTGGCAATTACTCATATTTAATGTTCGTGTTAGTTTTCATAACAGTTTCTGTCCACAGTCGTTTTAACATTTATTCATTTCTTGCATTTTTGTAGCAGTAATGCTGGCCTGAACGTAAAACGAATGTGAAAGCAATTTTTCTGCACATGCAAAAAATATACGTAGGTATTCAACTGAATTGTTAGGGACTTCATAACAGCATAAAAAGGCGTGTTGTTGTTGAAACCCGGATCTATCTATATAAATAAAAAGAAGAGTCCTGACTGACTGACTGACTCATCAACGCCCAGCCCAAACCCTTTTACCTTAAAAGCTGAAATTTTGATTCCCTTTATAATGAAGACAAGGAATAAGGAAGGATTTTTCGAAATTCGACCCTTTTGTTAAATAGGGGGCGAGGCCGCTGGCAAAAGCTAGTTGTTTAATATTCCTTCATACAGTAATAAACTCACGCCTTCTTTTCATTGGGGTAGGCAGAAAATACAGAACGCCACATGTAGCATCTCATGATCATCATCATCATCTATACATAATTCATTTGCTTCGTTTACGTTCATCCACCATTCCTTATTATTCTCCATTATTGCTTCAAATCTACATTTTCCTGTCCTCATCCCAATGTATTTGGGGTTGGCGCTAGACATGTATTTTTCTTCCACACTTCTCTTTTAGTCGTCATCTCTGTAATTACCTCTATTCTATCCATATTTTCACACAGTCCATCCATCGATTCTTTGGTCTCCCCCTACTCTTATAGCCATAGACATTCATCATACATTCTCAATTTTTCCTTCACAATTGTACAAATATATTATTTTCGGTTCAAGCGGCTGTTGTTTCCAATTTGCCTATTGATACATTAAAAACACTTCTCTGAGTACGGTAGGTGAAGTAGAAGACTTATATTTAGAAAGACTATAAAAAGCACTTACGCTATGCATACAGTACTTCAAATTCTAAGATGAAATCATCTGATTCATCATTAGAAATGAGTCCAAACAAATACCCGACGCTAATCCATCTCGAAAACGTAATAATGTAAATTCGTTCATAAAACATACGCTGTAAGTAAAACTGAATGGTCCACGTTTTGTATTATCAGGCCACATTGAATATTGCGTTTTCAGCTCAATATTATTGTACCACTGAGTTGTATTAAACTCTTTTGTTGGCCCGATCACAATGGCCCGCAGTGTACATTGCGACTACTTCAGATTTTTATTAATTTGTACCATATTGTTTTGATAAAAAAGTATTGTATTTAGACTTGTTTTAGCCTTCTATGTAATTTTTTTAATTAAGTTGTTAGGATTATTTGAAGTAAACAACACAAAATGTTTTTTTTATTTACATAAACCCCGAATTAGTCTAAAGCAAAATAATAAATTGTTAGACAGCTACTAGTATTTTTGAGAACTACTGCCAAAAGACGACAAATGCAGCAGGAAGTGCATCGTAAAAGTAGTCCAGAGCGATGGTAAACCATTTCCTTTGAAGATCATAACTTACGGATAATGTGGCCAGCCTCTAAACAATACTTTCATTTTCAACTCTATCATCCTGGTAATAAATCATGTTCTTATTCAACGATTCTTAATAGTAACACAATAACATGATGCATCTGTTTCACATTCCTAAAAAAAAATACCTGCCACCAAATCCATACATTTCATGCATTTCCTAGTCCCAAATCACATTTGGGCAAACGCCACCACAAATGGAAAATTTTGACATAACATCAATCTTCGATATCTAAAAACTAGATGCAGTAATATATTAGGTTTTGAAAACAAATTGGTACATTTGGTAAAACAAGCAGAACTTGTATTTTTTAGTATTCGCCGTGTACCTATGTGATATAACAGTATAACAATTGACAAACATCGTCATGTGAGCGCACTTATCGTAAATATGATTATCATTTCAGCCGATAAACAAGCGTCGCTACATCGAAATTATTGGTTACACAAAATTTAGACAATTTTACGAGCGGACGTTATCATAAAATTCATCTGCCTAGCCTTTTCTCAACTATGGAGTCATCAGCTTCCAGTCAAACCGAATGCGGCTGAATACCGGTATTTTATGTGGAGCGACTGCCTATCTGACCTCCACAACCCAGTTACTGGGTAACAAGATACGCCTTGGTAAGACTGGTTGTCAGACTTCCGGGCTTCTGACGACCCGTAACGACTGTCAAAGATCCACGACCGAAAGCCGGGACCAACGGCTTAACGTGTTTTCCGAAGCACGGAATATAAAATATCGTTATCATAAAATACATCACAATCCCAATAACACTTTGCCCGACCCGGGAAGCGCACCCAGGACCTCATGCTCCACTGCGACCACTAGATAAACTAAACAATAATCATAAAATACGTTTCTATAGAATTAATAAGATCTAGTTTTTTTTTTTTTTTTGGGTGGGAAATCATCAAATAACTTCTCCCGCTCTGGGTGGAGCAGGAGGGCGTGTCAGACTTTTACTGACTAAAACCCACCCGTGTTCCTTCAGTAGCCCTTAAGCCAGGGGCTGTGGTGTCTCTTTCGAACAAACCCGCACCCCTCGTGTTGAGAATCTACAGGAGGTACTACCAGTTATATTGTGATGTAGTTCTATCTAGCGCAGTAGCGACATTCGCTTTATTAAACCGCTCTCTGGCTGAGCCAACAACAAGAAATGTCGCGTAGATGTAGTTGATAAACGAGAACTGACACTTAAAGTTAAGCGGCAGAACACGGGGCTACCTGCAAGCTGTATAGCCTTGTTTAACTATGTAGATGAGGGACATTTTCAAGAAACAATCCCAACTAATATTACGAGTATAAATGCGAAAGTAACTCTTTCACTCTTTCTGTCTGTTGCGCTTTCCGGCCTAAACTGCTGAAGCGATCTTCATGAAATTTGGCAGAGATATAGCCTGGGATATGGAGAAGGACATTGGATACTTTTTTACGTTATTACCGACATCCACGCGTGCGGAGCCGCGGGTAAAAGCTAGTAAATAATATTTCATCATCATCAGCCTATAATGTTCCCACTGCTGGGACACAGGCCTCCTCTCGGTGAGAGGGATTGGGCCGTAATCCACCGCGCAGGCCCAGGGCGGGTTGGTAGATGTCGCATGTCTTCGAATTTTTGGTTCTAGGACATGCCGGTTTCCTCACGATGTTTTCCTTCACCGTTTTGAGAGCAGTGGTGATGAAATAATTTACACAAAGTAAAGCGCCTGTCTGGGTTCGAACTCATGAACTACAACTCGTAAGTCGCAGCCGTTACCACTTGGTCACCACTGCTCTGCAAATAATATTTATGATCGCCCATTTGAAAGAAAGGGTTATATTTTCACGATTACAATCGTAAACCTTATGGATATTTGGGTTACGGTAGATTTTTCATGCTCAATTTAACAAGTCTTATAGCTGTTCTCAGAACATTACACCCGTTATTTATTGTGTGGGTAATGTTCAGGATTTTGATGGTTGTTTTAATACTATATAGATAACAAATAGTTTAGGAACAAAATATTTTCATTTTTTTAGTACAGTAAAAAATACTCATGATATTTAATAAATAAAAAACTATTTTTTCCAGGTAACACTACAATATTACCTTTGAATTAAAGAAAAAAAAAACATATTTTTTACGTAAAGGCAACATACTTATGCAGCTTAAATATCCCGAAAATACATAGGAAGGTAAAATGATCAACAGAACAAAATACCTTTTGAATTCATTAGTCTTCTTCTTCATGGCATTGTGCTAAATATTAGCAACATCACCACTATGCGTTTAGCTTTCCCATCATTTATTTATTTCTTTACATGTAAATTACAACAGGTAACAATCACCGTAATCACTAAGTTCACATTAAAGGTTCCGTCCTGATTATCACCAAAAGCCTAACCGCACAACATGACTAGCAGCAACAATAGTAATGATGACAATTGCGGTAAAAATATTAGTTCCCAAAATAACAGCTACAAGGTATGTGTGACTGACTTCCGACACACTTTTACTTAGGCAGGGAATGTGTAAGAGATACACGCCAGGTAAAGTAGGTACATAATTGAAAAAAAAGTTACATTATTAAAAAAAAAACAGTATTTAAAAGTGTACAACATTAAGCATCGTGTCTTTTGAAAGCGGCACGACAATCGAAGATATCAATTCTGTTTCTGTCTTAAAATGTAATTGAAAGTCGACACATTCTTAGAATCTTCATTCACATCATCTTTGAAATTTTCTAATAAAATTCAACAACGTATCATAAGAATTTACCTGCCCTAATACCTAATCAATAAAAATACAACAAATCATCACATTAAACATACAACATTCCTAGAACTTCCAGACTTACTACATCTTGAAATTCTTCGCGGCTGATTTCCTTGATGTTGTCGAGTTAAATAAAACTAGAAACATGACGTCATAGTTTTACCATGTCTTTGTAGGTACTTATTTTAACTTGACATTTCCTTTATAAAGATTCTTCGTGAAGCTGGTATTAGATTTGCGATAAATTCTACTTGGAATGTATTTTTTTTTATTATGTAAGAATATTTTTTTGAGAGCGGTGCAGACAGCAGTGGTGGCCAAGTGGTAACGGCCGCGACTTACGAGTTGTAGGCCGTGAGTTCGAACCCAGACACGCGCTTAACTTTTTGTAAATTATTTCATAATCACTGCTCTCAAAACAGTGAAGGAAATCATCGTGAGGAAACCGGCACGTTTTAGAACCAAAAAATTCGAAGACATGTGACATCTACCAACCCGCACTGGGCCCGCGTGGTGGATTACGGTCCAATCCCTCTCACCGAGAGGAGGCTTGTGTTCCAGCAGTGGGAACATTATAGGCTGATGATGATGATTCTTTTGTAGGTTCAAGCGGCCTGAGGCCAAGAAATAACAACCACACGGATCGATCGACCAGCGGTGCTATTCTGTGAAAATATCACAGTGATAACTTGGGTGAAGTGACCTTAAAGTGAGCTATCATCATCATCACCATCACCATCATTTCAGCCGAAAGACGTCCACTGGGAGGCCTTCCAACTTTACGTCTTCCGGTACGCGGTCGCCACTCCAGAACTTTTCGGCCCCATCGGCCATCTGTTCTGCGAGCAATGTGCCCTGCCCACTGCCACTTAAGTTTGGCAATTCTTCGGACCATGTCGGTTACCTTGGTTCTCCTACGGATCTCTTAATTCCTGATTCGATCACGCAGGGAAACTCCAAGCATAGCCCTCTCCATCGCCCTTTGGGTGACTTTAAGCCTTTAAGTGAGCTATCATTCGTATCAATCCCTAGTACCAGATGGAATGACACCTCACTTCACCTAAGTTCTCAAGATGAGACTTTAACAGAATAGACCGACTGGTTAAGCCAAGCTTGCTGCGTTTAGTCCGTGGTTTGGTGAACATCTTTACATACTAAGACCCTCGGAAAGCACGTTAAGCCGTTGGTCTCGGCTGTCATTTGTGGATCTTTGACAGTCGTTAGGGGTCGTGAGATGCCCAAAAGTTTGACAACCATTTTTACCAAGTGGTATTGTATTGACCAGTAATTGGGATGTGGAAGTCAGATAGGCAGTAGCTTCATGTAAAATTTCTTAGATTGGAAGCCGACCGCATCATAGTTGGGAAAAAGGCTATACAGATGATGATTATTTTGTAGGTTATTCATGCTACATAAATCCTCGCCGAATACTTCACGTATATACCGTAATCAAGATTGATTGATGATTCTAGATATTTGTTTTACGTTAATTTTACTTTGAACTTGTCCAACGCTTTTTGTTAGTAGTTGTTGGCATGTGTTATTTTCTTAAAGTTAAAACTCTGTTTCGTTTCATCTTTAAATGTTCAGATATATTTATATTGTTATGTATAACGAAACACCCAGTACCTAGGCCTCATCATCAGCTTATAATGTTCCCACTGCTGGGACACAAGCCTCCTCTCGGTGAGAGGGATTGGGTCGTAGTACCTAGGCCTACCTACTATATAAGGTGTTAAAAAATTAACTGCAAGAAAAGTAAGGACTTACTAGAAAATATTGGCGAAAAAAAGATTTCAAAATAACAACCCGTTTCCGAGACATGCAATATTTTCACTTCGAACAAAATTATATTATTTTTTTTGTGTACGTTTTTCGATGTCGAGTAAGTGGACGAAATTCTTGCAGTTAATTTTTTAATATTCAATTCATTCGAAAAGTAATAAAAATGTTAGTACAATCATTGTTACCCTGACAAATGAAATATCTGTTTTGTACCGCTAATGTACTCACAATTTGGGGGCAAATCGACAGTTTAATTGAGTCGATCAATCTATTCGGATCAATCAATTGCGTCTATGTCTTTTAAGCAGCTGCGATGAGTATTGGTAAATAATTGTAGCTGAGATGTTGAAAAAGTAAATATGTTAACCATTGTTAGAAAGTTATTCAATTAAATACAGATCACCGACGTAAAGTATGTGCTTCGGAAACAATCGGCTAAATTCTGAAAGACGACCGCACGATGATGTGATAGAGCTGATAATTATCTTTTTGTTAACATGATTTCAAAATTATAAATCAACAACTTTTGTAGACGACTCCGCCTTGGAGTGTAAATATGGTGCTGTTTCACAAACGAATCCATCGTATAATTAAAGTCTTATCCAGCGTGTCGAATCAGATGCATGATACAGGAACGGAACGTTACCTAGTGATGGTACCAAACATGTAGCCGAATTCTGGGATGAGCATTTATACATCCATCGATACGCTAAGAAGAAGAATCAGCAACTTTGTGCAATACGTGTGAACTTTTGAGTGACCTGTGACCAATCTGCAACCAGAATCGGTATAATCTGACAAAGAGATTACTTCGTTCAAAAACGTAATAGTAGGTGCACTACTACAAAGCGCGGTAGCATAAAAGTTAGAAGCTTTGCCGCTATGGGGGCCACAGAGGACTGTAGCGCCACGTTCTTGCTAATTCGGAAACACGAACAATACCGAAACTGTACGAAAAGTGACGTGGTTTGTTTATGCAGTTTACTCACCATTTGCCTAGCCTTTCCCTAACTATTTTTCCGTCAACTGTTTTTCCATCAACTATTTATGCGTCAAATGTTTTTTTCCGTCAACTGTGTTCCGCGTCCAGTCTAATCAAATGCAGCTGAATGCCAGTATTTTACTTGGAGCGACTGCCTATCTGACTTCTACAACCCAGTATATGGGTAAGACTGTTGGTCAGACGCCCGAAAGTCTTAAGTCAGGCTTAACGTGCTTTCCGGGCGCAGGGAGCAGTAGTCAAGTAAAGCTGGTTACCCATCCACAGACGTTGTTTGTACAGTTTCATCATCATCATCATCAGCCTATAATGTACCCACTGCTGGGACACAGGCCTCCTCTTAGTGAGAGGGATTGGGCCATAATCCACCACGCGGGCCCAGTGCGGGTTGGTAGATGTCACATGTCTTCGAATTTTTTGGTTCTAGGACATGCCGGTTTCCTCACGATGTTTTCCTTCACCGTTTTGAGAGCAGTGGTAATGAAATAATTTACACAAAGTAAAGTGCCTGTCTGGGTTCGAACTCACGACCTACAACTACACACACAGTACAGTTACAGTACAGTTTACTATAAAGTATTCTGATTGGTGACTTCCACAGCTGTGGATATTAAATCGTAATATTAAAGGAGGAAGTTACTTTACCCAATTCAAAGTTTTCCACAAAAGGTCAATATAATGTTACACAAAAGATTCAGTGAGTTTCAAAGACGAAATTAACGCAGAAACATAACCGAATGTTTTTTTTATAATTCCAGATTATTATTGATTTGAATATTTGACTGCATCGTTTGTGTAGTGGTTGCAGTCGTTACGGCTGAGCCTGGATCAATTTCCAAGCCGGGCATATTTTTAATTGGGTATTTTATTCTGGATTTTTTAAGTAGCAACCAGCCCAGAGATTGAATTTGTGCTGGCTCGCCCCCGTAGGGGACTTTAACATAATTGGCACCTCTGCCTGACCTTTCGGGGAAACAAAGCATGATGTTATGTTAACATAACCGAATACCTTACAAAAAAAGGATTAACACGTTCTTGCTTTAATTAATAAATATTTAACTACTCCTTTCCTTTAACAATTCTTTACATCAATATAAAAAGGGTTCATCAAAATAATTTCAGACGCGTTGTACCTATTTGTTTTGTTCGTAAAATTAATTGGCCTGTGCATGATATTCAAATTGGCCTATTTTGTTTTTTTTCATTGTTTCTGTTTCAAATTGAAACAAAAACCGCAAATTATTCGTATTTACGGACAAATAGGTACTTATGTAAATACTAAAACAATCATGTTTTGTTATTTATTTAAAATCCATAAATTATTAATTTTATACGAAACCAAATATTATTGGATCTATGCGTAAGTTGAAAATTAGAATAAAACTAGCTTTTGCCCGCGGATTCGCCCGCGTGGCTTCGGTAATTATCCAATTGGAACGTACTACCGGGGTAACAACAGAACTTAAGTGTTAAGTAATTCAGGTTATAAAATATCTGTTATAAATCCGTTCAGCCGTTTTTGCGTGATTGAGTAACAAATATCTAAACGTACAAACTCTCACATTTGTAATATTATTCAGATACACACATACTCACATTTGTAATAGTATAGAGAAGTAGATTATTAGATAGTAAAAAAGTAGAATATTAGTAGTACTTATACCAGGAAAATACATCCATTCAAAACTTTTATACTTTCATTCCTATCGTATAAAACCCTATTTATACAAAAACCACAATGCCAAACCAAGTAAAACTCCGACTTCAATAATATTTAAAGTTAATACTTCCAAATCTAGATATTGATATTGAATTACGGACACTCATATTCTATTTAATCCAGGGATCAGAACCGAAGCCCAGTCAAAAGTATTCATTACATAAATGGAATTGTATTTTTTCGCTCTGTATTTCCTTGCTCATTGGGGCGTTATGTTTTGTTCAAAAATTGTTTTTTCGCTGCTGTGGGTTGGAACTGACGACGATTTTGCATTTTGTTGAATAACTAGGTAGACACATGATCATTATTTCCTTTATTCATAGGATTACTTATTTTATACGTTTTTTTAAATATTTCATAAAGAAAAAAACAAAGTAATCATTTTTTATGTAATGTAGAGTCCAGTGGTGTAGCACCCGACTTAAGATTTGAAGGTCGACAGTTCGATCCTAAGCAGCCAATGCCTGCCAGGGGTGCAGGTTGTTTGAAAGAGATACCGGTGCCCTTGGCACACAGGCAACTGAAGGAACACGGTTGGGTTTTAGCCAGTAAAAGTCTGACACGCCCTCCTGCGCCACCCAGAGCGGGAAAGTAATATGATTACTAGCTGACCCGGCAAACTTTGTTTTGCCTTATAAATTATTTCCCTTATCACTTAGGAGTATGGAAAATAGATAGTAGCCGATTCTCAGACCTACTGAATGCGCATATAAAATTTGGTAAAAATCGGTAAAGCCGTTTCGGAGGAGTACGGTAACTAACATTGTGACATGGAAATTTTATATAATAGATTTCCGAAGATCAAAAAAAAAAGGCAGGCACTTTACTTTTTGTATTTAATTCATCACCACTGCTCTCAAAAGAGTGAAGGATAACATCGTAAGGAAACCGTTTTTTTTTTTTTTTTTTTTGACATGTGAAATCTATCAACAGCCACTGGGCTCTCGTGGATTACGGCGTACTCCCTCTCACAGGGAGGAGGTCCCATCCTTTAATGTTCCCACTTTAAAGCATGATTATGATGATGTAGCTCAGTGGTATCGGGAACTAGTACTCAGGGCTACAGAGAGACCTCTCCCTCCTTCTGCAGGATTAGCACGAGCACCGATTTGTCGACGGAAGAATAGACATGACTATTAACTAAATGATGTACAATAGGATAACATAACTGTGTGTTTCTATTAATAATCACAGTTATGCGTTCTAAACGAATCATGATTTTGTGAATAATCGTAAATACTTTGTGGCCGTCCAGTAGAAAGTTTTGTTGTGAGTGTGATTTTGACAGTTAGGGAAGAAATATTCTTCTGAAATAGTCTACATTTATAAGGACCTAGACAAATATCGTTAGAAACGAAAGACTAAATGACAGATTGCAGAAGGATATCTACGGTGCGATGTCAAAAATGCAGGAACGAAACATCACTTTGTATTGAAAAAGCACTGTCTATTTTTCGTAGAAATACAAAGCGTCATGCTAAGCCCGCTGATCATCGTTATCTTTATCAACGGATCAGCATATTCTATAATATTCCCTTGTTTGATCTGAAAATTCTTATCGCCGCAAGAACTGATTTTTGAATTATGGTAATAAACATCAAATGTAGTGAATAGATTAATGATTGCAGAAGGTTTTTTTACTATTTCCAAAACTGTTCATACATTGGTACATAAGTTCTAAAGTTTTGTAAATGTATTTAATTGAGTGTGTCGTTCGCTGCTCCGTTCTCTACTAATTACTTTGACAGAAGTCTTGATTTAGAATTTTATTCTCTAAGCAAGATTGCATTTATGTTTCGTATATTTAGTTACTAGGTAAGTTCACAGTGTGAACACGAAACGAGTTGATAATTTATGTACTAGCTTTTGCCAGCGGCTTCGCCCGCGCGGAACTTTCATCCCCCTATTTAACACCCTTACCCTTAGGGGTTGTATTTCGAAAAATCGTTCCTTATAACTTGTCTACTTTATGAAGGAAAACTCTGTGCAAAATTTCAGCTTTCTAGGTTCAAGGGTTTGGGCTGGGCGTTGATGAGTCAGTCAGGACTTTTCTTTTTATTTAGATTTATGTTTTCGAATCATTGCCACCTTGACGAAAAGATGGCGGTAGAATATCGATCAAATTACATAAAAAAACCTTTTTAAGTATTCCCAACTATAAGTTTTCGTTGTTCAAATCAGCTCGAATGAAAAACACCACGAAAGCAAAAATAGATTAAACCCACCATTTTGATGACCAACATTTAAAAAACAGTTGCGCACATAAATCAAACAGACTCGATTTATTAAATCGGACATCGTCCAACGCAGCGTAAAAGTTTTAGCGACAGATAAACCATTTTCAAACTAAAATAAACCGTTTTTAGTCTGAAAATGTTCAGTGTCGCACCAAGGCTATTGATTGGAATGCACCCACTAGTGCTGTCAAACGTCCCGGCTTCTCTCCGGGGTTTCACCCCTCACAGGATTCTAAATCCCACATTTGCAGACATTTAGACTTCCATTCATAGTTGTTCTTGTCGGAAGCTGCATTATTAGAATAGGACGTCTATCAGCCGTCTGAATAAGTGACTCTGGGGTTATTTTTCTTAGCATTTGTGTTGTACCACATAGGTACTTGAAGTACCACATAAATCTACCTACTTAGATTCAAAATGATAAGACAGATTTTTGATTATTGTCGAGTTTCATCATATTACCTACTTGAAATCCCACATACCACACTGGATTATTCATTAAGATTCACTAGATTATTTGAAAATGTAAAAAAAAATGTATCTAATGCTTGACACGAATATATTATTGATTTCTATTTCATTCTATGTAGCTAATATTATAAATGCGATAGTGACTTTGTTTGTTTGCTCAATCACGCAAAAACGGCTGAGCGGACATAAATGAAACTTGGCACACAGATAGACCCTAACGTAGGTAAGAACATAAGCTATTCTTCATCCTGGACACAGCCTAAGTCTCGGGGTACAGCTAGTAAACAAATATTTCAAATAACAAATTTGCGACCCTAACAATCTCGTTCAAAAAATTGAATCAAACACTAGTACTGTCAGTTCAGAACGGCTCCATATAAAAGCTCCCACATATGAAATGAACTCCTCTCACAATGGAATCTCTGGACATGCGAAAGAATATTACGTTTATGAAGACTCTCGATTGAATATTGGATGCAGTGGAATTATTTGAAAGGAATGTCTGAAAGCATTCAATTGAGTTGCATTTGAGAATAAAAGTGGGAGGGTTGAAATGTGAGCTCAATATAATAATATAATAGTGTGTTTTGTATCTTTGTTCAACATTACTTACCTTTCAATATCACCAAAATATTACGCTGGTTGGATTTTCAACTCTTTGCGGTGAGCAAAGCGTAAAAAATCCAACGGTGTGCTTCTAAGTAAGCATTTACCTGATATTAGTGGAAATTGACTATTTCTGTCATCAAGATGTATTGCTACATTCAAAATTATGGGTGTCTTTCATGGAACTGCGTAATTTAGGTCGATATTCACTGGTAGGCTGTCCGTCTGTTTCAGTTTTTTAGCATAGGTTGTAACAAATCAAACTTAAACCTAAGGGAAATAAAGATTTAAGCAGATTTTTACATTTTTAATTTAAATTAATAAAAAAAATACAAATAGTTTTATAAAAATTACCTATTTCACTAGAGTCCTTTAGTATCACAAACTGGGAGGAGGATATATTGTGAGGAGGGTTCTTAAGTCACACACACTGGGAGGAGGATATGTCGTGAGGAGGATCCGGTATGAGCGCCTTGTTGTCTATTGGTGCTCGGTTCTAGAACATTTTTTACATTTTAAAATTATATCCTCCAGTGGCCAGACACATGTAACCAGCCAGCACATATTATACAACCATGTGTGTGTAAAGAATTTAAAGATATAATTTAAAATTAAGAAGTAAACAATCATAGTTAATAAAATACAATATTTCAGCTAATAATATTGATAAAAATAATTTATAATAATTAAACCAAAAAGTAATTCTTTATAGACTAGTGAGAAACTCTATGGGAAAAAAGAAAAGTAACTGACAGTTTGACAAATCTTGACATACATGTCACAACATAGAAAATTACAAAGATCAAATTTTATTTTATTACAGAAACTATAGAAATAGTTATTGTAACACGCAAATACTATATTTCCTTCCAGAAAATGAGTATGAAGGTACATAGAGAATGCTTAAATTTCAAGGTTAATGTTAACAAAATGTAAGTATAAAGAATAATCATTACAAGGTACCCTACGGACTTAAGAAGGGTCATCAATCATGTTGCCCCACGTAGTGGCTGCGCCATTTTATCTCTAAGGCTAGCCTATAATGTTTCTACTGTTGGGAGAGTGAGTGGTAATTCACTACGCGGGCCCGGGTTGGTGGATGTTACATATATTCGAATTTTTGGTTCTAAGACAGCCGGTTACTGCGAAGATCGCCCTGAGGACACGGTGGAGCACACGGTGGCGGTCTGCCCTGCTTGGGCGGAGCACCGCCGTGTCCTCGTGGAGGCGATCGGCGGCGGCGATCTCTCGCGTCCGGCCCTGGTCCAGGCCATGGTACGGAGCGAGAGGGCATGGGGAGCCGTCACCTCCTTCAGCGAAGCAGTGATGCTCGCGAAGAGGGAGGCGGCGCGCGTGAGGGAGAGGCAGCATATGCGCCCTCGCGACCCTAGCCGCCGCAGGATACGGAGACGCCCTGGGCGTCGGGAATCCCAGGCCGATTTCTGACCACCGTAGGCATGGGCTTGCGGACGGCGAGTAATGGGTAGCTCGCTGTCCGGTAAGGACCAAGCCCAAGTCGACGGCGCGTTGTGTTCCACGCGCGCCTCAAAGAGATGTCAGCACAAAAAGTGATGGGACCCGCAAGGGTCGATGCCTGCCAGGGGTGCGGGTTTGTTCGAAAGAGACACCACAGCCCCTGGCATACGGGCTACTGAAGGAACACGGGTGGATTTTAGTCAGTAAAAGTCTGACACGCCCTACTGCTCCACCCAGAGCGGGAGAAGTTATTTGATGATTTCCCACCCAAAAAAAAAAAAAAAAAAAGACAGCCGGTTACCTCACGATTTTTTCTTCACCGTCGTAACCACGACAATCACACACAACATCTGTTAATATGGTCTTAATAATATCGAAAAATTGTCTTGGAACATACAGAATATGACATTTCGATTCCTTACCGTTATTACATTGGTTTCTAAAAAACACGATATTGACGTAGTTTGAACGTGGAAGAACGTGAAGATTACACGGCGAATCATTATAATCATACAGAATTGGTACAGTGTGGTGCCGGTCGTTAAGAATAGCACGATCCCATCTCTTCCCGTGGGTGTCGTAGGAGGCGACTAAGGGATTTGGACTAGAGAATGGGCAGCAGCGTTCTCTATGCATTTTAACACCATACTGCGATCGCCAACCCGCCTGCCAAGCGTGGAGATTACGGCAAACCCCCCCTCCCCCCCCCAAGTTGGGGGAGGCCAATGTCCAGTAGTGGACGTCTTTCTGCTGAAATGATGATGATGATACAGAATTGGGGCCCTGCTTGAGTTTGCAAGGAGTACTCACGCCCGAATCAACTCCAAAGTCAAGGCTGATACTGCTGGGCAAGGCTATCGTTACGTCAAACTGCAGTAAACAAAAAGTAATGGATTTTACTTCTTGCAAAATACCGAAGAATAAAATTCCAGTAAAGTTCTACACACTTGTGTTAACTACATTAGATTTTACCACGGACAGAAGTGCACAAGTGCAAACATGTATCTTGTGAAATAAAAGTCCAAGTTGCACGAAGATGCGGGTAGCAACGGTACAAAATAGAACATAACTTGTCCCAAATACGTAAAAAACATGGTACCAACTCAAGTACTCACTTAATTTAAGTTAGGAAACTCATAATAGCTTTTATATCGGGAGCGTGGCCGAAAAGAAAAAAAAAGTTCTATTTAGATTACCGGTTGATATCGAAAAATACAATTTTTGATGTAAACTCTCAAATTATGTTTACCCTAGATGTGAATGTCGAATTATATTAGTTTTGTGGCCTTTAGCGTTATACCTACAAGGGTTTTTATTTAAGACTGAGTTACTATATTGGTATCTAGATCAAGAGGCCTATTCACATTTTAGACGTTGTTATAATGTTTATTTGGGATATAATATGATACTACAAAATTTAAATTAAGGTTCGTGTCGATTATCGTTATTTCTTTAGAAAATTGAGAGAAAACTCGATATGTTTTATAATCAAATTGAGTTTAGTATGGCTGCCAATTTGCGATCTATCGATTTATTTTAATACATTATTTTACAAAGGAGTGATGAAAACCCTATTACAGTACGCGTCATGTAAAAAGAACGCTGGAAGAAAATGGAGGGGGTGTGTTTGCGCATGGGTACACTCGCGCACGATAGTACTAGGCCTGTTGTTTTATTTTTGAACTAGCCTTTCGCTCGTAGCTTCGTTTATTGGTACATTGAAAAATACATTAGATAGAATATTATTAAATAGAATTAAAAACATGTTTGATTCAATGTAGAATGTTTAATCTAATTACAAAAAATTAAATTAATGTTGAAACTCCTTCCATTAAGTCGTCGTGGGTGACATGAAAACCAGATGAGGACGCGGTGTTGGTGCTAGAGGTGGCCATTTCACTGTCGTCGCTGTCGTCACTTGAGCTTTCATCACCATTTGTGTCTGAATCATCATCCCCTACGCGAATAATAAATGTTTCTGTCATCATGTCAACCACATGATCGCTTTTACAATATTCGGCTTCTATTTCCTTTACTTTGGTGCACAATTTTCCCCATTCTGTTACTCCCATTAAATTAACTTTTTCATTAACCAGGTCAGTTATGTGTGTAAGGTTCCAACTTACATTTTTGCTGGCAACATATCCCTTTATTTGGGACCAGGCCATTTCTATTGGATTTAGGTCTGGGTGATATGGGGGCAAACGAAGTACAGAATGGCCTGCTTCGTTTAATATGGCATCCATATTAAATTTCTTATATTGCTCTTTGTATTTTTTTATTAAGTTGTACAACTCCGGCTTTAGCATGCATTCTTCAAATTCGATTCCTTTTTGACGGAGCCAGGTTTGCATGTTTGCTTTCTTTGTATTGGACGTTGGTGCAGCATCGAGTTGCTTATTGTGGTACGATGCATTGTCGACTACCACGACTGAATTAGGCGGTAAATTCGGTATCAGTTTAGTACGGAGCCACCGCTCGTAATTCTCCGAATTCATGTTGTCGTGGTAGTCGCCGCTTTTTGTACCGGCTTTGAACGTCAGCAAAGCATTCGGCACAAAGCCTGCTTCACCACCTGCGTGCACTATGACCAAGCGGCTACCTTTAGATAGAGGTTTTTTAATGCCTTTGGTGGGACCGTCTGTCCAAGAATGGTGAGACGTATGGGAACTATCGACGTATGATTCATCAGTGTAAATTATATGTCTTCCTTCCTCTCTATATTTTTTTATCTTTCTCAGATATTCAATTCTTTGAAATCGAATTTGTGACTGCTCAATTAAAATTCTTCTATTGGTTTCTGTTTTTTTCCACTTAAAACCCAATTCTTTTAATATTCGCCTGAGACTTGCTGCAGATCCTTGGAAATGTAGGTCATCCTGTAACTTCCTTCGCAACTTGCCAATGGTAGGCAATTCTTTTTCAGTGACGTGGAAATTATGGAGGATTCTTTTTATAACACCCTGGTCAAAGCTGTCAATATCTGTTATTGGTTTTTCTCTGAGTCTTGTATTTTTGCCGGGAGTTCGAAAGACAGTAAGAAATTCCGAATCTTTTGAACCTTTTACAATTCGTCTCACTGTAGACTCGGAACATTTTGTTGCCTCTGCGGTCCGTTTAATACATTTTTTTAAATTATCAACTGCATTATTATCAGCCTCTCTCTTCATAAAACAATACACGTCATAAATCATTTTTCTCTCTTTTCTATGTAAAACCATTTCGTAATTTCAAACTTTTGTGCGCGATGGTATTTTGAGAATGAACGTAACGTGGACACAGAGCGGAAAGCAAAGGTCGACTGACGAACCAATAGCGCACCGGCAAGCATGCGCCGCGTGACGCGCCCTCCCCGCGCCGCACCTCATACCACCAAATAGACCGTAAAATCGTCTATGCGCAGCTTGACAGCCAGCGTTCTTTTTACATGACGCGAACTGTATTTGGCATTTGGTACCTAATTACTCTCAGATTGTTGTGTCCTGTATGTTTTGTTATCTATACTTTACAGAAACTGATGTAGGTACGTCACTGAAGGGACCACTTTTTGGAGTTCTATTTCTTGTAGGTCACAAATAGTGACGATCAAAAGTGCCTTTTAACCTACTTGAAATAAATAAATTCAAATTAGACTGAGAAGCAACACTTTTAGGACATCAAAATTACATAAAACAGGTCCGTAAAACACCCGACCTTTACTACTTCCTAACTTCCTAGTGCGTTGGCTGGGAAGAAGAAGTGGCGCAACAAACTCCCCAGCAGCACAGCTGTCTGTTACGTCAAACAAACTTCGTCACTTCAGCAGAAAGATGTCCACTGCTGGACATAGGCCTCCCCCAGGCTCCTCTACTTCAACCGGTCTTGTGCTTCCCACATCTAGCGGATTCCCGTGGCTTCCACAAGGTCATCGGTCCAACTTGTGGGAGGCCTTCCCATTCTGTCTTCCGGTACGCAAAACCTTTCGGCCCCATCGGCCATCTGTTTTACGCGCAATGTGCCACCTGCCCACTGCCATCTAAGTTTGGCAATTCTTCGGGCTATGCCCGTTGCCTTGGTTCTCCTGCGGATCTCTTCATTTCCGATTCGATCGCGTAGGGAAACTCCGAGCATAGCCCTCTCCATTGCCCTTTGGGTGACTTTAAGCCTTCTGACAAGGCCCATTGAATAGAATCAAACGAACTTGATTCTATTTAATAGTAGATATTTGTTTTTGACGTTGCTTTTCCATCGACAAGATAAAAAAAACAAGAGGGTTATGAGTCGATTTGCACAAATTGACTCGCCCAAAACGGTAAACCAACACTTAAATAATATATTGTTTTCTCTAGACGATTTGCACGAAGTCTGATAATAGGAGAAAATTAAACTAATACTATTACTTTATTGCATAAAATTCAAAAGGTGCCAATTGCCTAAATACGAATTTCTGTAGTTGTCGATTCGCCCATAAATAAATGATCTTCGTGCGAATCGCCTACAGAAAATAATATGGTCACATTGAAGTCTCGATTCACCGGCTTCTAGCGACAAAATTCGTACGAATCGATTATTGAGCCAAAAAGGAAGATTAAAAATATTTAATTATAAACACAGGCCTTTTAGCATTTATATCCCAGTTTCTGTATTCACTTGCACAAACTTATATGATTCACTGATCACACAAACTAAGGCGTGCTAAATTTCAAATACATACTACATTTACCGATCCCAAAATCCAGTTGGAGTCATTCCAAGGTTTAAAACAACCAACCCATGTTATGTTAGAGTGTCGGAACATTTTGTTTATTTCTTAAATATAACTATATTCTAAGGGGAATTATGTGAAGATAAATTAATATTCCACTTTTTTATTTATTTACATAATGTTTTACAGAATAAACGCAAGTCCTGAAAAGATTTGTTCATAATTGACTACCGAATTTATTTCAGTAAATTTTAATACAGGTATTTTTTACAAATGTACGTATTTTGCCATACTGACAGCCGATTGAGACAAAGAAAATTAAATCTTATTTTACGGCCAATAGACTCCATTTTAAATGCATAAAGTAATGCTGGGGTTTTTTTTTTTTTTTTTTTTTTGGGTGGGAAATCATCAAATAACTTCTCCCGCTCTGGGTGGAGCAGGAGGGCGTGTCAGACTTTTACTGACTAAAACCCACCCGTGTTCCTTCAGTAGCCCTTAAGCCAGGGGCTGTGGTGTCTCTTTCGAACAAACCCGCACCCCTGGCAGGCATCGGCCCTTGCGGGCCCCATCATTTTTTGTGCTGACATCTCTTTGAGGCGCGCGTGGAACACAACGCGCCGTCGACTTGGGCTTGGTCCTTACCGGACAGCGAGCTACCCATTACTCGCCGTCCGCAAGCCCATGCCTACGGTGGCCGGAAATCGGCCTGGGATTCCCGACGCCCAGGGCGTCTCCGTATCCTGCGGCGGCTGGGGTCGCGAGGGCGCATATGCTGCCTCTCCCTCACGTGCGCCGCCTCCCTCTTCGCGAGCATCACTGCTTCGCTGAAGGAGGTGACGGCTCCCCATGCCCTCTCGCTCCGTACCATGGCCTGGACCAGGGCCGGACGCGAGAGATCGCCGCCGCCGATCGCCTCCACGAGGACACGGCGGTGCTCCGCCCAAGCAGGGCAGACCGCCACCGTGTGCTCCACCGTGTCCTCAGGGCGATCTTCGCAGTGGAAACACCCGGGCGTTTCCTCCCGCCCTATCCGAAACAGGAACCTCCCGAAACAACCGTGTCCGGTGAGGACCTGCGTCAGGCGGAAGGTGAGGACGCCATGCCGCCTCTCGAACCACTCCTCAAAGAGGGGACTTACCGCCGCAATCGTGGCGTGCCCAGCACTGGGTTGCGACAATCGCTCTCTCCATGTCACCATGAGATCCCGCCGGAGCTCTGTCCGCTGTGCCGCAATTTCCCGCGGCAGCGGAGTTACGCCCCGGCGTTTGGCCTCCTCGCGCCACTCCCATATTTGCGCGAGGACCTTTGCCTCCAGATCCCATGGCGGTAATCCGGCAAGGAGGCCCGCCGCCTCGCCGGAGATCGTGCGATATCCTCGGATCATCCTGATCGCCATGACCCTATGGGACGCCCTCAGCTTGCGAGCTGGTTGGCGCCTCAATGTAGGCGCCCACACCGGCGCCCCGTATAGGGCCATGGACCGCACGATCCCCGTGTAGAGCCTCCGGCAGGAGGCGTTTGGCCCCCCTAGATTGGGCAAGAGCCGCTTCAGCGCAGCCCCGGCCCGCTCCAGTCTGGGAGCCAAACGGCGGAAATGCTCCGCGAAGTTCCACCGGCTGTCGAGGACGAGTCCCAGGTACTTCATCGTCGACTCGACGCCGATGTGAACCCCTCCCACCGTTATCTGGGAACCCGTCGGTGGCGCATTCCGAGGACCATGAAACCACATGGCCTCGGACTTGTGCAATGCCACCTCGAGTCCCAGTTGCCGGATCCTATCGACGATTGTCGCAACCCCTTGTGTCCCTAAGTCGGCCGCCGCCTGGTACGACCTCCCTTGCGCCAGGACTAGCGTGTCGTCAGCGTAGCAGACTACACTGACGCCGCCAGGGAGGTCGGCGCGCAGCACCCAGTCGTACCCGATGTCCCACAGATACGGCCCCAGGACCGATCCCTGCGGGACACCGCACGACATCTCTCGCCGGTTCCACTCTCCGAGGTGACCGGGGTAGATGACGGCCCTGTCCGTCAAATAGGCCTCGACCACACGACAGAGGTAGGTCGGCATCCGGTGATACCGGAGTGCCTCCCTTATGCAACTCCAGGGCAGGGTGTTGAAGGCATTGGCGATGTCTAATGACACCGCCAAGACGACCCCACCCCGGGCCACAGCATCCCCCGTCGTGAGGGCTCGCACGCGCATGATGGCATCCACCGTGGAGCGCCCCCTGCGGAAACCAAACTGGCTCTCCGCCAAATCCGGCCCCACCCGCACCAGCCGCCCGACGAGGCGGTCTGCAATTACTTTCTCAAAGAGCTTGCCCACCTCGTCGAGCAGCACAATGGGCCGGTATGCGGACGGAGAGTCCGCTGGGCGCCCCGGCTTCTTAATAAGGACCAGTTTCCCCGTCTTCCAGCGAAGTGGGAACTGGCCCTCTTCCAAGCATGCGCTTAGGAGCCCTCTTAGTCGAGGCCCGAGAGCCTGTAAGGCCAGGACCCAGGCTTTGCCGGGCAAGCCGTCGGGTCCTGGGGCGGTATTCTTGGCATTCAGCCTACGTACCGCCACTCTCAGGTCTACCTCGGTCACCTCTGGAGAGTCGTCGTCGTCGTCGGTGTGGTCCGCATCGGGCACCGCAGGAGGCGGAGCCATAGGCGGGGGAGCGTGCTCCCCTCGTGAGGGGAACAGAGCGCTCACCACGTCCTGCACGAGATGAGGCCGGAGACTCTGCGTCAGCGGGGGAGCCCACGGGCGGATTTTATCACGCACCGTTTTGTATGGGCGTCCCCACGGGTCTCTGTTCAGAGTCTCCAGCGACTCCTCGCGGGCCACAACTCTGGCCCGCAGGATCTCATCCCGGAGGGCGGTCTTCGCCACTCTGTACCCCTCGTACAGCTCCGCCTCAATGGCTTCCGTATCCGGAGGGCGGATACGGAGCCTGCGGTGCCTGGAGTAAAGGTGTCGCGCAGCAACACACGCCTCGCGCAGTGTTGTCAACTGCGGCGACCACCAGTACACCTGGCGTGAAGCACGACCTGGCTGGACCCGGGGCATTGCCACGTCACATACCTCGGACATGGTCTCCCGGAACCACTCGGCCTCGTCGTTGATGTTGGCAGGCCTGTCCGGTGATGACACCCAGGCCTGCACGATCGAGGCTTCCAGGAGAAGCTCCCGGTCCAGCTGCTTCAACGCCCACCGCGGACCACACGGGGCCTGTCGGACCGGCGCGCTCGAGGTCTGGGCGGAGACGTCAAACTGGATGTACCGGTGGTCGGAATACGTCTCCACCCCCTCCATGACGCGCCAGTCGATGACACGCGGCGACAGAGCGGGGCTGGCGAACGAAATGTCCACCACCGACTCACCCCGCATCCGCACACACGTGGCGACAGAACCCCGGTTTAGGACGACCAGGTCTGCTTCCAGAGCCCAGTCCTCCACCATCCTGCCCCGCACATTCGTCAACCGGGAACCCCAAGCCAAGCTCTTGGCATTGAAGTCCCCAAGGACGAGCACGGGGAGGGAACGAAACCCGACGACGACGTCTCTCAACTCCGCAAGGGAGTTGTGGAACTCGGCGAGAGTTCGGCTCGGGGAGAAGTACACCCCTACCACGACAATCTCCCCGAACCGTGCTGCAACGCAACCCCGTCCCCTCTTGACACTCTCGAGGGTCGGGGTACCGGCGGCGGCCGACGAAATGAGGGTCACTGAGCCGCTCAGGTCCTCCACCCAGTCATCCCTGGGCGGGACAAAGTACGGCTCAGCGACCACGGCGATGTTAATCGACCACTGCGCCATGCTCTGGATCAACAGATCCTGAGCGGCGGCGCAGTGGTTGATGTTCGCCTGGAGGAGGCGTAATGGGGCCGTTACTGGCATTCCATTTCAGCCCCCTCCGGGGCCTCCTGGGTAGGCCTTGGCGGGATGGCGGCAACTAGGACGACGGTGGAGGCGGCAGCGGCAGCGGCAGTGGCGGCGGTTGCGGCGGTGACGGCGGTGGCGGAGGGTTTGGGTCTGCCTCGGCCCCTGGCTTCAGCGGGTGGAGCGCAGGCTTTGCTCCCAGCCCGGTGTTCGGCCGGCTTTCCAGCTGCCGCACATAAATAACAGTGCGGCTTGGCGGTGCACGAGCCGGCCTTGTGACCGGGCTGACCGCAGCGGAAGCAGTGGCTGCTGCGGTCCACCTCCGAGGTGCATTGCACTCCCACGTGGTGGCCCACCTGGCAGCGGAAGCACCTCAGAGGTCTGGGTTCCAGCAGCTTCACCTGCGCTGAAACCCAGCCCACCAGGAGCCTTCGACCCTCCTCCGTAATCTTTCGGGCCGCCGACACGGGGCAGCTCACCGTTACGGTTCGCTTCCCCGTGTTGTCAGGACGGATGGTGCCTGCCTTCACCTGCTCGGCAGAGCATTCTCCCGTCCTGACTACGGCGGCCACAACCTCGCCCTCCGTCACTGAGTCGTCGAGGCCCAAGATGCGCATGTCAGCGCACTTGGTGGGCCTGGACACTCGGACCTCGTCCGCGTCTAGGGACGCCCTAAGCTTTTCAGCTAGGGCGTCAGCGGTCGGGCCACTGGCCGCGCCAGGGATCTCCAACATGCGGGCTCCAGTCGCAGTGACTCTCATCCGCATGCCGTTGGAGACTCCCAGCTCCGCGAGGTTCACCGCCGCCTTGGCTTTTAAGAGCACGTCGCAGTAGGACACGCCCTTCTTCTCCGCTTCCGGCTGTAGTGTGATCACTACAGCGGCGGACTTCGGGGCGCGTAACCTACCCGCGGCGCTACGCTTTTTGCGCCGCTGCCGCCTCTCCTTGCGTTTGGCCGCCCTTGCGGCCTTGCCCGCCTTCCTCTTCTCCCCAGCAACTTGCCATTCGGCGTCAGCCGGAGGAGATTGAGGAGGTGGGGCCGTCCGTCCTGGCACCAGGGGTGGTGCCGTCGCCGCCTGCGTAGCCACCCCGCCCTTCTTGGGCTTGGGCGGCACCGGTTTTGCCGGGGTCCGTCCCGACTGCGACGCTGATTTGGCCGTGGCAGCCGTGGCAGCAGAGTACGTGACCCCCTTCTGCTGGCCCAGGGCCGGCCGACTCGTCGCCAGCGGGGGCCGCAGGACTATTGCCTCCAGGGCGGAGAACCGGCTCTGAAAGGCGGCCAGCTCCTGCCGCACCAGAGTCAACACCCGGTCCTCCTCAGGCACGGGTCCACGCTGCCCATGCCCCGCCCCCTTCTGAGGCACCACCCTCGGGCCAGCTCCTCGGAGCACGGCCAGGTCCGCTCGGAGCTCCTCATTCTCCTTTTGGAGATGCTCCATGGCGGCTGCCAAGCGGGCGACCTCCGCCCGCATTTCGGACATGATGTCCGTCGGAGGTCCGGTGTTCAGGTCCTCCGCTGCCGCCATAATCGAGGCTATGGCTGCGGCAATGGCCTTTTCTTTAGAGGCCTGAAGCCTCTTCAAGGCCACCCCCTTGACTGCAGCAGCCACAACCTCCGCGAGCCTGGCCGTTTGCTCCGAGTGGGAGCCGCCAGCGTTGTCCGGCTCACCGCCAGACGACTCAGACTCTGAGAGGACTCTGCTACCGGTCCCCCCTGAGAGCCGCCCCTCCGCGGCATACGCCTCGGATGACTTGCCCGCCTCGGCACTCGGCTCGGCGGGATCTTTTGTGGTTAGGCCTCTGCCTAACCGGACCCCACCGCCCCGACAGACCTTTCCGAGCTTCGAGGTCGGGGCCATTCCGCCATCCGAGGACGAACCCCGGCCGTTCTTCGGTTTGGGGCGCTTCTTGAGGAACTCCGTCCTCCTCGAAGCGCCCACCGCCGCATGCTCCGGGCCCTTTTCAGAGCCCTTAGCGCTCGATGCAGAGTCGGACTCCGACCCCGCATCACTTACCTCCTCTACCTGGTTTTGTTTGTTTTTTAATAATTTTTCCATTTTAGTTCCCACGAGTGTAAACTTTGTGTACTGGCTCAAAAAATAGTGGTTCGCACTCGAGACTAATTTAGCTACCCATTAGTCAAGCTTGCAACCTCCCTCACGGTGCGCCGCCGCTTGGAGGTTTGGGGTAATTTTTTATAGAGGATTTCTTCCTCGCGGCCCGGGCGGTTAAGCCAAGGCCCTCGACCCCCGTCAAAAGTCAGAGACATGACCGTGACAATCTTCGGGGCTACGAGATTAACGGTGGCAGAAGGAGAGCACTCCTTCTTGCCTGCCCGGTGGCAGGGTGAGTGCACACCGAGCCCGCTCTTACTCCGCCGCTGTGCGTCTCTGCATGAGCGCAGAGATACACGCGTTGGAGCGTCCCGCCGACAGGATATTGGCATACGGGCAACGACACCCCTTAGGCATAGTACCCAATGGGGCGACATTGCCCGCATCCCAGGGTGCACCGTCCCGGAGACTGGCCTTTCCCCCAGACGTATCCAAGGGAAACTCCAGCCCACGGGCACACGGGGAGGTTTCCTGTCCAAGCACCCCAAGTAATGCTGGGGTCAAAGCTATTTTTAATTAAATTATAAAAGTTTGCTTTAAAAAACAAGTTTTAAGTAGTTATAATATGCTTTTGACGCGCGCATATTTGCCAACTTAGTCCCCACCACTATCTCTATCTTCCATTTCATTTGCGTCAAGCAATTTATTTCCTCAAAATATTTTCGTCTCGGCCAGTTTAAAAGGAAGAACATTATAGAGCGTTCCACCGTCAAGTACCATTCCGTTTGGGAGCGTCGCAGCCTTGCCCTCTTGACTTCCAACTCGAACTGAAAGTTTAAACATGGACGCACTCGCCCCAGCACTGTTTACTCGAAAAGTGTAGTGGTTGCAGTTGAAAATGTTGGTGGAGTTGTACATGGCTGCGGTTTCAGTAAAATTGTGTGTTATCTTTATTGAATTGTTTCCGCCCTCACGGCCCTAGCCTCCGCAGGAGACCGGGAATCCCAGGCTGATTCCCAGCCACCGTAGGCGTGGGCTTGCGGACGGCGAGTAATGGGTAGCTCGCTTCCGGTAAGGACCAAGCCCAAGTCGACGGCGCGTTAAGTTCCAAGCGCGCCTCAAAGAGATGTCAGCACAAACCGTCGGAGCCCGCAAGCGCCGATGCCTGCCAGGGGTGCGGGTTGTTCGAAAGAGAATCTGTGGCCCTTGGCACACAGGCTACTGAGGGAACACGGGTGGGTTTTTGTCAGTTAAAGTCTGACACGCCCCTCCTGCTCCACACAGAGCGGGAGAAGTTATTTGATGACTTCCCACCCAAAAAAAAAAAACCGTGGCTTCGCCCGTGTGGTAGGCGGAAATTATCCCGAAGAAACGTACCACCGGGATAAAAAGTATATGTATTAATCCAGTTAATGAACTATATGTGTGCCAAATTTCATCCAAATCCGTACTGCCATTTTTGCGTGATTGAGTAATAAACACCCAAACGTCTAAACATACACACTTTCTCATTTATAATATTATATAGTATATAGTAGTAAGATTATGTACCTAAATCACTATGTATGTACCTATATGTTGGTTTATGATGTAAAATATCGCAGTTTTTGTCATTATCTGTCTTATCTATCTAACGCCGCAGTTCTATTATTTTCAGTGTTAATCCTGCCTATAGAGACAGTTGATTACAATTGACTGACAAAACAGTTTGTTCAAAATATTATTTCTTAATTGGTCTTCTCTATGAACCCAAGCAATTCGAAACCGACTAGGAAGCTCAAGTTTAATCAAGAGAACATTTAACAAAGGCAATTTGATAATCAAATTGTGAACCGGACTCACCAAATCAAATCATATGATCGAGTTAAGCAAATTCTTGTTCTCATATTGAGTTATAGTTCAAGCCAATCATAAAACTTTGAACGGATAAAAATTCTGAACTCTTGGAAAAATTGACTGGAATACCCAAGTTCAGAAGATATCCGTTTTACGTAAAAAAATCGCCGGGGTAATTGCTCAAAACACTTAAAATGATACTCTGAGAAGAAAGGCCGAAACAAACTCAGAGGTCACAGTCTCTTTTAAAATCCAGACATAATCTTGGTCAGATCATGTGAAGACCATGTGGATTGGTGTCTGAAATGGTGTGGAAAGAACCACACAAATTGAGTGGAACTGTCCAATCAGGGCACGCATTTATCAGTAATCATGCAGCTCAGCTCACGTTAATCAATAAAAATATCATAACCCTTATACTGCTAGGTGTAAACCCGTAGTCCACTTGAATGTACCTGAACCGTTTCCAAACCCAAGTGGGCAGGTATAAGTCGAACCTCGTAAAGTGGGGCTACCTCCACTGATGTTACTCAAACTATACTCGACCTATCTTTCTCTCTATGCCCCAAAACATGCTTCCAGCGTGCTGTTCTGTGCTGCCGCCGATAACGCAGTAGAAGTGGCGAAGTTTTGGGCCAACAAAATTTAATAAGTGTCGTGCCAGCGACACGAAGAAGAAGATCATATACATAAACCTGAACATAATGACCGCCACTCTTATCTCTCTTAGATGCAACTTCTAACATATAGAAGCTCCTTTGCCACAAACTGTAAAAAAGAACGTTATTTTTAACGACATCCGAACCGCTTACTTCCTTACCTTGCCCTAACCTCGGTTACAAGTTTAAGAGGTTATGTGTTCATAGTTCACGACTATTATGCGTTCAATGGTTTTACCCCAATACATATTTTGTAAGACGGAATAGTGAAAAGTTTTTGTTGTACTTGTTTCTTTTTTATAATTAATTGTTTGTTGATTTTGCAAAAACCTGCAGTCTAATGCGTGATCTATCAGAATCTGAATAATTTTGAAAGATACTGCGAATCCAATATTTTAGTAATGAACTTTCATGTGAAAAAACTTTGCTCAACAACGTCAAATGTCGAACATTAGAAGTTAGAACTCACAACAATCTTTCGAGATATTGATTCGAAACCGAAACTTCTAGAGCAACGACTATAGAACTGAAACTTAATCGTCTTTATAATTGACTAAAATTTACGTTTACTTATTACTAAAATAAGGGTAAGATTATTAAACCGGAGCCATGATATTGTTATCCCGATTTTGTTGATGAGGTTCCAAATAGTATTTAATTCTGTTTGATAGTAAACGTAAGATTGTTAGTTCAGTTCTAGGTCAACTCAGACCCTTTGTTAATTAAAACTTTGAAATGACATCTAAAATAAAAAAGAGATTAATTATTTCAGCTTATAATGACCAAGCTTCGTTAGTCCACCAGACTATAATAAATTTCAAATTATTTAACAAGAAAATGGACCTAAAATACAGGCGTGAAGCCGCAGAGCTAGGTTTATAGAAATTAATAAGTCTGGCATAACCTTTTCAACTATTCAATAACAGATTGTTTTGAGTTCAGGCGACTTTGTCTGTGATTTGCAGCCAAGTGTTGTCAAGAGCATGCTGAGTTCTGCCGAAATACTCCCATCCCGTTTTGAAGATGATGTTTTGGTTGGTAGAAATAGGAGAAGGTACTTGTTTAGTCATAATTATCTTGCTATTGGTTACGGTAATCGTGTTACGCTGAATTTTTAAACGATATTGCTATCACTACGTACTATAAAACACAGTAACCCGCCGCGTCTATCTGTCTGTCAGTTTCAAAAAATGCAGAACGGATTTTCATGTGGTTTTTACCTATAGACAGAGCAAATCATGAGGAAGGTTTTTTTTTAGCGTAGGTAATCATCAAATAACTTCTCCCGCTCTGGGTGAAGCAGGAGGGTGTATCAGACTTTTACTGACTGAAACTCACCCGTGTTCCCTCAGTAGCCTGTGTGCCAGGGGCTACGGTATCTCATTTGAGCAACCCGCACCTTTGGCAGTGTACATTTTCATGCACGAAAATAATGAGGAAGGCTTAGGTGTATAATTTATTAAAGTTTTGTGTAAATTGGTTAAAAGTAGTTGTATTTAAATAGTTAGTTCCAATTTATTATGCATTACAACTAATTTTTTTAAGACATGTAACATCTACCAACCCGCGCTAAGTGCACATGGTGGATTACGGCCTACTTTCTCTCACATAAACGAGCCCTATGGCCCAGCAGTGGGAACATTATCATGAAAGAGCGTAGGGTGCGCCTAAAGAAGTTTTGACTTAAAAATACGCAATTTGCATTGCATTTGAAGGCAACGTTAATTGCCAATATTGCCATTCTCAATTCAATGAACTTGATCAGGTTGCTTTCAGTAATCTGATCAAGTTCGTCGAATTAAGCATTGCGACTGCCAAGTACAGAATTTCATGAAAATTATTGTTTCTGACTTTTAAACTATTATTTTGTTAATGACGTACTTTGTGAAATTTCACTCCTTTTTATAAAAGTCACTTGAGATTTTCCATTACAATGAATATTCAGTGTAAGGGGACTACTCACACTTATTCAGCTCTGTTCAGCCTTTGTCTATAGAAAACAACGATTTTGTATGAGATGCGTAGGCAAAGCATAGCAAAGCTTCAGCAGCGGAAAGCAGAACGGACTCTATACAAAATCTTATTTTCTATGGACAAAAGCAGAACAGAGCTGAATAAGTGTGAGTAGTCCCTATGGTTGGTACGAGGCGATTGACCTCAATCTCGCTTGTATAAATTATATTTCAGTACACTGCACAAAATAACTGTTCAGGGTGTTATTTAAAAAAATAACCAAAAAAATACTGTGATATTCCGGAATACATTATTAAACATAATTATGTTCTGGAATATCACAGGATTTTTAATGTTATTTTTTGAACATGTTATTTTATAGCGCCATTCCAATCCAATTATTGGTAAAAAACCTGCAATATATCGCAGGCAGGCTATAAATGTCAAGTCTATTAAATCAAATTCACCTACGGACGACCAAAACGACTGCGTCGATTTATGACATTAAATGTCCGTGACAAAAAATTCAGCTGGAAAATATAAACGGCACTAAATTTTTGTCAAATTGTTTTTTTTAAACCACTGAATAATAGTCGTGGGTCATTTAATTTTCGACGTATTGGGTCAGTCATCGTAGGTGGTAACAATTATACAGGAAAAGTTTTTATCCAGTGCGCAAATTGTAACCAAGAATTCAGCATATCATTCTAGACGCAGAAATTTTTCGCCGAATACACAAAAAAGAATCAGCTGTTCCATACATTTTGACCGCGTAGGTATTGCACTTTTCTATGAAACATCAGATTTTTTTTGTACAACCGGCGAAAAATTTCTCCGCTAGGGGTTCTAGAACGATATGTCGAATTCATGGTTACAATTTGCGCACTTGATAAAAACTTACCCTGTAGAGTTCTTACGTAGCGGGTAGAAGCAACAACCATAACTTCTTCAATGAGAGATTCGAATCGTCTATCCAAAGTACACAACTTTAAAAAATACCCGCCATGCAAGTCGGACTCGCGCCCGAAGGGTTCCGTGGCATTATCTATAAAAACGGCAAAAAAATCACGTTTGTTGTATGGGAGCCCCCTTAAAATATGTATTTTATTCTGTTTATTAGTATTTATTGGTATAAGGGCAACAGAAATACATCATCATCAGTGCTGACACCAGCCTAGTTTGAATAAATGACTTTTGATTTTGATTCTGTGAAAATTTCAACTGTCTAACTATCATGGGTCATGCTTGGTGACAGACGGATAGACAGCGGAGTCTTAGTAATAGGGTACCGTTTTACCCTTTGGGTACGGAGCCCTAAAAAGTCAAACCAAAGGAAAACAACAGTCTCATCATCACTACCCAGCCTTTTCCCAACTATGTTGGGGTCGGCTTCCAGCCTAACCGGATGCAGCTGAATAACAGTATTTTCAATTTCAATTTCAATTTATTTAATAAAAACGTATACAAAAACAGTACATTTAGCCAACAGAAGTAAATTACCATACAATTATAGTGCCTAAAAATAAACTATTTCTAAAATATATATTTTACAAGTGCAAGTGATAATGTTCCGGAATTAGAAAGTTAGGTTGCGACTCACCCGATCTAGGTTTATAGAAACCTGTGTTTCGGGCCATCACTTTACATTTCAATTAAATTGGGTCAATATCATTTAAAATTAAGTTTATATAAAAATAATCTATTAGCAACTATGAGATAAAGCATATTGGTAATTAAACATTAATACCTATAACTAAGCCACTGTAAATACTACAAAATATTTAAATACTTACGAGGGAATAATTAATTATTGTCATGACATAATTTCCAGAAGTTTTTCTGTGTCTGCGTAATTTAGTAACGCTAAGTATTCTGATAACACAGCACTACATTTTTTATAGCTCAAACGATATATGCTCATTAATTTGTTAAGTCTATTATACAGAAAAGGACCTAAATACACATAAAATCGATTAGCAAACGCATGTCTAGTTTGAGGCTTTATGCAAACTAAATCCTTCCTTCTCTTGTCGGAAGGTACTGGGTCTAAAGGAAGTGCAGTGTGCTGGTGAAGTACGATGCTTAGAATGAATAATTGCCGAACTGTTAGTACATTACATGCAATGTAGAGCTGGTGCGTAGGAAATCTAAAAGGGCGAAAGGTAGCAACCTTTAGAATTGCTCTTTGAGCACGCTCTAGAGGGAGTAAAATTGTTTTTGCTGCACCACCCCATGAAGTTATGCAATAGCTAAGAATGGGTTGACACAAAGCCAAATAAACCTGTTTAATTAATTTATAGTCGGCTGTGCTCCGTAAATTCTTAAAAACATATATTAATTTGCGCACTCTAGCACATAGTAAATCGATATGTTTACGGAAATTTAGATTCGTGTCAATAGTGACACCTAGATATTTCAAATGGTCAGCTTTAGCTAAAGTAGTGCAAGAACATGCAGTGTCAGCGTAAGTGCTACAATTATGTGCGTAAATGTTTATATTATTTAGCGGTATGTTAGTGTTTCTCATTGCAAATAAAATGTATTTTGTTTTATCTGCATTTAATGTTAGGATGTTATTATGGAGCCAATCGGACACTATGTTAAAACCATTTTGAGCGTGTTCATAGACCTCAGCTCTTGATTTAGCTGAGAACAGTAGAGCGGTGTCATCAGCATAAGACATTATGACACCATTTTGAAGTGGCAGGCTGCACAGTTCATTTATATAGACCAAAAATAATGTGGGCCCCAAAATGCTGCCTTGTGGAATGCCAAAAGCACTATTTTTAAGTTCAGAACTTGTATACTGACCTATTTTTACACTTTGATAACGCTCGCTGAGATAATCAGCAAATAGTAGAAGTTGTGCTCCTCTTATCCCTAGTGTTTCAAGCTTGTGCAAAAGTAAAGTACAAGAAATAGTGTCGAAGGCCTTGGCGAGGTCTAGAAAGATACCAATTGTGTGCATACCATTATCTAGATTAGTAGCAATATAATCAGTTAATTTGTGTACTGCCTGGCCAGTTGATCTTTTGGGCCTAAATCCAAATTGATTATCTGAAAGTAGTTTGTTATCTTCCAGATATTTTATCAACCTACAGTTGATAATTTTCTCTAAAACTTTTGAGAGTCCAGTTAGCACTGAAATGGGTCTGTAGTTATCCACACAATTTTTGTCTCCTGACTTGAATACAGGAGTAACCATCGCTTTTTTAAGGAGTTTGGGGAATATTCCATTAGTTAAACAAAGCTGAAAAATGTGGGTTAGCGGAGGGGCAAGTGTGTATCTAAATCTTTTAAGTATATTATTGGGTATGTCATCCCACCCAGTAGCACATATATCTTTTAACCCGAATAATAATCTTACAACTTCGTTAACGTCTGTATCTAATAAAACAAAAGACTTTACTGTAGAGGATATTGTCGCAGTCGTGTTTTGAGGGAATAAAGTTTTAAAATATCGCGATTTTTCAGCCAGGTTTTTACCAACGTTAGCAAAAAAATTGTTCACTTTATTCATTGCTTCGGATGGATTTATCTCTGAAGACAGTAAATCGAACGGAAGCTCGGTATTTTTCGTTCTAAATGTATTAGTTTTTATAAATTTCCACACAAGCTTACTATTTTTTCCCGCCTTCTGCAATTCATTTTTATCATATTGATTTTTTAGTTTTTTCAAAAGATTATTGCAGAAGTTCCGGTACCTTTTATAAGTAACAGAAAGTATTTCGTTATCAGGTGATAGTTTCAATTTCAGGTGAAGTTTGTCTCTATGTCTTATACAACGAACGAGACCGGGTGTGATCCAGGGTTTGATACAACTGTACTTTCTAGGCATTGTCTTAGTAAATGTGTTTTTGCTTATTGAAAATTGTAACGAGTCTATGAAATACTTTAAAGAAATATTTGCATCGTTTGAATTATAAACAGGGTCAAAATTAATAGCGCGTATGTCATTTTCGAGGTTTGTCATGTTGACTTTAGTATAGCTACGCATGCAGTTTTTTCTAGGTGAACTTATTTGTAATGTTAGTAAAACAGCTTGATGATCGGTAAGCGAGGAATTAGTAACCAATGTTTTCGATGGATTTTTGGATTTTAGAATGAATTTTACATGAAGCACCTACCTATCTGACCTCTACAACCCAGTTACTGGGTAATACAATACCTATTAGTACGATACCACTGGTTGTCAGACTTTCGGGCCTCTGACGGCCCGTAAACTACGTGCACGTCTTTTTACATCGTTCTCACAAATGTATAATTTCAACATGAATGATGTCACCAAAAGATTGTCCGTGGAGTTGCTTGCCCGTTCTTCTCCATAGGTAACTACAACGCTTCGGAATAAGTACCTATTAAGCCTTATCTTTCTGGCTGAAATTCGTTTATTTCAAGTAAATTTTTTGAGTTTCAATTTATGTTTGAGCTATATGCACTACACAGTCATAATTATAAAATATCTACCGTAACTCAACTCCCTAAAAACTTAGGAAATCGGCTCAGAAGATGGGGGACCAAGACAAGTAATTTACTGTTGTTTTTGTCCACTATGGGATGACAATCTGCTATGATTTGTGAACTACAACTATAATTTACGAGCACAAAATGTTATTGGTTTTAGTTTGTAGCGGTTATAGGCAGACTGTCAAAACCAGACTGTTGTGAACTCTGTTTTATTGGTTGGGCTTGCTTGTAATCTTCGATCGAGTTCTTTGGAAAATGTACGGTGACCGCAAATTGCTTTTACTATGTGGTCTGTAAACTCATATTTTACGTTAATTATGTCATGGGTTTCAGCTCAAACATAACCCGTCTTTTTCACAACCTAACTAATACATATTTTAATGGAGGAATAAGTTTGTTTGTTTATTACTCTTTCACGCTAAAAGGACTAAATGGATTTAGATGAAGTTTTACACACAGATAAACGATTACCTAGGCAAGGAAATAGGCTACTTTTCAGCCTGGATCGCAAACGAAATTGCAGGCAACAGCTAGTGAGAAATTATTTCTGCTTGGGAACTGCACTAATAGACACTTAGGCAGTATCCTCTTTATTAACTAAGCTATTATAAAATAAGCCAATGAATTAACAAAAACTCATGCTAATTTCTAGCACATTATGTTGGTAAAAAAGTAAGTGCACAAACTAAAATCCGACTCATGAAAAATCACGAAAAGTTTGAATCAAGAAAATATTCTCAACTAAAAGCCGTCTGCTAGTGGTGCGGGTTGCCCGAAAGAGACACCATGGCCCCTGACACACAGGCAACTGAAGGAACATGGGTAGGTTTTAGTCAGTAAAGTCTGACGTGCCCTCTTGCTTCACCCAGATCGGGAGAAGTTATATGATGAAATCACACCAAAAAAAAGTAAAAAATCTGTAAGACGTTGTGTGCCATTTACACTTATGATCCTTAGTTAGGGTAGGCAATTTTTTTGTGGTTCATTTTTGGACTTTATATTATCTAGATAGCGCCATATTAAATTTAATATGACATCACACAGCTCACAACCAGCGGATAATAGAGATAGTTGTCACGAAACCAATCAAATTCATTTGCCAAAATAAATTATGTTAAATAGTTTAGAAATTATGAGGGAACAGTAGCCCTAGTGTGAGTTTAATTTACCCATCTCGATTAAAACGCATCGAGCGCGTTTGGCGCTCCCATTGGTCCGTCACCAATCCAGAGCCAATCGGAGCGCCAAACGCGCTCGTTGCATTTGATCGGGATGATTAAATGAAACGCACACTAAGGCCTCTGATGAATGAACATACACAAATACATACCAGTCAAAATCATAAAAGGAGTCTTTTTTGCTTTGCCGTAGTCCATCTCAATCCTTTCCAGTCCATTATGTACCACCTCAAGTAACTGTTCTTGCAACATCGATTTTCCATAACCTAAATCAGTTGATCCTTTCCACTTAAGTGCAAGAATTACTTTTAAAAGTCCCGCCATAAAGATCCTGATGCGTTCTTACCAAATTCAATTCCAAATAGATTGGGAGCATTTATTTTTATCAATATAGCCCCTCTGGGCCACAACACAAATCTGTGGCTTCACTTTACGGGCCCTTTTATTGTTATGGAAAGCTATTTTGAAACTTTATTGTGTACTAACTATAGCTGGTTTGTGTGTGTACTAAAGAATACTATTCTTTACCATGTGCCCATCTGCCAGGGGTGCGGGTTTGTTCGAAAGAGATACCACAGCCCCTGGCATATGGGCTACTGAGGGTATACGGGTGGGTTTAGCCAGTAAAAGTCTGACACGCCCTCCTGCTCCACCCAGAGCGGGAGAAGTTATTTGGTGATTTCCCACCCAAAAAAAAACCATGTACCCATCGTTTAACCGTTACGCATTTGGTTCTAGGCCAAACAAACTGGCTAGGTTAGAATGTTTTTGGTTGTATTCTAAATCATATTTTGTATCCCTGATAATATACAAAGTGTAACAGAGTAAACACAAGTCCTGAAAGTAGTTTGTTCATTATGAACTACTGAATTGATTCCAGTAATTTTTTTAATCGATCTTTTTTTTCAAAAAGTATTTGTTTTGCGCCGAACTGGCCAAAGAATATTCAATTTTATTTCAAGGCAATAACACTCAATTTTAAATGCAGACAGTTTTGGTAGCGTCAACACTTTTGTTAATAATACCTGTTAGCTTAAAAATAAGTTTTAGTCATTGTGTTATAACTCAATACTCAAATTTGGGTGTATGAGGTCTTGCATGAATTATGTTACATGCATATTATACTACACATAATATCTTAATGCAAATGGAGGTTAGATAAGCAGTCGCTCCATGTAAAATACTGGTATTCAGCTGCATCCGGTTAGACTAGAAGCCGACCCCAACAAAGAAAGTTATGCAGACAGAGAGAGAGGCTAGGCAGATTGATTGATAATATATTCTACAGCACAACAGTTTGAAATATATGAAGTCCACAACCATAGGTCTTCATAGGTCGTAGGTAATTCTTTCAAATTTTCGTTATTATGAATTCTTACATTATTCTACAACTTAAACTATGCTTTGTTTAAGTCTCCATTACGATGCCAGTTTTAACTATTGGTTTTATATCGTACTAGCAGCGTTCCGCGATTTCACCCGCGTAGTTCCCGTAAGAATACGGGGATAAAATATAGCCTATGTTACTTGGGGATAGTGTAGCTTCCCAACAGTGAAATAATTTTTCAAATATCGGTTCAGTAGTTTCGGAGCCTATTCTATGCAAACAAACAAACAATCAAATCTTTCCTCTTTATAATATTAGTATAGACTAGGTAGTAATAGGCCTTGACAAAATAAGTGGCTAAATAGTACCAACCTACATTGATCACAACAGGCGTATTATTCTTTGTAAATTATTTCATCACCACTGCTCTCAAAACGGTGAAGGAAAACATCGTGAAGAAACCGGCATTTCTTAGAACCAAAAACTCCAAAAACATGTGCCATTTACCAACCCACACTGAGCCCGCGTGGTGGATTACCACCCACTCCGTCTCACCAAGAGGAGGCCTGTGTCCCAGCAGTGGGATTATAACATGCTGATTATGCTTTTGCAGTAAGCAGGAAAATAGTCCCAACCAACTTTTGATTATTTCTTCAGCATTACGGATACCACTCGTATATAAGTCACGCTCTAAATAACGCTCATCATAAAACGATTCTCCATTTTTATAAAACTTAAGATTTTCATTTCCAATTTTTTGCTCACCATTTTTATCTTGAGTATTAAATTAGTACGATCGCACTACACCTACCTACCCTTAATGGATCACGTACAATGAACATTAAGGTTGATAGTAAGAGCGGAACGTTCGGTGCTTCTGAACTTTTTGCTGGGTCTTCGAAGTTTTTGTCAAAGCTTTGGGGCCCGGAATTATTTATAGCAGTTATGTTTCTGAAAAGGAGAATAGTTAAACAGCTTTCCCCCGCTGATATACCATGAAAACTGTTTTCACACATTCCGGTAAGCAATCTTCGTTTTTTTTTCTGATATTGCTATGAAATCTAGTCAAAGACATTAGTCGGATAAGCCATGAAGACCTAGCATACTGGTTAAAGAGAAGGCGGTTACAATCCGATTGTATACTCATGAAACATGTTTTCAGTGTAATATTTTTTCTTATACCTAACATGAAAGATGAGCATCGCCCAGTCGTGACCAGAAGGCTGGCCTATTTTTGGCGAAAGGGTCAACATTGCCATGCAAGATGGCAGAGCTTAGCCTTTTGGTCACTTTTACTCTTGACACCGATGTGGTAGAATTTTTTGATGGCCTGGGATTCTTCCTCTCTTAATATATAAGTAGGTACAGTCACGGACTTTAATTGATGAGCCGCTTGCCACAGTTCCTATTTTAGCCGTGTAATGCAAATCGGGTTTAGTCGGTTATACTCGTACATAGTCCACAGTGACAACCCAAAGTCAACCAATTGCAGGGCTAGCAACCGTAACCTAGCGACAATTGTTTTAGCGTAGCGATAGTAACGTTAGCGTACGGAGAAATTATAATTTCTCCGTACGCTAACGTTACTATCGCTACGCTATGATTGGTCATTACGACATCGGAAAAACTGGTATCCACGATTTTATCCAAACGCGTAGCGCCCAAGATAACGTTCATGTCAATTATGATAACTGTTGCACATAAACATAAATAACACCTAACTGCCGCCATCTTGGAACAATTGATTACGAATTTTATTTACTATTTCTGTTTTTTAGTTGTCATTTCAACTGTCAGTCTTCGGATAGGTTTTCAGAAATAACGAGTATTTAACGAGCTCTAATTGAAAGGAGGTCAGTATCAAATAGATTGGATAAACGTGTGAAATAGTGTATTGACGTAACATTCATTGACAACTTATTAGTCAACTTTCAACCTCTATGGATAAGACTATCTCGATTTTAGGTAACTCGTCATCTCGTTTCTGTAGCCTCGTGAATGTATAAAACTACAAAATTGGAAAGTTTAAAAGTGGCTCATCAATTAAAGTCCGGGACTGTACATATTATTTTAAGTCATTTAGATTACATAATAAACATTGAACCTGATCTAATGCAACCTGATACGGTAATTAACCATAATGGGGCAGTACATAAATGAGTTAACCCTCAAGTACCTAATTATGTTTACAAAGTAAAGGAAGTTATTTAGTTATCTTAACCATTAAATTACATAAGATTAGACACTAAAGTGCTTGAATTTATCCCAAAACAGACCTATCTAAATTAGGTTGCGGCTTCCTCTTATAATATACTTGTACTTATATCTGAACGGACTCAATTATAGTCAAAGGATTCCGGTATTACGGGCTAGAACGGTTTCAAGGAAGAGTATTTAGAAATTCTGATTAGATAATCTAAACTTAAAGTGAAATATTATCGTGTGCTACGTGTGGCTTGCTATGTGTGAAACTGACCAAGGGCTGAACTCAAGTTAGGATAGAACAGTTGTATCAATGAAGAAGCCAAATATACTAAGTTATCGAACTTGATGCTCATACCCGTCACAAAACATATCCATATTTTTTATTGGATGATCAAACGGGAACACAGAATCTAGAACAGCTTTAATCAATTATCTCAGTAAATCACAGTCCATTGTTGACCTTATTATGTAGCCAACAGTGGACTGCGAAATGGTGAGTTGCGCCACAAAAATCTGGTTTTTCGCTCTCTATATCCAGTCTATCCTAAATCCATCATAAGTAAATAAAGTAAGCAGATTCTGGTAAAAACCTGGTCCTGCCTACTTTTTTTTTAACTAACGAAATAACCAACATTATGTTCAACGCAATCATACTAATTCTCATTAAAAACACCAAAGTATTTAACAGCAATAAATCCATAACATTACCGCCTACGTCAGCAAAATGAAAAAAAAAAAAAAACACCTCGCAAAATTTTCGTTCATAACCGTGAAAAAATCGTTGTCCTACGCAGGTAAGGATAATCAAATATCTGGGAGAACAGACCCGTATATCAAAGGCCTCGGTGGGGTGCTTACGTGAAAAGCGGGTTGGAATAACTTAGGACCTTCAGGTTGTTACTTTAGCTTGCTAGAAAAACCGGATCGTCTGCCGAAATTGTGTAAGTCAACTACAGAAAATTATAAGTGTTAGTTGTTATTTTTACTCTCTTATATGGCAATGTTCGGATAAAATTAATTTTCGTCCCCAGAAGACTCTTTGAACACTTCTGTTAAAAATGGTGTTAAAATAACTAGTTGAGAGAAATCTGAAGGCCAATTCTACTAATTAAAAACGTTCGCAGTGTCATCTCGGCGACAATCGAATTTCAAAAATTTGACAAAAATGTATAGGATTTTTTGACAGATTGACACTGAGATCAGACTGTGAACGTTCTTAAAATTAGTAGAATTGCCCCTCTGTTTGAATGTATACATGAGTGCAATAGACTTTTCCGTTTTTTTTAAAGAATAGATCATCTACTGAGTAGATACACGGCTATACCTTGCTTGAGCCTAAAGTCTTGAAGTCAAAACTTTCTGTTCTGCATATTAGTACGTAATAGGATTTGCAAATGCAGAACTTATGAATTCTGACACTTGAAAAATATGAAAGAATTTTTCTTTTTACCGACACCAAGTCTTTCAAACAGATCATTGCGGAGGGTTGAGTTGAAAATGTCAGTATCAGTTTTCACAAATCTGGCTAAGTACGAACTCCAGGCGAAAGGTGGATCCTGGCTGAATGCCAGATACTAAGGAAAAATGTTGGGAACTTGGAAACATTCTTTCTCGCATTTAACATGAAACAAAACGCTAGAAATAAAATAGTCTTACTAAAATTGAGATTGGGTAATACATTTAGGGGTGAACCATTTTTTTGTTTCTATTTATTTGGTCCAGCCTGGGCGAGATGTTTTATTGCCTTATCTGTGTTTGTGTGTGAAATAAACTAGGCAAATTATTACGACGTATTCTTCTCGGACGGACTATTCATTGCATATTATAAGATTTTATCAAATACAGCGAGTGAGCCACTTAGTAGTTAGAACACTGTAACTCAATAATAAAGATTCTAACTGCTGCTATATATCATAAAAAAAGTATCTTCAATAAGCTAAAGGCCCAATTTCAGCAATCTCTAGATAAAAAAGAACAATTTATCAAACGAATGTTTTTTACGAATTTCCCTCGCGACTAATTTGAGTACTCTGCCCTTAAGTCAATTAAATTGGATTTTTAATGGCTATCAACTTACCTACGTCAACCGATTTTTTCTCCTCTCAACATTTCCTTGCCATAATTGAAATTTCACCGGATCCATTTTACCTGAGGACGGTCAAAGTTTGAAGATAGCGGTATGAATAACTTTGGCATGCATAAATTCTTGTTCATAGTCCTTACGATGTTATAAGTCAAGAGGAATGTCTCGATACGGTTATCACAGAGATTGGGTACTAACTTATACGTTAAGTCAGCCAATGAAAACGTTAACCATACTTTGATCCTTATACTAATATTATAAATGCGAAATAATATTTGTCCGTCTATTACCTTTTCACGGCTGAATGGATTTCGATGAAAGTCTGACTAAAATCTCTCTCTGGTTTTAAATGTAAGGTAGAAGTATTAGTAGCAGTTGATAAGTAACGAGTTTAATGTAGGAAGACTGAGAAGACGTAGATTTGGAAGGCCCACAAGAAGGATCTGTCGCAGCCATCTGGTTAAATTAGCCATCGGATTGGATGCCTAGGCCGATAGTTAATTGAACTAGAATCATTCAACGTTTAACAACTTGGCGTATTGAAAGTCAGCCCTTTGAAGATGACTGACCAAGACTCAGCCAAGTGATTCAAATTTAGTTCAGATTTTTTTCCACTGCGGCGCTAATAGTCACCAAAACAAATATGGTGTCAATAGCGCAAATCATGAATGTTATTTTCCGTTCTAGTGAGCAATTTTAAGTGAAATGAAAGTGGGATATTGTCAAAATAGTGTTAAAACATGGAGGTGCCAAATAATATACGTCTTCTGCAAGTTTTCACGAAATATTTGAGTCAAAACTGACTGGACTTACTGACTGACTTAATTATTACTGAATAATATTCGAGTTGTGAACTTTGTTGTGAACCAATATTTATATGTACTATTACTAGTTACTTAGTGGTAGGGATTAGTAAAAAGTGGTCGTACATAATTTGTGAACTCATAGTCACTCAAAAAAAAACATCACAAATTCATCAATATGCAATTTAACTAAATGACAACGCGACATTTAGTAATCTGGTCAAACGTTGCACTCAATGACTTGGCTAGTTGTCCTTCAGCTGTTTAATTGGATGCCGGCGTTTAATGATACGCCTAGGCGTCAAATTAGCTGGCTAATTTAACCAGATGGCTGCGACAGTTCGATGACTATGATAAGGTCGCAGGAATTCGCTGGATGCAGGAAGCTCAAGTTGAAGTGGCGGAGCTTAGGAGAGGCATAAGTCCAGCAGTGGACGACTTTTCGCAGAAATGATGATGTTGAGTTGATTGTGACTAAGACCAAAAGGGATTAACGGTTTCGTATAGTGATTCTATATATTACGCTTAGACGTTTCCACAATGTTAATAAAAAGTTCTAGTTCAATCCTTTGTGTAATACAGATCATTAATTTCTTGCAGCCTAAAGTTTGCGTGGCTTATTTTATCTTTTTGTTTGCCTCTGGAGGTTTAAGATGGATTAAACGGATTAAGCCCTAGAGTCTGAGAAATTTTGTGTTTAATGATCGTAAAAATTAAAGAGACATAGAAAATTAAACAGTTTGGTCATGTCCTACTGTCCTTAGTGGCGGAGGAGAGTGACAGTGCGGGGTGCTGCTTTTTCCTCCTCTCTCTTTTAACCTCCTTACAAGTTGTGGCCTCAACTTTTTTTTTAAATTAAAATTGTGATTTCATGACATGTGTGTCAAAGAGCCAATGAAATTGTACATTCTCTCTTTATCCGTTAAGCCTCTTTTCCGTACCATTTCAGATAGGTACGTGTAATACGTAGGTACACATGACAGCTACCTGAGCCCATGTGAAAATAGGATTATCCACTGAAACTTACCGGTACAATGCGAGCACCTTAATACTTCGCGAGTCGTTTACAACTGAAATTGCAGCATGCTTTGAATTTGGAGTATGCGTTAAACAAAGAATGTTACCAAGTGTGCACTGTTTATTGCGTTTAAGTTCTGTGATTTATTTCCGTGTCACGTTGCTTTAGCGTAAGCGCATTTTCTTCTTTATAAACACAAAATATAATTTCATTTAGGAGCGCATGGCCCCTTATAAATATACTTATATTTGTAATACTAGTAATAACAAACGCACAGGGCGATCGAAGATTATGCTACGATTGTCGTGGTCATTTTGTGGATGGGAGGGACAAACATATCGAAACCCTTTCTTGTCTCGAAACATACATTTAACCATTGTTCACAAAGTCAAAGTCAAAGCATTTATTTCAATCAGGCACTTAAAAGGTACTTTTGAACGTCAGCATTTACATTAAAATAGAATTGATTCTAGTCACTGTCATTGGTAGATCTTTGTCAGTCGTCACACACACTGTCATTAGTAGATCTGTGTCAGTCGTCACTGGTAGTCAGAAGCTCAAAAGTCTTCTCTTAAAATAAAAAAACTAGTATTCAGCTGCACCTGGTAAGACTGGAAGCTGACCCCAACATAGTTGGGAAAAGCCTCGATTCTTTGAAGTGGGTTTCAGAAAATAATTATTTAAGCTCAATATAAAATCTATACTTCGAACCAGTATAAAACATCTTCCTTTCTTTATAACAGAAACATCTCTATTTTCCCTTCACTAAATTCCGACCCCATACTAAATCAAAAATAAAACGCTTATCCTTGTGGTTCGACAGGCGCCAATGATGCAAAACTTAATACCACAAGGGAACTTTTAAATTACTACATTTTCTGCGAATTTCGTCGAGGCTAGCTCTCGCAAGTCATCCGAAGGCACAAGTTGGGGACTGGTAGAACAGTAGTAGCAGTTTACGGAACTTTCTCAAACACTTGCATTCCCGCTTGAATTATTGCATAATATACGTTTGGCGATAAAACTAACAGTTCCCATTGTTCCGCATCATTGTTTTTATTGGTGCTTGTAAAATGTTTGATGGGACTCTTGCTTTATAACTGTTTGCTTCTTTTTGGCAACGTTTATGGAGTTCTAATTCTTGTTATATGGTACTTTAAATTTTAAGCTGTATGTGGCTTTGTTATTCTTACTGTTTCCGTTTCTATTTTTCACATGATTCTAAGGCACTAGTAATGTGACCACACAACAGACGGTTATTCACATTTGAGTGTTCGAAAGTGTTTCACTTTATAAGAAAATTACGTTTTTTCATAATAGTTAAATATTATTAGAGCTCAGATAGATCATCACAACTATTTCCAATGGTTTGTTCTTTGGAATTTAGTATGCTCGAGTAATCTTGGTCGAGTAAAATGCATAGCTCGAACTCTTAGACAAAAGAAGCTTTGAAAAATATGGAAAATATGAAATGAATTTAAACAATGAATAAGTATTCAATATGCTGAAGACCGCAGGAAGTGCAGAGTGAAGGCCTATGCCCAACAGTGGACGTCTTTTGGCTGTAAAGATGATGATGATGATATTCATTGTCTTCTTTTTCGTCGTATCGATGATTACATTTTGTATTTTTTTTAAAAGCTTGGACTAAAGCGGTGTTCAGATCATAATAACACACCCGGCGCACTCTGGAAACAGCTGGCACTCGGTAACGCAGAGTCCAGCTGGCCAATCTTGTCACCGCAATAATTCCTCTCGGTCTCCTCCAGCATGTCGATTCTGTAACCATGTCACCGCGTGAAGTAAGCGTGGAGTGAGCTATCAGTGTCATCCCATTGATGCTAGGGATTGACTAAGCACCACGTGGAATGACACTGACAGCTCACTTCACGCGGTGAGATGGTTACAGAACAGCAATGCTGGTCCATCACCAAAGGCAGTGTTCAAACCACCATAACCGAAACACCTAAATTCCAATAGAACACTAAAGATGTAGGCAAAAAAAAGCATAATTGTTATGTCAAACATTAAAACACAAAGAAAGTCTGGTACGTGTATTACGGAATCTATAATACCTTACCACCTTGTGAACGATCCACCCACACATCAACTACCTTTAGACTACGTTTTATGAGACGCCTTCAATCTCCAACGTATCTAAGTCCGCCAGCCATTTCACTTTCCCCACAAATCGTTTCAATCCGAAATAAAATGAAACATTTATTCCCTCTCACAAATCTGGAAACACTGTTGATCACACCATAAAACAGGACGAGAAGAAACCGAAGCCGTAATCCAATTTACTGCGAACAACAAACATTATAAATAAACACGAGACCCCACAAATAGCGAAAACTATAAATAATACGAGCACATAAACATCGCCATAGTTCAACACCATGATATTGATAATAAAAATTCCTTTCCGGGCTGCGAGGGGGATACTAAGCCCGCACACTGAATGCCGAAGTGTGGATATATCGAGATCTCCCGTAGATGGTTAGATGGTTTTTCGAAAACGAAGTTATTCCCCATTTTCCTAGAGATTAAGTGTGCATGTGGTGTGTTGACGTGTGATTCCTTTGCAGGACGCAAATTGGAGAGAGCTATAAAGCTTATTTTGGAGGTATTACGGAATGATAGGTAAAAGCTTACAGCTGCTTGTAATCCCACGCATTCGTGGTAGTCTGGTGATGTTGTCTATTGTGGGAGTTATGCCAATAAAACTGCTCTTTAGCGAAATAATATCAATGTTGCTGCAATAAGTATTGGGACCATGTTCACATAAAACAGCAGCAAAAAAACATATACACAAAGATGTCTAATGAGATGAAAATAGTTGTCTTATTCTAAGCTTTTTTGGTTTTTATAGAACTTCGTCAAGTTCTAGGAAAAATCTTGATAGTTTTTTGAGTCAACATTGCCTTGCTAAGAATTGGTCCTATGCTCATTAGCAAACTGCAACCAAATTCACGGTATTCAAGATTATAGGAACAAAGCTTTCTTTACATAAAACATTGACCTCAGCCAGCCTTAGGCAAACTAGCTCCTTCCAAAGATAAGTCAAAGAAAAAATTCAAATCCAAAATTAAGTAGCAATTTGTCTTCCTACGCAGGCAAATCCGAATATTTTACATAAGATCGAATACGTAGACTACGTCGGGTCGAACCCTAAGATAACCTCGAACGAATGGGAGAGAGCGGCCACAGTAAAAATAAATTGTTTCATGGAGCCAGTACGTTCACGAACGAATAATAGCACTGCTGTTGCATTAAATGGATGTTTGAGTTTAATTATACTGCGTGTTTTATTGTTTACGTCTTTAGGTAAATGGTCTTTGGCAGCTGTGACTTTACTCAATAAGATTCGGTTTTCTTTGTTTTTACTAATTTTATAGAGAAAAAAAATAAGAAAGTTACATCTTTACTTGTTTGTTTTCAGGTTTTGTGGGTGTGAACTTGACGTGTTTATTGGGTACGTACATCATTTTTCAGACTCAAATACCACTCACACATAAGTAAGTACCGAACTAGGGTTGAACACGAAAACAAAATCATTAACGTTACGAAGGCACGTTTATTGCTCAAATATGTATTGTATATTATTATTATCTTTCAAAATATACCAAACATCGATATAAAAATACCTACTAAGATAATTATAATGTTTACGCTTCAGACTTTCCTCATCCCAAATCCCTATTCTGCAGTGAAATAAATAGTTATTTAAAGGCCCCCGCAGTAAGGCACGATGCGACAACTGCAGCAGATTTCTATGAAAATTTCATGGGAAATCGTTCTACCTTAGCATCGCGCCTGTCTGCAGAAGCTTTAACTCGTAAAAGAAGATAGTACATTTGAAACCTTACCACCAATTAGAAGGGAAAGAAGGTGAATTACATGATTTTAATGTAGAGTTCAGTGGCTGTGACTATTTTACCATCACTAAAATTGTGCCACTGGTTTTTTAGGGTTCCGGACGTCCGAACGAAAAAACTGGAACCCTTATTATGATCACTCGTGTCTGTCATAGCCAATTTGCTCTGAATCTACTGGACCGATTAAGTTGAGGATCACGTACGAATTTCTGTGACAAACGAACGTGTAATGTAAATAAATTAATTTTGAGCATGGGAGTCACTTTTAGGGGGCAATTAGAAAATAAAAAAATTGCAAACTGTACCGTGTAGAATATCAACAACATACATCGCTCAATATTGTGCGTGTAAATCAAAATTTGCAGTTTGAATGTATGCGGG